>CM072774.1:23137500-23762500 GCA_036936925.1 Cenchrus fungigraminus | reverse complement strand
GCTATCTCTCTCTCTCTAACATCTGCCACTCTGACAGGTGGTGGCGGCGGATCCGGGCGAGGAGCACGGCAGCGGGCCAAGCGCGGCGGCACTGCGCGGCCGGCCCCTCCCCTTCTTCCCCGGTCGGCGCAGCTGGTGGTGGCCGGAGCAGCTGGTGGTGGCGGCGACGGGGGAGGCCTCTGGCCTTTGTTTTTTTAATGTTTGTCGTGCGTCAATTTCGGCGTACGGCAATTTTTAATTGGATTTGGAAATTCTTTGCCGTGCGTCCTTCACCGTGCGTGTCGACAAAAAACGCACGGCAAAGTGCCTTTACCGTGCAATTTTCTGCCGTGCGGCCTTTGCTGTGCGTTTCGTAGGAAAGCGCATGGCAAAGGCTTGTGCGTAATAGTCCCTTTGCCGTGCGCCAACTCGGTTTTTCCCATAGTGTTAACCCCTATACCATCAAAGCTACAAACCTCCTACTTCAATGTTGTAAGTCTCCTAGCTTCAATTCTTGTAACTCTCATGTATGGCTATATATATGTAGAAGAGGTTGTAATGGTAAAATACATAAGAGAAGAATAAGAGAAGAACATATTGCTTTCTCTCTCACTTTATTCTCCACATGTTTTAATTTAGAATCTAGTTATTATATAACACAACCCACTATTGAACTTACCTTAGCTTTTGTTGTTTGAGATTGATGCAAACTACTAATAAGGTATGTTCCACAGGTTTATTTACTCTCAGTTGCCACTGAGACATGCATACATTTTCTTTGTTTTGACTGAATATATAACATGTAGCCACAGTGTCCTGCTTCTGATACACACATAAACCACCTGCTCTTTTCCCTTGTTTTTTCTTCACGTCTGCACAGATAAAAACTTAGCTCCGATCGATAGTATATATGTTCTACTTATACTTGAGGTAGTGCAAGAGAGAGCACCACCCACGCATAAACATGAAAGAAAAGGTGAATAAGGCAATGCCGATCGGGGAGTACTGCTTTGATTGGCACCCACAGTCACACAGGAGGGTTGCAGATCCTTATAATCATGATACGGATGGCAGGCATTGGGATGGCTCGTCCATAGAAGCATTTTGACAAGGTCCTTGTTCGGGTCAGGCATCTCCAATGTAACACCACGACTCTCTCCCATCCCCTAACCAAGGTAGAACACATCAACATTGGAGAAGCGGCCACATCACAGCTTGGGTTCCGAGGTTTTCGAGGCCAGAGTTGCGCCCTCTCCTTTGGGACAGTGACAATTGAGGGAGGTTGCCTTGATAGTGTTGGCGGCGTTGAGCACGTGGGGGCAGAGCATTTAGCTAACTTGCAAATTCTGTCATTGAATGTATAATTTTAGGTTGTCCATGATAATGGATTTATAATTTTATTCCATCATCTAATTAAGGTAGTACACGCCCGGGTGAAAATTTTGGCACACGCCCGACCCGTGGCACGATCGGGTCGGGTCGGGTCAGATTTTTTTCGAGCGGGTCGGGTCGGGTTGGTCGGGTCGGACGGCCCATGATGAGGTCTACCATATGGTTCACCCCTCTTAGTAGGTAGCTATACCATGTGGGATGTCATCATCCTAGTTAAGATGGTACAGTTAACCCAATCAAACAAAAGGTAACTATCTATCTTCAACTATTTTGTAGAATCTGTCTTATTGAGTCAGGTTAGGTAAGTTTAAGGGCCCGTTTGGGTTTGCTCCACTCCAGTTTTTCCAGCTCTGCTCCACCAACTCCACTATGGAATAGCTCTATCGTGGAGTTTCTGGAGCAAGAGGTCCTGTTTGGCACACAGATTGGCTCTAGCTCTAGAAACACAAGATTTCCCTTGAAAAGTCTAAAATGTCCCTGAAAGATGGGCCCACATGTCAGTCTCCTATCTTTCCCCCTCTCTCTTCTGCTCATCGCCATGGCATTGCGGCCGACGGGAGGGAGGGAGCAACCAGGGCCGGAGAGGATGAGGAGGGCCGCTGCGGCTCGTCCTCTGCGCCACCTCCGCGCTCGCCGTCTCTAGTGCGCACCTCCGGGGCTGGGCGTGGCGGGTCCATGGCGGCAGTGCGACGGGAGGGAGGGAGGGAGGGAGCGGCGAGCTCTGGAATGTCCCCTCTGCAACAAAATCCCAAGCATCACACATCTTGCGTTGAGAACCAAAAAAACAGGGAGGAAGGGGGATTCGAATCTATTGTGCGCATCAGGTGGTGGGAGCGACGAACCTGGGAAGGTGTAGAACCTGACGGAGTGATCGATGGATCCGGACGCCAGCAAGCCTCCAGGGCCCAGCGCGACCGCGAGCGCCGTGACGCCGTCCTTGTGGAGCCGGATCGTGGACAGAGGTGCCGAACCGGAGCTTCGGCCGCCAGCGAGCAAGGCGGCAACGCCGTGGATCAGGACGGCGGTGTCGGCGGCGGACGCGGTGACGACATGCTACCCACCAGGGCCCCACACGGCGGAGCAGAGAGCCGGCGAGCCCGACTTGTGCGCTTCATGGAGCTTCACCGTGCACCCTTTCATAGAGGCTTTCTTGGTGTTGGTGGTGTTGAGGGGAATGGAATTGGAGTCGCGAGATCGGGGAAGAGAAGAGAACAGGGCAGCGCGGGTGGGCTAGGGTGAGGAGGACCTGAGATATTGTGGGGGCACTTGGGAGGAAACGCGAGCTCCGCGGCCGGTGCTCGAATGGCGGCCTCCCTCCCCCTCGGCTCGGACAGCGGCCTCCCTCCCCCTCGACTCGGATGGCGGCCTCCCACACGGCCTCCCCCGCGGCTCGACCGGCAGCCGGCGGGCCTGCAGAGGCCGGGTCACTGAGGCCTAGGGCGCGGCACAGCTTGAGGCGCGCGCGGCGGCCTGAGGCCGGCGGTGCAGCGGCAGGTGGCACTGTGGCCTAGGGCGTGAGACGGCCTGGGGCCGGCGGCACGGTCGCGCAAAAGCCTGCGGGGGCGCGGAGTAGGGAGGAAGGAAGAAAGAAAAGAAGGGGGAAGAACTAATCGTTTTCTGTGTAATGGGTGGCAGTGGTGGGTAATTACACCCCAACTCCATGAGGACATATGAAATGTTGATTTCGGAAGTACCTCTTGAGGTGCTCCATAGAAAACGTGGAGTTGGCCTCCAACTCCACCTTTTTTTTTGTTGGAGTAGAGTTTCTAGAGTTGGATCTGTTTGGCTAGTTAGATTGAGAGCAAAGTTGTAAAAGGTGGAGTGGAGCAGTCCCAAACAGGCCCTAAGTTCCTCCGGCTACTCTCCTTCTGGTTCTTGTGCTGTGTAAACACCTGATATTTCCGTTTCATCAAACGGAAATGGGGGAGAGCCCTCGATTCGAAAAAAAACTATTTAATACATGAACCAAATGACAGATGCAACCAAACACACGCTTATCATCATTTGCCACCAAGACATGCATTCATATTCTTACTTGCCTGACTATAATAACATGTAGCCAGTATCTTGCTTTATTGGCTTGTGCATATGTAGTCTGATATACACATAAATGGTCCGCTCTTCTTTTTTTTTACATATGCACAAACAAAAACTCTACCATCGATACGATAGTATATAACTTTTAGTTATTACTTAGGTAATGCAAGAGAGAGCACCAACCACGTACATAAACATGCGGACAAAAAGATTGAGGCAATGCCAACCAGGGAGACGGGGGAGTGCAACTGCTTCGATTGACAAGCGCAGACACACAGTAGGGTTTCAGATAAAAAAAGCCATACGTGCTAGGGAGAT
Organism: Cenchrus fungigraminus; assembly: GCA_036936925.1. Taxonomy (NCBI): domain Eukaryota; kingdom Viridiplantae; phylum Streptophyta; class Magnoliopsida; order Poales; family Poaceae; genus Cenchrus; species Cenchrus fungigraminus. Next base: position 23,758,774 of record CM072774.1, on the reverse strand, counting down.
GCTTATATTTAATTGGGTTAGGGATGGCAGGCATCGGGATGACTCATCTAACAGCCCAGCCTTGCTCCTGATCCGACAAGACCGGCCCGTCACGCAGCCAGAACCAGCCATGGGCATCACTGCTCAGTTGTCCCTTTGCTTGCTTGCTAACAACATATTCATGATAGTTTGTTTGCTTCATCTCCTCCTGCTGCTTCTATCTTGGCTACATATATACATCATAACTAGCTAGCTCATTGGCACCAACAATCTGTGTATGTGTTCTAGTTTCTTGTGTAGGGGATAATGCCAATGACATACATACATAGTCAGAATTGACACGACTAGCACCACTGGCTTCTGGAATGGGTGGCATCGGAATAACTACTCTTCCAGTAATTTTGTTTTACTTGTTTATTCTCTGCGATCACTGATCAACAAAATTTTACTGGACAGCCTAAAATGGATTCAAATTAAATCAGACCAAACATTTTTCTAACGTTTTCACTGCATGTCACCAGCGCTCATGAGTCACTACTAGGAGAAACAAAATTCGGTCATGCACACATACACATAGCACGCTGCTTACATTTTCATCTCACTTCGTGTGAAAAGGATTAACCTGAAATTGCTATGGCGGCTTCTAAGTTGGCTCCACCATTATCGCTCAACTAGCTAGGTGGTAACAAACATGTGCACCACTTATATGGCCCACTACTGGACCATCCAAATTTGGACTGGGTGTCACAATTAACTTTGACCAAAATAGTTATGACATGAACAGAACTGTTTAGGGAAAACCCCTACGACATGAACATGGGGTTCAGTTACACCGTATTGTTACGTACCATGCTGAGGTTTGTAGGAACATGTGGATAACTCTGTAGAAAGTAGTAATCCAATTAAATCCAAGTTGTGCTTGGCCCACTACTGCTTTGTATCCATGCATGGTTCTAGCCAACTCATCTCATCAGCAGGCACCAACCTTGCTACAAAGTAATTTCTAGCCATAATACTGACTGTACAATAGTCCAAACAACATGTATCTACTCCACCTATTTATCAACATGTATCCAAATCCAAAACCATTCCCACGGTGTGCTTACACCGCTAGGCCATTCACTTTCCATCCCTACCACCACCCTTCCATCCAGCTCAAGGGATTAGTACATTGTATTGAGAGAAAAAATTGTAAAGAGTTCCATGAATCGAATCAGTAGCCATGTCCATACCCCATAGTGCCACTGGGCATATACATAATTGAAGACATCACGCAAGGACTTTTGAATTTTAATAGGAATGGAAGGCATCAGGGCCGCTCCTTGGACCGTGCGGGCTATGCGATCTTACAGTACCTCCAAATTCCAAGGGCCTCCAAACTATGCTATACACCGTATCTATTACTAGTATTCTGGGCCAATAAGGTGGCCAGGGAGAGTGGCCACGTCGCGGGCCTCTCCCGGCCGTCGGATCGGCCCAATCAACGGTCCAGATCGGGCAGATATCGGTCGTTTTGCAAAAAGGCCTTTGAACTTACCAAAAACAGTGCCCGTGGTCCAGGATTTTTTCATATGAACCCCTAAACTTTCGGGAAAACATGTTTTCAACCCATCATTTTGCAAAAAGGCCCTTGAGCTTAACAAAAATCGTGCCCACAGTCCAGGGATTTTTACTTATGAATCCCTGAACTTCTGGAAAAATATGTTTGCAGCCCATAATTTTCTGAAAAGGCCCTCGAACTTCGTAAAAATTCACCTGCAAATCCCACTGCCTACGAAATCTTACACATCACTCCCTAAACTTCTCGGTAAAATATTTACATATGCACCCCTAAGGTTCCGGAAAAATATGTTTGCAGCCCATGATTTTCCGGAAAAGGTCCTCGAGCTTCGCAACAATCCACCCGTAAACCCCACTGCCTACAAAATTTTACATGTCAGTCCCTAACCTTTCCAAAAAATATATACGGCCCATATTTCCTCAAAAAAGCCCTCAAACTTCGATACAACCCACCCGTACACCCCAGACTTTTACCAAAAAAGCTTCAATTTCCCACAAATTAGCAAAACACACAAACATAATTAAACACCCTCAAACTTTACAACCACCACTCCATACGCCACACTGGCAAAAAGAATATGCTGTCGAATCAACGAATGTCACTGGCCTCACGCGGCAAGGCCGCGTTGCCTTTCTAGTGTAGGATATTTTTGTTGTTGTTTTGATGCTTATGATGCACTATTGTTGGTCCAATTTCCTCCCAGTCGATGAATCACTTGTGTTTGTATCATAATTTTCTGAGTATGTTTTCCGGTTGATGAATGCGCAGATGCACAATGCAACTTAGAGTGACGATATTTGTTCTTTAAAAAAACTCTTGACTCAATGAACAATTAAAGAGCTGATTGGAACTACATAAATTAATTTTATTCTTGTCATCACTCCAATTTAGAGCCCATTTAGTTTCGTACAGAGCCCCTCCGAATTTTACGGGACGGCCCTGAAAGGCATGAGCAATCTTACCGCGAGTGTGGTAGCACATGTTATATTAGGTGCCGCCTGGTTGCAGCATTTTGTGCTGTAATCCGCTTACGGAGCAATCATGTTGCTTGGCTTCGTGTTTCATGACTGTCGACTACATAATGGATCAAATGATAACGCTCCCCACCCGGTGCTATCTGATTCAACGTTTCTCATAGTCGGCAACGGTAACACAACACACCTTTTGCAGTATGTGGTTCTTGGCACCCAATGGGAAGCAACAACAGATCATTAGGTGAATATGTTTTCCTGAAGCGGTAGTCAACAACCAGTCAGAGTCAGTGATGCTTTTTCATTGTCATAGGTGGACACTCACATCTACACTGTTTTTTTTTCCTATCAAGGAGGTTGACTTTTTTTTAGAATTACACAGTACAACGCAGACGCTCACATCACGCACGCGCACTCACCCCTATGAACACACGTACGCAAACCCTACCCCTATGAGCACCTCCGAAAGACTGAGCACCGGCATATCTGGAGATTCCTGAAGTCACTACTGTCGCCTCGTCGTCGACGGGAACGTCGCTTACCACTTAAAGCATAACGCCGGAAAATCCCGGAATAAATCCAGGAAAAGGTGCGAGCACCAGGATTTGAGCACCGGGAAAAGGAGGTTCACTTTCTTTTTTGCTTTATGCTTAGTCTATTATGGCCTAGGCCTAGCCATATTTTGCCTACGTGATGAAAACAAGATACGAAGATAATGTATGATCACATTCTATTCTTTCTAGACTATGGCCTAATAACCTGCATTAAGTCTATGCTGTAGATAGAGCATGATCGAAGGTCTGGGATGCTGGCCTCCAGCGTAGGCGCTTGCACACCAGGGGGCGTACTATGGACGATGCGTCCACGTTATTGGCACACGTACGTGGTACAGTGTTGTAAATGACTTGATGCTAAATTCGTAATATTAGCTTGTTTTACAAACAATTCGTGAGAAGTCTTCAGCTGTTGTGCCAAGGCGAAGCCTAACACGAACAATGAAACGAAAAGCTCAAGTAGAAAACACACGGAAGACAGAAAGCTAATTCTCAACAGTGTAATTCTCAAAAGTCGATCCCCTTTACAAGTGCCAGTCGACCTCCTTTTTATAGGGAGACGAGCGGACTTTTTACATACCGAAATTGACCTTGTGTAAAACAGATCAAACAAGAATGTACTAGACTAATTTTGGAAATTCTCCGTTGGGTCTTCACGTAATCGGCGCTTTCCTGATCCCGCACCGCACATTACGGCGCTTTTTCCGGCATAAGCATGTGCGCTTGTCGGATGAAAACCGTCAATTCGGAGAAGACCCTTCGCCCAGCGAATCTCGTCACCTGAAACCCACGTTAAACAATATATTGGGAAACAAAATGTTAGCCGCGACGAAGCCCCGAGCGAAAGAGCGGCTAAGGCCTCTCGTGCATGGTAGATACATCTCCTGGGCTTCGTCCTGGGAAAAGCCAATAATGTCAAGTCAAGGGTTAAAAACCAATATCTTTCATGCTTCTGCATCTCTCGGGCGACGAAAGGTAAGTAACGAAACCTGAGAGATTGAGAGGAGAGAAAGACTGAATGGCTACGAGGGTTTCACTGCCGCATAAGAAACGCTTTTGGATTGACTATGAATGTTTCGGCGATTCTAAACCATTGACTTTGTCAACCACGATTCCGAATCCCCCAACATCAGCCGTGCAACTTGGTATGATTTTGTTGTGAAAAGTTGTGCATAATTGGGAGTGCCAGGGGTGTGAAACGTAAAGAGGAGATAAAATTGCCACATCAATGTAAGAACATTTATACTTGCTTCTGTATTCAGAAACTCTCAGTAACAACGTGACATTCATCGTACTGATTTACTTTTCATTGTTTCACTAGGATCTACTTTAGAAGCATGTGCATCGTGCCTCCGATAGAAGCATATATCTGAGTGTTTTAAACAGTATCAGGAAGAACACTTAATTTGTTTCGTTCAATACGGCATCAATTAAACTTCACTACACATTCCTTGTCCAACATATCCTAGTGCATTATTCTTGCTATCTGGTTCATTACAACATTTTCTATTTTTCAATAAAGTGGTCCCACTTTTCCAGTGAATAAAACTTAAGTGACCTAGCATCTACCAACCATATAAGCAGAGTCCAGAGTATATATATGCGAGAGAACGAGGATAGTGTGGGAGGCTTGGGATCGGAATGGAAGGCTTCAGGAAGTGGGCCAGTGCTTTGTGATTACAGCTTGGGTCTCCAAAACAATACGCTAGCTGTCTGATAGAAGTGGGCCAGTGCTTTGTGGGCGCGTTCACCGAAGCAATGCAAGTTGTGGCTGCCTTTGACAGAAAATGTGGCGACCGGCAAGTCAGATGTTTGCAAATGCTATAAACAATAAACATCATTTATTTGTTGCCTTTTCTAGGCCACCTACAGGAGAAGCGAGTCAAAGCTAATACGTGTTTTCAGCGACACATCTAAGGTCCTGTTTGGATCCGACAAGCTAAACAGCTACGCCCTCCGTCCCATAAAAGAGTGCAATTTTAATTTTTTTAGGACGGATTAGTGGAAGAACGAAAAGACTCTAATACCTTCGTTTATTTGCCAAATGCAGTAAGTTTTGCCATGCAAATCACATCTGATCACTTAATTAGGAAGGTAATTAGATTTATTTTCTAGAATTGTATTCTTTGTAGGATTTTTTCCAAAAGCTAGGATTGCACTTTTATATGGGACGGAGGGAGTAAAGTTTAGATGGGTGGTATGTAAAACAACACTAGCTAAACTTTAGCTAGGGCTCCAAACAAGTTCTCAGCTAAAGTTTAGTTGGTGGGATTAAACAGGTCCACGAAGGGAAGGTCAATGGTTCCGAGAATGGAAGGTATTAAGACTATAGATAAAAATGAAATTTAATATAGTAATTTATTCTAGAAAATTGAAAATGATAGCCGTGGAGGAACTAGAAACAATGCTATTCTAACTATCATAGAATAATTGTTATTATTAGTTGGTGTTTTAAAAGAGTAATCAATCAATTTTAAGCGATTTTTTTACCCTTGTATGACTGAAGAATTTGCATTTATTCTACGTCATTATGCTTGATCTTTTCCATTCAATCTAATAACATAGGCACCGAGGCAATGCTTGAGATGGTATTCATCTTTGCTTAACAAAACTTGAGGGCCTCCGCCGCACCACATGGACGCATTGCAGGTCATATTCCCGATGTTGAAGAACGAGACCAAGATCTCTCCCCCTATGGGATGGAGCATCGACCGATGACTATGCTTAGAGCCTCAGTCGTTTAGGTTGCGTGGGATGTGACTAGCTAGTTCATGTTGGAGCTTATGTTTCGGGTTGTGTTTAGCTGGTTTGCTAGCTTGCATCCATCTGAAGTCCATTTCATTTGGGTTGTAACTGAATATTGTACCATTTTCTTCTTCATCTTAATACAATGATACATTGCGTGCATATTCGAGAAAAAAAACTTGACAAAAATCTGGGATGCATGCTGACATGGCCCGAAAGTAACATGGTCGCCAACTTTGTTAGTTTTTAACGACATTGATGCCAGATCGAGCCAGGCTTGTACTCCAGCTGTCCGGCTAATTAAGTAAAACTATCACATTTAAAAACTAATGCACATATATACCCAGTTTCATCTATATACATCCGTCCCAGTCACACTACATTTGTTTGAAATGTCCAACACAAACACTACGCTTTGCACAAACAAAGACAGAGAGAGTGCGATATGCTAGGAATACACAAAAACAATAACACATGGTAAGAATCGTGGATGTGCTCATACTACTTGAGAATGGAAGGTGCCAGGAAGTCGGTTTGCACGTTCAGAATGAGCCTTGGCTGCACAAGTTGGTTATTGATCTCCACATCAAATCTGACACGATCGACCATGTATGGATGTAGAACAAGGCTCATATTGCAAACCCAGTGTGTGGCATACACGGTTGCACATGGAGATATGCCAAACACTCCATTACTGTGGCCAGCCATTGTACCTCTCATGTTTACTGCTCCATTCTTGCAAGCCCCGCGCCTAGCATAATTCAATAGAATAATCCACATATCAGTTTGATGATCATTATTTTTTCATATGAAAGAAACAATGGTTGTCCAAATCTTAAGCTAGATGATTTTTTGTTGAATTGGAAACCAGCCATCTTTTGGTTTTGTTTGTTGATGGAATGGTATCATGGAAATCTATCTTAGAAAGAACTGGACAGGTAGTAGCTATGAGCACACTACAGTATGAATTACTATGATTTTACGACAAGTGCCTACACTACAATATGAATTGCTTACTTGGCAAGATAGTTAAGAGAGTGAGTTTCATCAGATGAGAAAGAAGTTTGATCTCCATGACACTCATCTGACGCAATTACATAGTTCTAAGTCTAGTTAACTCTGCAATGAAATTATGCATTGAGATTGGTGTAATTATATACAAAACCTGTCGCCGCAGTACCGGCCCGAGCAATGGCATTGTAACTTCTCATTTGTATCTTGCACCGTACCATTTATGGTGGCATTCATTTCATCCTAACCTCCTACCACTGTGCTTTATATTGGTAGTTATGTTTGCTTCGTTGATATGTTACTTTTCTCACACTCTTGATGCTTTTTTTTCACGACTACACACCCCAAACTAATTTGGCCTGCTGGTAAATTAGACGAAGCAAGGGACAAAAATTTAGAAAATCAAACAACCAGAAATGGCACGCGTCACCTTTTCGTCGAGACAGAGGAGACGAGCGTACACACGATGGATCTCCTTTAGTCCAGACAGAAGAGACACGTTATGGAAGTATTTTACGCGTCTCCGATGTTGAGTTCATGTAACGGGCTCGGTGTCTGTGCCCGTTACCAAAGTCCCCTGTGGGCCCAGAGAAACAGTCATTTCACGTCACCGGTAACAAGTTGTGGTAACGGTCTTTGTTTGATGTCTGTTACAAATATGGGTTACCTGTTACCTTTCTTCGCTCATTTGTAATGCTTGATCGGTAACGGGCGCTTTACCCGTTACTAAAGGCAATCTATGACCGTTACCAATATGAATTTTCCACGTAGTGAATGCAAGTAGCACCGCTGAATTTAATTTGAAACGGGCGGTATAAGGGATTACTTAGACTACCAGTAGTTTGCAGGTGGTGTGTGCAGGCAAGTGACCAAGTGTGTTGTTTTGCCGCACCTGCCTGGGAGTGACGCGTCGACAACAAACTCCTTGTGTCAAACCTTGATTGTTTTGCCGGGTGTTGTGGCAGTGAGTCTTGCAGGCCATCAGGAGCAGAAGACACATGATCGCATAGTCATAGTTGTCGGTTACTCGTGTCATGGAGAGACTATTATTAATTTATTATTACAGTTTCTCTTTGAAAAAAATGAGTGTCCTCCATCCTATTCCCTTCTGATTCCTACCAAGTATGACTGCAAACATCTGCAGAAGCTATCTGGTGCCTAGTTTCTTTTTTAAAAAAACTATCTGGTGCCTAGATTTTGCTTTTCTCAAATACGGTGAATTCCTTGAAATTCTCTAGAAAAGCAAAAAAAAAAAGACCACAAATTGTGTAGAATCAGTATTGAAAACAATAGCAGTCAGTTCTGATGTCGGTTGAAATTATCCACATTTATTCTTTATGGAGGCAAACATAAATAACACCCTATAATCTGTATATAATAAATTGATTATAAACCTCTTTCACCATGGGAATAGACCAACTCACTTTTGAACTTGGTATATATCATCATGTTGTCTAGTCTACTTTAACCACCTACTTTAATTGCAACTGTACCGGTAAGATGACCTTTGGCTCCTCTGCATATTGGTGGTGAGGCATGTCTATATTTGCCGGTCTCTCTTCTTGTTGCTCCTTCCCGTAGCAGTACACTATATCTTCTAAATTTTCCTGTAGTCGAGAGAGATTCTATTGCTGATAGACAATGGTGGAAAGAAAATTCAAGAACATAAGCTGCAATGTTTCGGAACGGTAGGCATCGGGGTAGTTTATATGAGAAGCCTACGCACAACAAGTCGAGCACTCTGTGTTCAAAATTAAGCCTCCGCAGTTCTATGATGGCCATGCAGCTGTAGATCCTGACGGTCGACCTGACCTGGATCGGAGAGGAAGGTTCTGTTGAGTGTCTATGCATCGTGTGTTTTGCACAGCGTAGCTAGCTAGGTGCAAAACTGTCCATAGCTCAGGCAGCTCAAGCACTAGCACCAAACAACTTTCCACGGCCAACTTGTCTAGCGCGTCCGGTGTCCCATGAATACCACACATCGTGACGTATGGCTACAGCTGAGCATCACGTGTCACTTTTCATTCTCCAGATATTTGGACAGAATACTCTACTTGAATTAAGCTCTTATCTATTTTCCAAGAAATTGGAATATTCATATTTCGTTGAGGAGAGGTTAAAGAATTGTACAACCACCTCTAGAATACTAGAATTTAAGTGCACTACGGGAAAACTGATGTTTGCCGTGCGTTATAATGTTTGCCGTGCGTTTTCTATCGGGTGCATTTGCCGTGCGTTTCCCCGACAGCGCACGGCAAAGATTAATGCACGGTTACTAAATTCTTTGCCGTGCGTTTTTCATGAGACGCACGGCAAACACAAAACTTTGCCGTGCGTTTTTCGGTGATGCACGGCAAAAACCTCTAAAACGTGCGGCCCTCGTGCCACCACGGACGCAAGGCACGGGCACTAACGGCCGTCAACCTTTGCCGTGCGCCTACTCAAGGCGCACGACAAAGATGGACTCTTTGCCGTGCGTTTGTGGTCGGCGCACGGCAAACACGTATCTTTGCCGTGCGTTTTTTGTGGGCGCACGGCAAATATGTATATTTGCCGTGCGTTTTCTGCTGGCGCACGGCAAAGCTTTTTTAAAAAGTGTGATTTCTTACCTTCTTTTAATTTTTCCTTTACAAATACATTACTTTGCACTCTATATTTCAATTATGTAATCGTCTCAATCTTTTTGCTAATTTTAACAAATTTTTTTCATTGAATGGATTTTTTTCGTATAAATCAAATTTGAACTGCAAGTGCGTAAAATAATAGAGTAAAGTCAGTGGAAAAATGATATTCGTGTAATTGAATCCTATTTAAGACCTTACCCATGAAATTACTTGAAATTTCATATATTTTGTTCGCGAAGAATGAAAATCCACGTGTTTTTGAAATGTTTTTTAATTGTATAAAATGCAAATGACGTTTGAAAGTCATGAGATTTGTTGAGAGCTCATGATATACTATGGGAAGATTGTGAAAAATAGTAGAGAAAGGTTTTGAACAATTTGTCATGCATAGTGTTTAGAAACCGAAGCATCTGACTCGAAGTTTCAGAGTGTTTAGAGTCATCTCACTTGGTTTGTTGTCTTAGTAAAATTTGAACTTGGTTTTTGACTTGAAAACTTTTTCTCTAGTGAACATACAACATACATTGTCTCATGTTAGTTTATGGTAATTTTTCACATCCATTTGCTAATTTTTGAATATTAACTCTAACTGAGTAATTTAAATGGACATGCATTGAATTTGAGTAATAACTTCAAGAAAAAAGAATAACGAGTTGTAAAAAAGACGTTCATGTTTTTAATACAATTTAAAGCTTCATCTGATTTTGAATACATTCACGAAAATTTGAATATCGCATTCATGAAAACATAAAAAAAATTAAATTTTACTGATCTTTGCCGTGCGCCGAGGTTAGAAACGCACGGCAAACTTCCAGCTTTGCCGTGCGCCACAAACCTAGACGCACGGCAAAGATAATGGGCCCCAGTACACCAGCGAACCCATTGACCCAGATGCCCACACACATCTAGTACTCACAAACACTGCCCGCCGCCAACCTGCGCCCGCCGTTAACCTCCGGCGCCGGCCGCGCCCGCCTCGCCACCGACCTCGGCCGCGCCCTCCGCCAGCCACCGCCGCCCCCGCCCGCCCCCCGCCGCGCCCGCCACCCGCCCGCCTATTGACATTGCTAACGTCATCGACTAGAAACAGATATAAGATCCATCTCTATCGACGGCGCCAGAAATGCAAAGGTATATCTTAACATGATGCTAAGTGTATATCAGATGTTCCTTTCAGATAAACTAAAAGATAAATCCAATACGGGTCATAGCACAACTCGATCTAGGTTGTCATCCCTGACAGAAGTGCCACTAAAATACATGGATTGGTACTCTTACATATGCCTTGGATCTCTAGATAAGAATATATATATATATGGGTATCCGCAAGCGCACAGATATGAATATACCATTGTAGCATTTTAACCAGGAGTAAAACCAGGTATCGTATTTATATTCTACCTCAGGGAAAGAAGTCTTTTATCTATAATAACAAATACATGCATATCTCTCAGTTGTGTAATGTAGAGTGGCCAGAATATATCAATTACTATAAACAGGTGTAAGTCACATAAAGATAATAATAATAATAACATTGATCAAGTCATAACATTGTGAGCCACTAGAAAGTGTCAATATAGAAAGAGAAGCGTATTCACAGCCTAATTAGCGAGGATACTCCTCGGTAACCTTAAACTATATGTCAACGCAAACTATGATTAGTGCAATACATTTAACAATCACGGAAGAAGAACTATTATACTAATGCATGGGGAGACTAATCAGGAGGATCAAGACCGAAACTTGAAACAACCCAAATAATATAAGGCTCCACTAGTCCTACACGGGGGGTGGATTGCAAATGACTCAATAGTGCTGTCACCACCACGATCTACCACGCGACCCGGCATGTAGGGTGCAATCGCAGGTAAGTACAGTATAAGCACCACACTTACACTATCTTTACCACTCACCCATGTTAACAGATGATCTAGGTGATGGCTATATGACTCCATACACGAATATAAAGGTAAATCAACTATGCTAAACATGTAATCATAATAAGCACCAAAGCACATAATCTCGAATATAATCATTGATAAGAACATATGTCTCTACAGCAAATGTGAAGAACTTATGAAGAACTTACAAAAATGAAGCTAGATCAGTATCTCGACCAGCTTCTAGACGATCAGGAGCCAAGTATACGCCTTGCCTCCTCCTAGATCTAGACTAGTTAGCTACTCTCACTATATGGTGTTTCTAGGGCGTAGTATCTCTGACTTGATGACTTGATCTGGTGTATGAACAGATGAGAGCCAGATTCCCTTCTGCCAGGGGGTCAGGGGGTTGCTTATATAGTCCTGAGGGGATGCCATGAGCCGTACGATCAAAATGACCTAACATACGGTTTAGATTGATCCTCATAGGCGGTGGAGGAATATTCCAGAAGTAGGGCTGACGTGGCGCCCGGGGGACGCCGACCGACCCCACCATGGGGCCGACCGGTCTGTGGTGGGCCCCTCTCGGGGCCCACTTCGGCCAGGTGGGTCTTTGTCTCTTCCAGATGCTTCTTTCTTGGGTGCCAAGTCATGTTGAGTTCCGGAGCCTTCTGGAGCCTTCTAGACTTCATTCTTTTCCTATTTTTCTGATTAGTCCCTGCAAGACATAGAATTCTCCAAAACTCTAGAAAAACTATTAGTGACACCCTATTCTAAGTTGGTATTAACAATTATGCCATTTTCTCATGTTTAGTTGACTTATAAATATATAAGATAAAATGTGTCAACAAACTCCCCCAAGCTTACCCTTTGCTAGTCCCTAGCAAAGCTATGCTATAGCAGGATCAGGAGTTGCTGCAACGCTTTCACACCTCAAAAATACCATGATTTTCAAAAATAAATTCTCCTCAACAAGATTGCTCCATCTTACCTTTAACCATGGTGTGTAGCCTTTTCATAAATCTTATGCGATTAAAAGACAGAACAATCAAGTCAAGCAGTATATCTCAAATTCTTTGATCAACTATCATCCTGGGGTTTTTGCTAGATTTTTCAAATAAAACTCAGAGATCCTGTGTATGACCTTCTCAAGCATGGAGTCACACTTGGCAAGATATGTATGGTGGGATGATAGTGTTGAATGGATGAGGGTGAAAGGTGGTAAGCCTTTAGCCTTTTTTCTAGCTCTTGGACGATATCTCTCTTTCTAGAACTTTAAGATCTGGGCTTTCCATTCTTGGAGAGGTGGGCTCTACTCGCCCCGGACTTTTGTCTATTTTTCTCTCTCCTTAGAGATGTGGGCTCTTCTCGCCATCGGACTTGTGTCCATTATTCATCTCTAAATTTATTATTTAGGGGGGTAGGCCATTCTCGCCTAGTATGACACTTGTCCTTTTCTCCCTCTCTCTCTTCTCACTTTTTCCTCTCTCTTCTTCTTTTTTTTCGAATGTAGCTCCAGAATCTCTTTTCTCTCTTTTTTTTACATATTGAGAGAGACATATCCAAGAGTCGTATGAGCTATTTTATGGCTTGTAGCTTGATGGAGAATGCGTACTTCCAGGTTAGAAGTAGCATAAATGGTGGAGTGGAATGATCTTGATGTGTATGACAAGCTCTCAAGGATCATAAACACAGGAACTCATCATGTAGGATTTTTCATAAAAACCAGGAATCAAGCTTCTCTAGGAATATGATAAATAGCAGCTCAACTTTTCATGAATTATCTTTCAAAGCCTAGACTCAGATTAAGCATGTACTGCCCACGGGTTTTGGGTTTAGAGCAAATTAAGGATTTAAAGCTTTAGGAGAATCTAGGTCTGAAAGTTAAGTATTTAAGAGGAATCACGACAGAGCAACTATTCATCATTTCCAAGCATAAATCATCAAGATCATCATAAAAAAGAAAAGCCAACTAGCAGACTCTAGTATTTATTCACACTAAGACTTTTAACTAAGACTCTTTGACCAAAACATAGGATAATGATACTTATCGTGATAACTGGGGGTGCTCTCCCCCAAGCTAGATCTTGAAGTAGTCCTTCATCCATCCTTAAAACTTGTTTTCCTTCAGGTTTTCCTTAATTTCTTCCTGTAAATATTAATCTCGCATATACCCGAAGGAACAAATTTTAGGAATATGTTGTGAGCCTTCATGTGCCTACTTATTTTTGGTTTGTTCTGAAAAGTGTGGACCTTCATGTGCCCACATATTTTGTGAATTTTTATATGCAAAAAGGGATGCTAAAGCAAAAACATGTGAATGCAATATATTATTTTTTTCTTATGCCACCACGGTACGGAGTACATGGGGCCTTAAGGAACATAGGCAAATGTAGAAAACATTTTTATGGTCTTTTTCTAATGCAAGTATAGGTAAGTAAAAATGCTAAAGGAAAAAATGCTAATTAAAAATGCAAATAAATACCGAGTTACCTCTCAGCAAGAATTTCGAGTACTTTCTCCCATGGCGTAGATGTAGTAGCCGATGATTGATCAATTAGTGACACGGGTAGTGATTGGTCTTCCGAAGGTGTACTCTTGTCTTTCTTCCTCCAGACTTGTTTCTTCGGTGGAGACCTTTCTGGGGTAACAGGTTCAGAGTTCTAGGAGCTGAGCGGACTTCTCTTTAATCTCTTCCTCAATGTTCTTAATGTCCGTCAACTTCGTGTTCAGCTTGCGTTGCAATTTCTGAAGGCTTCTCCGCGTCTTGTTCTTCTTGGGCTGCTTAGAGTCAGTATGAGTATTAAAGTAGCAGCGTACCTTATCAGTTCTGAACTGGAAGTGGATCTCGCCCGTCCTGATGTAGATGATTGCTCTGGTGGTGTTCAGGAACGGTCTCCCAAGTACTATGGGAGGATCTTGCTCTTCATCTCCCAAGTCTATGACTACAAAGTCAGTTAGGACATAGTGATCTTTTATCTTGACAGGTACATCTCGCGCAACTCCCTCCGGGAATCGGTGTGATTGGTCCACCATCTGCAGCATTATATAGGTGGAATACAAGGGCAGGTCACCGTATATTAATTCATAAGTTACCTTAGACATTAAGTTGATGCTCGATCCCGTGTCGCAGACAACTCGCTGGAAGTTCCATTGATTGATGGAGCAGTGGATTGATGGCACTCCAGGGTCGTCTAACTTTGGCAGCAGTGGTGAAGGAAACAGGTTCTCGTTTTCTGATTGAATTGTGTTGATCATCCAAACTTCCTCCACGTGTAGTCGAGGTTGATTGTTCTTTTTGTTCCTCCTTCTATCTCTCCTTTTCTTCTCGATAGCTGGCTTGTACTCTTGAGGGTAAGGATATTAGGGGTGTGCAGGTGCTCTTAGGATCTTGTTCTTGAAACTGAATCTCTCCTTCTCCCCGTTGATGGTGAAGATGATCTTCGCAGTGTCGGCGTAGATGACGGCTTTAACAGTGGCAAGGAAAGGACGTCTCAAAATTATTGGGGCGTTCTCACTTCCCCCAGTCTCGACGACAGCGAAGTCGGCAGCTACGTAGGAACTTCCTACCCCTAGACATATGTCGTTTAGGATGCCCTCAGGGTAGCATAGTGACAGGTCTGCAAGCTGCAAGCACATGGTTGTGTACAATAAAGGTGAACCATTGATTTTCTCATATATTACTTTGGGCATTATGTTGACGCTAGACCCAAAGTCACAGAGTGCATTCTCGAAAGTGTAGGCTCCAATAGTGATGGTGATTACTGGCCTTCCTGGATCTCCTCTCTTGGTGGGCATGCCCCAGTCTGTCCACTTTGGGTCTTCTTCTGTCTTATTAGCGCACAAGCCTGCATAATAGACATGGACAAGATTTGCAGATTCTAATTCTTCCGGCTGGCCCAGAATCTTACCCGGGTTAGCCGTGGGAACAGATGATGCCAGCTGAGATATCTGAGATTCTATCATTTTATTAAAACTATGTTGGTTCTTAATGGCAGAAGAAAAGCTTTCCATTTTATTACTAATAGTTTCTAACATTTTATCATTGGAAGCTAATTTCTTATACAGATTATCCATAACTCTACCCTGGTTTTGAACTAAGTCTCTTAAAGGTGGAAAATTATTGGAAGAGTTATTACCTTGATAGTTACCTGAATAGTTACCTGGGTAGTTGGGCCTCTGCTGGGTCCATCCTTGATTTTGCTGGGGACGATAGTGATTGTTGTTGTTCATGTAGTTCACGTCCTCCTCCAGCTGAGGGCATTGATTGCCCGAGTGTCCAGTGTTTCCACACTCTTCACAGGTCATGCGGGATTCGAAGAGTTGCATGACTTCCTTCTTCTCAGGGCCTTTGTCTTCAAGCCTCTTCATGATTAAGTCCATTTTGGCAGACAACATATCTACCTCCTTGATCTGATGCATTCCTCTTTCTTTCTTGCGGGGTTGACACTCCTCGTTCCAAGCTTGGTTGGATGCCATCTTTTCCACAAGGTTAGTAGCTTGAGTAAGTGTAAGGGATAGGAAGGCACCTCCAGCTGCAGCATCCATTATTTCACGGGTGTTGGTAGAGAGCCCGTGGTAGAAGGTCTGCATGAGCAACCAATTCTCCATTCCGTGGTGTGGGCATTCTGAGATGTAGTCTTGGAAGCATTCGCACGCTTCAGGAACAGATTCGTCATGTTGCTGTTGGAAACTTGAAATTTTCCCCCGTAAGGCATTGGTTTTGCCAATAGGAAAGAACTTTGCCAGAAAGGCAGTAGAACACAATGTCCAAGTTGTAAGTTTGTCTTTGTTGGAGTAAAACCATTGCTTCGCTCGCCCCAAGAGTGAGAATGGGAATAAGCGAAGTAGGACTGCATCACTTGGCACATCTTTGATCGTGAAGGTGCTACATATCTCCAAGAAATGTTGAAGGTGTGTGTTGGCATCGTCATGAGCTTTTCCACAAAATTGGCTAGCTTGTACCATGTTGATTAGTGCAGGCTTGAGCTCAAAAGCTACGTCTCCCACAGTGACTGCCGGACCAGTACGAATGTTGTCCGGGGTCGATGCGGAGTACTCGCGAAGGGTCTTGTTTGCCATTACTTCGAGCGTGGGTGTTAAGCTTCGCACTGTTGAATCTTCCAAGGCAGAGGTCGTGGGCCGAGACTCGGGCTTTGACCTTACCTTCCTTAGGATTTTTTCTGGATCTGAGACGAAGTTGTCTGGAAGATTCTTATTCATACATTACCCTGAAATCAAATAGACAAAAGTGGAAAGAACAAGGGTAAGCCTGTTTAAGCAATGATAATTTGGGTTCTCGATACATTACGTGTGATAGATGCATGCATGCTATTACTAAATTTATTACTTAGGCTATAGACTTTCTTTCCCCGGCAACGACGCCAAAAATGCTTGTTGACATTGCTAACGTCATCGACTAGAAACAGATATAAGATCCATCTCTATCGACGGCGCTAGAAATGCAAAGGTATATCTTAACATGATGCTAAGTGTATATCAGATGTTGCTTTCAGATAAACTAAAAGATAAATCCAATACGGGTCATAGCACAACTCGATCTAGGTTGTCATCCCTGACAGAAGTGCCACTAAAACACATGGATTGGTACTCTTACATATGCCTTGGATCTCTAGATAAGAATATATATATATATATATATATATATATGGGTATTCGCAAGCGCACAGATATGAATATACCATTATAGCATTTTAACTAGGAGTAAAACCAGGTATCGTATTTATATTCTACCTCAGAGAAAGAAGTCTTTTATCTATAATAACAAATACATGCATATCTCTCAGTTGTGCAATGTAGAGTGGCCAAAATATATCAATTACTATAAACAGGTGTAAGTCACATAAAGATAATAATAATGATAGCATTGATCAAGTCATAACATCGTGAGCCACTAGAAAGTGTCAATATAGAAAGAGAAGCGTATTCACAGCCTAGTTAGTGAGGATACTCCTCGGTAACCCTAAACTTTATGTCAATGCAAACTATGATTAGTGCAATACATTTAACAATCATGGAAGAAGAACTATTATACTAATGCATGGGGAGACTGATGAGGAGGATCAAGGCCGAAACTTGAAACAACCCAAATAGTATAAGGCTCCACTAGTCCTACACACGGGGGGTGGATTGCAAAGGACTCAATAGTGCTGTCACCACCACGATCTACCACGTGACCCGGCATGTAGGGTGCAATCGCAGGTAAGTACAGCATAAGCACCACGCTTACACTATCTTTACCACTCACCCATGTTAACAGATGATCTAGGTGAGGGCTATACGACTCCATACACGAATATAAAGGTAAATCAACTATGCTAAACATGTAATCATAATAAGCACCAAAGCACATAATCTCGAATATAATCATTGATAAGAACATATGTCTCTACAGCAAATGTGAAGAACTTATGAAGAACTTACAAAAGCGAAGCTAGATCAGTATCTCGACCAGCTTCTAGACGATCAGGAGCCAAGTATACGCCTTGCCTCCTCCTAGATCTAGACTAGTTAGCTACTCTCGCTATATGGTGTTTCTAGGGCGTAGTATATCTGACTTGATGACTTGATCTGGTGTATGAACAGATGAGAGCCAGATTCCCTTCTGCCAGGGGGTCAGGGGGTTGCTTATATAGTCCCGAGGGGATGCCATGAGCCGTACGATCAAACCGACCTAACATACGGTTTAGATTGATCCTCATAGGCGGTGGAAGAACATTCCAGAAGTAGGGCTGACGTGGCCCGACCATGGGGCCGACCTGTCTGTGGTGGGCCCCCCTCGGGGCCCACTTCGGCCAGGTGGGTCTTTGCCTCTTCCAGATGCTTCTTTCTTGGGTGCCAAGTCACGTTGAGTTCCGGAGCCTTCCGGAGTCTTTTATACTTCATTCTTTTCCTATTTTTCTGATTAGTCCCTGCAAGACATAGAATTCTCCAAAACTCTAGAAAAACTATTAGTGACACCCTATTCTAACTTGGTATTAACAATTATGCCCTTTTCTCATGTTTAGTTGACTTACAAATATATAAGATAAAATGTGTCAACACCGCCCCCGCCGCATCCGCCACCGACCGGTCCCGCCCCCGCCTGTGACAACCTGCCCAGGAAAATACCGTACTATCGCCTAAACCAATCCACTTTGGTAATTAAGCAATAATAAAGTATCATCCCGTCGTTAGTTGCCGGGTCGAGCCTGGTGAAATCACTTACATAGCAACAAGGATCGACAAATATGCATTAAAACTCATGCGAAGGCGAGTCCAGAGTACAACACATGATTAAAAACCAAATCTGCCTCGAAGGGTTTAATTATTACAAACCGAAGTACTTGACATGACAAACGAGGTTCAGAGTTCGAAAACAGTGGAATTTAACTAAGCGGTGCGATGAGCATCACAGGAGGCCTGCCATGATGCCTTCACTCGTCATCTTCCACCCACTCCAGCTCCCAGCCAGGCGGGATCTCTCCAGGCCACACATCATTAAAAGCATTACCTAAAATCAACAATTACAGCAAGGCTGAGTATACTAATACTCAGCAAGTCTTACCCGTCGGTGACAACTACATCACCAAACTCTAGGCATGAAAGGCTTTTTTTGGCCAGAGGAGTTCTTTTGCTGAAAAGCAACAAAGAGTATGTCCTTACTTTCAATATTTTAGCTCAGATTCTAGTTGATTACTCTTTTCTACATGAGCAAGCTATTGCAAGCATAAGTTGTGCAACTCAATTAATCAAACATACATATTCACAAAGTTCCATCATTAGGGATATCATGGCCAGTTGGATAAGTAGTCTCAGATAACGGTGAGAGGCCAAAAACCGATTGATTTAACCTTGCAAGGTGGACCTAAACACACGGAAGGGTGTACTCACCAAGAGTCCACCAACCAGGCGGTTCCCAAAAATCCTCGGTTCAGGATAAAAGATCACAGTCTTTGGTACAAGGCTATCTGGCATACCCCGCAAGGCACCCAGAATCACACATGCACCACCGGTAGCTAGCCGTGGGACGCATCCCAAGATTAGTGACAGTAAGATCCCTCACCGCCTCATTAAGGTACTAGGCTTACCGGTCTCATTCCCGACAAGTGCTTAGTACTTTCAAACACTTACCCTATGAAAGCCATTGGACCAGAGCCCAAATCCCATGCTCTTACCACATGAGCAATTCCTTTTATACAAATCTTATGATTCCAACATAAGAACCTATTCTCGCGAGTGACAAGCATCACTCGACTTGTAACGGTCCTATAGCATGGTAGCTATCGACCTAGCATACTAGTAAAGGACACGGGTACCTAGGGATCATGCATCTAGGGTTTCATTTCAACTCCTGAACGTAAATGCACAAACATCCATAGATAGTTGCATAAATTTCTAGAAACACTTAGGTTAATGCACCGGGGCTTGACTTCGTCAGCAATGTTAGCCTGGGGCTCCTCGGTGTCCTGGATCACTTCCACGTACTGTAGCTCCGCGTCAGCTCCTCCTTCCTCGGCTTCCGGCACGAGCGAGTAGTTACCATCAGGGAGTTCTACACGGAATGCATATGCAGGATTATTATGTGAAGTGAGAGTTTAATTATCACATCCAACTCTTGTTGGCCATATTCACCTTGACAAACATTTAATTAGTATTTCTTTCCATTAAGGTCATGACATGTGGAGGTTTATTATTTTAATCTTTTTGATGGTGACTGTGTACATATTTAAGCAATTAAAGCCATTTAATTTCACAAAAACAGTGAGGGTTGATCCTCAGCTCCTAACATGCTCCTCAACATTTTAACAAGGTCATGAAGTGATTCATTGGGATTTTTCCCAATTAAACTTAGTGTGAAGCCTGTTTGGATTTCAAGTCTTTTAATTACAAAATAAATTATAAAAACAGGGGAGGTGCATTGCATGCCCTAATCACCTAAACAAAGCCACTGGTCCAAGATACACATTTAAAAGAGCCACAAAACAATATACCAAAAATGACATTCCCTAGCTACCAAAAATTATGAGAAATACATAAATAAATAAAGCATCTCTGCAGCCAAACTCACTCCTACATCAACTCTGACCTAAAACAAGCCTAGGAGACTAACAAACACATCAAGATCCAATTTAAAATTTGAACTAGGCATTTAAACATAAATCTAAGCATAAAACAAGAATAAATACTTCTGACAGTGATAAAATCATGGTACATGCAGGAAAGTTGAATCTAGTCATTTCATGAGCATAGCCACAAATTGAGCACAAAAATCTATTTATATTTTGCCACAAAAATCATTAAGGCAAAAACAGTATAAATGCAAAGTAAATCATATCAAAAGATCTGTTCAATAACTTTGTGCAAATTTTTGTCTAGAGCCTACAAATGACATATCTAGCAACATATCCAAAATTCAGCTCCATAGCTTTTCTAGATTTTGAACTATAGCAAATGTATGTCAAACTGAGTTTGAATTTCTATGATTTTCATAATGTGCTGGACTAAGTTGCAAGGAAACTAAGATTACTTTCATTGCTAACAAGTCCCTGGTTCACAAATCAGTCCCTGGAACTTCACAACCGTGCCCTCGGCGGCGGGGCGAGCTCGCCGGCGGCGAACGGCGGCCGGAGCAGGTGAACAAGCGGCAAGGGCGTGCGATTGAGCTCACCCGGAGTCGATCGGTGGTGGCGGTGCGGTCGGAGATGGCTCTGGCGAGCGGCTGCGGCGAGGTCGAGGCGGCGCGACCGCCTCGGCTCGTTTTCCGGCGAGTGTGAGGGCAATGCAGGGCAACAAGCGCCTTGGGAGCTCTACTGGAACCTAGGGAAGGGGTTGGAGGGGTGGACCGGCGGCGGAAGCTAGCGGAGGGGCGAGCTCACCGCGGCGGTGGCAATGGCGAGGCGGCAGATGTGGGCGCACGCGCGGGGCGGTCGGGGTCTCCTTTTATAGACGACAGGCGTGTGTAGCGGACCGACACCTTCGCCTTGAAGGCACGCGTGCGGGAGAACAAGGCTCGGGGGCGGCGGAGCCGTGCTGGCTGCCGGCCGGCCAACCGAGGCGTGGCGGGGCTCGGCGGCGGTGCGTCTGTCGCGTCCACGTGTCGGGGACACTCCCCCACGAGCGATACGGTCGGAGGGCGGGGGCGCGTGATGATGCTATCCACGTCCTCGCCGTACTGTGGGCTGGTGGGGGCCCGGCCGTCGAGGCTCGGCGGTGGCGCGCCGGCTGCCGCGTGGCAGCGCGGGCATGACGCGGCCGGCGCGAGAGCGCGGCCCAGAGCCCAGGGTACCGGTTCAATTTCAAATTACCCCACTTTGACGAACCAAAACTTTAAATTTTTGAATATAAGTTCAATTCCGTCCAAAAGCAAAGTTGAAGAGGGGCTATAGGAGAGAAATTTTGGTATAGGCCAACCTATGTTTTGAGCAGTAGTTTGAGCATGAACTGCAGGCAAAGTTGATGTCTTTCATGGCTCGGTGACACTGCAGAGGTTGGCGTTGACCGAGTTTTTTGGATGCCTTCCACTCAAAAGTTTAATGTCCACCCAAAAGCAAAAATGTGTCCCATGAAAAACTACACAACTTCTATATTGGCCGATTTTTGAGTGTTTAAACAAAAATTTGGAGAACGTGGCAAAAGTTCCAGAGAATGGTGTGGGCACTAAGGGGTTTGACTCCGTTGACTAGGGTTTGGACCATGGCAAGGGGTGTTGACTTGTCTAAGATGCTCATGGGTGATTGTTGGTTAGGTTTTCGAGATGATGTCCCAGGTTGACCATGGTTTGACCAAAGTCAAAGAGGTTTGACTGGGTCATTAGTGCTAACACTGCTAATTAAAACCTGGGGCGTCACAGCCTACCCCCCTTAAGAGGAATCTCGTCTCGAGATTCGATTCTAAAGAACAAGGTAGGTACAAGAAACTTACAGTTTCGAGATTGCAGAAAACCCGGGTACTTGGTGTTGAGATAATGTTCCGTCTCCCAAGTTGCTTCTTCCTCCGTATGGTGACTCCATTGTATCTTATACATCCTGACGGTATGTCTTCGGGTCCTTCTCTCCTTTCGGTCCAGCACCCTCATGGGATGCTTAATAAGTGAAAGATCCGGCTCAATCCAAGCATTTGCTTCCGTGATTACCTCGGTCTCAGGCACAGGCACACCTCTCCTCAATTGAGTCACATGAAACACATTGTGAACTGCAGCGAATCGCTCCGGAAGTCGGATGCGATAAGCAACTGGCCCACATACTTCAATGATTTCATTAGGTCCAATATAGCGTGGAGCTAACTTTCCTTTAACACCAAACCTTTGCACACCTTTAGTTGGTGAAACCTTTAGGTATACATAATCACCAACTACATATTGCCGGGGTGCTGTCCCTCTATCGTGATAGCTCTTTTGCCTCGTTTGAGCTAACTTCAAATTCTCTCTTATCACCTTAACCTTCTCTTCAGCGTCTTTGACTAAGTCCGGACCAAAGAGTGTCCTTTCTCCGGCTTCTGACCAGTTCAAAGGGGTGCGGCATCTCCATCCATAAAGGGCGTCAAACGGTGCCATCTTCAAACTATCTTGATAACTATTGTTATATGAGAACTCTGCCAAGGACAAACACTTGTCCCAACTCTTACCAAAATGCATGATGCTTGCCCGTAGCATGTCTTCCACAATTTGATTTACTCTCTCAGTCTGACTATCGGTCTGCGGATGATAGCTGGAACTACGGATCAACTTGGTTCCCAAACATTCATGCAATTGCTCCCAGAATCGAGCTACAAATTGAGTACCTCGATCGGAAATGATGGTCTTGGGAATTCTATGCAAGCGTACTATTTGGTCCATATAAATCTCTGCATAGTCTTGTACTGAATAAGTGGTGTGAACTGTGATGAAATGAGCAGTCTTGGTGAGTCTGTCCACTATAACCCAAATAGAATCCTTCTTTCTAGCAGTCATGGGTAAGCCCACAATGAAATCCATACTTATGTCATCCCACTTCCACATAGGTATCGACAAGGGTTGGAGTACACCTGCTGATTTCAAGTGGCTTGCTTTCATTCTATGACAAGTATCACACTCTGACACATACTTTGCTATATCTACCTTCATATTGGACCACCAAAAATTTTCCTTCAGGTCTTGATACATTTTGGTGCTTCCGGGGTGAATAGAGAATTTGGAAAGATGAGCCTCATCAGAGATTTCCTTCTTAATTTCCTGGCCAGCAAGAATCACAAGACGTTTCCCAAACCATACCACGTCCTTTGAATCCCTCTAGAAACAAGTGTACTTGGGGTTTCCTTCCGCTAATTTCTGTTTTATTAGCTGTATGCCCTCATCATAGCATTGAGCAGTGACAATTCTGTCATAGAGAATGGACTCTGCAGCTATGGCATATAGACCTCCTTGCTCTACCACTTCCAAATGAAGCTTCCTCAAGTCTTCACATAAAGTGTCATTATACGGCTCCACCTCTAGACGGTTGCAGTGAACTTTGCGGCTAAGAGCATCCGCAACAACATTAGCTTTGTTGGGGTGATAGTGCACTTCTAGATCATAATCCTTAATCAACTCGAGCCATCTCCTTTGTCTCATGTTAAGGTCTGATTGAGTGAAGATATATTTGAGACTCTTATGATCGGCGAAGATATTGCAACGATTGCCCATCAGATAGTGTCTCCATAACTTGAGAGCATGAACAACCGCTGCTAGCTCTAAATCATGAGTGGGATAATTTACTTCATGGGGTCGGAGTGCCCGTGAGGCATAGGCAATGACTCGGCTTTCTTGCATAAGAACACAACCGAGACCATTGCCTGAAGCATCACAGAAAACTTCAAAGGGTTTGGAATTATCCGGTTGTACTAACACTGGGGCTGAAGTTAAGTGTTGCCTCAATGTGTGGAAAGCTTTTTCACACGCTTCACTCCACACAAATTTGACTCGTTTCTTTAGCAGCTCGGTCATAGGTTTGGCGATCCTAGAGAAGTCCGGGATGAATCAACGATAATAACCCGCTAGACCCAGAAAGCTGCGAATTTGGTGTACGGACTTGGGTGGTTTCCAATCCATCACCTCTTGTACTTTGCTAGGATCTATAGAAGCTATGACCATAAATTTTTCCAAGCAAAAACTAGATTAGGTATGGAGCAATTTTGGTATAGCTCATCTAGTCCAATTATTTTTAGAACATGGTGCAAAAATTCGAGTTAACAGCCATATAGATTTTTGGACAGCAACAACACCTAGACATGTGAGAGCCAAAACTTGAACCCAAAAATCGCACACTAGCAAAATTGTACCTTAGAGAGCACACAATTTATGTATGGATCCATTTTTAAGTTGTTTCGATTTTTAACATGATGCAAGACGTCCTATTCGTCCTCACACGGCGATCAAGCCAAAAATCGAAGTTAGTGCCGGTGGCAAGGCTTTTATTCGTCTCTCCTTATAATAACTAGTCGAGATATATTCAATACTCACTTAGCGACTAACGAAACGTTGTTAGTGTACCTGCAGAAAAGAACCTTCCGTGCCAGTACGTCACGAAAGCGTCCACATACATTACCGTTCACTATAGAAACGGTATCCATGCGTCAAGCCGCTGCATGGACAGCGTCCAACCTCAGACACCCTCCGTTTGAATGGAGTGTATCCTTGCCTCGCATATTCAATGCGGAACGTCCACGTATGGCAAAACGTGGCGAGACACAGACGTGACGGTGGGTTCCCATTGGATTAGGTCCCATCCATCCCTCACATGACTCTCGTGTGGTACCACCACGCATGGCAAAACGTGATGAGACGCAGACGCGACGTGGGTTCCCATTAGAATAGGTCCCATCCATCCCTCACAGGACTTTCCTGTGGCACCACCACGTATGGCAAAACGTGATGAACTAGTATGGTTGTACAAGAAGTAAGTTCTGACAAGAATAAAATGTGTTGGAAGTTAGCAAAATAAACCATAGATTTGTAAGCCACCTGAAAGAACCCAAAAATTCCCTCTAGGGCCTCTCGGTCTAAATCCATCCTTAACGGACCAACGCATTTTGCAAATCCAAACAATCTTGGCAAATTTTATTCAACACCAGTGATTAAGGTAGTTAATTAAAATCTGGTGCATATAATCGCTCTGGTACCAGCTGTGACAACCCGCCCAGGAAAATACCGTACTATCGCCTAAACCAATCCACTTTGGTCATTAAGCAATAATAAAGTATCATCATGTCGTTAGTTGCCGGGTCAAGCCCGGTGAAATCACTTACATAGCAACAAGGATCGACAAATATGCATTAAAACTCACGCGAAGGCGAGTCCAGAGTACAACACATGATTAAAAACCAAATCTGCCCTGAAGGGTTTAATTATTACAAACCGAAGTACTTGACATGACAAACAAGGTTCAGAGTTCGAAAACAGTGGAATTTAACTAAGCGGTGCGATGAGCATCACAGGAGGCCTGCCATGATGCCTTCACTCGTCGTCTTCCACCCACTCCAGCTCCCAGCCAGGCGGGATCTCTCCAGGCCACACATCATTAAAAGCATTACCTAAAATCAACAATTACAGCAAGGCTGAGTATACTAATACTCAGCAAGTCTTACCCGTCGGTGACAACTACATCACCAAACTCTAGGCATGAAAGGCTTTTTTTGGCCAGAGGAGTTCTTTTGCTGAAAAGCAACAAAGAGTATGTCCTTACTTTCAATATTTTAGCCCAGATTCTAGTTGATTACTCTTTTCTACATGAGCAAGCTATTGCAAGCATAAGTTGTGCAACTCAATTAATCAAACATACATATTCACAAAGTTCCATCATTAGGGATATCATGGCCAGTTGGATAAGTAGTCTTAGATAACGGTGAGAGGCCGACAACCGATTGATTTTACCTTGCAAGGTGGACCTAAACACACGGAAGGGTGTACTCACCAAGAGTCCACCAACCAGGCGGTTCCCAAAAATCCTCAGTTCAGGATAAAAGATCACAGTCTTTGGTACAAGACTATCTGGCATACCCCGCAAGGCACCCAGAATCACACATGCACCACCGGTAGCTAGCCGCGGGACGCATCCCAAGATTAGTGACAGTAAGATCCCTTACCGCCTCATTAAGGTACTAGGCTTACCGGTCCCATTCCCGACAAGTCCTTAGACTTTCAAACACTTACCCTACGAAAGCCATTGGACCGGAGCCCAAATCCCATGCTCTTACCACATGAGCAATTCCTTTTATACAAATCTTATGATTCCAACATAAGAACCTATTCTCGCGAGTGACAAGCATCACTCGACTTGTAACGGTCCTATAGCATACTAGTAAAGGACATGGGTACCTAGGGATCATGCATCTAGGGTTTCATTTCAACTCCTGAACGTAAATGCACAAACATCCATAGATAGTTGCATAAATTTCCAGAAACACTTAAGTTAATGCACCGTGGCTTGCCTTCGTCAGCAATGTTAGCCTGGGGCTCCTCGGTGTCCTGGATCACTTCCACGTACTGTAGCTCCGCGTCAGCTCCTCCTTCCTCGGCTTCCGGCACGAGCGAGTAGTTACCGTCGGGGAGTTCTACACGGAATGCATATGCAGGATTATTATGTGAAGTGAGAGTTTAATTATCACATCCAACTCTTGTTGGCCATATTCACCTTGACAAACATTTAATTAGTATTTCTTTCCATTAAGGTCATGACATGTGGAGGTTTATTATTTTAATCTTTTTGATGGTGACTGTGTACATATTTAAGCAATTAAAGCCATTTAATTTCACAAAAACAGTGAGGGTTGATCCTCAGATCCTAACATGCTCCTCAACATTTTAACAAGGTCATGAAGTGAGTCATTGGGATTTTTCCCATTTAAACTTAGTGTGAAGCCTATTTGGATTTCAAGTCTTTTAATTACAAAATAAATTATAAAAACAGGGGAGGTGCATTGCATGCCCTAATCACCTAAACAAAGCCACTGGTCCAAGATACACATTTAAAAGAGCCACAAAACAATATACCAAAAATGGCATTCCCTAGCTACCAAAAATTATGAGAAATACATAAATAAATAAATAAAGCATCTCTGTAGCCAAACTCACTCCTACATCAACTCTGACCTAAAACAAGCCTAGGAGACTAACAAACACATCAAGATCCAATTTAAAATTTGAACTAGGCATTTAAACATAAATCTAAGCATAAAACAAGAATAAATACTTCTGACAGCGATAAAATCATGGTAAATGCAGGAAAGTTGAATCTAGTCATTTCATGAGCATAGCCATAAATTGAGCACAAAAATCTATTTATATTTTGCCACAAAAATCATTAAGACAGAAATAGTATAAATGCAAAGTAAATCATATCAAAAGATCTATTCAATAACTTTGTGCAAAGTTTTGTCCAGAGCCTACAAATGACATATCTAGCAACATATCCAAAATTCAGCTCCATAGCTTCTCTAGATTTTGAACTACAGCAAATGTATGTCAAACTGAGTTTGAATTTTCATTCAAAATCTACAAGTCAAATGTATGTCAAACTGAGTTTGAATTTTCATTCAAAATCTACAAGTCAAATGTATGGTCATGCCTTGTAGAAGTTGCAGATCTAGTCTCACTGAAACCAGCAAAATTGGGTTTGCATTTTTCTGATTTTTCTACGAATTTCTATGATTTTCCTAAGGTGCTGGACTAAGTTGCAAGGAAGCTAAGATTACTTTCATTGCTAACAAGTCCCTGGTTCACAAATCAATCCCTGGAACTTCACAACCGTGCCCTCGGCAGCGGGGCGAGCTCACCGGCGGTGAACGGCGGCCGGACCAGGTGAACAAGCGGCATGGGCGTGCGATTGAGCTCACCCGAAGTCGATTGGTGGTGGCGGTGCGGTCGGAGATGGCTCCGGCGAGCGGCTGCGGCGAGGTCGCGGCGGCGCGGCCGCCTCGGCTCGTTTTCCGGTGAGTGTGAGGGCAATGCAGGGCAACAAGCGGCCTTGGGAGCTCTACTGGAACCTAGGGAAGGGGTTGGAGGGGTGGACCGAAGGCGGAAGCTAGTGGAGGGGCGAGCTCACCGCGGCGGTGGCAATGGCGAGGCGGCGGACGTGGGTGCGCGCGCGGGGCGGTCGGGGTCTCCTTTTATAGACGACGGGCGCGTGCAGCGGACCGACGCCTTCGCCTTGAAGGCACGCGTGCGGGAGAACAAGGCCCGGGGGCGGCGGAGCCGTGCTGGCTGCCGGCCGGCCGACCGAGGTGCGGCGGGGCTCGGCGGCGGTGCGTCTGTCGCGTCCACGTGTCGGGGACACTCCCCCACGAGCGATACGGTCGGGGGCGGGGGCGCGTGATGATGCTGTCCCCGTCCTCGCCGGACTGTGGGCCGGTGGGGGCCCGGCAGTCGAGGCTCGGCGGCGGCGCGCCGGCTGCCGCGTGGCAGCGCGGGCACGACGCGGCCGGTGCGAGAGCGCGGCCCGGAGCCCAGGGTACCGGTTCAATTTCAAATTACCCCACTTTGACGAACCAAAACTTTAAATTTTTGAATATAAGTTCAATTCCGTCCAAGAGCAAAGTTGAAGAGGGGCTATAGGAGAGAAATTTTGGTATAGGCCGACCTATGTTTTGAGCACTAGTTTGAGCATGAACTGCAGGCAAAGTTGATGTCTTTCATGGCTCGGTGACACTGCAGAGGTTGGCGTTGACCGAGTTTTTTGGATGCCTTCCACTCAAAAGTTGAATGTCCACCCAAAAGCAAAAATGTGTCCCATGAAAAACTACACAACTTCTATATTGACCGATTTTTGAGTGTTTAAATAAAATTTGGAGAACGTGGCAAAAGTTCCAGAGAATGGTGTGGGCACTAAGGGGTTTGACTCCGTTGACTAGGGTTTTGACCATGGCAAGGGGTGTTGACTTGTCTAAGATGGTCATGGGTGATTGTTGGTTAGGTTTTCGAGATGATGTCCCAGGATGACCAAGGTTTGACCAAAGTCAAAGAGGTTTGACTGGGTCATTAGTGCTAACACTGCTAATTAAAACCTGGGGCGTCACACCGCCCGTCCCCGCCGCATCCGCCCCCTACCGGTCCCGCCACCGCCCCCCGCCGCGCCGCCCACTACCGCGAACCCGCCGGAGGCGCTGCCCTTCGCCCCGGCACTGGATCCGCCAGCCCTCGCCCCCACCCCCCAGGACGCGCCCTGCTCTGGCCGCGCCAGCCCCCGACCCCGGCCGCGCTGGCCACCGCCGCGGGCCGCCGTCCTCTGCCCCCTGCCCTCCGCTGTCTGCCCCGGCCACCGAAGCAATGTAAGGTTTCCTGACTTTGTTATCCTGATTTATTTCTGCATCGTGAGCATATGTGATCGATTACCCTACAGCCTTCTATTATCATGCTTTCTTCTACTTGCGTGGTTCATATGACTTGCATTATCCGTCTCCCTTCATATCGGGAAATTGATTCTCCAGTCAGTTGTATCAGCACATGAATCATGAACATGACGAGTGTGATGTCCTTAGTTTTGGGATATATAAAAGCTAATATGAAATTGCTCCAAAAAAGGAATCAAGGTTGCTTTCATTTTGTAGTGCTGCTCTCATGAACTTAGTGAAACTAACTATCATTTACCATTACTTTTGCCTTGGAAGCTGCGAACATGAATGTAGTATTGCAGTTTATAAATCATACTAGTACAGAGGCATGAAGTAGGTTCACAATATAATATGTTTACAGTAACCTAATCCAGTGTGTTTAGCTGTTCTAATTTTTACCAAGGTGCACACCCAGTTTTATTATCTACTGTGCTAAATAATGATGATAACCATTAACTGGTCTGAGGAACATAGCGAGTGCAAAATAGTTGGCAACACAATAACCATTAACTAGTTCGAGAAACACAGCAAGGGAAAAAATAGTTTGAAAAGCATAGCAAGGGCAAAATAGTTGGGAGCCTGCAAATGAGAAGTCTTTGAATGCATATAATAGGCACAAAAATTATAAATGTCCAGTTCCTTATAATTATAGAGTTTCAGAGGCATATTTTTCTGATTACTCCGTGCACTATGCTTTAGGCATTGTGGGAGCAGCTCAAGAACCTTTTACACAAATTCTCCCTCTAAGCATCAGCCTGAAACTATTTAGAGATTTATCATTATCTTCTATATTTTCCACCTTTATAAGTAAAGCCTACTGTATGTTAATATTGTGGAATGCTCTGATATGGATTAGGTGCAAGGATCAGGTGAAGTTATCTGTTGTCGATAGGCTTATACACAACCACAAACACTATCTTGATGGCACACCTAGGAGAGGTCGCAATTCGCCAATTGAAGATGAAAATTCTATTTGGTTAAAGCTGTACTTCACCAGTATAATGAGGACCACAATCTTTTTGGGGTTTGCTCTCTCTCCCCCCCCCCCTCGCTCTCTCTCTCTCTCTCTCTCTCTCTCTCTCTCTCTCAAAGCTTTGTTGATCTTCTTGTTGTAGAATCATGCACATGAACTGGAAGCTCTTGTGGGGAAGCAATGGATTTATGAGAATCATAGGTGGTACCATCATTTCAATTTCACCATAAAGAAAAAAGAAGGCACCGATAAGTGTAGCACCAGCAATCTGTTCTTTGCTGAGGTGTCGCATATGCAAGGAGAAAAAGATTACGAGATCAACTGTTGCTGCATGATCAAACATGATGAAAATGGTATGCAGATATTGTTTCTTATCTTCATTTGCTTCCACATGTTCATATAGTCAGATGAAGTTAGCACATACATGTAAATACAGCATATGTTGGGTTTTCTACACTGAATCCATGTGCTTATGGGCTATCTGTATGATCTATTAGATATTTCTGTAAACTTGTTGCTGAATGTAGGATACGAGTGGACTTGTTGATGAGTAACTTGTGAATTTATCTATATGTGATGCCTGTGATGAATATTACGATACATATGATGCCTGTGATGAATATTACGATATATATGATGTCTGTGATGAATATTATGGAATGCATATTATACCTGTGATTTTTGGGGATTTTTATACGTGAAAAACAAAGAAAAAGCAAATGCAAAGGTCACTTTGCCGTGCGTGAGGTGCATGGCAAAGTGTCCATAACCGCAGGTGGGAATAGTGGACTCGCACCTTCTCCTGGATTTTCCAGGATTTACCGGCGTTATGCTTTAAGTGGTAAGCGACGTTCCCGTCGACGACGAGGTGCCATTGGTGACTTCGGGAATCTCCAGATCTGCCGGTGTTCAGTCCTTCGGAGGTGCCATTGGTGACTTCGGAAATCTCCAGATCTGCCGGTGTTACAGTCCTTCGGAGGTGCTCATAGGGGTAGGGTTTGCGTACGTGTAATCATAGGGGTGCGTGTGTGTTGTGAGCGTCTGCGTTGTACTGTGTAATTCTCAAAAAAAATAGTGGACTTTGCCGTGCGTTTTTCCCAGGGCGCACGGCAAAGGCCCAATCTTTGCCGTGCGTTTTCACTAGGGCGCACGGCAAAGGCCCAATCTTTGCCGTGCGTTTTTGTGCGGGCGCACGGCAAAGGCCATCCGACGCCGTTTGAGGCGGGGCACCGTGAGTTACTTTTTTTTGCCGTGCGCCTCCCGTGACGCACGGCAAAGAGTTTTCACCGTGCGTTGTCAGCAAAAGCGCACGGCAATGCGAGTTTACCGTACAAAAATCTACCGCGCCCTTTGCCATGCGCCTCGATAAAAAACGCACGGCAAAGGCTTTGCCGTGTGCCCGAGGCGCACGGCAAACCCCGAGTTTCCCGTAGTGGTGATTGGGGACTGGGCACCATTAAGTTACTAAATTAATTTATAGAACAATTTTTATCTATAGTGCAGCTTGTGTTGAGAATGAACACAGAAACCAAAAGGTGAGATCAAAATATAAAAAAGATATTTTACATGCGAGAGACATCCTCTCTATTGACATTTTAAGCATGTATGGAAATAAGCCACACGATCCATGATGTTAGTTCACGGTGTGTTTTCTTGGATATAATGTACAACATAATACATGTATGCAGTGATTCTGGATGTATATGATGGTTCAAACAATTTTCTTAAACCATATGGTTTACCTCTCATAACAAACTTTCTTGAACCATATGGCTTAACCCTCATAATAGGTAGTTATAACAAGTGGGATGTCATCATCCTGAATAAGATGGTACAGTTAACCCAACCAATGCAAACAAAATATACCTATAGCCTATTTATCTTGAACTATTTCATACATGAACCACATGACACATACAACCAAACATACTCTTACTCTATATATCATTGCCATTGAGATATGCATTGATTTTCTTGCTTGGCTGAATATAACATGTAGCAAGTATCCTGCTTTCTTGGCCTGTGTATATATGTACTCTGATATACACATAAATGGTCTGCTCCGATCGATAGTATATAACTTCTAGTTACTTGAGGTAGGGCAAGAGAGAGCACCACCCGCATAAACATGCGGAGAAGATGAATATAAAGCAATGGCGATGGGGGAGTGCAACTGTTTCCATTGGCACACAAAAACACACAGTAGAGTTGCAGATCAAGAAGGCATAAATAGTGACAGAAATATCCTGAATCGGGATAGGGATGTTGTTGCCTTGAGAGTCGGCAGCGTTGACAAGGCGAGGCAGAGCATTTAGCTAACATGCAAACTTTGTCACAGACCGTATAATTTTGGGTTGTCCGTGACAATGGATTTATTATTTTATTTCATCATCTAATTAACATAGTAATTAATAAAGTGTGACCACATATAGACCAAAAGGTTGAGACCATAATAATATAATGATGTTGTGAAAAAATGTTCCCAGTACTACTGGATTAACATAAGATAAGAACAGTACACATGGATAAAGTTTTAATTGAATTGAACATGATAATCGATAGTAGTTACAAGCCGGTCACACAGCCAGCACCAAACCACAGCATTTATCCTCACGTAATTATTGCTTATTTGTCCCATGCACTGTATCTTTATAATAATGACCCTATAAGCATAAGGAGAACTATGCTACCAGTGAAACTGTATACTAAGCTCTGTGATCACTGATCAAAATTTGACTGGACAGCCTAAAAATGAATCCAAATCAAATCGCACCGGACGCTTGCCTAAACAAGCACACCTGTGCTCACGGGGCACTACTGGGACAAACCGAACTGGGCCCATCTTGGTTACACTTTTATCGTCACTTGGTGTAAAAGGTTAATTTGAAGTTGCTATGGATGGTGGATAAAGACTTATAAGTTGGTTCTACCCTTGCTGAACTAGCAACGTGGTACTAAACACGCGCATCTACACTCATGGATCATTTCCGAGGCATTCAAATTTGGGCAAATATAAAGATGGTCACATGCTGAGTACAATGAGGCTGTAAATGAGCGATTTTAGGCAAATATAAAGATGGACACATGCTGAGAAAAATAATGGCTACGAGTTCATGGAAATGGAAGGAATCAGGAGAACTTGCACAAGAAGGGTATTTTTTCTCAAAAGTAAAAACACACTCAAAGACCAATATGCCAGAAATCAACAAAAAGGACACCTTTATCAGAGACATGGAATTAAAATGCTTCTCCACTCTCCAATATATTATGAGAGAAGCCGGTAGATAGACATGTCTCATATGTATTGGTCCCAGTCTAATAGCAAACATAGTCCGTCTCTAAAGTACACTCATCGAAGACGTAGATGAATGAAAAAGTTCTTTTCCTACTCTAACAGGTTTGGTGTTTACTTTTATTAAACGTGTAAATTAGTAGGCCATAAACGATTTATGCTGGCAGCTAAAAGGGGTTTGTGTTGGCGGGTGGAGCAACCACTAGCAACCTTGTGTCAGCAGAAATGGCAATCTTTGCTGGCGGGTGCCCGCCCGCCAGCAGAGAGACCACAGTGCTGGCGGGCGACATAGACACCCGCTAGCACAGTGGATTTTAGAAAACAACTCGAAATAACTAGCAAAAAAATTAGGGGAGGAACCCCACCGGCCAGCCACCCGCCCGTCCCTATCACTTCTCGCGCAAAGTAGCGACGCTACGCTGTCGGCGGGGTTCGAACCCGTGACCACCCCTTACCACTACACCACCCTCTCACATGCATCCCTGTCCAGTTTTCAATCTACTGATATTATACTACGCCGACTGTAAATTTCTTCTTTAAGGCTCTAAATGGCTTCAAATTAAAAAGTTGTAAACTACAAAGTTTCATAACTTGCTGAATTGTACAACTTTCATTTTAAGAGTTTCTCCATTCGAGGTCATTTACGAATTTTGAATTTTAAATTTGAGAGATTCAAACTTAGTTTTTCGTTGACAATATGATTTCAAATAAAAAAGTTGTAAACTACAAAGTTTCATAACTTCTAAAGATCTACAATTTTTATTTCTTATGTTTCTCCATTTGAGGTCATTTGAAATTTTCAAATTTCAAAAATTCAGACGTACTTTTCCTTGACAAAAGTAATTCAAATTAAAAATGGTTCAACTAAAAAGTTCTATAACTTTTGAAAATGAACAACTTTTATTTTGGTCATTTGCTCATCCGGAATAGTGGTTGTAACATTATTCACAAATCTTATACACCTCTCACAAAGATTCTTGAAACTATATAATACATATGATTTTGTGAACAAAATTACTACAACTTTGTCAAATGAAGAAACAACTCAAATAAAAGTTGTACATCTTAAGAAATCACGAAACTTTGTAGTTGGAAACTTTTTTATTTAAATTAATTTACTAGTTTTAAGAACGGGACTTAGGTTATGCAAGGCATAACGGTGGCGGGCGACATAAGGCACCGCCAGCATAGATAGTTCCATCTTTGTTGGCGGGTGCCTTATGCCACCCGCCAGCACTATGCCATCTCTGCTGGCGGGCAACAATTACTCCCGCCAGTACTGTGCCCCCACCACTGTGCTGACGGCTGACAATTACGCCCACGAGCAATCTATTTTTGAAGTGTTAGCACAAATCGTTTGTGGCCTAGTGATTTCTATTACACTATTTAATTATAGTACATATATATATGACCTCTAAAGAAGTAAAGATGCATAATAATGTATCTTAAAATATTAATGGATACATCTTATCAGCTTATATAATCATACAAATATTAACGGCAAATAAAATTTGTGTATAAAGAAAAAAAATATTGAAACCCGAGCATGAATAGTTACAGATAAGGGATGTCCGGAAATCCATCTTCGCATTAATATTTACACTTAGACTACTGTGCCGGGCTGCCACTATATGTACTACTACTCATATATGGCTTAAAGTATTATTCGCGAATAAAGTCAGCACCTTCAAAGATCGTACAATGTGTTGAATAAGGGCACCTGCAATGGTTACAGAGGGTATACCCTCTATAATGTGTCCACCTTAGATATAGATAACGGTTGTAGATGACTCTACCAACAGACTGCATATAACATTAACTTCTATAATCAGTGGGTCCCACAGGTCAGAATTTTTTGTTCTCATGTCTCTTCCCAGTCCACCTTCCACGGGCTGACTCCATCCTTCAATACCTTATCTCCCCAAACTCTCCATTCCGGCAGGCGGCAGCAATAGGCCATAGCCTGAGCTCGACCTCCGGCTGCTCGAGCTCACTGGCCCCGCCCTCGCCGGACGCACCGCATGCTCGACTGCCGCGGCGGCCAGCGCCAACCCCGTGCTCGCCGGTCACTGTAGCACTGCCCGTGCTCGTTGGCCGCGGCGACCAGCACCGGCACCGGCACTAGGCTTGGCCCCGTGCTCACCGACTGGTGTGGCACCGCCCTACGTTCGCCGGCCGCGACCTCCCCACCACGCACTCGCCTACTGCTCCGCCCTCACGCTCGCCGGTGGTCATGCTTTCAGCGGCGGCGACGACAAGGTGCAGCCTGTGGCGGTGGAGAGCTCCGGCGCGTGTCCCACCCATGCCCCGCGACTGTGACCTACCTCCTGCCTGGCCAAGTTCTGCCTCTCTCAAGCATGGCGGTCGTCACAAGTTCTGCGTCGCATCTTACGTGGCAGCCTGAGTCGCGCCAGACCGCTTGGCGCGACTCAGAAGCGAGTCACGCCACGGTAAGTGGCGCGACTCAGTACTACGTACTGGTTGAGGCCTCCTCCCACTCTCATTTAGTCGTGTTTCCTTATTCCTTTTAATTAGCAAATGAGCTCCTAAATTTGTGAAACTCGAGATGTATGATCTATAGAGTGCATACGTTCCATTTTAACTATGTGCACTTGAAACCATGGTGTATAAAATGAGAAATCTAATTTTGAAATAGCCTAAGTGTTATTAGATCAACACATGAAAATTGTTAAGTCTGAAAATAGAGTCAACTAGTCAACTTCGGGCATACTTTTTGACAAATTTCACACAAAGACCTGAAATACTTTTGGGCTACAAGTGAATTTGGATGTTCATATGAAAGTTTGGACAAGTTGTTGGTCAAATATAACAAATAATTCGAAGTTTAAGGGAGGCTTAAAGTTGGAAAGTTGTGTTGTTTTATACTTAGCTGACAAACTTAGAAAACAACACAACTTTCCAACTTTAAGCCTCCCTTAAACTATGAATTCTTTGTTATATTTGACCAACAACTTGTCCAAACTTTCATATGAACATCCAAATTCACTTGTAGCCCAAAAGTATTTAAGGTCTTTGTGTGAAATTTGTCAAAAAGTATACCCGAAGTTGACTGGTTGACTCTATTTTCAGACTTAACAATTTTCACGTGTTGATCTAATAACACTTAGGCTATTTCAAAATTAGATTTCTCATTTTATGCACCATGGTTTCGAGTGCACAT
The DNA here is from genome assembly GCA_036936925.1 of Cenchrus fungigraminus. NCBI lineage: Eukaryota > Viridiplantae > Streptophyta > Magnoliopsida > Poales > Poaceae > Cenchrus > Cenchrus fungigraminus. Next base: position 23,721,661 of record CM072774.1, on the reverse strand, counting down.
AGTTAAAATAGAACGTATGCACTCTATAGATCATACATCTTGAGTTTCACAAATTTAGGAGCTCATTTGCTAATTAAAAAGAATAAGGAAACACAGCTAAATAAGAGTGGGAGGAGGCCTTAACCAGTACGTAGTACTGAGTCGCGCCACGTACCGTGGCGTGACTCGCTTCTGAGTCGCGCCAGGCGCCAGACCTCTGGCGCGACTCAGGCTACCATGTAAGATGCGATTTTTTTCAACGCCACCGTGTACATTAGTCGCGTCACTTCGTGTGGCGCGACTCAAGTATTAGTCGCGCCACGGAGCGTGGCGCGACCAAAAGGGCTACTTCTTGGAAATATAGTTCGGTGTGGGTTATTTTTAAAATATTAGATTAAAAAGGGTTAAAATAAAAAAAATTCTGGGAACGCTCCACTCGGTCATTCCTCCTCACCTCCGGACTAGGATGCAGCCGGGTCTCGCGGAGGGCGTGCTCCCTTCCCCAGTCCCCCGCCGACCGCTCCACCCCACACAGAGATAAGAAAGGGCGAGCACATGGTGGGACCGGCAACGTACGGGAATGCAACGCACGGGAATGCGTGCTAGCGAGGGTCGCTAGCTCTGGCAACATTTTCTTCTCTCTCCTGGTTTCTCTATCCTATGTGGAAGGTTATAGAGAGTGCAACGGCACCCATTGTGGGTGCCCTAAAGAAGGTGTAAACGGGCTCGTTCTTTATATGCAGCTTTAAAGCCTTGGTTTTCTTTCCATTCGTTCTGTACAAAGAGATCCTACGAACTAATTAATACCACAAGCACTAGTCAAGACTCAAGACTGCCTAGCTTTCCTATTCATTTCACTGAGTCCTTTTCTATTTAAATACTTACGTGTGTCCACTCTTGCTGCCCATTCCTATAGGTAATCTTGAAACTTGATTCTTTGAATGAGTCTGGTCTCTCTCACCTTATCCATTGCTTCTACAAGTGCTGGACAAACCAATTGTTGATTGTACTGTCAACATGTCTCTTGTCATTTACTCGATCATCTGTTGATTATATATACTGTCAACATCATCTGCTGGAGTCGTGTCTTAGGATGAGCTTGGAGTCGAAATGGTGTGACCAGCTGAGGTTTGGGAACGGAAGGCATCATGAGAGCTTGCGTGGGAAAAGCAATACACCCTCCTACTAACTGTACCAGGCCCTCGGCTGATCGAGATGCAGGTAGACGACGAACAATGCTTGACTGTGGGGCGAGTTTTTTAAGGGTTTTATGGGAGTAGAAGATGTGTTTCTTAACTAGGGTTGATTCAAGTTGAACTCAAGACAGCAGACCCAATTTCGGGAACACGTGTGGCTGGGACATTGAAATCCAAATATCCTAACTTGTATAATATTATTCGAAAGAAACACACCACTGTTGCAGACATCCTGAGTACAACACTTAGGATGCCCTTCTGGCCTTCCGGGCCAAGTTGCATTGAAGTGATGATATGATGATAAGGAGCTTCGGACCATGGTTTGTTGTACTTTGAAGATGGATGATCTACGTTTCTTCACTTTCACATGGACAGTCCTTCAATTAAAGGATTGGTTTTTTATGTATTTGTTATTTTGTTTGAAATCTGGTTATGTGGGTATGGTAGTATGCTACTACTTCTAATATTAACGACTGATTCCTCCTCTTTCGAGGTGGTTGAGAAGCTCCACCATCTGATTAATTAAAAAATTAAACTAATTAATAAAAGAGCATTAGAGCTGGTCAGATTAACCATGTGAAATTAATTACTCATGTACCCTTTCTGAATTAAAATAATAATTAAATTTTGTTGTGGGTCTCACCAATTTGGTACTTCCATGTAAGAACTTCTTAGTACTTCAACCGTTAGATTTCATCGGATGGATGACTCATTAAAAAAACAAGCACTCTAAAATTTCTCATGCAGATTGAGCCTTTTTACAATGCTTGTGTAGTACCTGGAAGTACTAGGAAGTACCATGTTTAAGTATATATGAATGTATGAGTATATGTGAATGAGTTGATGCATGCATATTTCGGATACAAACTTTTTCATACCATCTCGGATGAATATAAATATCATATCAAAATTGTATAGATCAATGAGAAATAAAACTTTGTAATTAACAACTTTTACAATAGAGATCATTTAGTTGCTCAAAAATATATTTTATAAAAAATAAAAATTGAGAATCATTTCCAATAGTGGATCATGGCATCACCTGCACATGGAAATGATTTAAATGATAAATTACATTATGAATCAATATTGTAGTATGATTTACATCATATTGTAGTATGATTTACATGATGAACTACAATATGAATTACAAATATGAATTATACTACAATCATCATGTAAAATCATACTACAATCTAATTAACGTAGTAATAAAGAGTGACCACTTATTGACCAAAAGGTTGACACCATAATAATATAAAATGTTGCGAAAAAAAATATTCCCAATACTACTGGATTAACAAATGCACACGTAACTAAAGTTTCTATTGCACTGTATCTTTATAATCATGACCCTAAACATATTTATGATACTTTGTTTGCTTCATCTCCTCTTGCTGCTTCCTAATTTCTTGACTGCATACGTCATAACTAATTGGCGCCAACAATCTATGTGTTATAGTTTCTTGTAGTAATCTAAGAGTAGAGCGTACCAACAACACATAACCAGAATTGACACAACTAGCACTACCGGCTTTTGGAATGGGAGGCATCAGGGCAACTACTCTACCAGTGAAACTGTAAAGATCCGTGGGCAGTGGGCATTGATCAAAATTTGAGTGGACAGCCTAAAAACGGATTCAAATTAAATCTGACCAAACACTTTCCTAAACAAGCACACCTGTACTCATGGGCCACTACTGAGACAAACCGAATTGGTCCTTGCACACGTATACATGCCATCCTACTTACACTTTCATCCTCACTTGGTGTAAAAGGTTAATTTGAAGTTGCTGTGTCTAGTGGACAAAGACTTATAAGTTGATTCCACCCTTGCTTAACTAGAAAGGTGGTACTAAACATGTGGAACTACACTCATGGACCACTACTAGGCCTTTCAAATTTGGTCAAAAAATATGACCCCAAAATTGTATTATTATCAATGCTTATGACTGGAACTGTTTAGAAAAAACACTATGATACCAACATGGGGTTCAGCATATGTACCACGCTGAGGTACATTGGCAGGAAATTGTGGATATATTTGCAGAAAGTACTAATCAAATTATTATATCCATGTTGTGCTTGGCCCACTACTGCTTTGTATCAATGCATGGTTCTAGCCAACTCATCTCAGGAGGCTTCCACCTTGCCAAAAGTAATTTCTATAGCCATCATGCTTAGTGTACAATAGGCCAACCAACATGTATCTATCGACCTATGATATCGGATGAAAGTTATGAATCATTATCACATATTTTTTTTGACCAAAGTTAATTAGCAGGAACCTCCAGCTTAATTTTTTTTATAAATTTTATTCCAGCTCTGTTTAATTCGCTTTCGTAGGAAGTCAAACTGGTCATGTTGGGTGCTACTCATGTGCTATAAGCACTAGGCTAGAGGCCCTTTCGCTCATTATCACATATTGCATTGGTGACCCAAACCAAATATCATTTTTCCCATGTTGTACTAGGCTGCTAGGGTCAGTTACTTTCCATCCCTACCACCACCCTTCCGTCCCTCAAGGTTACGCCTCAGTGCGGCCCTATATGAGTTCATTGTATTGAGAGAAAAATTGTAAAGACTTCTATGAATCGAATGAACAGTCAAAGTCCATATCTCATATATATAGTACTACTAGGCATATATATTACTGAAGACACCACAAGGACTTCTGAATTTCAATAGGAATGGAAGGCATGGGGAATCTTACCATGAGTGTGGTAACAAATTGAAACATATGGTAGGAACATTTATTGTTTGGCTCTTTGCAGGCAGTTACATGTTAGGTGGTGTTTGGTTGGAGCGTTTTGCGCTCAAATCCGATCCGTTCATGGAGCAATTAAGACCCTTGAACAATCAATTACAGTATGGAATAATAGTATTGTCACTATTTGAAGAATCCAGGCTATATATATTAATGAAATAATCAGGAATGGTAAAATATATGGCACCACATTTTTTTGTTGGAATAATGCTAGGCATTAAGAGAATTTCTCTACCGATTGTGTCCTGCAACTTAAAGAATCAAGTATTCAGGTGGCAGAGCTCAGTGCAGGTACGTATCGTATACAGTTGTGTTCTACCACAACATGTGATTGCATCAAGATCTAACACCACTATGTTGCTGGAGCACGCATGTAGTACATTATTATGTTGGAACTTTCTAGTCCTGCTAGTTGTTCTGGGACGGGAGAGCTTGTTTGTAAGACAAAACAGATCGGAGTATCAAGGAGCCTGTTGGGATTCATCTGATGTCTTAGCTATATGTCCTTTTGTATGTATCAATTTGTATTGTCTGTAGTGTACATTATCAGTTGGGGATGACTGAAGCGGGTAATAAAATTTAATTTCAATTATCTACAACAAGGAAGGCTATTAAATGATTACCAACTGCACTTAAACGTTGACCGAACTTCTATATATACAATCGTGTGATCTCAATTTGTCTTTTCCATATTTTAATCTGTGTTCAGAACAATATACTGCACCTCGCAAGAAAGATAGTACAATGAGTATATACATGAGTGTGTTGATATAATGCTCGAGCCATTTTAGGCAAATATTGAGAAGGTCACATGCTGAGAAAAATAATGGTCACGAGTTATTGGAAATGGAAGGTATCAGAAGAACTTCAAACATGAGAGGCCAATAGTTGAGGTACCTGAATCCAGACAAAACAACAAACCCAAGCTGCATTGGACGGCTGGTGGTATAGAATGGTGCCTCCTGATTAGAGTCACTGCTAGGAATGATGGAGGAGGGGGCGTCATTGCACTTCATTGGAGCTTTGATGTATACCTTCGAGCTTTTGGTTGGCTTTTGCTGCATCGTTTGTTTTCATATTTTTACAGTTTCGAGCTTCTTGCCGGCTCTTGCTTCGTCATCTGATATAATAATCATACAAAATTAAGGACAAACAAAAAAGTATGTGTAAAGAAACAAAATATTCATTCGCAAAAAAACAAAGAATTGAAATCAGTGCATGAATAGTTGCAGATGTGGCCCGTCCCGAAATCCATCTGCAAGCTCTACTGGTTGCCAACAAAACTGCTGTGCCGGGCTGCCTCCATATGTTCTCATAGATGGCCTCACTTTGCGCCATCATATCCTTTAGGTTATACGGTCAAACTTGTCTCCAGTCATTTACGCCATTAATTTCCAAGTGAGTGCAGGTCGGGCGCAGCTGACGAGCATATAAGAGAGCATTGTGTTCGAGTCGCAGCTTAATTAAGATGAGCTTGGGCTTGGGCTTTGGATCGAAATGGTGACTAGCTGAGGTTTTGGAACGGAAGGCATCATGAGTGCTTGCGTGGGAAAAGCAGTACACTCTCCTGCGATCTGTACCGGCCCCACAACTGATTAGGGTAGAGAACGGATAATGCTAGAGCATGCGGTCAGTTGATGTGACATTATATCTGTCTTATTTCATTTTCTATTTTTCTCTATTATTAGTGTTTGTATGCATGTGTCCGATTAATACTGAATAACCGAAAAAAAGTGTGGATTGAGGATGGAAGGAATCAGGCGAACCTCCATTTTCCGAGGAAGCACCTGCTGCACTAGTTGGTTAACTGCTTGAACCGAAGTCTTTTGTGGTGCACGATACTAGCTACCTCGTACTACCATTCGAAAAGGATTAGTATGAAAAGGATCCGACAATTGAGATTAATTGTATAATACTAAAAACTTAAGCAGTAGTATATGTAGTATGGATGAGTAGTATGGGTAGTATAGGAGTATAGTTGAAAATGTGTAAAATGACATTGTTGAAATTTATCAAGTCTTTCTAAATTGGGTGAGGGAGGGAAAAGAAGAAAATTTCAAATCATAATTTTTTTATAAATTACAATTTTACCCATATCAAAAACCAGTTATATTTCATACTACTGCCTGGTAAATTACAATGTTTGTTGAATCAGAAAAGTTGTTGCAACAATGGATGTTGATATCTCTGAAGGTTAGAGTAGTGCTGCTTGAAGATACTGACAGTAACCATTGGTACTCTGGTGTAATGAGACAGAAACATCGAGAGTTCTCAGCTGGATGTTGAGACAGTCATCCAAACTGTTGAACTCTCGATGTTTCTTATATGTCCTGCCACTGGAAAGGTTTCAGGTGTCCTCGACGATGCAACAGTACTCAGTTCTTATTCAGATGAAGCCAAGAATGCTAAAGCAAGAAGGTGGCAGAGTACAAGCATTTGAACATGAGCCATACGGGTGTTATCTGAAGCTGCTGGACAATGTCTTGTTCCATAACCGGTTAATACTAAGCATCAAAGTCATGCAAGTGCCATGGGATCCAGGTGAGTTAGAAAGTACAGTGCATATCGCGGTAACGGCTTGGGGGCAAGCCGTGTTTCAAGGGTGAAGAATGTCAGGATCCTCTGTTGCAGATGGGCCGGCTATTGGGCTGCAAGAGTGGACTTTCCCTGTCCCAGGAAGCTACGGTAGATTCAACAACAGAATACAAATATGGAGCAAATGCGACAGAGAGGAGGTTTCGATTGACCAGGAACCGGAACCGCGGTGAGCTGCGGCTCGAGGCAAGCTCCTGCTCCATCTACCCCTATCATCTAGAAACATCTAGAACCTTCCTGTACTCCGAACTCCCTATGTACTGTGTGGGAATCGTGAATCAAGTAGTAGGTTATTAACAAATGCTTGACCTGAGCTATCACCAGAAGCACCATCCTGGCAGCTCAAAGTGAGATGCGCCGTCAGGGTCTACATCTGTATGCCCATCATAGAACTAAGCTGGCTTAACTGCGGATGCTTTTGAACACAGCATGGTTGACTTGTGCGTAGGATTCTCATATGGACTATCCTGATGCCTTCCGCTCCGAAACATTGCAGCTTAGTATGTTCTTGAATTTTCATTCGCCCCTTGTCTCTCAGTAATAGAATCTCTCTCGACTACAGAAAAATTCAGAAGAGATAGTGTGTTGCTACGGGAAGGAGCAACAAGAAGAGAGACCGGCATATATAGACATGCCTCATCACCAATGAATGAGCCACCTGTATGCAGAGGAACCAAAGGTCATCTTAGCAGTTCAGTTGCAACAGCAAATAAATTACAGTAGATGAGGATAACATTATGATATATGCCAAGTTCAGAAGTGATTTGGCCTGTTGAGACCGTGAAAGAGGTTTATAATCAATTTATATACAGATTTCAGGGTGTTATTTATGTTTCCTCCATAAAAAATAAATGTGGGTAATTTCAACCGAGATTAGAACTGACTGCTATTGTTTTCAATAATGATTCTACACAGTTTATGGTCCAATTTTTTGTTTTTTTTGCTTTTCTATAGAAGGAATTCACCGTTGTTTAGAAAAGCGAAGTCTAGGCATCAGATAGCTTCTGCAAATGTTTGAAGTCATACATGGTAGGAATCAACAGAAAATAGGATGGAGGACGCTCATTTTTTTCCCAAGAGAAACTGCAATAATAAATTAATAATCCTCTCTCCATGACACGAACTATGACTATGCGAGCATGTGTCTTCTGCTTGTCATGGCCTGGAAGACTCAAACTGCCATAACTCCTTGCAAAACAGTCCAGATTTGACACAAGGAGCTTGTTGTCGACCCATCACTCCCAGGCAGGTGCAAAACAACACACTAGGTCACTTGCCTGCACACACCGGCTGAAAACGACTGGTAGACTAACTAATCCCTAATGCCGCCCATTCGAAATAAAATTCAGAGGTGCTACTAGCATTGTGCCATTGTGTTCTTTGATTTGATTTTCAGATCTTGAATAATCTGAATTGGAGTTGTTTGTGTTCTTGCGAAGATTTGACTTTTGATTTGTAAAATTTGAGATGTATGTGATTGTGAGATGTATATATGTGTGTTGTATCACTACAAGAAAAAACGCCGACTAGTGACGCAAAAAAAAGACCGTTTCTGGTCATAAACCGCGATTAATGACGCCGGTTGTTACGAAAACGCTCCGTCATTAATCGAGCGTCACAAACCGCGATTAATGACAAGACCTTATTTCGCGGCGTCATGAGTTTAATGACACGTGGAAATTTGTCTATACAATGCGTCATAACTTCGTTCCTACAGCTTTGCCACGCTGGACAGAATCTGATGTGGCATGCCAATTGTGACAAATTGTATGCGTCATAAAACGAATTTGGCCCGTTTGTAGCTGGGTTGATCCCAAAACTGTTCCTGTAGGCTGACGTTGTTCATATAGCCCAAAAAAGATTTTGTTGGGCCCAATTGTAGCTTTTTAGATGAAATTTGATTAGGGTGGACCCGTTTTGGTTGGGTCGAGTCCAACAAGTACGCACATTGTTGCGGCCTTCTGTGTCACGTTAATTTGAAAAAAAATTGATTTTTGGCCCAATTAAAAGTGGGCTACTCCCACTGAAGGACAATATAAAATTAACTAATTATGCATTAGTATTAATGGATTTCATTTCAATTCTGATCCTTTTTTTTTGAATAATTCTGATCTGGTTGGCAAAATAGTAATCAGCACATATTTATTTATACAATAAAGCAAACTGTTGTTTACTATCAAGCACGACCATATTGTTCATCACATATCACAAATTATTACAAGATAATAGTATCACAAGGAACATTGATTAACAAAGCTAAATCCAGTTCATAATCACAAGAGAAAGTGGAGATTTGATCTAATGATCTTAACCTCTTCATCTTTTACTGCTAAGCAGTAGACGAAGGAGGTCCTTACTGTCTTTGGTTAGCTTCTACAACCTCTTAATCTCAGCAGACTGCATTTTCAGAGTTGATTCTGATTCTTCGGTCTTCTTCTTCAAGGTACATAACTCTTTCTGCTGAGTAACAAACCGTTGTCGAAGTTGTACCCCATCCTGATTGGGAGCGTCAACTCGCTCTTCATCAACACTACTACATAAGGATTTGGTACCCATTCTTGAGTACTCAGCTGCCTCTGTTTTAATTTGTTCGGGAAGAAGCATCATTGATTTGGTAGCTTCCATCTAGCAACAGTGGATCCCAAGTCAGATTAGGGCCTTGTAATTGATTCGAACTAAGGAAACAAAGGTGTTAAGTTTGTTATCTTGGAGCAGGTCTGAACAGGATCGCGACTTCAGATGTTGACCCTTTGGCCCGCTGAAACAAGTACAAGAACAAGAGGTAAGGGTTGAGATCATTCGCAATCGGAAACGAAGAAGGTGTTAAGTTTGTTACCTTGGAGCAGGTTTGAACAGGAGCGACTTCAGATGTTGACCCTTTTGCCCGCTGAACAAGTACATGAACAACAGGTAAGGGTTGAGATCATTCGCAATCAGAAACAAAGAAGATGTTGAATTTGTTACCTTGGAGCAGGTCTGAACAGGAGCGACTACAGATGTTGACCCTTTGGCCCGCTGCAACAAGGTCAAGAACAAGAGATAAGGGTTGAGATCATTAGCAATCGGAAGCAATTTCATCTATTAAGTTCAATGCGGTACATGAACGATCACACCCAATCCATCATCACCCAAGCATGCAACAACAATATTCAAAGGCAAAGAGCATGGGGAAGCAGTCCAACAATTTCATCTACAAACTTCTACAAACCTCAAATAAGTTGACTTGGAACAATCTCTTGCAATAGGGAACAGAAGATCCACAATCACCCAAGCATGCAACAACAATATTCAAAGGCAAAGAGCATGGGGAAGCAGTCCAACAATTTCATCTACAAATTTCTACAAATCTCAAATAAGTTGACTTGGAACAATCTCTTGCAATAGGGAACAGAAGATCCTCAATCACCCAAGCATGCAACAACAATATTCAAAGGTAAAGAGCATCGGGAAGCAGTCCAACAATTTCATCTACAAATTTCTACAAACCTCAAATAAAATGACTTCTAACAAACTCTTGCGATAGGGTACAGTAGATCCACAATCACCCAAACATGAAAGAATATTATAGAAAGTCAAAGAGCATGGGGAAGCAATCTAATTCAATCGATCAATATAGGGAGGAGACCGCAGACCTGACGAATAGGATGAGAAGAAGATGCCGAATGCCGTCTCGATTTAGCAGCCCGACCTTGCGCCTTCAGCACGATGTTCTGTGCAGCTGTTGCAGATCTGCGGCCGCCAGGGTGAGCCTCGTGGGAGCCGACGGAGCAACGAGTTTGAACCATCTTGCAGCTTCAAGGACGTTGGCGAGGAAGACCGCCGCTCGTATAAGAGGAAGGTCGCCGCTCGTAGCAGAGGAAGCCGTCGTCGGTAGCTAGGTCGCCGTTGCTACTTCCGCCGCAGATCTAGGTATCTTTGGCGGTCGAGGAGAAGATCCTCTGATTTTGAAAAATTACCAGGAGGGAATTGGGAGACCTGGTTTCCCTCTTTGTTATATATATATATATATATATATATATATATATATATATATATATATATATATATATATATATATATATATATATATATATATATATATATACGAGGAGGACCAGAAGGAGGAGCGGGGAATTCAAAATTTCATGTCCCGCCTTTGTGGTCCAGAGTGGGAAACGAAAGACTTTGGATCATGGACCCAAACGTCAGTGACCCAAACGAAAGACCGCTTGGGTGTCGGACCCAAACGTCAGTGACCTTACGCGGAGAGGCAAGTTGTTGACTGGGTTGTCTGTGCCACCATGGATCATGGAATGGACAAACAGACATAGGACTATACTCTACTTCATATTCACGTTAGACGGATGATCCGATTTTCGCATTACAAATGTACTCACTGCAACAAAATAACGTACCGTTTCAACTGTTTATTACATGACTAAAAACACTTAAATAAAACATTAAAACTACAGGGGACCCTGGTACAACCCTTCAGGTAATCTTCTACGGAGATTGTGCATAAATTCGGGATGATCAGTGCACACAACCGCCTAATCATATGTGAGTATTCCGTGAGGAAAGATTCACTCTAAGAGAGACATGCACTTGTCCTGCAATTGTGTGCAGTTAGCCTGAATTGCCCATCATAGAAATGAAGTCACAGTTTCCTCGCTTGCCATGTCCCACATCTTTGATGCACAGTGCAGCTTCAACCTTTCGACTTGGTACATGTCGGCGACCGAGAGTAAATAAGGCCAGGCATTGGCAGGAGTGTCCCATAAATCAGCGTCCTCCAGGAGTGATCCTTCACTAGCATATTTGATCAGGACCGAGAAGCCATCAGGGTGTGTGTCAATAATTGTAACAGTTTTAGAGCTAGACTCCACTCCTGGGCCGTAGAGCATTGCCTCCATCACACAAGATACTTTTGCCACATCGGCACGTATCGCTCGTATCACCCGGCATTCCGCACCTATGTGGAACACAACTTCCACAGGGGCTTGGGCTGCAACGCTTTGGCATATGCTTCTTTGCACTGATGGAGGAGGAACTTCAATGCAGTCGTCCTCCAGTACTGAAACAACACATGATATGTGTATGCGATCTTCACTGGATTTCACGCGCTCAATGTCATGATGCTCCACCAGACATTCAAATCCTCTTTCTTGTAGATCTCGATTCATGAACCAAACTTGTTTTGTAGCTTGAACTCGAAACGTATCATCTTCATCGTTTGGGTCTCCAGCCATCGCACGCAACAATACTCGCACCTACGTGGAAGCAGTCACAGGCTTGACAAACAATAACATAATGCGACCGTATCACCATGTGTGAGTGTGTGTCTTCATAGCAGCAACGAGACACGTACCATTTGGGATTTGTGTAGAGGAACGAGGACGACGGCAATGCCGTTTGGAACATCCATCCACCGATGATCATTCATACCTGTAGGATAGCAACGTAGTTTCCATTGACGGCCTCCCACCATGAACGTACCGGATTCCTTGAAGTTCCCGCGGTTCCTTCGGCTTTCGCTTCCTGGCTTGAGACTGAGAAGTCGACTTGCATGGAAGGAATCATTTTAGCGTCTAAAGCCATTAACACAAATGGCCTGCATTGATCATCTCGTGCCTAAAGTGTCTCTTATTATAGTGGGAGTGAATGTGTCGTTCCGAAACGTCCGTTCGTGGACATCAGTTACCACCCGGAATGGACGCGTCCCTTCAGTGCGGGTGTGGCCACATTCGGGTCAAGAACTTCCCGGTTCTAGTCCTTAAGTGCGATTCACAATGATCGACACGTCCATTCAGAGGGGGTGTGCACACAAGTTCATCGGTTAACACCTGGTGCCAGTGCTTAACTGCAATTCTCAATGATCGACACGTGGATCAACTTGTGAGAGCGTGTCGTTCCCAAACGCCCATTCGAGATGCCCTTTTGTGCTTATATGCATGTTAATATTACACACACACATACAAAAAAAAAACATATATTGCTATTCCAATTCCAGCTTATTCCGTTTTGGTCTTGTCGCGTCAACAAATTCATCATGTTTCTCAGTCTCCAAGGCCTGCGGGAATCATCAAGTGCGAATCCAGACCATTCGTAGACCTTTATAGTCTGTTGACCCAGATCCCCAAATCCAGAATTCCCCTTAACTAGTATGACAGATCAAAGTAGCATAGCTAAACAGAGGACTGACCTGACCAGAGCGAGTCCTGCTTCTCCGTTCGCCGCTAGGGCCGCTACGATTCGCCATTCCCGCCACGGGCAACAACAGATCTAAGCACTGACGCTAGGTCTAGTCTTTGCCACAAGGAAAAGGAGCGTGGTGCCGGCGAGTCTCTTGCAGAGTTGCAGTAGTGTACGCCGCGTCGTCGAGAGAAATGAGATATATACACTTGTCTGCGGGAAAAAAAATTTTTGGCTGTCGCGCGTGCTTTTCTCCTGCCAACTTACCAGAACAGCTCTGTGCTGTTGTTGGGGCAGACATGTCCAGTTTTCGGGGGCGCAGCCGCTGGCCACATGGAATAGTCGGCACTTGGAAACAAGCAGTTACACAATTGTTTCTCAGGAAGGTCCTTCCTGCAAACCATCAAAAGGACGGACGATCCGATTCTGGATCAATCCAAACAAACAACATCTTAGCTTTTCCTCCCTTTTTACCACTAGGAAGGTCCTCCTTGCGAAACATCAACAGGCCGGAGTTTCCTCTATCAAAACTTCCCCCTTCTCTATCTATTATCACCATACCTCCATTGTTCTTCCTCTACCTCCATTGCAACGTGTATGAATTCCGAATGGTGAGTATGCTCGAAACGAATGAGTTTGGATCTTCTACGAAGATTGTGCATAAATTTGGGATGATCAGTGCATACAACCGCCCAATCATATGTGAGTATTCCATGAGGAAAGATTCACTCTAAGATAGACATGCAGTTGTCCTGCAATTGTGTGCAATTAGCCTGAATTGCCCATCGTAGAAATGAAGTCACAGTTTCCTCGCTTGCCATGTCCCACATCTTTGACGCACAGTGCAGCTTCAACCTTTCGACTTGGTACATGTCGGCGACCGAGAGTAAATAAGGCCAGGCATTGCGATTCACAATGATCGACACGTCCGTTCAGAGGGGGTGTGCACACAAGTTTGTCGGTTAACGCCCGGTGCCAGTCCTTAACTGCAATTCTCAATGACCTCCATTGCAATGCGTATGAATTCCGAATGGTGAGTATGCTCGAATCAATTTGGAATAGATTAAACCAAATCGGCATAATAAGATGACATCTCATAGCAACTCATCACCACAAAGTTCACACCACCAGTCCACCAACAAGTAGCAAACATCATACGATGATCCGGTAGCCAACACTAAAACACAATCATGATACAAGTTTCACAATAATCATCACTCCATCTCATGTTTGGCGTCCTGCAGCTGTTCCTTCACCTTCTGCACCTCCTACCGTGAATTTTTGGTCTTGCGGGACTCTCTTGCATTTCTTAAAGTTCTTTCAGAAGATCTGAATGTCTCATCTCAGGGCGAGGACTCTATAGGATCTCGAAAGAGATCGAAAGCATGATAGAACAATTAGCTCACAGAGAGAAAGAGCTTCAGTACACACATAAGGACAAGACAAATGAGGGCGGAGATCATTCTTCTTACCATATACATTGGAATAAATGTGTCAATGAATGGGTAGGATATTGAGTTTGTTAGGTCAATCTTTTCTTTTAAATTTTTAAGAAGTTCGTTGTCAGTTGGACTGAAACGGGTACTAATAGGCAAGGGTACCCGTTTCAGTCCAACTGACAACGAACTTCTTGAACATTTAAAAGAAAAGACGGACCAAACAAACTCAATGTCCTACCCATTTATTGACGCTTTTATTCCAATGTCTATGGTAAGAAGAATAAGCTCTGCCCTCAGTTTTCTTGTTCTTAGGTGTGTACTGAAGCTGTTTCTCTCTGTCAGCTAGTTGTTCTATCATGTTTTGGATCTCTTTGGAGATCCTAATAGAGTTCTCCCCCGAGACGAGGCATCCAGATCTTCTAAAATAACATTAAGATGTTCTTGTAGAAATAAACTCATCATTGGAGAAAACTCATCTCGATCTGAAAAATAAACTCAACTCAGTCTATAAAAAACCTGAATCCCTTGAACCCAATTGTATGAGTACAGTAAAACAACCACCAAACGCCACAAAACCTGGTTGTTTGCTACCTACATAAACTCAGCAAGGGCATGGTTGTCCTAACTGAACCTATCGATCCATCGAACGATGCAAATTGGGAACTAACTGAATCTAACACCTATAAATTGTGCAAACGCTAACAATCGTGGCAGAATCCAGATGTCCCTTCAACGGTCTGCAGCTCCGAAATAGTATCTTCAATCTACCAATTCATAAAACGATGGACCTATCAATCCTATCAATTGTGCACCTCGACAAAAATCCATAAAACGAGTGGCTTGAAGCGCATCTAGAAGCTACTAAAATACAAAACCTACTGTTAGACGATGCAAATTGAAAACTAACTGAATCTAACATGAATTGTCTATAGCCTATCAACTTCTAACACCTATCGAAGTGCAAATATAAAGGTACGATAATGAAATTTAAATCTACCATATATGCTCATCAATCCTCCAGATCCCCAAATCTAGATATCCCCAACCCTAGTAAGATAGGGGAAAATATAGCAGCTCAAACCAAAGGACCAACCTCGTCTTGCTGTCTCATCCTCTTGTTGCTGGGATGTGGCGGCGCAACCATCTTCCCCTCACCGCTAGGATCCGCCATTCCTACCACGAACTATTGCAGATCTGCGTAGCGGAAGTCAAAAGTCTTTGCGAGGTCTGAGTGAAGTGTCTCGCCAGCCATTCGATACGTAATTATAGACTCAACTGAAACTTACATGTGGGACCTGATCACAGTAAAGAATTCGCATGAACTATTAGTAGAGTTTCCCATAAACGTATCACAACCAACAAGTGGTGCAGTGGTAAACAGCACAGCCTTGTTCCTTCAGGTCCCTGGTTCGAACCCATACCATGGCAAATTATTTTTGCAACATTTCGTGACCTATGCTTACACATGGGACCCTGGAACTATTTGTGACAACACTCTATTTTCGAAAAAATGCTTACATGTGGGACCCAACTGAATTTTATGATGACTTGGAACACTCTATTTTAAAATAATGTTTACATGTGGGACCAAAGTTGGTTTATGACGCCGCTGATATGGCGAAAATGCTTACATGTGGGACCCTGGAAAATTTTATGACGACTTGGAACACTCTATTTTTGAAAAAATGCTTACATGTGGGACCCAACTAAATTTTATGACGACTTGGAACACTCTATTTTTAAAATAATGCTTACATATGGGACCAAAGTTGGTTTATGACGCTATTGCGGAGCTTATGGCGTCACAAAAGAAGCATGGAACAGTGAACGCTCGGCTACAGTAGCAACCATTATGACAAAAAAAAAATTTGTCACTAAATTGGCTCGGAAGTGAAATATTATGACGAGATCAGCCAGGAACGTCATAAATCAATGACGCTAAAATGTGGTTGCGTCACTAGTCAACGATTTTCTTGTAGTGTATGTGATTGAGAGATATATGATTTGTATGAGTTGTATGTTCTGTGATTGAAAATGATATGTGTTCATGAGATGTTATGTGATTGAGAATGAGAGAAGAAAAGAAAAAAAAGAGAAGAAAAGAAAAGAGATAAAAAAAGGAAAAGAAGGGGGTGGACAGATGACAGATGGACAAAACACATTAGTACCAGGCGGTAACACCACCCGATACTAAAAGGCCAACTAGTACCTGGTGAGTAGGGATGCAAGTTCCAAATGTAATGCGTCATTGGTTCGACCCAAAAAATTGATAAAATGAACTAGGAGGACATTCCACGTAATTAATTTTGGAGAGGAGATGAACTAGAGTGGCAAGCTATCTAATTAATCAGCTGACCCAAAAAAACACCATTGGGTACCCACTTGCATCCCTATGGGTGAGCCACCCGGTACTAATGCATCCTTCACATTAGTACCGACATGGCTATACTGGTTTTTCACCCGGTACAAAAGTGGTAGCCAACCGGACATGGTCCGGACTGGGTGGCTGGTTCTGGGTCAAGTGGTTTCTTGCAAGCTTGTTCTTGTTTGACATCCATACATGCATGGCCGATCATCTGAATTCGCTGTGGAGATCGCTAACCAACTTGTGCAGCAGAGAGCGGATGCTCCATCCGACAGTGGAAGCCCTCCTGACCCCTTCCGTTCTCAAATAGTATGAGCACATCGCCAAATCCTTATCATGATTTATTGTCCTTGTTTATCCCCAGCATTTCACACTCTATCTGTCTCTAGTTATGCAAAATGGATAGTTTCTGTTGGACCTTATAGGACTCCGCTATTTGACACCCAGGGTGCCAAATAAGTATTCGGTACCCGAGCCTCTTTCCACGCGATGGCACCCAGGGTACCAAATAAGTATTCGGTACCCGAGCCTCTTTCCACGCGAGCCCTCGCGTGTGCGGCCGAGGCCAGGCATCCCATTTTTTCGCGCTGGATACGCAGAGGGTCCGTTTTTTCCGCTGGCGTGCGTGGCCACGTCCGTCCATGCGTGCGTGGCATTGGCATGCGGGAGTGGTTTTTTATTTCCAAAAAAAAATATCTCAATGCCGGCTGGATGGTGCATGCGGTTTGCCATTGAACAAACACCCTGAGCTTCCAATCGATTTTCACGTTCGATCAAATAGCACCTGGTGCACAACGTAAAGGAGATTTTTTAGATTTATTAAAGAGTGCGTGGTAGGGTGGCATAACAATAGAATTTTGTAAATTTGATTGGAACTTACTAACATTAGATAATTACGGGTGTCTGATGATAATAAAAAAACTGGACACGTCCATTGCCCATTACTTGCATTCAGAAATACAATTTACATGCACTTTGGATTTTTTTCCATAATTCCAATAAAAACAAAATCGTGCATAGTGTTTCCAGCCACATAAGCCAGAGGACAACACCACATGACAGCTAACACTAATCTGAACCCTACTCCAGTTTGCCTGTTTTGCTTGCAATCATTTGGCCAATTTCTATGACTTTGCATCTTCACTTCCAAATCTTTGGCAGCTGTGCCATTTCCGACTCCTCCAGAATCTTGGCACGAACCGCAATCTGCTTCACATGAACTTCATCACTCAGATTAGCAAAAAGTTAAGGTAAAACAAAAAGGAAATCTCACACATTGCTCCTGGTATGCAATGTCTTGTACTGAGCACAGCTTGTACTATAAATATTCCTAGATTTTCCGACAGCAACAAGTTGCAGTTATTATTCCCCTCTACGTACGTCTCTCATTAGTTCTAAGTTTCAGGCATAGGTAATAGAAGAAATATATTATCCATAACAACCATAGTTTAGGTGATCAGAATGTAAATAGCCATTTATGTGCAGAATGAGGATTTTTAAAAAAAAATAAAGTACTTCAGATGATGTGGCAGGCTAGCAGGTTGCTCATTGGCACACTGACGCTGTAATAATCTGCCAGTTGGCTCCTAAAAATACACTGAACTATCAATCAAAACAAATTCAGCTTTATCATATGACACAAGAATAACATACTCTCCAATCTTATGTAGCAGCTTATCTTCAGGTAAAAAGATAAACAATAATTTGCACTTGCATCTCAACAATTTGAATAGAAGTAATCTATAAGCAAACAATCTGAGCATAGATGATATTGCTGGAATTACATGTGAAATTTGTGTATTCATTTTGACGAATAAAAGCAATCCAAATGACAATCCGACAGCTGCACGCGAGCGGGTCAGCCTCCTTTGATCGTCACTCATGCCCGTTTTTTCAGAGGCATTACAGCTGCGACACCAACTAGATTTTCAGAGTCATACAACTGCAATGCTTGATCCATCCTTTGATCGTCACTCATGCCTGTTTCATGTAATTTTTGAATGAACCAGTTATATATATGTGTCCCAAAGAAAGTAAACTAACTGTCTAACATGAGTTTAGCTAGTAAATTTAGATGTGAAAGATGGCATCAAGGTAAACAAAAACACTAGATGCATTCAGTTTATTGGTTACTGATCCTAAGGAATTTTAAGATTGGACATGCAGAGTTCATTGTGACAATTACAGACAATAAGCAACATTAAATACTGAACAGGAGATAAAAACATGTAACCAGGCCAGCAAAATCATCCATAAGCTGACAGGAGGCCATACCAGTCTGAACTGCTGGAATACGATTCAGACGCACCGGATGCCCCTAGAAACATCGCTAGCCACCATGCAGCAGCGGCATGAGCACCAGCTGCAGGAAAACTAGTGGTTGCACAGGGGCCTAGAGGTCCACTGGATCTTAGAGCATCACATGCTTCTGGAAGAAGTGTGACTCCAGGAGCACCACCACTCCACTAGTGACTCGACCGAAAGCTGTAGCATGGCTGCAACCGGGGTGGGAGGGGGGGGGGGTGTTGAGCACCACATGAACATATTACAGTCACCCGTGACTAGAATGATCCTGGCAAAAAGAATTAGCATCATATACACAACTTTGCAGTGACTAATCAAATCCTGTTGAGCAGGTGCAGGTTTAGTGCTCTGCAACTATGCCACAAAATATGCAATGCAAGCCTCCCATCGGCAACCATGGCCATTAGCCACAATGATTAGTGAACCCAAATTGAAACAAAATATTAATGGGAGGACAGTATATAGTTCAGGGAGAAGGCAAGACCCCGCAAGACTGTGTTCCGTGATAATGTAGTTTTACTATGATGCGAATACAATCACAAACATTTGACAATTCCCTATATCTTAATACGGGCAATACATGGGCACCTGGCAAATCAAAACAAGCAGTGAATGGGGGACAAACTTGCACAGCAGAAGACTTCAGTGAAGACGAGAATATGAAGAAAAATAGGCTAAATGGATGATGAGCGAGCTGCCTGACATGGAGGAGATTATGTGCAACAGATAACCAAGACCAACAAAATAACACAAGGCTTCCCGCTTCCACTGGTTGTTATTGCGAGAAACTATGGTCTGCAACAGATCATCTGCAAGGTTTGCAACATATAAGAATTATATGCCAAATCTCACGAGAAAAATGGGGAACTATGATATACATCGGGTCATCTGCAGGTTTTGCGAGAATGTGAGCAACTATGATTTGGATTTGGGTCGTACCGTCACTTTTGATCTAGTAGCAGCGAACAGAAGACGGGAGAGAACGGGGGACGGGCGTATGGCCTCACAAACGATGAACAATAGAGGAATCGGCAGCAGCTGGAGGTCAAATACCAAAATGCGGCAGCTCCGTTCTTCACAAGATAGGTCCTTCCAATAGTTAGTTGAAAGCCTGTACAAACACAATTCGTTGTAGGGGCTCACCGGCGGCATCAGGCGGTCGAGGGAAAGAGCGGGCTATTGTGGCGTCCGGCACGGCGCCGGTTGCGCCGGCGGAAACCTAGCGCCGGGTCGGCCCCGGGGTTGATGTTAGGGCGGCACGGAGTCGACGCGAGGGGAAAGGCAAGGGGCGGCGCCGCGTCGATGCGAGGGAGGAGAGGGAAGGCGGCATGGCGTTGATGCGAGAGAGAACCGGAGGAGAGGGGCGGTGACGAGCGGGCGGTGGCTACTGGAATGGAACGGCCGTACGGGTGGAGGTATGACCCACGATCTATTCCGGCGTGGGATCAAATCGGAAAAAATTTGACGAGGGGCATGCGAGGCTGGTCCGGTCGGTGGGCTCGGGTACCGAATAACTTATTCAGTACCTAGGGTACAGTATAATATACTCCTATATATATATATACACATATACGGTGAGGCTAAAATGCAATAAGGTGCATTTTTATAAGAAATGCACAGACCCTATGTGCTCCACCGTCCGTCCACCAAATCAGCCCGCACACATTATTATTTTCAGCCCTCGTGCTATCCAGCCCACACTCTTCCACCCGCATTATTATTTTCAGCCCGCGTACCATCCAGTCCACGCTCCTCCACCCACACGTGGGCCGCGCGCATTCACTGGGTCCAAATTTGGCACCAATTGCAACACGGAGTGTGTAGAGTTTGCAACGTTGAGAGTTCACTAGTTGCAACATGGAGTGTGCACAGATGTCTTAAACAACAAGAAAAAAAGGCATCGCCCCCAGCCCACTAGCAGGAGCCTGGCGATGGTTGAGAAATTGCTATTGGTTGAGAAACTATAATCAATCGTTTAGAATTTTCTCCAACAATTTCTTCTTCTACAGGATCAGCATCTCTTTCTAAAAGATTTTCGTCTTCTGCAGCATCCTCTTGGCCATCTCTTTCTCCACCAGTTTCATATTCTGCAGCATCTTGTTGGCATCTCGTTCTCCACTAGTTTCTTCTTATGCTGCTGCATAGCAAAAAACAGATACCCACAAGAACATTTGTAAATCAGGAAGGGAAAAAACCAGACATAGCACAGTAAGTTTGCAAAAAGAAAAACGTAAACTGACACAATTAAGGTTGTAGGCCCCTACTCAATTGCAACACAGGTATGGTGGTAATTGCAATATGAAAGAATAAGAAAAATGCAACAAAGTACTTGATGATGGAGGAGATGGAATCTGTCCTCCAGAATGTTCTCCACTAGTTTCTTTTTCTTCTGTTGCTGCAAACCAAAAAATAGACACCCCAATAACATTGGTAAATCGGCAAGGGAAAAACCCCAGAATAACACTATAAGTTTGCAAAAGAAAAATATAAACTCAAATAATTAAGGTTGTAGACCCCTGTCCAATTGCAACAATGGTATGGTGGTAATTGCAACATAAAAGAATAACAAAATGCAACAAAGTAACTGGTGATGGAGGGGGAGATAGAATCTGACCTCCAAAATGTCCTACACCAGTGTCTTCTTCTTTTGGAGCATCTTCTTGGTTCGACATCTAAGAAACATGCAGCTTTAAGTTCGGACTCTTTGCTTTCAAAGATGCATACGTGCATTTCAGAAAAAAAGAAATTTGTCTAGACAAAAGGTAAAGTGTAGCACGTCAAACATTAGTGCATGTTCTAAATGTTGGACAGCATGCACCAAATTAAAAAGTGAGGCCACCGGTTGAAATAATAAAGTGTACATTTCATTCTATATTTAGAGAAAAACATCTGAGAAATACATAAAATGGTCTCGCAGCAAGCAAAATGGCATGCATAATTAAATACTGACATTTCAGAATACATAAGAATGCATGGAGGCAGCAATTTTCATCAAACCTGGGATTTTATGAGCAAGTGGGTATGTTGCACAAGTACTTGTACTAAACACGGCATAAAGCGTAACAATCAGAAACAAAAAATCTAAAACAACAGCACCCAAATATAATGTTTTGGGGCCAATTTTTTTAGGATCTTTTGGTGTGGAAAATGAGGTAGAAAACTGAACCAATTGCAACTTGGTGTACTTAGCCAGTTACAACACAGCCTTTACACAAATTACTACTATCGGGGTGCATAAGTTGCAACATGAGAAAATGTGTGTTTTTGTTGAAGTTCTGGTTAAAAATGATTAATGCTGAAAGTTACATCTCCTTCTTATCTCCTTTACTTCTCTTAATTTATTTTATTGCTACAGAACCAACATTGCATATCTAGTTCGACACACTTCTGAACCTGCTTTGGCGATTTTGCATTTGCATTTGCATTTGCATAATTTAGCAAAGCTAACGTCTAATTGCTGAAAATTACATAATGGTAGATCTACATTTACATTTTTTAGATTATTACAAAATTACATTAATGGGCGGATAAGTTGCAACAGAGAAAGGGTGTGTTTTTGTTAAAATTATAACAAAAAATAAAACGAATTACCACTGATGCAATGACCCCATTGCAACCATAAATCTAAATCAATTACTACTGTGTGTATGGGCACCATTGCAACACATATATGTGTGTGAGTTGAGCTCTAATGAAAAACTAAGTTGCCACTGATGTTATGGGCCAGTTGCAATGGTAATATAAACCAATTACTATTGTGTATATGGACATAGTTCAACACACATGAATGTGTTGGTTGAGCTCCGTAAAAAAATAAGTCAAAGTAAACAGAATCGCTACGGGTGCCTTCGGCCAGTTGCAACAAAACTACTAAAACAATTACTACTGTATATATGGGTAGAGTTGCAACACATAAATGGATACACAAATAGATATACCTTAATAACAGGAATGTAAAGCATTTGATACAGAATTACCCATATCCAAAGCATGGTTTCAGGATGCTAAAGATTACAGAATACATACATGTGCATTTTTAGTCCATTCAGATCAGCAGAAATATAATTGTAAGTTGGCGGACACTATAATTGCAACAATGGGTGGAGCCCAATTAGAACCTGGTTAACTTTCTCTAGGGTCTCGGAAGCTTACCTTGGGTCGTCGATCTTTGACAGGAGATAAGGAAGCCCTCTTCTTTCCAACAGCACGTTGTGGTGCGCGAGTGTGCTCGCCAATGGGAAGGGCCTGCTGTGGTATAAAAAGGAAAAATATCATATTAGTCGGAATGAGTTGCTGGTGATGAAAAACAGCAATGAACTAACCTCATCATCACTGCTGCCAGAAAGCTGTGGGGGATCCAACATTTCCAATACATCATCGATAGTGCTGGTTATCCCGCATAATTCAGGAGGTGCTGTCCATGATAATATAAACCAATGAACAATGATAAAAAGGTGCCTGAATAAAATTGGCACGCGGTAATGATGGAAGGGGCGAACCATTATGAAGATTCCACAGCTAAAGAAACATAGATTCTCTAAAAAAAACTTATATTCAAAACATGATGTGCTCTTGAGCGTAGACTTGATATTAATCTATTAGGTATGGGACATATGTTCAGTGGTAAAATGTTGTGCCTAGTAAAAGCTGCTTCATTTGGTAAGGAATTTCCTTTCATGTATCACAACATACTGACAGATAGATAAAATGAGAGAAAAACTCACATATTCAAACTCCACTCCTTACGTACAAAAATCAACAACATCCTGATATGTCAAAGAAGTCCTGCCCAAAAAAAAAAGAAAACAAGAGGCACAACATTATCATAGGGATTGAACAAAAAACATATATGATATACATTGGATGCTACTGCTAGGTTTTCTTAGCAAAAAGGAAGGTCATCTCTGCTTTCTCATTTCAAATGGAAATAAAAAGGTTGTCGGCATAAAAGAAATGAAATGAATTGCCACTGATGTAATGGTCTAGTTGCAACAATAAATCTAAAGCAATTGCTACTGTCTATATGAGTGTGTGGGTTGAGCTCCAACAAAAAAAAAACAAAACGAATTTCTACTGTGTATGGGCACAGTTGTAACAATATTAACCAACATGCCTAAATAAAAATTTTGCATTGGTAAAAACAAGCAACATTCATGATGTATCATGATGTTTCTAACATGAAGATCACCTCAATCAGTTTTTTCACTAACTTCCTACTATGTAATCTTCTGTGTTACTGAATTCACATAATGGATGCACATTACTTACTCAAACAAGTCATCAGCTCCTGCTCTGGAAGCATGCCTTATTTGCCTCCTCACATATGCATTTTTAGTTCATTCAGATAAGTGGAAATGTTCAGTCAAAGCTAATATGCAGGTATATCAAGTGTTTAATCAATATTGCAAAACCAAAAAAAACAAACTCAACAAAACAAGATATGAGGCCAATCACAACCATGGTTATAGTGCAATTGTCAGTCGTATAAAATAAAACAATTGCCAACCATAAATCTAACCACCGCGTGAGGCCACAAACCATGGAGGCACAACAATTGCAAGTCCCCCATTAACCCAATTTTTACATGAGGCTAGCCAGAAAAGAATTGTCACTGGAGCCATGGGCCAGTTGCAACAAAACTACTAAAACATTTACTACTATGTATATGGGCACAATGCAACACACGAATGTGTAGAGTGAGTTTCGATTAAAAAAAGTCAAAGTAAACCAAATTACCATTGGTGTCATGGCCCAGTTGCAACAAAAAACCTAAATGAATTGCTGCTGTGTATGGGCACAATTGCTAGATATAAAAAAGGTTCCTGAATAAAATTAGCACCAATAGGGGAGGGGGGCTAACCATTAGGAAGATTCCACATTCCAATTATCAGTGCATTGATGTATGTATCAAGTGTTCAACCGATACTAAAATTCTAAAAAGATTAAAATCCCACAAAAAAACAAGACATGAGGCTAATTGCAACCATGGATATAGTGCATATGTCGGTCATACAAAATAAAACAATTGTTAATGACAACCCTAACCACCGCATGAGGCTGATTGCAACCAAGGGAACACAACAATTGCAAGCTACATAAGGCCAATCTAAAAAACAATTGCCAGTTGCACCAAAACTACTTTAACAATTACTACCTTGTATATGGGCACAGTTGCAACATATTAAGATTGCTAATAAATATACCAAAAGTAATCAAACTCCAATCTACAGTAAGAGTGAGCATAGAAAAGGCTAGATCTAGAATTCTTTGGTCATGAATCCTCACAGACTAAAGCAAAGGATGTGTCCAGTGATTGTATTTGGCATAGAAAAACTGAGATGCGGTAGCATAAACAAATTATAATTAAGTTGCCACAAAAATAAAGCTGATGATGAAATTGAATTGAATATGTGGTAATACAGCTTCAGAGTTCAGATCAGGAGAGATGATTCACTCTCTAGTCTACAGCTTGATTCTACTGTTGAGAAAAATATGAGCGAACATCAAATTTTCTTACTAATGATCTCTGTTGGTGACTGGATGGGATTTTTGGCAGCAGGTGGGTATCTGCAGTAATTGCTCCTTGTTATTCACATGAATCGAGATGGGGATCCACCAGCACTCATCGATGAGTTTAGGAGCTGAGAGGGGTGCACAGATGATGCAGATCAGATGCCAAATCGAGGTCGTGTCTTGAGGGAACCACATTGACCAATCGACATTTAATCTACATGCAGCAGTTAAAATTAGGGTGGCTCGAGCGGGGGCTGGAGCTGCTGCTGCTCGCAGGGGACGCCCTGGTGGCCGCTCTCCATCGTGCCTGTGCGAGCTCGCCATGCCCCCTGAGGAGCTGCTCTACTAACGCCTCCTCTTCCCATCCCGTACATGGGCATGTGCTGCCCTGTAGGGGTCAAATCTGCATCTATCAAAACCTAACGAAACGCAAAATCGATTTGCACAGGGGTAGGGGTGTGGACGAGGGTGGTAGGGATGGTGGAAGCATAATCGATGATTAGGGGAATGTGGTGCGAATTAAAGAGGAATTTCCGATAACACGAAACCCTAGGTCATGATTGGGAGAGACGAGAGCAGAGGAGCGCGCACGCGAGGTGGGGATTGTCGGGAATACCTCCACAGAGATTATTGAAGACGTCGCGGCGGTGTTAACCGGCGGCGCGCGGCACTTCCTCCGCACACGCGACCCATGCGCGTTGTTGCTTGTGGGAATGGGGTCGCAGGGGAGGACCCGCTACTGCTAGCCCCAGTGATTCCCTCGGCTACAGCTTCATACAGACCCGATGATGAGATTCTGCAGAGGGAGGAGCGATGCGCCACGCGGAATCCGGCGAGCGCATGAGAGAGCAAGGAAGGAGGCGAAGCGGAGCGTAGGAGGAACAGGAAGACGAATTGAAACTGGCCGCTGCGTGAGAGAGTGGGGATGCGCCGATGCGGGGAGCAGTGTGTCTAGGTGGTCGTCGCATCGGGTGCGGGTGCGCACCTGGGTGGTGGTGGGTTGATTCGACGGGTTGGTTGGACCAGGCGCACGTACCGGCTTAGGTGCATTATGTACATAGAATACACCCAGGTGCATAATTAATACATACATATATATATATACACATATATATATGTGTATATATATATAGGTCAGCGCTATTCCATACCCGAGCGCACCCATCCGCACCTCATCTGAGTACCCCGCGCGCATGTTTCGTTGGTCCCGGTTTTTTGTCCACCACCCGCCCGGTTGCCAGTCCGATCTGCACGCGTCATTTTTTCCCGAGCGTAGTGTGGGTAGCCTACTATTTTTTACCGGAGACGTGACGGAGGGTTTTTTTCCTTTGGCACTCAAGACGTGACGGTGCACTTCAAAAAAAAAGACGTGACGGTGGTTGCCTTCTGCGGAAAAAAATAGTACAAGCCCATACCCTGTGGTCGTTAGTCACCCTTAGCCGGTCGTTAGTCACCCCTAGCCATCAATATGTCAGTAGGTAATGAGGGCACACCAGGAAGCTACCGAAGTTCGTCATTTTTTAAAAATAAAAGTGAGTAATAAAAACACAAATATTACAAGCACATGCATAATTCATTCATGCCCTCATCACGCAGTCAACATTTAACTAAGAATAAAAAATATGAGTTATGACTAAAAATACCAAAATTCTCATTTCACTCGTTGACCTTGTAGGTGTTTTTGAGCTGATTGCTTTTATGTACAAAATAGGTGTTTTTGAGCTGCCGCTATATATTATGCTTATGAAACTGTGTTCTAAAAAAAGTGAGTTATAGAATTCATGATCTGACTGACCAAACTTGTAAAAATATTCCCAAATATTTGTGACCCAAAGCCAACTTTCACCATTTGTACTTAATGATGTTCTCCTACCTCTGTCACGGTTTGATTGCTTTATAAGTTCAAATAAGAGTTTTTAAAAGCCAACGGGTACGGTTTATGAAACTCGCTCAAGAGGAAAAAAGTGTGACCCTCTTTATGATTCACAGCATTGACATTATCTTGAATTGTGAGCATATAAAAGTTAAGTATACGACATACTAGCTTACTAGCACACTAGATCATATATTCATACTCTGTCCCATTGTTCGTTTTGTCCACTGTAGGATAGATTGACAAAACAAAAAAGGGTCATTTGTACCCCCTCTAATTCAATCATCCAGAAGTACAAGGCAACATGTTTCACCCGGCACACGCTCACGCGGAACCAAATTGAAATTTGACAAGCTGTCAGGTTTCCACCCGCCATGATCACCAGCGAGCAGATCATCCAGTGCAGGTGGTCTCTGGCATGGGTGATTTCTGTCAATCAAGCAACTCTTCCAGCACGAGCTCCAGAAAGCAGTCTTCACGACCGCCCTTCTGCACAAAATACAAACATGATTGATGAGCTAACAGATACAAATTGCTCCCAGTACTGCTACTTCTATGCTAGTGCACACATTTCAGATAGAGAGCTAGTTGTCTGTAACTATCTGAAAGCATGCCTAATATCCCTCTCCAGCAGATTTGCGATACGTGCTTAGGGGCTGATGAACTAAAATAAAACATGTAAGATTAAAGTAGTCACACCGTGCAGAACCCATGTCATTGCTGTTGGACCTCCTTGACAGTCCTCCATCTGCACATCTGCAGCATCAAAGAAAACGAGAAGATAAGAACACTAGTCCACAAAAAGATAAGTATCCAGTTTCATTGATCAATGCTTTCTCAATTTGAATATTTGGAAATCTTGCTTCTCTCCAAAAAAAAAGACAGATAAAAAAGAACAGTTTCTATCTGTATTTGAATCTGTAGGTGGCTAGCACAGTGGGTAGTAAATCAATGATTTATATAATAATCTTATCTAATTCTCCAATCTCCAGGCACAATTTGTTGGTAATGAATAATGAATACAAAATCAATCAGCATTTCACTAAACTTTTAACAGGTGCATTATTATAGCCAGCACCATACACAATGAATCCAGCTTCTTAATACAGCCTCCCAATTATAAATTGGAGTGGGAGAACAGTGCCTAGTTTAATATTTATAAACTGGAGTTTGTCATTAGGCAGGGTGGCGTGGCCCCCTTTAAATAACAGTAAGCACCGCACTGGCCTATTCATGAGGATGGAAGCAATTGAGATGACAGGATGAACCTTAATCAGACAAAGGAATGTAAGTCTTTTTTGCATTGAAAACAAACATACAGAGTAGCAGATCAAATTAAACTTGGGAAATTAACCATTTACCATGTAACAATCAGAAACCATAATTCTGTAATATCAGTGACCACATGCCTAAATTTCAATAAGTATAATTCAAGAAGATGAGATAATCACAGCAATTTAGCAACCTAAAAAAATCTAGTTTAGTTAGCAAACCATGGAACCACACTATGAACAACTAGTATTCAATAAGAAAAAAAAATTAGTCCCAAGAAACAATGGAACCACAAGTCATTGCTGAGCTCATTACCCAGAACTACACAACAAAAGCAAAATTAGCACGGACTACTAATGGTGTTGATCAGACCATATACAAACTTAAAATACAAATAAGGAAAATCTTGACCTCAAGGGTAGGCTGACATATCGGAGCCTAACTAAAACACACTTCTATAAACACAAATTGTGAGATGAACGACTGGCAACCGCTTAGCGCTGATAGTTATAGATATCTTGTTTTTTTTATGCAGCCCTACCACGTGAAAGAATCTCAATTGCTATTTAGTAGGTAGCTGAACGTTACTCATCTGTTCGAAGCCCCATGATTTCAGTTGACATAATTCTAAAATGTAATCAATGGAAATTATTATCAGTACAGGAAAGAAGCAGCATGTATTATTATATACTGAAAGGAAGGAACATGTTCCATTTTTGTAAAGCTTTGGACTCTGCATCTGACAACATATTTTCTAATCATCACTACTAGTTGGGAATTACCAAAAATGATTAGCAATCTGGAATACATGACTAGAGAGGCACATGGAGGTAACACCCGATCGATGTGAGGTGTGGTCTCCACCCAATATGCACAAATCAGGAAATTGGGAGTAGATGGAACCAGAAAATTACTTGTAGATTCACGAATCAGGAAATTAGGAGTAGATGGAACTCAAAACTTGTAGGTAAATCCAGATGTGAAGGAGAAAACCTGTAGTGCTTCCTCACGACGTCTCTGTGATTAGTCTAGCACAGGATGATACGGCACCAGCTTCCTTTCACGGATCCCTGCGAGTAAGAACATTAGCTTGCCCATTTATCCATCTGCTACACAAGCAGGTGTGCCCCTGCTAAATTTAATTATTTAACCTAATCATTATCACGAATCGTCACCACTAACGTGGGCAATCAAACAAGAGCGGTGGGGTCGAACGAAATTGAGAAAAGTGGGGGACCTGACTCACCAGAGGACATCGAAGCGTGACCTAGAGAAATAGAAGGGGAAGCAGTAGCCTCCGCTTGGGATCTCGGCCTCTCGGTACGGGTTATGCTCCGGTGGTGGGGTCGGGCTGAGAACAACTCACCGCGTTGGAGGCCACCACCAGCAGCCTCGGGGCGCAGGCAATCAAGCGGACGAGGTACCTTTGTGCCGGAGGTGACCTACGATGCGATGCGTCGCGATGGGGAGGACAGTCGGCAGGGCGAGGTGCGGCGACGGCGCGTGCGCGGTGGAGACCCTCCCAGACGGTGGCTAGGCGCTTGGAAACGGGAGCCGGATGGAAAGGGGAGAATCTTGGGCCGGCACGGCGGTGACCAAGCTCCGGCGGCAGGCAGAGACGGTGGTAGGCGAGCGAGCCGCGGCGAAAATGGAGCTGGGGGAGGGGGAAGATGGAACTGCCCGGACGGATGACGTGCCCCACGATCTGGTTTGGCGGATAAAAGAACCGGTAATAAACCGAGGAAAACCGGTGGAAAGGTTGCATTCCGGGGCGCGCTGGTTCTAGTCGGTCTGGCTCGGGTATGGAATATAGAATATAAATACCCAATATATATATATATATATATATGGGAATTAGGCGATTTTACCCTTATTTTTTAGCCTAAAGGCGTTTTTACCCTTCTGTTTTGCAACTTGGCGTTTTTACCCTCCGTTTTTCTACTCTAAAGCTCCGTCTGCCCCTAATTTGGATGCCGTCCGCGCTCAGCTGAATAAAAGCGAGAAAAAAAATAATAAAAAAAGAAGCGACAGCCAATTGACCAAATTACCCCTCCCTTGCTCATCCTCTCCCATCCCGACTCGCACACGCACGCGAGCAGGAGCGGGCGGCCGACTCGCACACGCACGCGAGCAGGAGCAGGAACGCCGGCGCGGGTGACCTCCAGGCGGCCGGCGCGCTGCCCCCCGGCGCCTCCCCGGCCGTCCGTCCCCCTCACCGCCGCCTCCCCCGCCCTCCCTCCCCAGCTCGCCCCCTCTGCCTCGCCTCCCCCGCCCCTCATACACCATGGGAAGCTAGGGTTTCGGGGTAGGTGTGGGCTGCGGCCAGGGAGGCTGGCGGCCAGCGCCGGCGCCGGCCAGGGAGGAGATCCCCAGCGCGGCCACCGGAGGGCAGCAGCTCATCTCCCTCTCCATCTTCCTCCTCTCTTCCTCACCCTAGAACACAACCACCATGGAAGAGCCAAGGTATTTCCCTCCCCTTTCTCCAATTTTTGAGTGTGTTTATTCCTTGCTGTGAATTTGTAGATGGGTTGACATTTTATTTCGTGCTGCGATTTGTAGGACAAGTCACAATAAATTGGAACTTGTTGTTAGAGTCCGTTCATTTTTTAGCTTGTCAGAAAATGGTTCCAAAACATGGTTTCAAGGTAGAACTTTGCCTGCTAAGGTTATTGACCCCAAAAGCTTTAGGGTGGTGCATCTAGTTGATTTCATTGGGGAGCATTGCTTTTGGGGTTCGAAACAGTATGTTACATTGTGGCGTGATTTGGAGGAAGCTTCTATTGAAATTAAATCGGATGAAAATCTGTTGGAGTGGTTTCAACTCCATGATAAAAGTGGGCTAGTATGTATCAATGCTCAGGTCAATGATTTTGAGGGGGCACTTGATTTTTCTCCAACAAAGAGAAGGTTTCACCCTACTTTGAGGGCGAATTTACTCTCAATTGAAGGGGGCAGCAGTGAGAGAGACACAAATAGGAGAGCCACAACCCCACCTAAAAAAAGACACTCTTCTCCAAAAAAAAGAGAGCTCCAGCCAAAGAAAGTGCTTCTGGTGAAGAGGTACTCAGTGATAGCAGCTATGACACCGACTTAGCTGCATCATCTGGTGCTTCTGATGATGCTTGGTCTGACTCTGACTTTGACACTGAGTTTGATCCTGATGGTGAAATTGTTGATGAGGAAAATGAGTTTGATCCTCCCATGTTTTCGTATGATGTTGACGATCCATGTATTGATGTGAATGTGGTGTTTCCAGATGTGGATCAGTGCAAGTTAGCTGTTACACATTTCTCTGTCTTGCATGATCATGCTTTCCAAACCTTACAAAAAGACAAGACAAGATTTAGGGCCATATGCAAGAGGGCTAATCAAGGATGCAAGTGGACTTTTTTTGCATCTACAAGCCCGGCCAAGAAATACATTGGATGCAAGGTAAATGACTTCTATTATGTTGCAAGTGTTCTTCTATTATGTTGCAAGTGTACTTCTATTATGTTGCAAGTGTTCTTCTATTATGTTGCAAGCTCTCCTTGTGACTTTCTTGGTTTTTAAATGCAGGTCAAGACTAGTGGACCAAAACATACTTGTGGTTCATTCAACAAGAGTGGTGGCACAATGGCCTCCAATAAATGGGTGGCCGATAGAGTGGTTGATTTGGTGATGGAAAACCCTGATGTGGGAGCAGCTAAGTTGAGGGCCGAGCTGAAGAAAAAATTTGATGTGGACGTTCCATATGACAGAGTTAAAAGAGGCAAGTTGAGAGCACATGACATTATCCATGGCAAATGGGATGAAAGTTATGATTTGTTGCCTACTTATCAAGCTGAACTTCTTAGGTCACTACCTGGGAGTGTTGTAGAGCTACAGACAGAACAACACAATGGTAAAGAGTGTTTCATGAGGTTCTTTGTTGCTCTCAAACCATGCATAGATGGCTTCTTGCAAGGTTGTAGACCTTATATTGCAATGGATGCAACACACTTGACTGGGAGGGCAAGAGGTCAGTTGGCTTCAGCTGTTGCAGTGGATGGTTATAACAAGTTGTTCCCAGTGGCATTTGGAGTGATTGAGACTGAGTCTGAGGAAAGTTGGACCTGGTTTGTCAATAATGTCAAGAAGGCTATCGGTAGTCCTCCAGGTTTGTTAACAAACTTGAGCTCTATTTCCTAATTGTCAACAAATATTTTCTCACTTGTTACTATGTTCATACAGGCTTGGTCATTAGCACTGATGCTGGAAAGGGCATAGAGTTGGCTGTAGAAGCTGTGTATCCTGGAGTAGAGCATCGAGAATGTATGAGACACTTGTGGAAGAATATGAAGAAAAAAAGATACAGTGGTGAGCTCTATGGCAAGAATATGTGGTGTGCTGCCAAAAGCTTTACAGAGTCCAAGTTCACCTACTTCATTGGAAAAATTGAGGAGAAAGATCGTTCAGCCATTGAGTGGTTGGATGACAACCATCCATATGTGTGGAGTCGAAGCAAATTCAGTGAAGACTGCAAGGTAGATTACATCAATAACAATCTCTCTGAATCTTTTAATAGTTGGGTGTCAAAAACTAAGGCCTACCAGATTGTAGAAATGCTTGACCACATTAGACAAATGATCATTGAGAAGTTTGTTTTGAGGTCCAAGAGTGGTAATAATATGTCAGGCATCATAATCCCAGCTATTGTTACTGAATTGAATGCTAAATCAAAGACTATCAAGGACCATGAAGTTCTAATATGTGGGCCTGCTAAAGCTGAAGTAACTGTGAATAGATTCAGGCATGCGGTGAACTTGGAGGAAAAAAGTTGTAGCTGTCGGGCTTGGCAAGTCACTGGAAAACCATGCAGCCATGCTTTGGCTTTCATTGCAAAGATCAGTAGGGAGGTGAAAATGGATGAATTTGTGCATGAATACTTCTCTATTGATAGATACAGGAAGGCATATGCAGCTAAATTTAATCCAATGACATCCAAAGATCAATGGCCTCATGTGAACTTAGGCTACACAATCCACAAACCCAAATTGAGAAGGAAACCTGGGAGGCCAAGAAAATCTAGGATCAAGGCATTTGATGAAGTTGGCACTAGCAAGAAAAGGAAGGTGTGTTCTGAATGCAATGAGCTAGGCCATATAGCCAAGACTTGCCAAGGAGGTCCTACAGCTAGAGAAAAGAGGATGCGGTCAACACAATCAGGACAAGTTGAAAATGACCCAATGTGAGTCATATATGTTGCTGCCCTATTCCATTTATTTAGCTTAGTTATTCACATTAACTTGTATTAACACCTCTTTCAACTTAAATTTAGTGCTAGTGCTGCAAGTGGTTCTGGTAGGGGAAGGGGAAGAGGAAGGAGGGGAAGGGGAAGAGGAAGGGGCAGAGGATCAGGAGAGGAAAGCAATGATGCAACGTAAGTGATTTAAGGCTGCTATTACTTGCAATATTTTATAGTAAATTTTAGCGTTCCCTCAACAATTAACTTGCTTCTACTCTATTTTGTTGAAGTGGAAGTGGTACAGGTACAGGAAGGGGAAGTTCATCACATCCCAATTGAGGCAAGTGGCCCAGGAAGTGCAAGTGGTTCAGGAAGGGGGACATCGAGGCGTAGACAATACACATCTGGAAGGCTTGCTAGTTTGTTGGGTTTCAATGCTTGAGTTGTGTCTCACAATTAGTTGCTACTAGTTCCTACTTTTGGATGACATGTCATTTAGACCTCTATGTTAGTATTTGGCATGTGCCTTCGGACCTCTATGTTAGAATGTTAATTTGGATCCGTATGTGAGCATGTTAATTTGGACCTCTATGCATGCATTTGGACCTCTATGTTACATGGTATTTTGATGGCAAAAATATATGGATCTATGTGTTTGGATCATTTTGTTGTGTGATATTGAATTTTAATTGTATGGATTATAAGCTGAAATGCTGCCAAAATCAATTTAAAAACTGTACAAAACATATTAAAGATTTGATAGAAAACAGGGGTAAAAACACCAATATAAGAAAAAAAATAGGGGTAAAAACGAATGGGTAAAGTCGTCCATTTTAACACCGTTAGAAGCACATAACAGAGTAAGGGTAAAAATTCGCGTCATTTGAAAAACTGAGGGTAAAAATGCCCAGTTCAAAAAACCGAGGGTAAAAACGCCTTTAGGTTCGAAACCGAGGGTAAAAACGCCTTTGCCCCTATATATATATATATGTGTGTGTACTCTGTAGCCGGCCATAGAATACTTATTCTGTGGCCGGGTCTTCATGTGTGTCATTCTGTCTTAATGAGCGAGCCGAGCTGGTGTTACGGAGAAGCAGGTAGACCCAAGCGGAGTAATTAGCTGTTACTACCGTGTTAATTACCGGCCAGTCTTGACTGGTGCTACCAGATACACGTAATCATGGCCATGGAGCATGCACGCGTGACGCAGCTGCAGGTGCAACGCACATGCTACGTTTATCTACACTTGCATGCATTTTTTTTACGATTACTATAATCCATGCGAACTACTACCCTTTATACGAATTACATTAATCATTTACTAGAGTTCGTTCCCTTTATGCATGCCATTTTATTTTCATGATAATTTGTGTAAATTTGTGTAACTAGGAATATAAATATGCCAAACTGTTTTGACTTTTGAGGAACCAATTACTATATTGGTGAGTCAAATTTACCAAACAGATGTTTATGGGAATTTGAATTTATTATTATGATAATAAGAATGAGTTACCACATAAATTTTTATTTAGTCCGATAAACGGGTTACTATAGTGAATTTGAATATTTTTTATAAACGATTTACTAGAATCTATACTATGCATTTGGAACTGGTTTACTATGCATTTGGACGTGATTTACTACGATCTATATCAAATCTTGTAATTAAGCCAATATATTTACCAAACTTTTAGTTGGAAAAATTATTTACTAGAATATGCGCCAGACATACGATATACCAGATTAAAAAGAAAATAGCGTACCCAAGCATGCACGTGTACACAAAACTTGCTTCTGCTCACGTATATAATATCACAGACCACTAGGTAGCCTGCACGCCACAAACCACTCGAAATTATCGTCAACTCATCAACCTCAATTAACTACCGGATTTATGTGTGTTTATTTACCATAATCACTGTAGTTAATGTGTGTTCCAACAGCTCATCCATGCACCAGACGCCACTAGGATGCAGCGAGCCTGAGTTTGGTTGGCTGGGTCTGGTTAGGTGGTCTGGCTATAGAATAAGTTATTCTATGGTCGGACGCGGAGTATATATATATATATTTTCTGTTGGACACTTGAATCAAATGTGGTCGGGACCATATATATATATATATGTATGTATGTATGTATGTATGTATGTATGTATGTATGTATGTATGTATGTATGTATGTATGTATGTATGTATGTATGTATGTATGTATGTGAAACTTGGCATGTATGTTTCTTTTTGGAATGTGATGGTTTTGATTAGCTGGACTTGTGCAGTGTACCAAGGATTCTGGCCTCAAGGGCCTTACTATAAACAAACGAATTTGTCAACCATTTTAATTTTGGTCCATTTCAGCATGCACCCCTGTTTTTCATCGAGTGTTGTTAAGCAAAGAAGAATACCATCACAGGCATTGCCTGGGTGCCGAGGTTATTAGATCAAATGCAAAAGATTAAGCATATCGATTTAGAATAAATGCAAATTCTTTAGTCATCCATAGGGTAAACAAAGTCGCTTAAATTGATTGATTACTCTCTTAAAACCCCAACGAACAAATGAGACCATGAGCACGTTTTATAGTCACACCACAGCTAAAATTTTCAATCTTCTAGTCAAAAATTGCAATCAAGTTTTCTTTCTATCTCTAGTCTTAATGCCTTCTTCTATTCTTGGAACCATTATATTAATCATCCTTCTAGGCCCTGTTTATATCCGACCAACTAAACATTAAAACTTGTTTATATCCCTAGCTAAAGTTTAGCTAGTGTTATTTTGCATACCACCCTGCTCAACTTTAGCTTTTTAGCTTGTGGGATCCAATGCGTCGCTGAAAACTTGTATCAACTAGGGCTATGTTACTGCTGAAGCTGGTCTGGAACAAGTCAAAAAAGGATCTTTATTGGTTAGCTGCTGTTCACACCCAATTGGACCCTGCTAATTCGCGTCTTTGCAAACATATTACTAGACCTTCAGGACCTCTCGGTCAAAGCTGTGCAGAGCCTGTTGTCAAAAAAAAAAAAACTGTGCACAGCCCCTGCAGTCACAACTTGCTTCCCTCCGGTGCATGATGCTTTTGGAAACGCAAGCTGCTGTAACCACTATGCATAGACGAATCCTCCTGAAGCCTCCCACTATCCTCCTTCTCTTGCATAAACTCTGCTTTCCAATTGGCAAATTGTTGCTAGGTCGTTTAATGTTTTATTCATTGAAAAAGTGGGACCACTTGATTGAAAAAATAAAACTTGTTGTAATGGGCCCAATATGAAGAATAAAGCACTCGGATATGTCAAACATAGAATTCAATGAAGTAGGAGTAGTACATAAATCACTCGACTGTATTCTTTCTTGATACTGTTTAAATCACTCGGCTATATTCTTCAAACGGGTAATGCGGATCGGAGACCAACATACACGATGAAAGTAAATCGGAGTGACCATATCGGAAGGTACAAAAACAATGAAAATTGAATCAATTTGATGAATGTCACATGGTTAATCATATTATCCCCAGTTTCAAACTACACAAGCTGGTATATATAAATCACAACGGGAAACCCGGTAGCCACCAAGTGCTTCCCTGTATGCCGAGTGTTTTCTGTCGGGCACTCGGCGACAAAACGGTGGGCCGAGTGCCAACAAGAAAACACTCGGCGTCATGAAAAAACTCGGCGTACAGAGCTGTTCACCGAGTACTAGAACCAAAACACTTGGCGAATCAGACATCGGCACTCGGGAACATGAAACACTCGGTATCTATGGCGCCCACGTTGCCCTACGTCCGACTTGACGGTGAATGAGAAACGGCGCTAGATATTCGCCGAGTGTCAGGCCCCCGACACTCGGTGTCTAGATGTTCGCCGAGTGTTAGGTCCCCAACACTCGGTGTCAAGCCCATCCAAAGTTTCATCTCAGATGTATATATCTGCAAGAGCTTCTCCACCACCGAGGACTTCTCCTTCTCACTCATTCTCCTCCCTCCGCCAGATCCCCATCGCTCATCCTCCCTCCGCCAGATCCGCATCCGTCCTTTTCCTCCCTCCGGTAGATCTCCATCGAGGCATGGCGTCGTCTTCAAGCTCCTTGGCTGCAGTACAGAGGCCGCGAAAGAGGCCACATCTCCCCCTCATCACCTGCAACGATTGCGGCCGCCACACAGTGTTGGAGCTAGAGGTGAAGTCTGAAGAGAAGGGGAACCAGGACCACATATTCTACAAGTGCCCTGCTCGCAAGGTTAGTATTTCTATGAAATTCTTAACAATTTCAACAAAATTTGTTCGAAGTCAGTCGAATTAGAGAAGATTGGATGTTTCTGTATGTGGCCGAGTGTCACAGGAAAACACTCAGCGTCTGAAATATTCCCTCCACCTTATAACAAATATGTGCCGAGTGCATATAACCTGGACACTCGGCGACAGATCAACACATCCCCGAGTGCCTTTGACTTAGACACTCGGCGTCTGAAATAATCCCTCTGCCTTATAACAAATATACGCTGAGTGATTATAACCTGGACACTCCACGACGGGTCAACACATCCCCAAGTGCCTTTGACTTAGACACTCGGCGAACTTGCCGTCAGCTGGTGTGGTGGCGCCGTTTGTGGGCTGGTGTTCACCAAGTGAGATGCTGGCACTCGGCGTACGCCGAGTGCCCGACATCTGACACTCGACATCTAGGACATCGCCGAGTAAATTTTCACCGAGTGGAGGACGCCGAGGGCAACACTCGGCGAATAGACTTGCCGAGTGTATAGTGGCCGTCGCCGAGTGGTTTTGGCACTCGGCGTCTAAACCCTTTCCTGTAGTAAATGTGGTACCAAAGGTCCTCTAACCTACTTGGTTAGAGGGGGCTGAGGTATGGTCGCAACCAGGAGACTCGGGTTCGATTCCTCGTTGGAGCGAATTTACGGGACTGGTTTAAAAAAATCCCCTCGCTGGTGAAACCGGGGTTCGGGGGTTTTCTAAGTCGGGATTCGGTTCCCTTCTCTTAATGAAAACCGTGGGGCGGTCTTAACCCCACCGGCTTAGTTTGTATATATATAATTGTGGTGCTTGTATACATTGATGTATCAATTTTATTTCCTATTTCACATTTAAGCACAAATTATCACAATAAAAATTAGACCAACAAGTTGCATGTCTGACTTCATATCAATTCTTTGAAAAACGAGCTGATATTAGAAATTTAGCATAAACTTCATTACGATACCGTACCGCATGCTAACCACACGTGGATGCATAGATAGACGGCGAGAGAAGGCAGTGATCCTGGCTGGATCGCATTTGATGCAAGCTAGCGCATATGTGCATATATCGCAGACCTTCGATATTTTCCCAGCTTGACATAGTATTTGGGTGTTTAGCTATCCTTTGTAGCATCAACTAACTGGCATTAGGTTAGAAACGATTTGTACTGGCGGCTAAAAGAGGTCTTTGCTAGGGGGTGGAGCACCCGCCAAGGAAATTATACCAACATAATCGTCTCAACGTTGGTGGGTGTCCGCCCGCCAGCATAGATATCTCAGTGCTGGCGGGTGAGCACTGAGGTTTTCGAGCCAGCGAAAAAAAGCTCAAAATAAATAGCAAAAAACTTTTTTAGGAAGTGTGTATTCTTAAAAAAATTTATTTGTTTGACAAAGTGAAGGACCGGAACTAGCGACCAGAGAGGGGGGAGTGAATGGGAGCCAATAAAAATTTTTCTTGAAGGAGATGGAGACTCCAACAAGATGAACAAGGCTTCCAAAACACGTCTCCGACTCAACTACCCAAGTTGGCCAAGACCACGCAGCCACTGGAGTGCTACTGGTCCTAAGAGCCAACAACCACCTACACCTACTCGAGAACACAGCGGAACAAGCAACTCGAGCACCACTGGACTGCACCGGTCAGACCAGTGAGCAGCACCGGTCAGACCGGTCCCTGCTGGAGCACCCCGACAGATCCTGAGAACTTCCACAGAAAGCTCCTACACCGGTCAGGCCGGTGTAGCACGCCGGTCAGACCGGTCTAAGCCAGGAAGCCCCAAAATCACAAACCTGACCTTTTTGAGCTCCAAAACGAACCAAACTCGAAACAGCAGCAACA
Source organism: Cenchrus fungigraminus (assembly GCA_036936925.1). Taxonomy (NCBI): domain Eukaryota; kingdom Viridiplantae; phylum Streptophyta; class Magnoliopsida; order Poales; family Poaceae; genus Cenchrus; species Cenchrus fungigraminus. Next base: position 23,681,901 of record CM072774.1, on the reverse strand, counting down.
CGAGACAACAGGGAACTCACCAAGACGTTCACCCGAGGCAAATCCCACAAAGCCTCTGCACCGGTCAAACCGGTCATGCTGGGTAGCTCGGGATGAACAGCGCCCGCGGGTCAACACCCCCAAATCCAACTCCCGATCTCCCGAATCGCTCTACGGATTTGCGCAAGACTTTGGGGATAGTAGGAACACCTCATGGGCACTCCATAGCCAAGATGTGGTCCACCAAAACTTGCTAAATCGAGAGGAATCGAAGAAATCCCACCAAGAACGCCTCTAACCCTAGAGAAGAGAAAACCCCAAAATCGAGCCCCTTTACTCACGGATTTGGGAGGGGAATCAAAGGGAAAAGAACCACGAAGGGTTCAAGCATACATCCCCCACCAAATCCCAAAGAGAAAGGCCTCGAATCCGCCACAAGAAAATCGCCAAGAAAGGGCTCCGAAAATCACCAAAAAGGAGAAACGAGAAAGACACATCCAAGCCTTGAGGAACCACACCGAATCATCTATACATACCAAAGAGGTTCATACAAGGTCTAGCTTGCCGCCCGATCATCCTTCCCTCTCACAAGATCTCACCATGAAGCTCTCAAGCTAGTCCTAGAAATTCCAAAGGAAAAAGGAAGAGGAAAAATAGCAAAACAAAATGAGCTAGGGTTCCAAGAGATGGCTGCCATCCTCTCACCACTTGGGTTATATGGAGGCAAGCCGAAAGACTAAATTACCCCTAAGGCCTAATACTAGGATACACACCCCCGAGGGGCACTTTGAGAATCTTTGTCTTCGCACCATCGGACGGATGCCCAGCGACCGCAAACTTGCTTAGCCTCGACGCAAGCCTTGCGATCCCGACGCGTGTCCTCCGCTTCGAAGTCTCCGGACTGCGTCGTCGCACACCGGTCAGACCGGTGCTCCTCCCCGGTCAGACCGGTACCCACCGGTCAGACCGGTAAGACCCACCGGTCAGACCGGTCTGATGCTGCTGCACCTCCGTCTTCGGTCTTCGGTCTTGGCTTTGTGGATCAACCAAGGAACCCAGTGGTTTTCTGGTGAACCACCGGAAACCTCGCGAACTCGGTGTAGCCTCCGCCAATCACCACTCATGACTCGGCTCCCACGTAGTCTCGGCTCGACCTTGGTTTTGAGGCTCAACCAAGAAACCGTCCACAACTTCATCTTGCCGTTCTTGCCACCATGCGGCCCGCACTTGACTCCGCTGGCCACCGGGTCCCTCGAACCAAGCCAACATGTCTTCTCCACACCTGGAGGCCTCACCAGCAACGACCTTTCGCGCTTGTTCTTCACCTGCACCAACACCAGTCAAGCCGCAACCTGCACCTGCAATACTTAGCCAAGAATCAGTCCACACCACGTTGTCAATCACTCATCACACCAAGAAGCGATCTACCAACGGTCCTCGAACCACACAGGCTCTCAATCTCCCCCTTGATGAGTGCATTGACAACACACACGTTTTGGTAACCAAAGAGAAAAGGAAAAGAAAAGAAACGACTAAAAGAAACTCCAACAAGCGATCGAAAGCCAAAGGAAAGGCAAAAAGCAAGATCACTTGAAGAAGACAAGTCTCGGACCCCTTACGCAAGGGCAACGGCTCGACACATCCGAGACAAAACATGCGCAAGCAAAGAGCAAAAGCCACCGAACCAAGGCTCGAAAACCACAAAGAGCTCCCCCTGCACACATGCAAGCTCCTCCTGAACCAATGCAACTCCCCCTGGATGAATGCATGCCAACCACTTCACGAAACAGAGCAGCTGTCTCAGCCTTGCTCTGACCGGTCAGACCGGTCCTCCACACCGGTCAGACCGGTGGACAAAATCGTCCAGCTCCTGACACTCACACCGGTCAGACCGGTGAGCAGCACCGGTCAGGCCGATGACCACCTGGGAAAAACTGGGAACTACACGAGCTCGAAACTAGCTCGAAACCACTTGGAAACCTTCTAAATGCATGCAGCAAGCCAAAACATGCTCAAACTTCTCGCCCTTGTTGACAATGCATGAATCAAGCCAAAAATGCAAAAAAAATGCAACCTAGAGCTTCTCAAATAGACAAAATTCAACATAGCATGCTACACACCTCCAAATGAGCAAGTTAGATACTCTATAACTTCGTATGGACAAAAACTACAAGATCACCAAGTTTCACAACCATTGGACGAAGCTAAGATAGAAATGACTATTTTTGCGAAAAAATTCCCTCTCATGAGCAAAGACCTAAACATGAGCAAAACATGTCAAAATGGCAAAGCCACACAAACTTCATACTAGGACAACCATTCTAAGCATAAGACCATCATAAACACCCACAAACACCTCATGTCATGTCAAAGCCACCGAGCCATGTGCTTACTTCTAAATATGAGACTTCTCATTGGTAAGCAACATGCAACGGTTTAGCACCTAAAAGCAAGTAAATTAAGCACATATGACATGGGAGCACATTTTCCAAGCAATTTACATTTCATTTTCAGATTCATAATTGGTACATGAAATATCTTTGCGACAAAAAGGAACTTATGCCCCTCCACAAGATAAAGCATGGGGGCTAAACATTCATGATGGCAAATGAGCCTTTGGCCCCATATGTCAAAATAAGCTATCCAACCACAAATTAAGTATAGCCAAGCCACAAAAACATGTCAAGATCATATAAAGGTATTTACTCACAAGAGAGCATACATATGACATTTTTGAAAAACATAGCTATCAACCATGGATATAAACCAAGATCATCAAGAGCTAAGCCACACTAAGCCATATCATACCAAACTAGCTCACAAGATCATATATATCATACCATGGTGAACTATGTATATAAGAGAAGCTTTTCTTACAAAATGCATACAACCTAAGATACAAAGATGCATATACATCATGTTACATATGCCATGCCAAATGCAAGAAATGCACAAAGGAAAGCTATACATATGCTACAAAGGAGCTCCCACACACCAACTCAAGAAATCAAACAAACACCAAGCTCCCCCCGCAAACGAGTGAAAGTTGCTTGATCTAGGGGTTTGGTGAAAATATCGGCTAGCTGATCATGTGTGGGTACATGGATCGTAGCGATTTTTCCTTTCTCTACGTTGTCTCTCAGGAAATGATACCTCACTTCTATGTGCTTGGTTTTGGAATGGAGCACTGGGTTCTTTGCAATGCTTATGGCACTGGTGCTATCACATTGAAGTGGGACATGGGTATACTCCTCACCAAAGTCACTCATGGTGTATGTGATCCAAAGGAGCTGAGAGCAACAACTAGCTGCGGCCACATATTCTGCCTCGGTAGTGGATTGAGCAACACTCACTGTTTGCGGGAAGACCAAGACACCAAAGAAGAACCCAAGAACTGGCAAGTCCCAGAAGTGGACTTCCTATCCAACCGACACCCGGCAAAATCCGCGTCCGAAAATCCATGAAGAGCCAAAGAAGAAGACGCGGAGTACCAAAGGCCGAAGTCGGGAGTATGACGCAAATACCTGAAAATGCGCTTGACTGCTTGCCGATGCGAAGTCCTCGGAGACGCTTGAAAACAAGCGCACAGACATACTGAGAATTGGATGCCCGGCCTCGTTGCTATCAAGTACAGGAGTGACCTGATCATGCTCTGGTACTCCTTCTGGTCCACGTGTTCACCTTCCTCGTCCGCATCAAGAGCTGTAGTCGTACTCATAGGTGTCGCCATAGCCTTGGAGTCCTCCATCTTGAACTTCCTCATAATGTCCTTGGTGTACTTAGCTTGGTGCACAAATGTTCCTTTCTTCGACTGCTTGATCTTGAGGCCGAGGAAGAACTGCAACTCACCCATCATGCTCATCTCAAATTCCCTGCTCATGTCTTCTGCAAACCTTGCAACCAAAGAGTTAGACGAGCCACCAAAGACAATATCATCCACGTATACCTGCACAATCAGGATATCTTTGCCCTGTCTGAGGAGAAACAAGGTCTGATCGACCTTCCCCATCTCAAACCCTCTCTCAAACAGGAACCCCCTCAACCTACCATACCAAGCTCTAGGCGCCTGCTTCAACCCATACAGCACCTTCCTCAACTTGTACACCCGGTGGGGGTACTTCTCACTCTCAAACCCCGGTGGTTGCCTGACATACACTACTTCCTCCAAAACACCGTTCAGGAAAGCACTCTTCACGTCCATTTGGTACAATTTGAACCCTTTAGCCACGAAAAAGGCTAGAAGGATCCTAATCGCCTCCAAACGGGCTACGGGAGCAAAGGTCTCCTCGTAGTCAATCCCCTTTTTCTGACTATACCCTTGCGCCACCAACCTCGACTTGTTTCTCACCACCTCTCCTTTCTCTCCCTCTTTGTTTTTCCACACCCATTTTGTCCCAATCGGCTTACACCCCGGTGGAGGATCCACCAACTCCCAAACTTGGTTTCTCTCAAAATTCTCCAACTCCTCATGTATCGAATTAACCCAATTGTGATCAGATAGCGCATGTCCAATATCTTTGGGCTCAAAAGTAGCAACAAAAGCAGCATGAGCGAAGTGAGAATTGTTTCGAACCCTCGACCATGTATGTCACACCCGGATTTAAAGGCAAACCCGAATGCATAGAATACATGTGCGCCAGGATCAAGTTACACACATGCATCGACTCAGTGAATACCAAATACAGTGTCAAAAGCGTAAAGGAAGTATTATAACTTTATTACATGACCAAATGTCTCATAATCGTAACAAAAGCGAGTACTAGCAGCGGAAAAGGACGTCTCCACAGGCAGCTGACTGGTGGCACGCTCGCCTAGAAACCGTCGAACTCTCCAGGAAAGTCTTCAAAACGTCCGTCTGAGCAGCAACCGGGTTGTGTAGATGCAATATAAAAGAACAACAAGCATGAGCACATGTCGTACTCAACAAGGGAAAAATTCTATAACAACATGCAAAGGCTTTATGGTGGAAGCTTGTGGTTGCATAGCAGGTCAGCATTTTAGTTGGTCAAATTTTAATTAAGCAAGCTGATTTACTAGCAAATGTAAGTTTATACCAACCCAGAGATTAACATAAGCATCATCATCATGAACATAAGTAAATGCAACAAGTTTAATCCATCTTTCATAATTTACTCATGTGAGGGTCCAGGCCGCCCTTGACCATGGGCACGGCTAACTAGTCAGTTTTACACTCTGCAGAGGTTGTACATCTTTACCCACAAGTCGCGTAAAAGTCCCGAAGAACTTTAAATCCAACCATGCGATGCCGGCCAAGCATCATACCACACTACCAAGGTGTGATTGCATAGGGACGCTACGAGACCTTTACAAAGATTCCCTAGCACGGGCTGCTCGCTAGGTTACCTGATCAGTGCAGCGCATAAAGCTCCCTAGCGGGTACCGTGTCTTAGCAAAGCCCAACTCCCCGCCAGAGCAGGTCTATACACCATCTACCGTCAGCCCCCAACCCCTTTCAGGTAAAGCATACCACAATACTAAAGTTTCTAATTAATTGGTCAAGACAGAGCCATATGTCTTGTGGTAGTACTGTTTTCCTGGGTGGTTCTCCATGTTCTGATTAACAAAGGTGATCTTGTTTAATGAAGGTATAACATAAGTAAAGCAAGATTAACATTGTTGTTCATTAGAACCACCATGATCTCAAGTTGAGCAACTAAGCAAGGTCTACCCAACATAAATATAAACCCATGTTGATCAAGGCATAGGGATAAACAAAACTAGTCAATCCTTAGATAATAGGACCCTTCAATTTAATGCAAAGCAATAAATAAATAACAGTGTAATTAAAATGCATGTTGCAATAGGATAAACGGGTATGCAGCAAGGACTTGCCTTCTACCAACGCTTGCTGCTGCTCAAGGTCTTGAAAATCTTCAACTTCAGCGTATTCCACGTATGGATCGTCTTCTACGCACCACATCATTCACATACAAACATACAATGGAATAAAATAAGAAACAATCACCAAACAGTACTAACAGAGCAAAACAGAGGCATAAAACTATTCTACTCTTCGATACAATCGCGTGGACATAAAGAACGCTAAAAACGGAGCTAAAACGTGTATTCTACGGCCAAAACAAGTTGTAGGGACTAAACTGCAGGGAATATAAACTTCCAGGGACTAAACAGCGAGAAAACAAGGGCTAAAACATAATTTTATATAAAAACTCAGGGGCTACTATGTTAAACTAACAGCTTAGGACCTCGGGTAAAAAAAACTAAAGGGCCTAGGGTTTAAACCGCAAGAGTCAGGACCTAATCGTAAGGATTTTAACACGTGGAAGGGCATGCTTGCTAAACTGGAAATCCTAGGGGTTTTCTTGCAAAAGCGCAAGGCCACGGCTGGGTTTGACCGATACTGACCGAATAGAATCTAATTCGATCTGTCGGATCGAGATCCTACGACCCAGGACGCAAGCAGGCGACAGGCGGCGGAGACAGGCCGACGACGACGCGGCAAGCGGCGGCGCGCGGCGGCGGAGTTCGCCGGCGCAAGCCAAAAGCGGCTGGGGTGCACGGTTTGGCCTACGGTTTGCACCAAAACAAGGAGCGAAGCATGCCGAACTCAACGGCAGCAAGGGATCGACCTCAACGGCGACGACGGTGAAGCACGGCTCGGCGAGGCGGACGGCGACGGCGGCGCGTCTCCGGCGAGTGTGTACGGGCGAAGGAGAGGACGGCGACGCGAACGGGCGGCACCAGCAGCTTCCCCTCGTCCTTGTGGTTCTCCGGAGCAACACCTCGATGACCGGGACGCGGCGACGAAGCGGATTGAGCACGGCAGCGCGGCTAGGGTTGGCAGTGTCGCTGCGGAGCTCTAGGGTTTGGGGTTTCGAGGGGAAAGGCGGCGCGGAGCACAGCGGCACGCTTTATAGGGCCGGAGGGGGCGCTCCTAGGCGTGCGGGCCCGAGGCCTGGCGCGAGCGCAGAGGCGGCTCGGGGTCGGGGTCCCTGCCCCGGTCGGACTCCGACCCAAGGTCGGGGATGACGGGCGGGACCAGCCCGTTAGCGACCGCAGGCGGCGGGGCGCAAGCTGGGCCGCGCTGGGCCGGAAAGGCAAGGCGGGCTGCGGGACGGTGGGCGGCAAGCGACCGGGTGGTGGAGTTAAGGGGCCTCCGCCGGACTTCGCGAGTTGGGCTGCGCAGAGAACAGGAAAAAGGGAGGGAGGGAAAAGAGAAAGGTTTTGCATTTTTTTTTTCAAAAGGGATCAATCAAATTGAATTCAAACTTAAAGTTTGAATTCAAGCATTCATAACAATGCTCCAGCATGAATGCAACACACATGAAGCCACAAACTTATTTTAGAAAAACAAATAATGTTTTGTTTTTTTTCCTATACTATATTTCCTATAAAGAATTAAATGCTGGGTAAATTTTAAAAATTAAGAGAAAATCGTTGTTTAAATTTTCTTCCTTTTCACATCCTGAAATTCGGGAATTTCAGGGTGTGACAGTGTAGTGCGTTCATTGATGTCGCCGATGATTCTCGAAGCTGGGTGATCCACTTGAACTCACCGGGGAGGTTCTCACCTTGATGCTACCTCCCCCTCAACAGCAGCTTCTCCTTGATCCAGGTTTGTCGTTGTAGGTGTGGGAGAGGGTCCGTTCACCACCGTAGTCGAAGTAGTAGGTACATGCTCAGCCACGGGCACCACACCGCCGTCCTCATCATCTCCATGTTCATGCTCCTGCTCCTGGAAAATCTCCTCGCCAAGCTCATCGTCACCTGCACACTCATAAACAAGCTGACTACGTGGCTGTGTCTCGTCGAAGGTTACCTCGCAAGTCTCCACGATTTGGTTAGTTTCAAGATTGAGCACACGATATGCTCTAGAATGAGATGCGTAACCAAAGAAAATGCCATCGACAGACCTAGCCTCGAACTTGTCCAACTTCTTCCCTTTCTTAAGAATGAAGCATTTACAACCAAAGACATGGAAGTGACTTACCTTGGGTGTGCGACGGTGCATCAACTCATAGCAGGTTTTCTTCTTGTGAACCTTGAGGTAAATCCTGTTCGACACATAGCACGCGGTATTGACCGCCTCAGCCCAGAACCTTCTCGGAGTCCTATGCTCGTCGAGCATCGTCCGAGCCATCTCGCACAAGGTTCTGTTTTTCCTTTCCACCACGCCATTCTGGGGAGGCGTATACGGACTAGAGAACTGGTGTTCAAGACCCAAGTCATGGCAAAAGGTTTCGAAGCGAGAGTTTTTAAATTCCGAGCCATTGTCACTGCGAATCGCTCGTATGGCATCACCGTGCCTCTCGTTCTTTAACCTCAAAACAAGATCTCGTACAAAACCAAACGTCTCCCCTTTCTCTTCCAGAAAGAACACCCACGCATACCGAGAGTAGTCGTCCACCACAACTAGGACGTACCACTTCCCACCCGCAGATCGCACACGAGCTGGGCCAACAAGGTCCATATGGAGCAGTTCGCATGGACGCTCCGTCATCATATCGGTGAGGGGCGGGTGAGAAGAGGCTACCATCTTGGCATGCCTACATGGCGCATAAACCAACTCTTTCTCAAACCTCAGCCGTGGCAATCCTCGGACCAAATTGAGTTTACTCAAGCGAGACAGAAGGTCAAAGCTTAAGTGACCCAACTTCCTATGCCACTTCCACAACTCACTCGAAGAACCAGCCAAGAAGTAACGAGCCACACCAGAAGACTGAGAGAAATCCGCTCGAAACACTTGACCCTCGGGAACGACCATGCAAACTAGGTCCCCTCGAGAATCCAAAATCCGAGAACCACCAGGCCGAAACAACACCTCAAAACCCTCATCCAACAGCTGGGACACGGAAAGCAAATTGAACCCCAGCGATTGAACAAGAGCAACACGCCTGAGAGTGACCTTGTCACTTACCTTAATCTCACCTTCTGAAAGCACACGCCCTCGCCCATTGTCCCTAAAGGTGATGTATGTCCTGGACACCACCGGGACGAGACTTGAGAACCACCCCTTGTCTCCGGTCATATGCCTCGAGCAACCGGAGTCAATCAACCAAACGTTCCTCAAGTCTCCCACCTGAAATTCAAAAATGAGCACGTGAGTGAACAAATGACTCTGCACTGGGGTTAGTACCAAAAGAGTAAAACCAGTGCCGAGCCATTTGCTCCAAAGTGGGGTTAGCACAAACCAAATCATCACACCTATCAAAGCTACCACCACGGGAACCACCACGAGAACTACCTCTAGGGTACCACCCCTGTCTGGCTGAAGGAGAATGAAAACCACGAAAGGAAGGCCGTCGAACGTTCCTCCTCTCCATCTCAAAGCTACGACTCCTCCCACCATCGTATTGAGCACGATGTGGAGAACGTCTAGCAAACTGACCACCTGCAAACTCTCCAGACCAACCACCAGAACCATGACCACCAGAACCGAACCGAGCATCCGTACGAGCACGGAACCCGAACTGCTGTCTACCCAGACCAGCACCGGTCTGACCGGTGGGGTACACCGGTCTGACCAGTGGTGCTCGGCCAGCAGCACCACCTGTCGCCTTTCGATCTCCCTAAGCCGGAACCATCCTCACAATCACCTTGGCCCTGGGCATCTGCATACCAGGCTCAGGTACACCATTTGAAGGGCGGTACCTGTCCTTGTTAGCCCACTCCTTAGCCATTCTCTCCTCACGCTTCCTCTTGAAGTAAAACTCACCCTTGTGACCATCTCTCCCACAATAGTCACAATGAAACCTTATGAGCTTAGGTTTAGGCTTGGGATGGGGCTGCTCACTTGGTTTCTCCCCACTCAACTTCTCACCCTTCTTCTCTCCAACCTCACTCTCCTTGGAGCTTACAAACTTCACCGGTTTTTAGAAATCATTTGTTGGGCGAGGAAATATGGGAGGATCTGGGGTTGTGTCAAGTTTGTTTCTCAGTGGGTTGGGCTTAGGAGCATAGGCATTTTTGTGGAAGGTTTTTGGTGGAGCTAGGATATCACCAATCTTCTCTCCTCCCTCACCACTACACTCTCCAACCTTCTCCGAACCAAGCGCTTGCCTATCATAGCGCTTGTATGCCTCTATCATCATCCTAAGCTGTGGTTCATGACCCGACAACCAACCCATCATTTTTCTCAAGTCATCGTTCTCATCCTGCAAGCGATCCACATAGTGTGCAAGTTCCAGATTTTTCAAAGCATGCAACTCACAAGTAGAGCAAGAAGTGGGAATAGGCTCTTTCAACTTAGCCTCAAGCGAAACAGTGTAAGCATGCATCTCATCAATCTTTCCATGCAAACTAGGGCAAGAAGTGCAAGCACCTAGTGAAGCAGGTCTAGACTTAAGCTCAGCCACTTCAACCCTAAGCACATCTAGTTCATCACAAGTAGAAGCATGCTTATCCTTAAGAGCAGTAAGATCAGCTAGGTACACAGAGCAATCACCACAATCAATCTCATCAGAAACCACAGGTGAAGCCTTAAGCGAATCTATCTCAAGCTTAGCATCAAGGTTCTGGGTTTCTAGCTCAGCTACTCGGTTCCTAGCATCTTCTAGTGAGGCCCTAAGCTCTTTCCTCATCTTCTTTGCCTCTCTAAGCATGTCATCATGATTATCAAGCAACTTGCCAAGACGCTCATTCTCCTCACACAAGAAGGGAAGCTCGTCACGTACCTCATCCTCGGAGTCGGAGTCCGAGTCGCTCTGGTGACTCTTCTTGCTGCCGGAGCTACAAGCCATGCCGCAGAAGCCATCTCTCGCGTAGCAGCTCAGCCCGCTCAAGTTCTTGGATGACTTCTTGTTCTTGCACCAATCACCTTCATCTTCTCTGCTACTCGAGCTCGAGGAAGAGTAGGCAGAGCTGGAGTCGACGTCGCTCGCTCCGACCATCGCTCGGGCCTTCCTGCCGCGACCGTCCTTCTTCCTCGACCGTCGCTCATCCTTGTGCTTGTTCTTGTGCTTGTGATCGCGCCTTGATTGGTACTTGCTGTCCTTGTTCGACCGGTGCTTGTAGCCGTCCTTATTCTCCATCTTCTCCGGACAGTCGGCGATGAAGTGTCCTGGCTTGCCGCACTGAAAGCATGTCCGTGGATTCCTCCTTGTGTTCACCCGGTTCTCGTGTAGCCTCTCGAACCGCCTGGTCAGCAACGCCAGCTCGTCCTCTCCAAGCACGTCGAACTCCTCGTCTGGCAAAGACATCAAAGAAGACAGAGAGTACATCCTGGAGGATGCGTTAGCGTTAGACTTAGCCCCTTTGCCACCGACGAGAGCAAGACTATGAGAGTCAGTCGGGCTCTCGATCTTGGCTGTCATACCACGGTCCAACTCAGCCGACTTGAGCTTCGAAAATAGCTCGTTCACGGTCAGGGTGTCATACTTCTTGGACTCAAGAATAGCCTCGACCTTTCCATCCCATACGGTACGATCCAACGAGTGCAAGAGCTTCACGGCTCTATCATGATCATCGTATGGGAGCACGGCCACATTGGCTCTCATGTTGTTCACCACTATCGTAAACCGCTGGAAAAGGGCATCGACGGACTCGCCGGGGAGATGAGTGAAGTTCTCGTACTCTCTCCGGTAAGTTGCGTACATCCGAGCCTGAACCTGAGCATTCCCAGCATGAGCATCCTTCAACTGCTCCCAAATCCTACAAGCTAAGTCCTCTGTCTGAACCCGATCGAATTCGGACTGACACAAAGCACGAAACAAGTAGTCGACCGCCTTGTTGTTGGCGTCGAACATGTCCCTCGATCCCGGAGCAAGGAAGTTAATCAGATGAACATAAGTTGTGTTCACCGTAACGTCCCAAAGGATCTGACCCTTACCGCGGAGGAAAGCCGCCATCCACCTCTGCCACATCTGGTAGTTTTTGCCATCGAAGTGCGGAGGACCCGAACCTCGTTCCTGGTACGCCATCCTTGGATCTTAGACTGGTTAGAATCCGAAGATCCGTAACCGGCTCTGATACCACTTGAAGGACCGGAACTGGCGACCAGAGAGGGGGGGAGTGAATGGGAGCCAATAAAAATTCTTCTCGAAGGAGATGGAGACTCCAACAAGATGAACAAGGCTTCCAAAACACGTCTCCGACTCAACTACCCAAGTTGGCCAAGACCACGCAGCCACTGGAGTGCTACTGGTCCTAGGAGCCAACAACCACCTACACCTACTCGAGAACGCAGCGGAACAAGCAACTCGAGCACCACTGGACTGCACCGGTCAGACCGGTGAGCAGCACCGGTCAGATCGGTCCCTGCTGGAACACCCCGACAGATCCTGAGAACTTCCACAGAAAGCTCCTACACCGGTCAGGCCAGTGTAGCATGCCGGTCAGACTGGTTTAAGCCAGGAAGCCCCAAAATCACAAACCTGACCTTCTGAGCTCCAAAACGAACCAAACTCGAAACAGCAGCAACACAAGACAATAGGGAACTCACCAAGACGTTCACCCGAGGCAAATCCCACAAAGCCTCTACACCGGTCAGACCGGTGAGCAGCACCGGTCAGGCTGGGTAGCTCGGGATGAACAGCGCTCACGGGTCAACACCCCCAAATCCAACTCCTGATCTCCCGAATCACTCCACAGATTTGCGCAAGACTTTGGGGATAGTAGGAACACCTCATGGGCACTCCATAGCCAAGATTTGGTCCACCAAAACTTGCTAAATCGAGAGGAATCGAAGAAATCCCACCAAGAACGCCTCTAACCCTAGAGAAGAGAAAACCCCAAAATCGAGCCCCTTTACTCACGGATTTGGGAGGGGAATCAAAGGGAAAAGAACCACGAAGGGTTCAAGCATACATCCCCCACCAAATACTAAAGAGAAAGGCCTCGAATCCGCCACAAGAAAATCGCCAAGAAAGGGCTCTGAAAATCACCAAAAAGGAGAAACAGGAAAGACACATCCAAGCCTTGAGGAACCACACTGAATCACCTATACATACCAAAGAGGTTCATACAAGGTCTAGCTTGCCGCCCGATCATCCTTCCCTCTCACAAGATCTCACCATGAAGCTCTCAAGCTAGTCCTAGAAATTCCAAAGGAAAAAGGAAGAGGAAAAATAGCAAAACAAAATGAGCTAGGGTTCCAAGAGATGGCTGCCATCCTCTCACCACTTGGGTTATATGGAGGCAAGCCAAAAGACTAAATTACCCCTAAGGCCTAATACTAGGATACACACCCCCGAGGGGCACTTTGGGAATCTTTGTCTTCGCACCATCGGACGGATGCCCAGCGACCGCAAACTTGCTTAGCCTCGACGCAAGCCTTGCGATCCCGACGCGTGTCCTCCACTTCGAAGTCTCCGGACTGTGTCGTCGCACACCGGTCAGACCGGTGCTCCTCCCCGGTCAGACCGGTACCCACCGGTCAGACCCACCGGTCAGACCGGTCCGATGCTGCTGCACCTCCGTCTTCGGTCTTCGGTCTTGGCTTTGTGGATCAATCAAGGAACCTAGTGGTTTTCTGGTGAACCACCGGAAACCCCGCGAACTCGGTGTAGCCTCCGCCAATCACCACTCATGACTCGGCTCCCACGTAGTCCCGGCTCGACTTTGGTTTTGAGGCTCAACCAAGAAACCGTCCACGACTTCATCTTGCCGTTCTTGCCACCATGCGGCCCGCACTTGACTCCGCTGGCCACCAGGTCCCTCGTACCAAGCCTACTTGTCTTCTCCACACCTGGAGGCCTCACCAGCAAAGACCTTTCGTGCTTGTTCTTCACCAGCACCAACACCAGTCAAGCCGCAACCTGCACCTGCAATACTTAGCTAAGAATCAGTCCACACCACGTTGTCAATCACTCATCACACCAAGAAGCGACCTACCACCGGTCCTCGAACCACACAGGCTCTCACAAAGTTAGTTCGAATGTTACTCTTGGGTGAAACACCTCAAGAGTTATAGGAGGTTTCACCCTAGAGTCTCACTTGTACTAACTTTGTGAAAACAACACTTTTCTTTGAGAATACACATTTGCTAAATTTAATTTTAAACATTTTACTAGAGTTGTAAATGATTCGAACAAATTTGAACAATTTTGGGTAAGATTTCAATTTTTTGATTTTTTTTTCTAAACTCACTATATTGGCGGGCACTTATGCCACCTGGTAGCACTGATCGTCAGTGCTGCAAGGTGGCATAAGCGCCCGCCAGCACAAATGGGACCATTTGTGCTGGCCGGTGTGTTATGCCGCCCGCCAGCACAGAGCCCTCAACGCTGGCAGGTGCAGCCCTGGCACCCCCCTATACACCACATTGTTGGCGGGTGCCAATTACGCCCGCCAACACTCTATTTTCCATGTGTCACCACAAAACGTTTCTGACCTAGTGTGGGGCCGGCCATCACCCTGTCCGAGGGTCCGATTGAAGATTTGAACCAACTTGTGTGGTGGGGGTTTCCTCATACAACAGAACCTCTCCTGATGCCTTCCATTCTCAGAGGTCGAAAAGTCACACGCCACTTCCTTATTAGCATGGATGCACCCACAAACAATTTGATCAAGCACAAATCAGCTGGGCATGCCAAGGTGTATGTAGCGTAGTTTTTATTGGTGGACAGATGAAAGTATATACAAACGTGAAGGGAAGGAGCAAGATATTAGGACAATACTTTTATTTATACTGTACCATGCATATAGGGTAGCCAGTTAATAAGTGTGACATTTACAACATTCATCTGACCGTGTTAGCACTGAAGATGGGCTAGAGCACACCTACACACTCTAGAAGCTGAAATATGCATGTGTACATCATCTATTTAGCCAAAGTCATGCATTAATTAGTTTTGGACCTTGATAGAGTACCTTGCAATTATTGCTGGAAATATGGGTCTATCGTGACCCAGAAGACTATAAGCCAGTTTGTTGCACATACATGTTAAGTTCATTGTGCGTTTCTCATGTGAACCTAAAGCTAATGTTACACTCTTGTTTTGTTATCACTGAGCTTTATAATCTTAAGTCGGGGTACACTAGAACACTACTCTTGTTTAATTATCAATTTTCTAGAGTTCCAGGAGGGACATGATTCGTTTCGATTGGAACAAAAACATCCAGAAATGTTCAGCGTTTCTCGTACCTGGGAGTTACACCCACTTGATTGCTAACACCTCACGGAAGGCAGGGCCGTAGGATGAAAACCCAAAACTCCCATACTGTCTCCACTCTCAAACGCATTTGTGCCTCATCATAATGCTCAATAAGGGCCTGCTTTTCTTGCTGTCCGGAGGGATCTCCATTCTCCGACAATGCAAGTCATCCTGATCCCTTCCATTCTAAATTTACTAACACATAGAGGATGCCCTAGAGCAGATGTCCAGTGGCCCGAGAAAAAAATAATCACTAAGAATATCTGTATAACACTCTGTCGGGTTATGTGAAGTAGTTTTTATTGGACACTGAATGTATTAGGTATGTATAGCACCAACACGAAGGAATGAGCAAGACACACAAGGCCATGTCTGTATATATGTAATGTAGGAAGCTGGTGTTACATACATACAAATTGTGTACCCCAAATTTCTTGGTGGCGCCTTATTTTTCCATGATTTCACATTTGGACCTATAGCATCACAATCTAGCTGCGAATTTTGTATATTTAGGTTACACATTTTTTCGGAATGTGCTGTTTACTTTGGAACCTGAATGGAAAATTAAAGCTATGTTGTGCATAATGATGACTGAGCAAAGCTTAATGTTATGTTGTGGTACACAATTGCACGCTCTAGATTTATTACCATTTACAAATTACAAGCTCTTGTTGGCTCCATGTACTGTTTCCTATGGCTTCTAGAAAGCATCCGGCAGGTATTCCAGCATTTTCTGAGTTCTTTTATCTGATTGAACTCGTAAACAATGTCCTAGACGTATTGAGGAACATCCGATGTGGATATGGTACTAGTTTGCAAAATTATTGAGCTCCATGGATTGATCTGAAAGCACTAAATCCTTTTGCAGGGCATGACCAAAACCTCTGCACTACACCATAACTCAGTTTGCCTCTTCACGTGCAGAGTGGTTGTGATTTGGATTATGATGACTATGCTTCTCTAAAACCTTCTCTAAAAAATTCTCCCTATATATGCCCTCCATTCTCAAAAATAATCGCTATATATTATTTCATTCTCTCGCAACTCATCATCTCATCCATCCGGTGTATGCACCCACGAAGCACTGACCCGTTTCTATCAGCGAGTTAGCATATTGCTTTTGAATAAGACGCAAGCTGTTGTAACCAATTGGACACTGCTATTTCGTGTCTTTGCAAACATCTTACTAGCCCTTCACGGCCACTCTGTCAAAGCTGCGTAACCCTGGTAGCTACAATTTTGCATCCCTCCGGTGCATGAGCTAGCATATTGCTTTGGAAATGCAAGCTGCTGTAACAACTATTCATAGACGAATC
Source organism: Cenchrus fungigraminus (assembly GCA_036936925.1). Classification (NCBI taxonomy): domain Eukaryota; kingdom Viridiplantae; phylum Streptophyta; class Magnoliopsida; order Poales; family Poaceae; genus Cenchrus; species Cenchrus fungigraminus. Next base: position 23,665,532 of record CM072774.1, on the reverse strand, counting down.
CTCCTGAAGCCTGCCATTCCGATCCCAATCCTCCCACTATCGTCGTTCTCTTGCATATAAATACTCTGGACTCTTCTTTTCATTTGGAAATGCAGATGACTTGTGGGCAGGTTAATATGGTTGCTAGGTTGCTTAATGTTTTGATCATTGAAACAGTGGGACCACTTGATTGTAATGAACCAGATAGGAACAATAAAGCACTTGGATATCTCGAACATGGAATGCAGTGAAGTAGGGTTTAGTACAGCACTTGATGCCTGATCGAGCTAAACAAGTGTTCTTCTTCATACCCTTTATATCACTTGGATATATGCTTCTAACGGGTAACGTGGATCGGAGGCACGAGATATATACATGCTGAAAAGTAGCTCTGGGTGACCACATTCAAATCAAGGCACAAAAATAATGAAAATCAGTTTGATGAATGTCATGTTGTTGTTCAGACTTTCAGGATACATAAGCAAATATAATTTTTCTTACATTGATGTGGATATTTCATCTCCTGTGCATTTCACACCCCTGGGCCTCCCAATTATGCACAACTTTTCACAGCAAAACCATGCGAAGTTGCAAGGCTAACTTCTTATGAATTTTCTTTGCAAAACGAGCTAATATTACAAATTTAGCATCACATAATTTACAACACTATACCACGTGTGCCAATGACGTGGAGGCATGCATAGATGGCAGGAAAAGGACAGTGAACCTGGCTGGTTGCAACACACGCCCCCTGGTGTGCAAGCGCCTATGCCGGAGGCCAGCATCCAAGACCTTCGCAATCCTGCTCTCGCTTCAACTGATTGGGGGCGGGCCATCTTGCACCCAGGCAAAGAGACTGATTGGCAATTTGAACCGACTTTTGTGCTGGGGGTTTCCTCCGACAATGGAACATCTCCTGACCCCTTCCATTCTCAGAGGTCAAAGAATCACACCGCCACTTCCTGATTATCATGGGTCTACCCACAAAAAGTTTGATCGAGCACACAAGTCATCCGGTCATGCAAAGGAGTATGTAGTGTAGCTTTTATTGGTGGACAGATGAAAATAGTACCAACGTGAATGGAAGGAGCAAGATAGGACAATACTTGTATTTATAATGTATTATAGAGGTAGGCAATTAAGTGTGATATTTATTCGACATTCATCTTACGGTACTCATTAGCATTGAAGTCGGCGCTATGGTGGACTAGAGCATGCCTACACACTCGAGATTATGAAATGTGTACATAATTTTTTAGCCAGACTCAAGTTTTAACTACTTTTAGACCTTGATAGAGGGTTTTGCAATTATTGCTGGAAATATGCAGGGGTCTCTCGTGATCTAGAAGATTATAAGCCTGAAGCTAGGTTAAGCTCATATTTTGTTATTATTGTGATCTACGGATATGATTCACTTCGATTGTAATAAAAATAATAGAAAATGTTCAGAGAAGTTTTTGGCACCTGTGATTTACACACAGTTCGGTGTCATGAGCTCTGCATCGCTGAGCATAAGCGAGCGCACAGCAAGGTGGTGCTACAGAAACATTGATCGCGAACTCCTCACTTCACGAGAGGCAGGCCGGAGGAAGAAAAGCCAAAACTCTCATACGATCTCCACTCTCAAGTGTGGCTGTGCATGCCTGAACCCGCCCCACCTGCATCACATCCCCCTGCCATGCCCCTGAGGCTCAAGTGGCAGATAGGATCTACAACAATAATGCAAGTCATCCTGATCCCTTTCATTCTAAAATTTACTTGCACATAGCCGATTTCCTAGAGAAGAGGTCTATGTTTATCCCCATTGACCCCTAGCAAAAATAATCAATTCAGAAGAACATATGTATCACACTATCTCTTTCTACCAGTAACGTTTAAATACAGATTCGTCAAGCAAGTACTAGTTTGAGTAGGGACTATATGAACAAACAAAAGGAGGCTGATGATAATAACAAGGAGTGGAGCTGAGTGTGGTAACACATTGAACCATATGCTAGGAACATTTATTGATTGCCTATTTGCAGGAGGTTACATCATGTTTGGTCATGTTCGGTTGGAGCGTTTTGTCTCAGCACAAAAAAAAAAGTGGTGCTACATATTTGTACCATTCCCTGCTTATTTCAACAATATATTCTGGATTCCTGATTATCTCATGATGGAGTCGCATGCAACTCAGCGCGAAGCGAGCCATTCAACAGAAGTGACAAGAGTAACATAGGATCAAATAGCACCGGGTGATGGAGCTATCAAGTTTGTATGCTGATATACGATATCTATTATCACAACACAGTGCGATCCATTACAGAGTGGACTAATCAAACACGAAGCCAAGGGACTTGATTGCAAAGTGAACGGATTTCAGCAAACAAATAACCAAACATGCATGTTCCTAGCATATGGCTCAATGTGTTACCAGACTCAGCTCCACTCATCATCATCATCAGCCTCCTTTTGTTTGTTTTGACGATGAACAGAGGAAATCGATCTGTAGTTTAAATGTTACTGATAAAAAGGGATAAGATGATGAGTTTTGAGAATGGAAGGCTTCAGGATAATTTTTTAGGCAAGGTTTTATTCATCATCCAAATCACAGTCACTCTGCACGTTTGTATAAAAATGTGTGTATCCCAAATATACTAAATTGGCAGCTAGACCGTGATGTTATAGACCAAATGTGAAATCACGGCATAATGAGGCCACCAAAAACATTTGGGGTACACAATTTGTATATATGTAGCGCCGGCTTCCTACATTACATATATAATTTAGGGTCCTGTCTATCTTGCTCATTCCTTCGTGTTGGTTCTATACACCTAATTCATGCAGTGTCCAATAAAAACTACTTCACCTCTCATAACCAGACAGTGTGATACGGATGTTCTTCTCAACTGATTATTTTTGCTCGGGTCACTGGACACCTGCTCTTGGGAATCGGCTATATGCTAGTAAATTTTTGAATGCAAGGGACCAGGAGGAGTTGCATTCTCGAAGAATATAGATCCCATGCTTTCGGCCACTTGAACGGTGAACCATATACACACCTCGGGACTGCAAGAAAAGCATTCCAGGAGCTTTTTGAGGCAGAGCCACGCTTGAGAGTTGGAAATAGTATGGGAGTTTTGGCTTTTCTTCCTCCGGCCCTGCCTCCCGTGAAGTGGTAGCGATCAAAGTTCCTGTACCACCACCTTTGCTATATATGCGCTTGATTATATGCTCAGTAACACAGTGAGCCCGACACTGAACATGGTGTAACTTCACAGGTGCGAGAAACGCTGAACATTGTTGTTTTTTTTTTTTGGTTACAATCGAACTGAATCTTGTCCCTATTACTCTAGCAAACTGATAACCAACCTAGAGCGTGCAAGTGTACTGCAACTTAAGATTAGAAAGCTAAGTGATAACTAAAACATAGAGTATAACATAGCTTCAGGTTCACATGGGAACGCACAATAAACTTGACATATATATGTGCAATAAACATGCTTATAGTCTTTTAGATCACGTCATCACGATAACCCCATATTTCTAGTAAAAATTGCAAAACCCTCCAACAAGGTCCAAAACAAGTTAAAGTGTGAGTTTGGCTAAATAGATGATGTGCACATTTCTGCATCCAGATTCTAGAGTGTTCCAGCCCACCTTAAATTCCGACTTAAAGTGTGAGTGCTCCAGCCCACCTTAAATGCCGACTTAAATTTTAACCCTTATCGTATAATTAGCTACATCAGTAATATAGCCAGTGACGGATCCAGCATAAAATTTGGGGGGGGGGGCTGAACTATACATAATAAAAAGACTCAATACAATTAACATGGACCCAATGATCTTTTCAGATCAAAAATCACAAAATCATCATCTTCTACCTCAGAATGCAGTCCTTCTAAGCTTCTACTGTATCTATAGGGGAAAAAATTAGAGAAGCTAGGTAGATTTAATGGAGTTTGGTGGCAGTAGGGGGGGCTGGAGCCCCCTCCGCCCCCCTCGCTGCCTCCGTCACTGAATATAGTATACATAGAAGCATTGTCATATCTTGCTCCTTCCTTTCATGTTGGTACTTCTTTCATCATCTGTCCACCAATAAAATCTACACTACCTACACCTTGGCATGACCATGTGATTTGTGCTCAATCAAATTGTTTGTGGGCATGCAGACCCATGCTAATAAGGAAGTGGTGGTGTGTTTTTTTGACCTTCGAGAATGGAAGGCATCAGGAGAAGTTCCGTTGTAGGATGAAACCCCCACCAGACAAGTTGATTCAATCAGTCGCTCCGTCTGGGTGCAACATGGCCTGCTCCAATCAGTTGATGTGCAGGCACGCAACACTGGAATACTAGGAAAGATGGCATAACAGTCAAACACTAAACACATGTGCCAAATCCAAATCATCCTCCGCTTGGCCCCTCAAAACGGCAGCGTGAGCACGATCCAAGGACTGTAATGCTGCACTCCGGCATAGGCGCTTGCATACGTACAGTCCCTGTGACTTGGTATGATCTTGTTGTGAAAACTTGTGCATAATATAATTGGGAGGGCCAGGGTGTGAAACGTACAGCAGATAAAATTGGCACATCGATGTAAGAAAAATATATTATATTTGCTTCTGTATTCTGAAACTCTGAATAACAACGTGACATTGATCAAACTGATTTACTTTCCATTGTTTCTGTGCCTTTCAATGTGGTCACTCGTATCTATATATACTTTCAGCATGTGCGGGGCCTCCGATTCGCATGACCCGGTACAAGTGATTTTAACAGTATCAGGAACACTTATTTCGTTCAGATGCGGCATCAATTGCTCTACTACTTCACTGCATTCCATGCTCGACATATCCAAGTGCTTCATTTATCCTATCTGGTGCATTATACAATCAAGTGGTCCCACTGTTTTGTATGAAACATAGTGACCTAGCAACCATATAACCTGCCAACAAGTCTTCTGCAATTTACTATTGGAAAGAAGAGTCCAGAGTTTATGCAAGAGAACAAAGATAGTGGGAGGATTGGGATCGGAATGGCAGGCTTCAGGAGGATTCACCTATGAATAGTGGTTTACACAGCAGCTCCACAGCACCCATCGCCGTCGACCGCACCCCTCCCAGTCCCCAGCCTCGCCGCCGCTTGAGAGGGTTGTCTGACGTCCGGCAGCCTCAAGGATGGCGGCGGCGAGGAGCTCCTCTTCCGGCTTGTGTTTCCTCGGTACCATGAATCCATGATACAAACCAACTGTCCGGCCGGCTAATTAAAACCACCACCTTCCCCAAAAAAATGCACATGCCAGAGGCAGAAAGTGTGATATGCTGGGAATAAACAAAGACAGAATAAGAAACATCATAAGATATTGGTGATGTGTTCATGCTATTTGAGAATGGAAGGGGTCAAGAGGATTTTCACTGCCGGAAGGAGCTTCCGCTGCACAATCGTCTGCCATGTATGGATGTCGAACAAGAGATAAACTACTTGACCGCTGAACCGGCCAGCAACCCGGCCAGTCCGGACCATGTCTCTGTGTACTAGCTCATGCAAATTAAAGCCTGTGGAATACACGTTGTACCTCTCATGTTTTACTGCCCCATTCTTGCAAGCTAAGCCCCACACCTAGCATAATTCGATAGAATAATTAATCCACATATCAGTTCGAAGATCACTAGTGTTGTGCTATAGCGAAGGTTAACACGAACAATGAAATGAAACGACTCAAGTATCGAACACGGAAGAAGGGAAAGCAAAGCTCTCAACAGTTTAATTCTCAAAAGTCAATCCTCTTTACAAGTGCCGGTCGGCCTCCTTTTATAGGGAGACGAGCGGACTTTTTTACATTCCGAAAATAACCTTGTGTAAAACGAATCGAACTAGGATGTACTAGGCTAAATTTGGGAATTCTCCATTGGGTCTTCACGTAACCGACGCTTTCCTGATTTTACGCCGCACGTCACGGCGCTTTTTCCGGCATAAGCACGTGCACCTGTCGGGTAAAGACCTTCAATTTGGAGACGACCCTTCGTCCTACGAATCCTGTCACCTGAAACACCCATTAAACAAGACGTTGGGAAATGAATTATTAGCAGCGACGAAACCCCCAAGCAAAAGCACGACTGAACTTTCCCTTGAAAAGAACATTCAATCCCTGGGTTTCGTCTCGGGCACGTTGGCGACGTTAAGTCACAATTGAAAACCGAGACCATTTGCATCACCGCTACTTTCGAGTGACGAAAGGTACCGACGAAAGCCAAGAAGCTAAAGGGAAAGGGAAACTAAATGGCTTCGCAGGGCTTCGTCATCGCATGAAAAAGGAATTTGAGATTGCCCTGCTTAATCACGACAGCTCAAAAAGAGAACTTTACCCTGGTCGATTCCGAATCCCCCAACAACTAGGATTCCTATGAAAGAAATAATGGTTGTCCAAATCATAAGCCAGATCATTTTTTCGTCAAATTGGAAAGCAACCATGTTTTGTTTTTGTTGTTGGATTCTAATTAACTAAGACAGCCTTCACAAAATTTGTGGAGATGGAAGGCATCATGGGAAACTATTTTAGAAAGAGCTGGACAGGTAGTAGCTATGAGCATACTACAAATATGAATTACATCGATTTTACTGCAACCGCCTGCATTCTTGGTCTTGTCCGACATTTTATTTGACGGCACCAGGCTGCATCTATATTTATGCGGCCTCACTCAGCATCATGGTTTGGTGATTATACAGTCACGGCCAACCAGTCATTACTCCAGTAATAATTTCCATGTGAATGCTTCTGATCATGACAAGTAGATCCAGCAGTGTTTTGAGTCGTTGGTTGACAGTAACACAGGCTCCATAGCTAGTGATTGAGAACGCTGAGAAAAATAATACATTCGGCTGTGAGCTAGCTTGGCCCTGTGTCAGGAAACTAGAGGCTAGCAAGTCCAGCACTAGTCCACCACTACGGGAAAACCGTGTTTGCCATGCGTCAAAATCTTTGCCGTGCGTTTTATTTCGGACGCACGGCAAAGAGTTAATTTGCCGTGTGTTTTTTAAAGGGCGCACGGCAAAGAAAAAAATGCACGGCAAACAAGCTCTTTGCCGTGCGCCAAAACAAAAAAACACACGGCAAAGATCTTGTTTGCCATGCGTTTTTTATAGGGCGCACGGCAAAGTATTGTGTCCCCTTCCACACTCCGAGGTAAAGAAACATCGTTTTTTTAAAAAAACTTTGCCGTGCGTATTTTTCCTAGACGCACGGCAAACCCAAGAGTTTGCCGTGTGTTTTTCCTAGACGCACGGCAAACCCATGAGTTTGCCGTGCGCTTTCTTTCATGCGCACGGCAAAATATTTTTTTACCTTGAAGTATTTTCCCTAGGTCCCAAATCCAATTGCTCCTCAAAAAAAATTCTTATCACCTTTAAATCTTTTTTCAACTCTATGCATACAACAGGTGATACATCATGCTAAAATTTGGTAGATTCTTGTAGTAATTTGCTATATTTAACTAATTAATTGTATTTCAAGCAATTTTAAAAGAAGTCAAATTTGAACTACAAGTGATGCAAATAATAGAATAAATTGAGTGGAAAAATAATATTCATGTTATTTAGCCCAATTTAAGACTATTTTCATGAAATTAAAAGAAAATTGAACATCTTGACTTGGAAACACGACCATGATCGTGTGTCCAAATGATTTGAAAATTTTAAAAAATACAAACTAAAGTTTAAAAATTATGAGATTTGTACATATCTCATGATATCATATGCGAAGGCTGTAGCAAAAATGTGAATAAGTTTTGAACATTTTTCTTGTACAATGATTAGAAATCGAGACATCTCCGATGAAGTTTCATAGAGTTACGAAAGATATGGTTAGATTGGTAAGGGACGTGACCTTCAATTTGAGTTTTGACTTCAAAACTTGTTTCTATAAGCAATAGGACAATATAACTTAATTTGTGTTATTTTTCTAATTTTTTTTCAAATTTATTTGATAATTTTCATGAATTTTATAAAATTCTTGAAAAAATTGTTTGTCGTGCGCACCATTAAAAAGCGCACGGCAAAGATCTCTTTGCCGTTCGTCTTTGCTCAGACACACGGCAAAATATAACATTTGCCGTGCGCCTGGAAGTCAACGCACGACAAAGGCCTCCCAGCGGCCGCGGCCCCGCTAGACCCCGCCAGGCCCCACCCGCAGCGCCTCCCGCCTCGATCTCAGCCGTCCACGGCATCCGACGGCAGGGGGCGATCCGTTCGCCGTATATAAACCAACCGCCAAACCCTAACACCCCCCCCCCGCAAACCCTACCCGCCCCCGTCGCCCCTCCCACCGCAGCCTCTCTCCCTCTCCTCTCTTCTCCCACTCGCCGCCGCCCCTCCCTTGCCTCGGTGGCTCGGTGCCCTCCACTCCCTCTCCCGGTTCGCGCCCTCCCCAAGATCCGGCGGCCAGCGCCCTGCACTCCCTCCTCTCCCGGTCAGCACCCTGCACTCCCTCCTCTCCCGGTCGGTGCCCTCCCCAAGATCGGGCGGCCGACGCCTTCCTCTTCAAGATCCCGGCGGCCGACGCCTATCTCTTCAAGATCCGGGCGGCCGGCGCCCCCCTCTTCAAGATCCCGACGGCGCCCCCTCCTTCAAGATCACGGCGGCGCCCCCTCCTTCAAGATCCGGCGGCGCCCCCAAGTCTTCAAGCTCCGGCGGCCGGCGCCTTCGTCCCCAAGATCCGGTGCGGCCCGGCCTCCTCCTCCTTCAAGATCCGGCGGCGGCTCGAGGTCCCGGCGGCGGCCCGAGGTCCGGCGGCCGGCGCCCAAGTCCCCAAGATCCGGCGGCTGGGCGTCCTTCCCCAAGATCCCGCGACCGGCGCCCAAGCTTCATCCTCCCCGGCGCCAAAGGTACTCTCTCTCTCATCTCCCTGTTTTGTTGAACAGGTGGCGGTGGCGTCGCGTGGCGGCGGAGGCGAAATGGTGGTGTGGGGGTAGAGGCGTCGTGTGGTGGCTGGTGGTGGCGGCGGAGGCGAGATGGTGGTGGTGGTGCTTGCGGCGGTGGTGGTGGGGGGATTGAATTTTTTTTCTTTATTTAAAAAATGTTTGCCGTGCGTCAACAGTGGCGTACGGCAGTGTTTTATTTGGTTTCAAAAATGTTTGCCGTGCGCTAAGTTTGCCGCACGGCTAAGGGTTTGTCGTGCGTTCCGAGAAAAGGCGCACGGCAAATAGGCCCTTTGCCGTGCAAAAATCTGCCGTGCGGCCTTTGCCGTGACGCACGGCAAAGACTTTGCCGTGCGTTTCTTGCTCTTTGTTGTGTGCTCGAAATGCACGACAAACAGCCGGTTTCCCGTATTGATATACTGATTCTGATGGTGTCCTGGATGCTTAGCGACTGAAAGAGTGAGGACAGAGAAAAGCACCAGGACAGCCAAAGTTCAATGTCAAGTGTGAATCCCCCTGTAGCAACGCCAAGTGTGTAGTCGATGAGTTATAAAGAATAATGAGTTAAATGCACCAGCCCTTGAACTTGTCGCGAGGTGTCACTTAGGTCCACGAACTTGCAAAATGAAAATCCGGCTCCCCAAACTTGTTAACTTGTGCCACTTGAGTCCATACCCCTTCAGTGGTCATGCATATATGCAAAAAAAAACCCTTGATTTTTTATATTCTTCTCCATCCATGTCCTTCTTCTCATATCTCTCTCCGCACGATCCTCCCGTCTTGCGTTGGGCCGCCGCCATCTACCCACATACCGAGTCGTCGTTGTGTTGTCTGTGCTCCCGCAGCCATCCCTCCCGCATGGGGGCGCCGCCCTCTTGTGCTCCACCGCCATCCCTCCTGCACAGAGCTGACGCCCTCCCCTGCGATGGGCCGTCGTCGTCTTCCCCCATGCCGAGCTGCCGCTGTGCCATTTTGCTTGCACTTCCGCCGCCATCCCTCCCACACGGGGCCAGCCCTCCCTTGCATTGGGCCGCCACCGCCTACCCTCATGTCGAGCCATCTCCGTGACATTCGCCTACTCTCCCGGAGGCAGGGGCTCCACGGGAGAGTGGCCATGGCGGGCGGTGGCGCACAGGCGGCCGCGGGATTTGAAATCCCCGGCGCTAGGAGTCAAAGTGGTGGCCAATAGGTGGTTGAGGGGTAGTTGGGGTGTGGCGGAGGCGGGGGAGCTGGTGATTTGAGGATGGTGGAGCGGAGGCAGTGGATTCGATCGGCGGGCCTTCGTCGTCGCCACTATCCTTCCTACGCAGGGGCCGCAGAACGAGCAACAGTCGCTGACCGCCGTCGTCCAGGTTAAAGGGAAGTCGGGAGCACCGCAGCATAGGGTGGTTCTGCAAGTGATGGCACGCGCACGGTTGGGGCATGGCGACCATGTTCACGTCATTTGGTGGGAGAAACAATGAGAAGGATGATAATGGAGAAGAATAATAAAATTGAATGGTGTTTTTGCATATATACATCTTTGTATTCTAAGAATCTAAGGTGCCAATCTAGAATTAGTTGAATTCAAGATGAGCACTACCTGAAAACATGGGATAGCTGACGGCCATTTGTGTTGCTCATCACCTGGAACCGTAAAGGTGTGTCGGACCACCTCTTATTACCACTTTTAATTTTCCAGCCTATACTATACATTACCTACATACAGCGCCGACTTCCATTCCATGTGGCTCGATCCAACTTTATGTTTCATTGAATTTCACAACCAGCATCTAATAAAAATCATATAATTTTAACACCCGGCTTCCTATATGGAGTACATGCAAAAATTGTTGTCTTTTATTTGCTCCTTCAGCGCTTCACTGTATATATATACCACTGCTACAGAAATATCTATGTATACTTGATTTTTAGAGAACCCCGCGAAAAAATTAACCCGACCAAGATAACATACCATCACCGCTAGATTGTTACAAAGTCCTTTGGTGAAGGGATTCCTCCGGACCCGAAATTTTAATGGAGCTGACTAAACGGAGAGGGCTCTCCATTTAGTCTTACATGGAGAACCCTCCGAGGTTACTTCCTGCGACACAAAATTACTTCCCTCAACAGAAAAAGCACACACGAGGAAGTAACTTTTATTCATACGTGGAGAGCCCTCCGAGGTTACTTCCGGCGACACAAAATTACTTCCCTCAACAGAAAGAAACGCACAGGAGGAAGTAACTTCCTGCGACACAGGAGGAAGTAACTTTTTGTCGCAGGAAGTAACTTATGTGTCGTGGGAAGTAACTTTGTTGCGGGAAGTAACTTTTTTGTCGCGGGAAGTAACTTTTTCGCGGGAAGTAACTTATGTGTCGCAGGAAGTAATCTCGGAGGGCTCTCCATTTAACACTAAATGGAGAGCCCTCTCTGTTTAGTATTTGGGAATTTTAATTTATTCGAGATGACGGGTGCTTCAACATGTGTGTCCATCTTATCTCCTCAGCTTCCTATCTTCCACACCTGGCCCTCCCTCGCTCCTCTGTCACCGGCCCCCTCCCACTCTCTCCTCTCCCGCCGACCCCTCTCTACCTTGCATATGACACCAGATCGATGTGGCTTGTGTGGGGTAATAAACAACACATGTGAATGTGATGAGAAACATTTAGTGCAAATTTTGTGAATGGGAGGCGTCATGAGAACTTGCCCCATAAACACAACCATCACAGTTAGTTACAGCTGACATATTGGTGCTTCTTTGAGCGTTTGCATCAGATTAGAGAATATCATCTATTTGTCCTAGCTAGGGACGAACATCTACAGGCCGGCGGGGGCGACTTTACCTGTGGATTGTCATTTGTTTACATTGTTAAGATGTGTAATTGCTCCTGCTCCAAACTAAAAACATATGTCCAGTGGGAGAAACACGAATCAGAACTTATGTGACTACATACACAAAGTGGCAGAGCCAAAAATTTTCGAGGCCTAAATGATACAGTGGCAAAGGTGCGGAGGCACCCCTCAGCGCTTTGCCTTTTTGAGCCTAAAGCACAAGTAGTGGGAGAGCCCGACAACCAGCCAAGGGTCGCTGGGCCTCCACTGCATGCACATTTACATGATTGATGTCTGACATTAATTATTTTTAAAATAGTCTTCATATATGTGTGCTAACTTAAAACTCTAAATTTAAATGTCTTGTTCCAATTTAATCAGATACAGTAAATTAACTAGTGGTAGCAATGTTGCATCAATGTGGGTTTCAAACATACGAAATCAGTGCTTACTAAAATAACAATATTTGAAATATAAGAAATGCAGTGAATGTAATAAGCCCAAACTTCAGCACAATTTGCTTTGCCTGTTAATAATGTGGTAGTCACGAAATCTATACTATAAAAGCAGAAAGAATTGATGTCAATTCTCACCCAGAGTTGTACCCGTGTACCTCTCACAAAGTGGCCTGCATGTCATGCGCGACCCCACTTAAGAGACCAAAACTTGAGGACGAAGGGAGGGGGAGAGTCACTCCCACATTGTAAATCACTCTCCCACCCTGTTTTTTTGTTACCGCAGTCTTTTCTACCCCATTTTGTACCCGCTGGTCCCACATTTGTCAATAAAAAAGGGGGGAGATTGATTTGGTCGCCCCCTCCTCCGAATTCTTTTCACCCGCGTCCCTACTTGTCGTGATTGAGGTTCTCAAGTTTTGGAAGGTTAATTACCCTCGCAGCCATCTTTCCTTGCAAGCGCACGGTAATTATGGACTCCAAAATCCCGTCCTTGAATTGACAAATATAATTTCCTTGTGTGGCCTCTAATCATGCGGTTCTGAAATTGCTTTCCTTGTGTGGCCACTAATCATGCCATGCTAAAATTACTTTCCATTATAATTGCGTTGTGTATTTATGAACGTGATTGGTGGTTTAAAATTGCTTTCTTTAATTATTACTTTCAAACAAAATATACCCGGATTACCGCCTTGTAGTTTTTTTTCTATACTATAAAAGCAGAAAGAATTGATGTCAATTCTCACCCAGAGTTGTACCCACGTACCCCTCACAAAGTGGCCCGCATGTCATGCGCGACCCCACTTAAGAGACCAAAAATTGAGGACGAAGGGAGGGGGAGAGTCACTCCCACGTTGTAAATCGCTCTCCCACCCTATTTTTTTTGTTACTGCATGCTTTTCTACCCCGTTTTGTACCCGCGGTCCCACATTTGTCAATAAAAAAGGGTGGAGATTGATTTGGTTGCCCCCGAAGCAGATGTCGACAGGATTGGCGAGGAAGTCCGCCATGCTTTCCAGGAAGATGACGCCGCTTGGTGAAGCCATCGAGTTGCACGAAGAACCCTGGATTCCCCCCTACCTGGCGCGCTAACTGTCAGAGGTTTAGATCTAGATAGCCCACAGGGGGGTTAATCCTGGTGGTTTATTTGTTCGGCGGAGTGAAATATAGGGCTAGAACTCAAAGGTTGCACACGAGCACATGGAACACAAAGAACACGGTGAGTTTATACTGGTTCGGGCCTCCGGAGAGTAAAACCCTACGTCCAGTTGTTGGTGTAGATTGCTTGAGGATTGCGTGATTGTACAAGGGGTTGCCCTGCCCGCCTTATATTGGCCAGCGGACAAGGTCGGCACCCAGACTCCTGGTCGGTTACGACCAAGACACCTAAGTCTAGTTGATTACAACTCTTCCCATATACGTGGAACTGCTTTGTCGGAATCCACCGCTATCTTGCCTTGCACGCCAAGTCTTGAAATAGTTCAAGATAAGGTCGCCTGGGGAATCTTCTGGAAGGTCTTCAGGAGGTCGTGTGGGCCACCAACTAGGTCGGTTGGGTCCACTGTCAGGTCGGCGGGTTTTCTTTTAGGCCGGACCCACTTGTCGGGGCCGGCCGTGAACCTGGTTGGTGGGGACCCAGGGGTACCCATGTCTCACACCTCCTCCTCCGAATTCTTTTCACCCGCATCCCCACTTGTCGTGATTGAGGTTCTCAAGTTTTGGAAGGTTAATTACCCTCGCAGTCATCTTTCCTTGCAAGCGCACGATAATTATGGACTCCAAGATCCCATCCTCGAATTGACAAAATATAATTTTCTTGTGTGGCCTCTAATCATGCGGTCCTGAAATTGCTTTCCTTGTGTGGCCACTAATCATGCCATGCTGAAATTGCTTTGCTTTATAATTGTGTTGTGTATTTATGAACGTGATTGGTGGCTTCAAATTGCTTTCTTTAATTATTACTTTCAAACAAGATACACCCGGATTACCGCCTTGTAGTTTGTTTTTTTATTTCATGTTTCAATCACTCAACACATCTCCCTTGTGTGCCTTCTCATATGGAAACAGCTACGGGAGGTTCAAAATTAAGCCCGTCAAACATTTTCTTCCATCTACATAACCCCATGTGCCTCTCTGGCTCTCTCCCACCGTCTGACTGCCCTCCCCGCCATCTCACGTGCCCTCTATACAGAAGCCGCCTCCCTGACCTCCGCTGGATCTCATGCCTCCCTGCCGTTGACGACAAGCACCAAATCGAGCTGGGGTGCTCGGTTGGACGCACGGGTTGCACCAAAATGTGGAGCGCGAGCTAACAAACTTAACCGAGGCAACGGGATCGACCTTTGGTGCTTGGAGACGACGGCTAGCACGGCGAGGCGGACGGATGCGTCGGCGAGGTCTCCGGCGAGGCGTCACGGGCGAACCAGGGCACGAAGACGCGAACAAATGGCACCGGCGGCTTCCACGTGAGCTTGCGGTCCTCCGGGGCTCCTTCACGGTGACTGGAAGGTGGCGGAACGGCGGCTCGGCAAGCGGCGGCGCTTGGGTTAGGAGCGGCGGCGGCGCGGGAGCTCTGGGCTTAGGGTTCGCGGGATTCGAGGGGGCCTAGGGGTGCGGCGGCGGCTTATATAGCCTGGGGCACACGCCTTGGCGTGCGGGCCAAGAAGGCGGCGCGGCCGGCGTACGGACTCGGGGTCCGTCTCGAGTCGGATCCTGGCGCGGGGAAGGGGACGATGGTGCGGGTCCCGCGCGTCAGCGTCTGCAGCGAGGCGGGAGGAGAGGTGGGCTGCGACGGGTCGGGATTGGAGCTGGGCTGCGCGCAGGAGTGGGGAAAGGAGAAGAAAAGGTGAACTGGGCCGGGAGCTGAGGGAGGCCGAACAGACTTCGGACCTAAAAGGGCTGAGCGAAAACAGGAAAGGGGAGGGGAGGGGAAAAGAAAACCTTTTGAAATTTATTTGAAACCTTTTCAAACTCAATTCAAACTTTGAATTCATCCAAACTTGAATTCAACCACTTCAAAAATAATGCACCAGCATGTATGCAACACTCAACTTCTATATTTATTTATTTTATTATTAAAAATTATTTAAATGCCTAGAAAATTTAAACAACACCTTAAAATCCTTAAACAAAGGCATAGTTGCTAACAAAATTTTAAAATTGAGAGAAAATTGTTTATTAATTTATTTTTCTTATTCACATCCTGAAATCGGAAATTTCAGGGTGTGACAACAAGATGTGCGCGTGGTCATCCATCCTCCTGCAATCCCGCTACTATTTGTGGCCGCTGCAAGGCCACAGTAGTGCGGCCTCCAGCAGCCTTCCGTCCAGGATACAACATTGTCAGAGTGGTTCATGGCATAGGTACGTGGATCTCCGTGATGTTTTTTTATTATATCCACAAATTTGCTGCCAGTGATAGTTTATTATGTTGTCATCATATGTCTTTCTATTGGTCGTTGCCAAGGTGCATGTGGATTACTTGTCATCTTTAGATTCGTCTCAGAAGTGCTCCAGCTGCCCTCTTCTACTCCATGTGGAGGCAGGTAATCCCATCCGGTCATCCTGCCCTCTTCTACTCCATGTGGAGGCAGGTAATCCCATCCGGTCATCCATTTATGGTTTTCTTTCCAGTGATCGGTCTATATTTATTTTTATGGTTCCAGTTCTCTCATTATTCTTTCAAAATAAGAACTCTTTAATTAAAAACTCTCTAAGAATGGAAACTGGACATACGTGATAACGCAAGGATTTGATTCGATTTGAAAATAAAAGGAAAACTCACTATGAATGGAAACTGGACATACGTGATGCCAAATCATGACAATGCTTACCGGCCATTTTTTATCAGCACCGCTAAAATTGCTAAAATAGTATCAGTGGTTAATTTAACTTATTGCCTTCCATCAATCAATCTTTCCTAATTACTCTCACCTTCCATCATAAAATTCTATAAATGCACGCATGCACTTTGTCACAGTTTGCTATTATTTTTTCTATACTAAATGTGCATGCAATTAATCACAAATTGCTTCTTTCTATACTATATGTGTGCATGCACTTTGATTACAGATTGTTGTTATTCTTGACTATGCATGCATGCACTTTCCATTTTGATTTATGTGTGCATCCACTTTCCATTTTTATATATTATATTTTTTATTTTTTAAATCACATGCTTATACACGTGCACTTTGATTTCAGGTCTTCCATCTTAACAAATCACACCACGTTGGTGCCGGCTGTCGGTAGTGAAGCTTTAGACAACGGCGAGGCCATCTACTATGACGAGGTCTAGCATCGTGACCACACCACACCGGTGCCGGTACAACAATTCACGACGTCATGAGTTAGATCCAAATTGCATGCTGCACACGTAATGCAATTAAATTTATTCCAGCTGCTTAGGTGTGTTCTGGTATGTTGCATGCCGAGATCAACTACGGGACTATGTAGTCGCCGGAGGACACCACCGAGCGACTAGCGAGACCTCAGGTTAGATTGTGATTTTCCTCATGTTAAACCTCATGTACTAATTAGGTTTGAATCCTATGTGTGAGGGTGCAGGAGAGGAAGGGCGCGAGGTGGGAAGCGGTGATGAGGTGGGCACCGGCCGTGACCGCGAGTGTGGCTAGCTTGGTGGTGAGGGGCAAGGAGGGTGTGTGACCAGTGACTGATCAGTCGAGCATGGGCTTGCTTTAGAGGGCCAAGGTGCGGATCGGTAAGGAAGAGGACACTATACTCCGACGAGCGGTGTGAAGGTTCATAGGGAGTGGCGGCTATGATTTCTTACGTTCAACCCAATTCCATTAAAATTAGAATACACCTCACGTTTGTATCATTGTTTAGTGCTCCATTCAACTTGTAGTACCATTGTTTTGCATCGTATGCATCTTTAATGTTTTGGCTATATATTTTTGATTTTCTAATCTATCTACATAAGCCTGTTTTTGCACATGGACAGTTGTATGTAGCATTGTTCAGGGGTGTTTCACGTGAGACTACATGGGTTCTTGCTAGAAGAAACATTCTGATAGACCCGACTGGGAAGAGCACGAAGAACATTGTATATAGGGATGTCTTTGAGTGATGAGGTGTGTTATTTACACTGTATATATTTTAATATTTTTTAAATCTACTACTATATGTATGATATGTCTTCGTATATACATGATGCCATTATTTGTTCTGGATTTCTTGATTATTGAGATCTCTTGAATAAAAAATATGCTAATTTTTCAAAACACGTGCTAATTTTTTTGTGTGTCAATTTTTTTAAACAAGCACTTCCACTAGTTAATATAATAAAATAAAAAACATAGCTTTCGTCTAAGCTTCATTTTAGCCATAGTGCATCTAGAAAAAGAATGGACCAATATGTCAGGCCCATTACTGTGTGCAGCCCAAAACCTTCTTGTTGTGTTGAAGTAGAAAGAATAAGAATAATACAGGGTAATAAAAATTGCATGCCTGGAATCTTTGCCCGGCCGGCCCATTCTCGTGAAAGCCCATGTCCCACAGCCTGCTCATAAATGAGCTCCTCCACAACAGCGCCGAACCCTAGGGTCCATCGATTTGCATCTGCCAAAGCAAAAACAAGGCTACGGCGGCCGGCGTCTCTCACCTGCGCTCCCTGCCGGCGACGAACTCCGACCCGACCGAACCTCCACTACGTTGATGGCAGCTCCTACCCCCAGCTACGTGAAGCACACCTGCACTCCGCAGCTCACCGAGGGCTTCCGATCCGTGTTCATGCTCAAGATGACCGAGCCCCTCAACGTCACGAAGGACACGATCGGGAACCGCTCCCATGGCATCAATTCCAGGTGCAGCGTCCACGGGTACGACTGGGAGTTCTGTCTCTATCCATGTCATCACCCCAAAGACGTCAACCGCAGTACGTACTCGCAAGCAGTCCTTGCACTCGAGCTCGTATTGGTCGGCAAGCCACGCACGGGAAGCGTCTCGGCAAATCTGAGCGGCAAGATTGTCGATATGGGCGGCAAGATTGTTTATCCGTACCAACCGGAGCAGAAGAACGTGCCCAAAGAATTCCGCCGCCCCTTCGATCGGTCTAACCCCATTTACATCGGTGTCGTGAGCACTTATGGTTCCTGGGAATTTTCACTGACGGCGGAATGCGCCATCACCGTGTTCGGTGAACCAGCGAATGCAGCCATTCCCGTGCCACCAAGCCAACCATCCGATTTGTCCCGGCACTTCGGTCAGCTCTTGCACAGTCAGGCCGGAGCGGACGTCACGTTCTCCGTGTCCGGCGAGTCCTTCGCGGCCCACAAGAGCGTGCTGGCCACAAGGTGCCCTGTTTTCATGGCGGATGGAGTTCTTTGGTGAGATGAAGGAGAAGGATGACAAGGTTGTCGAGATCCTTGAAATGGAAGCCGTGGTGTTCAAGGCCATGCTTCACTTCATCTACACCGATGCGGTGCCGGAGCTCGATGATGAGAAGCCGGAGGGAGAGGCGATGGCCTTGGCTCAGCATCTGATCGTAGCGGCCGACAGGTACGGGCTGGACAGGCTCAAGTTGATGTGCGAGCGCAGGCTCGCCCTTGCAATGGACGTCAGCACGGTAGCATCGACATTGGCTCTAGCGGGGCAATGGAACTGCTCACGGCTCAAAGCTAAGTGCATCGAGTTCATCGCCGGAGGATCACAGGAAAATCTTAGTGCCGTTTTGGCCGACCTTCTCATGGCTGCACATGGAAGAAAAAGAAGTCGATCGCCAGATGCTAATTAAATATATAAGTTTACATGGCTACTTTATTATGTCCTGTTATTTGAAGGTCTGCATAAACATAGCGCATAAGCATATACTTGGTTACTTTTTACCTACCCGTTCAAATTTATATTTGGTTGAATTTTAATTTGGTCGGTGTTTGGACATCATTTGTTGATTTGTAGATACAGTAGTATATGACTTATTATGCCGGCTCTTAGTAGAACCGTGTACCGGCACGGATAAGCCTCCATGGAGCTTGATGGGAACCGACGACGGCAACGGCACATCTCGATCTGCTCGTCGCTGCGGTCAGGTTAGGTACGGGGCGGAGAGAAGGTAATATGCGAGGGTAGCCTCATTGAGAGTCGTAGGGATGGATGTCCTCAGGACGGTAGCACATCGACGACGGCATTGCCTCTAGCGGGAGCAGTAGAATTTGCAGATTACACAAAGCTGTGTGCATCATCGATTTCGTCGCAGCACAATCGTAGAAACATCTTGAATTCTTGATGCCGTAGTTCTCCTTCTCCAGGCTGACCATATAGCAGCAGCTATAACGGGAAATTTAATACTCCATCCGTTCTTAAATATATGACACCGTTGACTTTTTACTCAAATTTTGACCACTAATATATATTGAACAAATTAGTTAACTAAAGTAAAATGTATATCATTATATCTATTATCCAATGCATTTTAGATTTAACTTGTTGGCTTATCGATTTGCTAAAATATTTGTAGAAAAGACGAATAGTCAAACGAACGAAAAAAGTCAATAATGTCATATATTTAAGAACGGAGGTAGTACCTTCTTGAGGATGGAGGGCTACTATAAGGTCCAAGCGGATGAGCATTGCTTTTCTATATGAAAAATAATGAAGTGACGAACATTTGGAGATAAATCCAATACTTACCCAAAGATGGACCGGTTTATACTCTTGCTGAATTCGACAGCATACACCGCTAGAGGACGGACTGAGCCTCAAAATCTATTAGTACCGGGTATTTTTACATCTGGTACTAATAGACTTATTTGTACTGGGTGGGAAGGGAGGCCCTTGACGCGCCCCGTGAGGGACCATTAGTACCGGGTAGGGGATAGTCCCGCTACTAACTTATGAGATTAATACCAGGTGGTGGCGACACCCGATACTAATGGTCTAAGAGACTATTTACACCGGGCAAGGGCTACACCCTGTATCGGAGAGAACTCATCAATACCGGGTGAAGGATTTCACTGGTACAAATGGTCACCTCCGTCACTCTGCCATCTGCCGCCCGTCAATGCGCGTCGTCTATCAATCTCTTTTTATTCATTCGGATGCTGGCCTGGCCTCCCTTCGCTCTCTCACTCGGCTCGTCTCTCTCTTTCTTTCTTACATCTCTCTCTCACTTATCTGTTCGTTCTCTCACATCTCTCCCTCTCCTTCTCCATGGCGGGTGCGGGGGTGCACGACCCCTGGCGCGAGGGGCGCATGGTCGCCTGTGCTGGGACTCGTGGCCTCCCAACGCGGGGTTGCAGGGCCTCGGAGCTGGTTCGCGGCGGAGCCGACTGCCGGGCCTAGGGCGCGGGCGGCATCGCTGGCCACTGGCGGTCAAGGGAGCCGGCCGGGCATGTAGGTGCGCAGCACAGACGGTGCACGGGCGGCGCTGTGGAGCCGCCGACTGGTGGGCAGTGTGGACAGGGGAATCGTTCTGTTTGTGATTTTTATTTGGCATTCTTGTGTTGTGACTTGTGAATATGTTCTGATTTTTGCTGTTGAATCCAATAATCAAACTCGATGTGTTGCAACTCGTGAATCTTGTGCACTCGATCTGTTAATTTTTGCATGTTTCTTGTGTTGATTGGAAAAGAAATGATAAAGAAAGGAAATGTGAGATGAGCTGAGATAGATGAGAGTTCATGGATGGATGAATTGGTGATGCGCAGATGAATGGATTAATTATTGGAGAAGTGTTTGGGAAAGGGAAAAGAAAAGGAAAGGAAAAAATAGAAAAACGAAAAGAGAGAGACGGGGACAGAGACCGATGACGGACACAAAGGGAAGGGAGGCAGTGACGGACACAGACGGAAGGGATGCATTAGTACCGGGTTTGAGCCAGTACTAATGTCTCCCCTTTAGTACCGACGTGGTTATACCAGTTCAATACTCGGTACTAGTCGTGTGTTTGCTTGTGGCAGTGTTTTCCTAGACGGTAAACGTAGACAGTCGGTCGACCATTGTTTAGTGTTTAATCTGTTTAAACGGAGTTAAATGACGTTTAAACAGGATAAACGGTGTTTAAATGAGCTAAACGACATAGACGGTGGTCACCCGTTTAGTGTTTAGACGCCATTTAAACGGAGTTTAATTCCGTTTAGGAAAACACTGGCTTGTGGGCTTTTGACTTTGGGGCGACACATTTGATTGGGCTGAAGTAGAGGAAACGCAGGGGGAAATGGATGCTTGGTTTTTTCGGTGGTTCGACTCGGTAGAACGTGAAAACCGAAGCTGAAGCTGATTACCGATGTTTTGAACACGAAAACCGACACCTAACCAAAAAAACTGAAAAACCGTCATTTCAGTTTTCGGTCTTGGGTAAAAAAGTGCCCACCCCAATAAGCGAGGGCATGTAGCCTCATTGAGAGTCGTAGTTTGATGTCTTCTTATGATGTCCTGTTATTTGTCTAAGCATATAGCGGATAAGCATCTACTTGGTAAGGTTCTTTTCACCCGTTCCAATTTGTATTTGGCTGACTTTTAATTTAGAGTTTTGACATCATTTGTTGATTTATATAATATAGTAAGACTTACTCCTTCCATTTAGAAAAAAAAACATGTTATTTTAGAAAATTTAGGACAAATTAATAAGTTGATAAAATAACATCGATTGTCCCTATTTATTAGTCATATCAGCTTGTGTAATATCTAGAAGTACCAGGTGTTTTAATTTTCCCACCACATAATTAATTAAAAAATTAAATTAATTAAGAAAAACAACATTACATACGGTAATCTATTCTCTAGTCTCCTCTCTCTTACATGGCGGAGCTCGTAGTAGCATCTCAGCACCAGCCTGCGGAGTCACGAGCCTAGGACGGAGAGCTCCGTCAGGTCACCGCAGGCCTCGAGCGTCAAGTCAGCAAAGCGCTGGCACGCCGAGATCAGCCGCTGCACGACGCCGCTCTTGTCAGTGGGTCGCGTCATGTGCAGCATGCATATCGAGCGATAGCAGGGAGATGGTAGACGAAAGGTCGAGCCCACAGCTGCCGAGACGGAGGCTGCATATCGCGATGGTGGAGAAGAGGCTTTTCGGCGTGATGTACTCCGTGTAATCATCTTCCATCTCCCACGGTGGACACAGACGCGGAGGCGGAGGTCGCGGTGGCTCTATGTCAGTCCATCGATTGGTCAATGTCGCCGCCCGCGTCATCAAGTGCGAGATGGAGCAACGTGTAACGCTCGTCAGCAAACGGGTTCGCAAACGAGGCAGAGGTGGATCTTTTTTTTAGAGTTTTAGGGCAAAACGCCCCCGCCTTACTTAAAACATAGAGTTTACATCGTTTCACAATCCTCAGAGTCACCTGAGCACTCATTACAGGAATGAAGATACGTGCGCCACTCCAACCCTGTCACCCTTGCTCACAGGGCACTCCAGGCCTGACCAAGGAGAACGAACAAAAAACAGGACAGCACTATCAACTACTGAGACACTCTCCAGGGGCACTGACGCCAGCAACTGGAACACTTGTTCGTCTGAACCGAACATGGTCCTTTTTTGGTCATCTAGGGTCTCTCCACTTCCTGCATCTTCTCCTGGAGAAGATCTTCCAGGAGGCAGAGGTGGATCTCGAGCGCGCCGCCGGCGGGGTACGCGACGCGACGTACCAGAGCCATTCGCCGTCCACCACCTTCATGGCATGCTCGTTACGGAAGCCAAAGTTGTCGAACGCGACACGGAACGCGCGCAGCGGCACGCCCATGTCGCGGGGGCCTTGGTCGCGGAGCTGACGCCATGACCAAGCGTGGGGCACGCTCGTCGTCTGGCCCGCGGCCTGCAGTAGCTACAGCGCTGGAGTACCGGTAGCCCATTAAGAAGGGGCGCTCCGCCTCCGTCCGTGATGGAGAGGTTGTGCACGGTTGGGAAATTACTCATATACCCTTTCAAAATTATAATAAATTGATATGTCTTAGTACTTTTATATGGGAACTGCATGGTCTCCTTTTCTTTTTTGCTTCCACCATTAGATTTTGTCAAATGAACGGCTCATACAAAACAAACCGGCGAGAGTATGCCTACATCCGACTCATCACCTTCAACTCGCACAAACCCGCCCATGCTCCGATCCGCCGGCAGTGGCGGCGTAGCTTCAAACTGAATCCGGCATTGCCATGGCTTCAGGGTCCAGACCATCCGACGCCGTCTCTGGTCATATGGCCATATGCAACTTGCCCTCCAGCGCGCAGACACTACGGGGAAACCGAGGTTTGCCGTGCGTTTCGGGCGCACGGCAAAGGCCGCGAAACGCACGGCAAAGCCTTTGCCGTGCGTTTTTCTCGGAAACGCATGGTAAAGGCCGCACGGCAGACAATTGCACGATAAAGGCACTTTGCCGTGCGTTTTTTATCGGCACGCATGGGAAAGGCTTTGCCGTGCGTCGATACGTACGCACGGCAAAGAATTTCCAAATCCATTAAAAAATTGCCGTGCGCCAAAATTGATGCACGGCAAACATTACAGAAAAAAACGGCAAAGGCAAGAGGCCTCCCCCGTCGCCGCCACCACCAGCTGCTCCGGCCATCCGCCGGGGAAGGGGAGGGGACGGCCGCCGGCCGGGGAAGAAGAGGAGGGGCCGGCCGCGCAGTGCCGCCGCGCTTGCCCCGCCGCCGTGCTCCTCCACAGCTCCACAGCAACCTGGCCCGCCGCCACCACCTGTCAGAGAGGGAGGGAGATGTTAAAGAGAGAGAGAGAGAGAAAGGGAGAGAGAGTGAGCACCCGCGGCCGGATCCGGCGCCGGAAGGGGAGGGACGGCGGCACGGGAGGTCGCAGGTGCGGTGGCCGGCGGCGGGATCCCGTGGAGGAGGAGGTGCCGGGCCACCGCGCCATGGGGAGGAGGCCGGGCCGGGGAGGAGGGGGTCGGGGCGCCGCGCCATGGGGAGGAGGCGGCGCTGGGCTGCCGCGCCATGGGGAGGAGGAGGTGCCGGGCAACCGCGCCATGGGGAGGAGACTGCGCCACCGCGCCAGGGAAGAGGGCCGCCGCGCCTGGGAGGAGGGCCGCCGCCGGCTGTTGGATATCGTGGAGGAGGAGGCCGGGCCACCGCGCCATGGGGAGGATGAGGCGCTGTGTGGACTGGAGGAGGAGGACGGGCCACCGCACCGTGGGGAGGAGGAGGCGCCGGGCGAGCTCGAGGGGCGGCGGGGGCGCACGGCTGCGGTGAGGAGCGGCGGGCGGGCTGCGAGGAAGGGAGGGGGAGGGGAAACCCTAGCTGGCGGGCGGGCAGGCTGCGGATGCGGCTTTTATTTCGCGCCCGGAGCGCCTGCTGCCGTCGATCGGGGCGCGTGGACGGCCCAGATCGAGGCGCGTGGGGCTAGGGGTGGGGCCGGAGTGCGGGGCGCGTGGGGCTGGGGTGTTTTTCTGTGCGCCTGAGGGTGGGGCCAGGTGCGGGACGCGTGGGGTTGGGGTCTTTGTCGTGCGTTACGTGTAGGGCGCACGGCAAAGATTTTTCTTTGCCGTGCGCTTTTGAATAGGGCGCACGACAAATCCTTTTTCTACAAATTTTGTAAAATTCATAAAAATTTTCAAACAAATTTGAAAAAATTCAGGAAATTACCACAAATTAAGATATGTTGTCTTTTGCTTATAGAAACAAGTTTTGAAGTCAAAACTCAATTTGAATGTAACATCGCTTACAAATCTAACCATATCTTTCGTAACTCTATGAAACTTCATCGGAGATGTTTCGATTTCTAAGCATCGTACATGAAAAAATGTTCAAAACTCATTCAAAATTTTCCTATAACCTTCACATATGATATCATGAGATATTGACAAATCTCATAATTTTTAAACTTTATTTGTATTTTTTAGAATTTTTAAATCATTTGGACACACGATCATGGTCGTGTTTTCTAGTCAAGATGTTCAAAATTTTTTTTCATTTCATGGAAAAGGTCTTAAATTGAGCTAAATAACATGAATATCATTTTTCCACTCAATTTATTCTATTATTTGCATCACTTGTAGTTCAAAATTGCCTTCTTTCAAAAAAATGGCTTGAAATACAATTAATTATTTAAATATAGCAAATGACTACAAGAATCTACCAAATTTTAACATGATGTATCACATGTTGTATGCATAGAGTTGAAAAAGATTTAAAGGTGAGGATAATTTTTTTGAGGAGCAATTAGATTTGGGACCTAGGGAAAAATACCTCTAGGTAAAAAAAATATTTTGCCGTGCGCATGAAAGAAAGCGCGCGGCAAACTCATGGGTTTGCTGTGCGTCTAGAAAAAAACGCACGACAAATTTTTTTTTAAAAAAAACGATGCTTCATTTGATCGGAGGGTGGAAGAGAAAAAAAAATACTTTGCCATGCGTCGTGGAGAAAACGCATGGCAAACAAGATCTTTGCCGTGCGTTTTACTTCGGGCGCACGACAAAGTTTTTTTTAAAAAAAACGATACTTCATTTGTTCGGGGTGTGGAAGAGAAAAAATAATTTGCCGTGCGTCGTGGAGAAAACGCACGGCAAACAAGATCTTTGCCGTGCGTTTTACTTCTGACGTGCGCCCTATAAAAAGCGCACGGCAAAGAAACTCTTTGTCGTGCGCCCGAAATAAATCGCACGGCAAAGATCTTGACGCATGGTAAATGTAGGTTTTCCCGTACTGAGAGATGTCTCTATGCTTCGAGCTATTCTCCTATTTGGTATACTTTCCCAGGAACAACACACATCACACGCGGCGTAGGACTCGTGGTCAACCGGCCGGTCGCCGGCATTAAGCAAAGCCCTCAAGGTGGAAAGCCTCAAGGACAGAGCGTAATCGTGAATCTAGAAATTACAAGCCTCGAGGACGATTGCGGGAACCCCAATGAACGATTGTAGAAGCCTTGACGCAAAGAAAACGAGGTTAAGGGCACGTAGCGAGCCGACTGCAAGCCGATAACTTTGCAGAAACACCCTCACCTCAGCCAGGCGACGAGCTTGCCGTCGTCTCGCGAAAGGACAGCAAGGGCTCGTGCTCCCAGACCATATCGCCAGCCTCAGCACCGTTGTACCCTCGGTCGATGGTGAAGGTGGATCCCGTGCGGCACCGGACCTCAATTTGGCGCCAAGAATCGATCCATCTGTGCGAGGGAGCAACGACCGGGGAGGAGGTGCCGCAAATCCGGCGAGGTATCCTGCCACAAGGCCGGCAACACCGGCGGAGGATCTCACCTGCTGCGTGCTCGATGGGGATCTCGCCACCAGCCTCGCACGGAGAGGTCGCTCACCCGGGCCGTCGCGCCTGCGGGGAGCCCGCCAGACCTCCACCACGGTCGTCGGAGCTCACCCGTCTTGTGCTCGCTCCCCGATGGGGGCTCACCACCAGCCTCGCGCCGCCTCTCTCGTGGGGGAGGTCGCCCACCCGTGTGCCGCGGGTCGCGGCCGTCGCGCCTGCCCTCCGCCGCGGCCGTCCCGAGAGCCGCTGCGGGCTCCTCCGCCATGGCCGCCTGGAGCCTCTCTACAGGTCTGCAGGATTCTTTTTTCGTGTGGCCGAGCTGATCCGGGAGAGGATAAGAACGAACAAGACTGCAGAGAGACTGAATCACGTGAGGTCCAGTGTGTTTACAAAATTGACCCTTGCCATTTTGCATTAGGCATTAAAATCCTTTCTAGAAACTCTTTTTTGAAAGAAAATCCTCTAGGTAAGAAGGATATAAACAATATAGAAATAACATTTCAATCATTTGATATTTGATATGACGGTTCTCTCTTGTAACTACAAAATAGCTACAACCATCCAATGTACAATAGATCGTTATAGTTTCTTGTGTGAAAGGATTATTAAATATCATGTAGACACCTAAATAGACAACACGTTGTATAAGCTGTCTGTTTAGCTGTCTATATGTATCAAATAGACAGCAGGTGTCTACACTGTTGTACATGCCCTAAGGATGACTGTTGGAACCTCGACAAAAACGAGGTTAAAGAAGGAGAGGAGTCGTGAGAAGCCCCAAACGTACGTGTGGAAAGATTTCATTTGCAGACCAAAGTCGAAATAACCCCTAGCATATTTTAGGGCATCTCGTAGTTGAGTCAGAATATTTTTGAAATGTAAAATTGGCCACCGAGCACTATGAAACGGAAGCCCTACTAGTTGTAAAGCGAGATCACTTTTTGGAAACAAGAAAGCACAATATATTCGAGATATAAGCAATACCAACAGAACATAATAAATCAGTGCTTAGTAATCTCCTATAACTATATAGAAGCACCTCACTATAAGTCACTATAAGATTTCTTTCAAACATCAGTGACTCGCATCACACACATCATGTTCCACCAAATAGCAACAATCAATATCATTTGTCGACTTGGTTTACTTTCAATCTCCACCAATGCAGTCGCATTATCATTAAGGCTCTAATGCTCCACTAACAAGCAATTCATTCCTTCGCATGGTCCTTCCCCTCTTCTCTGTCCAGCTAAATAGGATGCGTCGTGACCTCGTGTATCAGGGTCACCGAAGGCAAAAAAAACAGCAACTACCGCCACCTCTATCGCAGAGAAAGCTGTTCCGGGACGAGGCGAACTGGGTTCGAGCAACTACCACGTCTTCGACTTCGACAATATGTTGCCTTTCTAAGCAGCAAGAAGTAAAAAAACGAGAGAAAATCAATGTCTCACACGAAAATCTATGACTAATAGCATGTCTTTATGAGTAGCACACCACAAAATTCTGATAGTAAAAATACATGTATGATCAACCATCTAAGAATGATTCTCTCACAACAAAATTAACATGCTTTCATGTATAATGTTGCATACAAAAGAATGTTTTCATGCAAGTACTTTAGTGTTTCTACTTTCACATTTCATCTTAAAAATTTGTTTAAAAATTCCCGCCGCAACGTACAGGGTATCACCTAATTTATAAAAAATGTTGTAATTTTTTTAATTAATAATCATGAGGTGGGGTGCTTCAAAAAATAATAATCAACAATTTTAGATGAGCTTTAGTGGGCTGAAAGTTTCAACTCTTAGCCACCTTCTGATAACTATATAAGAGCTATATAGCTTCTGGAAGCCGGATAGCTACTTAGATTAGGCCCAACAAAAACCCATGAAGACCTACATGACCTTCTTCTTCCTCCTGACAGTGCTGCCTCCTCCAGTTTACAAAATAGATTCAACATTTTTTGAAAAATAGTTCAACAATTTAAAATTGTAGATTCAACATTTTTTAACAATACTACATTCAACATGTTCTAATGCATATTTCAACATCTTAGCAAAATGGCTTCAACATTATTAGACATAACAATCAACATTTTCGAGCACCCAGAATGGGGCGCGGCACAACGAAGCTCGCAGTCGAGGCCCACCAGCCTGAGGGGCGGCCAGTGGAGCTCACGGCCGGTGCGCAGGACATGTTGCAGCGCGCTCGGGGCCACCAAGAAGGTGCATGGGTGGCTTAAGGTTTAGGCAAGCCGGCGGCAGCGCATAGGAGGCAGGGCGCCTGCGCCTGGGAGGAGCACAGGCGGCGTCAGGAGATGCGCAAGCCGACGTCGGCAGCGAAGAGGAGAGAAGGCATCGAGACGGGATGAACAGTCTCTAATCATCACACGCATCTCAAAACATCAAAAGCCAAAATTTTAACAAGCTTCCGCAAGCCAAATAGGTTTTCCGATGTAGATAGAGTCGTGTGTGCTAAAAAAGGGGCTCCTATATGGCTTGTGGAAGGTCGATAATGGGTTGAAACTTTCAGACCACCAAAGCTTGTAATGTTTATTATTTTCCAACCATCCCACCTTATAATTATTAATTATAAAATGTTGCAACATTTTTTACAAATGTTCCAACATTTTTCAAACAAAAATTGAACCAACATTTTTCATAAAAAGTTGAGCCAAAACATTTTTGAAAAGTGGTGCACCAACATTTGTTTAGAGAAGACACTAGATCCAACATTTTTTAAAAAATGTTTTCAACAACATTTTAATGAAAATGTTGATCAACATTTTTGAAAATCTTCCAACATTTTTGAAATTTCGGGAGGCCGCCGGCGGACTGGCCGTGGCGGCGGAGAGGCGGCCATGGCACCGGGGGTGGTGGGGAGGCCTACCGTCCGCTGTGGCGGCGCGGGGGAGTGCGGATGGCGGCAGCGGCGGAGCCCGCTCGTGGGTGGCGGCGAGGGTTCACACGCGGGAGGGGCAGGAGAGAGAGGTTGAGACTAGGGTTTAGTGTTGGAATCTAAAGGTTATGGTTAGTTGCACGAATCTCAAACATTAGAAGTTAAGTTGGAAAAAAATCTTCCGTAAGATATACATGATTCCTGGCTACAAAAAAAGAATTTTTTATTTTATATTATTTTTAATTCGATTTTTGAAAATATAGGTCTGATTTCAAATTTTGCAAAACTATACTACTTCCGCCATATCACACGGCGTTTGGGGCTAACCACTGTTATACCTGAGCATTTTTTGCCTAGCCCGACCCGGCCCGCTGGCCCGGCCCGGGCCCGGGCCCGGCCCGCGCCAGGCCCGCCCACGGACCTTACTGGACGGGCGTGGGCAGAGATTTTGAAGCCCGCGAAAATTTTTTTTGGCCCGAGCCCGGCCCGAAATGCTGTTTTTAGTTACTTTACACTATAAAGTGCGCGGGCGGCCCGCCCAAGCCCGGGCCCGGCCCGAGCCCGGCCCGAAAACTGAGGCCCGACACGTACCATGGGACGGTCATGGGCAGGATTTTCTCGGCCCGAAAAACCCGGGTTTTTTTTCGGCCCGGCCCGAACCCGGGCCGACCCGTGAAATGCTCAGGTCTAACCACCGTGTGGTACGGCGGTTGTGAACAGTACCCACGCGGCGGTATTGTGCACTCACAACCGTCGTACCACACGGCGGTAGGAGTCATCTTGTTTTCAAAAAAATCATAACTTTTATATGAAAATTGTAGCTTTCGACGAGATCTATAACTCTGATATAATTTTCATATAAAGTTTCATATAAAGTTTATCTTCATCCGAGTTCATACGGAAAAGTTACGATTTTTTGAAAACGAATTAAACCCTACCGCCGTGGGGTACGGCGGTTGGAGGTGCTACAGTCCCGCACGCAGGGCACTGTTCACAACCGCTGTAGCACACGGCGGTTGGAACACTGTAGCATCTCCAACTGCCGTATCGTATAGTTTTGCAAAATTTGATACCATTCATATATTTTTAGAAAAATCGAAAATATTATTATAGTATAAAAAAATCACAAAAAAGCATGTCTAAAATCTTAGCGTCGCGGCAAATCTGAGCGGCAAGGTTGTCGGCGTCTCCGGCTGCCACATTTATCCGTACTAATCGGAGCAGAAGAACGTGCCCAAAGAATTTCGCCGCCCCTTGGATCGGTCTGACCCCTTTTACATCGGTGGCGTAAGCAGCAATGGTGGTTCCTGGAAATTTTCACTGACGGCGGATTGCGCCATCACCGTGTTCATCAGCGGACCAGAAACGAATGGAGCCATTCCCGTGCCACCATCCGATTTGTCCCGGCACTACGGCGAGCTCTTCCGCAGCCAGGCCGGAGCGGACGTCACGTTCTCCGTGGCCAGCGAGTCCTTTGCGGCCCACAAGAGCGTGCTGGCCACGAGGTCCCCCGTCTTCATGGCGGAGTTCCTTGGTGAGATGAAGGAGAAGGATGCCAAGATTGTGGAGATCCTTGAAATGGACGCCGCGGTGTTCAAGGCGATGCTTCACTTCATCTACACCGATGAGGTGCCGGAGCTTGACGAGAAGCCGGAGGCAGAGGCGATGGCCTTGGCTCAGCATCTGATCGTAGCGGCCGACATGTACGGGCTGGACAGGCTCAAGGTGATGTGCGAGCGCAGGCTCGCCCTTGGCACGTAAGCACGGTAGCATCGACATTGGATCTGTAGCGAACATGACCCCATATGCCATTAGTTCGAGTTTGATTTTAATGATTCATGACAACATGATAAATGGGACTAACCATATTGTTTAGCATGTCTTTGTAGACATTTCTAGGTCCCAAGGATGCAAAAATACCACATGCCAAATTGAGAAGATAGTCTATTTTTCAAGGGTCAAAACCGCGGAAGAAAAGGAAGGAAATTGACACCGTCGGATGAACCGACGGTACCATCGGTGCAAGCATCGGTGTACTTGGTACACTGCGCAGCAGGCAAAATGAAGATGACACCGTCGGATGATCTGACGGTCCAGTTTTTAGATGCGCCGGATGAATTGCAGAGGAGGAGCAGCGAAGACAGTAGCACCGGATGATCCGACGGTCTGAGAGAGGACACCGTCGGTCTATCCGACGCGCCAAGACGAAGCCTGAAGCACCGGATGAACCGACGCCATTGTTAGAGGAAGCGTCGGTCTATCCGACGGTTACGAAGAAACCAACAGAGACGTTTTGGTGAAGAGTCCTTCAGCACCGGATGATTCGACGTAGCGTCGGTGCATAGCGTCGGAGCAGTTCTGACAGAGAACTTCAACGGCTACGTGACGTGGGAGGGGCACCGGATGAACCGATGCTCCTGGAAAGTAGGCGTCGGTTCATCCGACGGTCAACTTTTCAGTGAGCTGTTAGCCAACGGCTAGCTGAGTACCTTGGGCTATTTATACCCCTTCCACTCACCCATTTGATGTGGCTGGATTGTGTGGAAGTGCAGAGGAGTGCAAGACACCTAGAAGATCATATCCAATCCATCCAAGTGCTTAATTGCTCATCCATAGACTTGCATATGCTTAGTGTATGTGCTTAGTGCTAGGCTTAGCTTAGAGCTGAGTGAGTGTAAGGTTGTGCCAACCTTGTGAGGTGATTCTTGAGTGAATCAAGGTGTACAAGGTTCGCCGGAAGCCTTGGGACCTAAGTGGCTCACCGGCAATCGTCTTCGACCCTCCGGCTTGGTGTGGAGTGGCGAGGACACTTTGTGCGGGGGACGTGGAGACCCCCTTCCTTGGTGGAGAAGCTCCTTAGTGGAGGCGGCATCAAGGTGACTAAGGGAGCTTGGCGAGTGCCTAAGTGGCGAGCCTTTGTGGCGAGTCAAGTGGTGCTCTTGGGAGAGACTTGGTGACCGAGAAGCAATACTCTTGTGTGAGTGCTTCAACAACATGGACTAGGGGTGGCTTAGTGCCTACCGATATCACGGGATAAATCGCGTGTCAAGAGTTTGCTTCCTCTCATCCCCTTTACGTTTCCGCATTTACTCTATTGCAATCTTTGCTTGCCTTCACTTTTCTAGAGTAGCATCATGCTAGGATTGGCTATAGGTTGCAAAACTTGTTTTGGGATGGGAGTTTCACACTAGAACAACCCTAGTTGCACATCTAGATAGTATGTTCTAGTTTATCTTTGTGTAAAAGTAGTGATGCCATAGGTTAAGTTTTTAAGATTGCCTAATTCACCTCCTCCCTTTCTTAGGCTACGAGCATCCGATTCCTTACAGGATCTAGCGGCTTAGAGT
The DNA here is from genome assembly GCA_036936925.1 of Cenchrus fungigraminus. Lineage (NCBI taxonomy): Eukaryota > Viridiplantae > Streptophyta > Magnoliopsida > Poales > Poaceae > Cenchrus > Cenchrus fungigraminus. The sequence goes on along the minus strand of CM072774.1, from coordinate 23,632,985 downwards.
TAAGTGCATCGAGTTCATCACCGGAGGATCAAAGGATAATCTTAGTGCCGTGTTGGCGACCGACGGGTATAAGCATCTGGTGGAGAGAAGCCCATTGATGATGAATGAGCTTCTCATCATGGCTGCACATGGAAGAAAAAGAAGTCGATCACCAGATGCTAATTAAATAGGTTTATTACGTGGCTAGTTTATTATCTTATTATTATTATGTCCCGTTATTTGGATAAACATAGCCCATAATCATAGACTTGGTTTGTTTTTTCCGTTCCACTTGTATTTGGCTGAATTTTAATTTGCTTGGAGTTTGGACATCATTTATTGATTTCTAGATACAGTATATGATTATATGAGTTATGCCGGCTCCTAGTACAACGGCCACGGACAAGCCTCACTGTAGAAAACCCCATAAATGACGAGTATTTTTTGTTTTGCCGAGTGCCCGATACAAACAACATTTTTGCGGAGTGTCTCGAGGAAAACACTTGGTAAAAAAAAACTCAACAAAGAGGGGGTTTGCCTTGCCGGGTATTTTTTTTTCTGACATTCGGCAAATAACTATTTGCCGAGTCTTTTTTTCCACATCACTCGGCAAAGAAGTAAGTTTGACTAGTGTTTTCCCTCCTGCTCTCTCTCTCTAGATCTCTCCTGATTCCCGAGAGCGGCGGCCAGCCCCGGCGCCGGCTGGCGAGGGCACCAACGACAGCGGCAGCGCAGCCTTGAGAGTCACCTGCGGCAGTGCGACCTTGAGAGCCATTGGCAGCGACGCGGCTTCGAGAGCCACCGGTGGCGGCATCGGCCAGGAGAGGCCACAAGTGGCACCAGCGACGGCGACCTGTCCCCTCCAGCGGTCGGACCCTCCGCTCCCTCCGGCAGCACCCGTGCACCTCCTCCTTTTCCCTGTTGCGCGGCCCTGGTGGTGGACATGCTGCTCCGGCGGCATTTACCCTCCAACAGCAGTGGTCCCTCCACCAGCGGTGCCTGTGCTTCTCCTCCCAGTTGCACGGCGCCGGCGGCGGACGGGCTGCGCCTCGAGCACCAGCGGCGGCCGGCGGTGGCGTGAGGCCAACCTACACGGTGGCATGGCGAGGGGGCTGGACCTGGACGGGCGTGAGGGCGCATGACCAGCTTGCGTGGTCTCCCTTGCAGCGGGCTTGTTTTTTTTATTTTTTTCAAAAAAGCTTTTTCGAGTGTTTGACTCAGCACTCGGCAAACCAGCGAAACGTTAGCCGAGTGTCCGACTTTTGACACTTGGCAAAACCCCCTTTGTCGAGTATGTGGTTACCGAGTGGATGTCGCCGAGTGCAACACTCGGCAAAGTTTGCCAAATGTAAACCGACCTTTGCCAAGTGTTTCGAGCACTCAGCAACTTCGAGGTTTCCCGTAGTGCCTATTCGATACATACGACCGCTTTCCCAGTAGTATAGTCGGTGCAGTGAAATAATGTGCTCACAGCGTGATTAAATTAAATACGATCTACGGTAGTTACAAATAACAAAATAAGGATATATTAAGTGTTCAAGTAGGATATATTATTCTAGTGCTTATTTCACGTTTTCTATGTCATTGTATATATTTTTTGTTGCATCTCAAATTTTGCATAAACATAGATCTTTGCATAATCTATCTATATTTCCGGTTGAATTTGACATGCACGTTTAGGTTTTTTCCCCTATTTCTTTGCCGAATTAGGCAGCGTTGAGACCCAAAATTGGCAAGAAATTGTATTTTATAATGGTATACTCATACTCCCTCCGGTCGAAATTGTTGGTAATTTTGACTTTTTTAAGTTTATAAATATTATTATGCAGCTAGACATACTATCTCTAGATGCATAATAATATATCTATGAACTAAAAAATTTAAAATGATCTATAAATTGGAATCATTGTAGCGTATATTTGATTACGAATTCAACCATATAAAATTTATATTACGTAAATAGAAAATAATAATCAAATTATTGATCAAATATTGCAAAGTTTGAATCATAATTAATACGTGTGTCGCCTTATAAATAAAAATGAATAGTCATTAGCCACCGGTTGGTAGAAAATTAAAAGACACGGAAAAAGATGCTGCAATGAAGATGGATGGAATAACAACATCGCACCTTGCCGATCCAAGAAGAAACTTTACGTCAGTCAAATAAACCAGTCTGACCGTTTCAGTTTCTCCAACTATATCTGGCTGGCCACTCATGTTTATTTCGATCCATATCGCCAAAACGAATTCCGGAGACCTCGAAGCTAAAGTGGGGGAAAAGCACACTATTAGCTGCAAATGATCTGTCCGGGACGTACAAACTGTAGTTTTCCGTGTTTTGTGGATACGTGGAGCTGGACTGCTTGGCTTGTGCTGCTGCTTGTCCTAGTAAAATCAGGAAAGCTTGATCCTTTAAAATAAGAAGGTGCTGCGTATGGTTAGGCAATGTGTGACAGTCAATTCCTTAATTGTATAGGCTCCATACATTTCAGGACAGCTTGTTCGCATTTGGAACAACTACATTGTTGCATTTGCTTGTTTCTAGGGTTGTCTACTACAAATTGGACTTTATTTTCATATTTGCAGTTTTTTATTGGTCCCAAAGGATACCAACATACTACTCTCACTCTATTCCAAATTATAGGTCGTTTTGGAAAATATAGATTCATAATTGTTAGTATGTATTAGACATAAGTATATATCAAGACTTATAACAAAAATTATGAATCTTGAAATGCCAAAACGACATATAATTTGGAACGGTGGGAGTAGGTAATAATAAAAACATCCAGATGATACTCCGTCTGTTCGTCTTTATCTTTATGAGGCTTAATTCATTTCATTGTTAAAAAAAACTTTAACCAACCATTACTGTGAAATTGAATCACTATTCTATAATTAAGCTGTATTTCCCCCTTGCAAAAGCAACAATTTGCATTTAAATATCTAAGAGAGCAGGGAGCTGTCACCATATGAATATATAATCTGAAATAGTTATTCCCGAGGCCATGGATGACAACCATACATTGCCAAATGGTGAGACGACCTCCTCCAATTCGTGCATATATGTCCATAGGGATGACACAAGTGTTCCGCACGCCGCAACACGTCCCACAGAAATATTAATACAACTGCCCGTAGCAATGACCATACCCCAATTTTGGCTCTGCCAAGTGCTGCTGTCAAGCCTCTTCGTACCTCAGGCAATGTCTGTCTCCTTCGACTTCGATTTCTCCCAACCGAGTGGGTACAAGGCTGCAAACTTAAGCTTGCAGGGCGATGCCCAGATGGTGGACAAAGTGATCAAGCTGACGGGAAAAGGCTTGCAGAACAGCGTAGGACGGGCGTCTTACTCGGAACCAGTAGCCATTTGGGACGAGACCACCGGTGAGCTCGCCAGTTTCATCACCGTATTCTCCTTCCAAATCTTTCCACACACAAACGTCAGCAGCGGCGATGGCATGGCTTTTTTCCTCGGTCACTACCCGTCGGTCATTCCTGCCTCAGCCGTCGGTCGCGGCCTCGGCCTGTTCAGTTTGGACACTTCCAATGCGACGGGGGTTAACCGGGCCGTGGCGGTTGAGTTCGACACCTTCTTCAACAGCGGCTATGATAACACCAACAACCACATCGGCATTGATGTAAACTCCCTCCTCTCCATGGCGTATACAAACACCAACGTGCCAGGCAGGAACCTAACATCCGGCCTGGTGATGACCTGCCGAATCAGCTATGAAAACAGAACGCAACTCCTCGCTGCCGATCTCCAGATCGGCAACGTGAGCTACCATGTTGATTCTGCTGTCGACTTGAGGAAACTCTTGCCTAGCGTAGTGGCTATCGGCTTCTCAGCAGCTACCGGTTGGTCATCGGAGTCACACCGGGTAATGGCCTGGTCGTTCAACTCGACCTTGGATGGCCCCGGTGCAGGTGGACCTGCTCCTTCTACTTCTCCGCTCTCCAAAATTATTCCTTGGAAGATTGTTGCTATAATAACAGGAGCGCTGGTTGTGGTAGTAGTCATCGCCGCTTTTTGGTATGTATGGCGGCAATCCAGAAGAAAAAACGAAACAGGGTACGAGACTCCAGCCCATGTTGCCAGATGTTTCAGTTACCAGGAGCTGGCCGAGGCAACACACAACTTTGCAGAGGAACAGAAGCTCGGCGAGGGAGGTTACGCTTGTGTTTACAGAGGAGAGCTGGCAAATCCAAGCCGATCGGTGGCCGTAAAAAGGTTCAAGCCCGGAACATCATCTAGTATCGGCATGAGAGCTTTCGAGGATGAGATCAAGGTCATCAGCCAAGTCAAACACCGCAACCTTGTTGAGCTAGTCGGCTGGTGTAATGATGGGAAGAAGCACTGCTTGTTGCTCGTCTACGAGCTTGTCACTGAAGGTAACCTTGATGAACATCTGCATGGGGCAAGGAGCTGGTTGTCATGGACGATGAGGTAAGATGATACAATCGGAGATCACCCTACTCAATGTATCGCATTATTTTTTTCTGTGATTATCTAGGTGGTTTTCAACTGTAAGAACATTTGGTTCATCAATCGCGCTTGTTGTTGATGCCTAGGTATAAGATCATCTTCAACCTAGGTCGGGCCCTACAGTATCTCCACGAAGATTGCAGCTTCTGCGTATTGCATTGCGATATCAAGTCAAGCAACATATTACTGGACACACAGTACGTCGCGAAGTTAGGTGACTTTGGTTTGGCAAGGTTTATTGACCATGACATCGAGTTGACCACAACATGTAACATAGCTGGAACACTAGGGTATATCGACCCAGACTTCGTCACGACGGGGAGGCGGAGCAGAGAGTCGGACATCTACAGCTTAGGCATTGTTTTGCTGGAGATCGTTTCAGGACGGCGTCCAGCAGTTGTAGACCATCAAACTATGGTCACTCCATTGCTGTTATGGGTTTGGGGCAAGAAAAATGGTGAAGCCATCATTGAAGCAGCGGATCCAGCTCTAAGGGAGGAATCCACGGTGGGTGACTGGGGACAGATGGAGCGTGCCCTACTCGTGGGGCTCTGGTGCGCACACCCCGACCCAACCCAGCGGCCATCGATCGCAGAGGTGACGAGGGCCCTGCAGTCAAGGGATGTGGAGATCCCTGACCTACCATTGCCAGCGTTCATGGTAGGGCCATCAAGTTTTGCTGCTGATGACACGTCAAGGGCAAGTGAGACCTCTGATGGCCGCGTCTCTTCAAGTGCCAACCGGGGTGAACTCCAATGGACTCGCTAGCATATGCAATATGGGCAGTTGGGCTGTTCCGCTATAACTAATTATAATGATGATGCCACCGTGATATTGCCAATGCTAACAGTAAGGTATGACCTTGGCGTTGGTTGGGGTCGAGGATGGGATGGACGATCTTAGCAAAGCCGGACAATGTGATGAATGATGTCAGTAGAGAGTGCTAACTCAATCATATAATTCCATGGATTACATTAATCACAATTTTATGCACGTATTTCATTAAGCAGAGGAGAGTTACAATGAGAAACTCCAGGGGAACCTCTGAAGTGCAAAGAATAAGAACCAACGAGCATGCGACCACACGACCAAAGGGGAAGCAGCACCCAACGGCGGCCGAAGCCCCTCCTCTTCCTCGCAAACTCGATGATGAGGTGGTGATCCAAGGCACCATGGGTAAGATGAGACCCATCCACCCAATCCTACCGGCGAAGAAGACAACCAGAGGTGGCATAGTTCCACAGGTGACTGTTGGGGAATTGGGCAAAAACCTTTCACCCTCGAAACGTCGAAGTTGCCGAGTTCGTGAATATTTTCGTGAATATTTTCGTGAATATGCCTCAGGGCGAAAAATCTGTTTCGTGGCAAGGAAACGTTCGTAGAGGTGTTCTGTTAATTCTACATAATTCGCTGATCTTTTAACATCATGCGAAATAATCACCGAATTAACCTTGGATCGCAAGCCTGCTCTCTGTTTCAGGACGTCTGGGATCTGGCGAATTCAGGAAATCATGAACCTGCGAACTTCAGGCAATCCAAGGGATCTCAGTTCGTAAGTCTTGATAAGTGATGATCTTCATGAATGAGGTTTCGGGAGTCGATAGGAAGCCAAGTCAAAGACGTCATCTCAAAAAGTCCGGGTTTGAAGTGTGAACTAGTGGCAGGCTTGTAAATGTGTGAAATTAGCCCCGCAAATCACGGGATGTAAAAGACATTCATGTACATGTTCACACTAGGAATATTCTCTAGATTCGAGGGTAATCTCGGAATGTAAAAGTCCATTCGTCTCCCTATAAAAGGAGGTCCGAGGGCACGTGTAAAGGGGTTCACAACTTTTGAGGCGAGTACAGACTTTCGGGGCTTCCTTGTCCCCCCTTTCATTCTTACCTTCGCGTGTTTATTTCGGTATCTTGTGTTCGGGGATCCCATCCGATTTTCGGACCCCCCCAACATTGGCGCCCACCGTGGCTTCAGCCGACGGGCAATCCACGATGCCTCCACAGAAGAAGTCCAAGAAGAGCGCACCCACAGAAGCCAACCAGGAAGATCATTATACTGAAGAAGACAACGGAAACTCCCTCACTGCAGAACCTTCGCAGATTTCAGACCAAGAAAGGAGGGCGAAGCTCGAGGCTCTCCAGAAGGCACGAGCTGAGAAAATGGCACACACTCTGGAACCACTCACTGAAGAGGAAGCTGATGACGAAGATGACCAGGCCGTTGATAGAGAACTGGAAAGAGTGCACCAGAAAGTACTGCAACTACAGAAAGAGAAAGAAAGATTCGCGAACCAACTGGAAACAAAAAGAAGAGCTTCGGAGAAGCTGGAGAAACTTAACCAGGCAAAAGAGCAAATAGAAAGAATGCAAAGAGAAATTGATGAAATGAAAGAACAAGAAAACAGTTCACTATGGCGTGATTCACCACACCAGAACTCTGGCCAGAACAGAAGAACTTCAAGAGAAAACTTTTTCGCGGGTAACGGAATCTCACAGTTCGCGGATCCAGATTCACCACTCTCACTTGGGTTGCAAACAGCACCGTGGCCACCGAAGTTCAAACCAGTTTCTCTCCCAAAGTACAATGGGTATGGAAACTCTAGACAGTTCCTCATGAGATATGAATCAGCTGTGAATTCAGCAGGAGGAGATGATGTCGCACTGGCCAAATCATTCATCATTGCTTGTGAAGGCCCCGTCCTCAACTGGTACTCTCTGCTACAAACACACTCAATTTGCAGCTGGATTGACCTCAAGACAAAATTCATCCAAGCTTTCCAGATATTTCATGAAAATGCGGCAAAATCATCAGACCTGTAAGTTGTAAGCAGAAAGATAGAGAGCCATTACAGAGCTTCATAAGAAGATTCATGCAACAAAGATCTCAGATCCCGGAAGCAGACGACAAGACAACAATACAAGCGCTGATCAAAGGCCTGACTCCGGGACCAACAGCCTCATACTTGTCCCGAAAAGAGCCCAAAAACTATTAGTGAACTCTTTCACAAACTAGAAGAATACATCAAGTCTGATGAAGATCATCGAAGAAGAGTTGCTGAACGAAATGAGGCAAGGCAAGGCAATAGAGGAACAACATCGAAACCTCATTCTCAAAACCCACGAAATATCAACAATGTGAAAAATCCTCAGTCTAGCCAGGACAACAAACTGAGCACAAGAGGAGGTTTTTCGTCAAGAGGAAGAGGAGGGGGAAGAGGACCCCCGAAAATTCAGAACCACGATCCAAGAGATCCATACTTCTACTGCCGATATCACGGAAGAGGCCATAGCACCGAAGCATGCCCAGAAACAAAAAAAAACATTGCAAGAATCCAACAAGAGAAAACTATGATGAGTATTGCCTCCACGGCGCCGAACCAGTTCCGTCCAAACTTCTGGCAACCACAACTCATGAATCCCCAACCGAATCCAGTCTCAATTCAGCAGTTTCAGCAGGCGCAGTCGTCCTGGCAGCCTTCCCAATAGTTCTATCCCCAGTCTCAGGCGATTCAAGCCATTCAGCAACCACAACCAATTCAAGAAATGTTGCCACCACCACCCGACAATTCATCAAGACAAGAGTCGAGTTCGAGAGGCCATAATCCGAAAGCCTTACCTTCCTTCGGAACTATCATGCCTATAACAGGAGGTTCAGCCATGGAGTTTGAGACAAAAAGACAAAGAAACAATTACTTCAGATCTGTGAACACAGTCATCAATGACGGTCCAGCAGCGCACCAGAATGGGCTAAGGTGCCGATAACATTCACAGAACAAGATTTTAGATTGAAATCGACGGACCACAACGATGCCATGGTCATCGAGGTGAATATAGCCGGATGGGTTATCGGACAAGTTCTGGTGGATAATGGAAGTTCGGCAGACATCTTATTCATGAAAACTTTCGAGAAGATGAGCTTGAGTCCACACATGCTGCAGCCACCAGAGTACCCACTGCTGGGTTTCGGAGGAAAACCAATCAAGCCAGCGGGAAAGATAGCTCTGCCCGTATCCTTTGGAGATCTTGACAATGCCAGAACCGAAACTCTCACCTTCGACGTGGTCGACATGTACCATCCATACTTCACGATTTTCGGCAGAGGATTCATTAACAAGTTCGATGCGGTGATAAGGCAACAGTTCCTATGCATGAAAATGCCGGCACCAAAGGGAGTCATCACTGTATTCGGCGATCAGCAAGAGGCCCGAAACATTGAAAAGGGTCACACACCGGGACAAACCAATGTGCATCACCTGAACTCTGCCGAAGAGAAGAAAGAACCATATGTTGAGGCCAAGAGAGATAAAGAAAAAGTTGAAATAGCTGCTGATGGTGAAACGAAGAAAGTGTACTTAGATGGTATGCCAGACAGAGCAGTCGTGATAGGGGCTCATCTCAGTCCCAAAGAAGAGAAAGAACTTGTTCAGTTCCTCAATAGGAACAAGGATGTTTTTGCATGGTCAGCCAAAGATCTGCAGGGTGTTGATAGGGATATCATTGAGCATGCCCTAGAAACAGACGAAAGAATAACCCCGAAAAAGCAGAAACTCAGAAAGATGTCCGAAGAAAAAGCCAAGGCAGTAGAAGCTGAGGTGCAGAGACTTCAGGATGCCAAGGTGATCAGAGAAGTCATGTATCCTGTATGGCTGGCCAATACTGTACCAGTTAAGAAAAAAAATGGAAAGTGGAGAATGTGTGTGGACTTCACAGATCTAAATAAAGCTTGCAAAAAGGATGACTTCCCCTTAGAAAGGGTGGACAAAGTTGTTGACGATGCCGCGAATAGTGAAATGCTATCACTCCTGGACATGTTCTCAGGATATCATCAAATAAGGGTACGAAAAGAAGATGAGGAGAAAACAAGTTTCATCACTCCTTTCGGAACCTTCTGCTTTGTCAGAATGCCAGAAGGACTGAAAAATGCAGGATGCACATTCTCAAGAATGATAGCAATAGTTCTCCATCCCCAGCTTCGGAGAAATATTCTTGCATATGTCGACGATATAGTTGTCAAGAGCATTCAAAGGAAAGACCACATCAGCGATCTGGCAGAAACCTTCGCGAACCTCAGAGCAGCGAATCTTAAGTTGAATCCTAAAAAATGCGTCTTCGGCATCCACAAGGGAAAAGTTCTGGGATGTCTTGTTTCAAGAAAAGGCATCGAAGCAAATCCTGACAAAATCAAGGCTCTAATCGAAATGCAAGATCCCGTTTCAGTGAAAGACATGCAAAAGTTGACAGGAAGAGTTGCTGCCCTTAACAGGTTCATCCCTAGAGCTGCAGAGAGAAGCTTGCCTTTCTTCCAAGTTCTCCGAAGTTCCAAGAACTTTCAGTGGTCCGAATCTCAGAAACAAGCTTTCCAAGAGCTCAAAGACTATCTGTCAAATATGACTAAGTTATGCCCTCCAGAGCCAAAATCGCCACTTCTGTTGTACTTGTTTGCTTCAAATTCGGCAGTAAGCGCTGTGCTAGTGCAAGAGAAAGAAGAGGAAGGAAAGCTGAAACAAATTCCCGTATATTTTGCTTCCGAAGCTCTTTCAGGCTCTAAACTCTTTTACTCTGAATTAGAGAAGATAGCGTATGCTGTTGTGATGGCTGCAAGAAAACTAAGCATTACTTCGAGGGTCATAGAATAAGGGTTATCACAAACCAACCGCTGAATGAGCTCTTCACGAACAAAGAGGCATCAACCCGAATCATCAAATGGGCTGCTGAACTCTCAGAATATGCAGTTGATTTCGAGAGAAGAAGTGCAATCAAATCGCAAGTCCTGGCAGATTTTGTCGTAGACTGGACATCGCCAACACATAATCCTAGCGAAGACATAGTCACACCTTGGGTAGTGCATTGTGATTGGGCCTGGTGCGATAGAGGAATTGGAATATCAGCAATCGTGATAAGATACGCTGCTCGGCTCGTTTTCGCGGATGATGTGCATTCCACAAACAACACAACCGAATATGAGGCTCTACTCCTAGCTTTGAGGAAGATGAAAGCTCTGGGTCAGCAAACCTTTATCATCAAGACAGATTCTAAGGTCATTCAGGAACACATCGAGAAAGCGAGTGAAGCAAGGAATCCTGTGCTGATGAAGTATCTCGAGAAAGTCAGAGAGATGGAAAGGCACTTCAAGGGCTATTCAGTTCAACACATACCAAGAAATGACAACAACGAAGCAGACAAACTGGCGAAAGCAGCAGCCCAGAATCATGCATTACCCCCAGACGTGTTCTTCGAAGTCATCAAAGATCCGTCCGTCAAAGAACCAAAGCCACAAGCAGTGAATATTGTGGAAGCTCGCGACTGGAGAGCCGAAATCATGGCATACCTGAGGGGTCACTATGAACCACAAGACGAATTGGAGGAAAAAAGGCTAAAGCAAAGGGCAAGGGGCTATGCCGTAGTGGGCGGAGAGCTGTACAAATCAGGGGTTACCGAACCATGGTTGAGATGCATAACCTCCGAAAAAGGCGTGGAACTCCTCAAGGAAATCCATAGTGGATTTTGTGGTGCACACATAGGCACAAGGGCTCTAGCAAGCAAAGCTATAAAGCAAGGATTTTTCTGGCCTTCGATAAATGTTGACGCAAAGAAGCTAGTTCGGGAATGTGAAGCATGCTAGAAAATAGCGAATCAGCAAAACTTGCCGTCTATGCCAGTTCATCTAATTCCTCCTTCATGGCCTCTGCAAAGGTGGGGAATGGATCTGGTCGGCCCATTGCCAACAGCTCAAGGAAACTGCAAATTCGCAGCAGTAGCAGTTTACTACTTCACCAAGTGGGTAGAAGCAAAGGCGCTAGCAAATATCACAGCACCAACAATTCAAAAATTCTTCTGGCAGAACATAATCTGCAGATTCGGAGTACCAAGAGAGCTGACCGTTGATAATGGAAAGCAGTTCGACTGTTACTCTTTCAAGGAATATTGCAGAACTTTGGGAACTCATGCGAAGTTCTCCTCAGTTTATCATCCGCAGTCAAATGGGGCTATTGAAAGAGCAAATGGGCTGATATTTTCGGGAATCAAAAAGTGTTTGTATGATCAAAAGAAGGGCAAGTGGACGGATGAATTGCCGAAAGTGATCTGGTCTCATAATACCACAGTGTCAAGAGCAACGGGTTTCACACCTTTTCGCTTACTATTTGGCACCGAAGCAATGACACCAGAAGAGATCAAGAATAAGAGCATGAGAGTGCAGAAAGCAAGAGAGATCAAAGAAGCTGATATGAAGGTAGAGAAAGACATGATAGAGCTAACGATCCTAGAAGCTGCCGAAAACATCGAGAAATACCAAAAAGAAACCAAGGCATGGAAGGATAGAAAAGTGGTCAGGAAAGACATCAAGTCTGGCGATTTGGTTCTGAAAAGGAAGAAAAATTGGGAGAACCTCGGGAAACTCCAAGAACCATGGGAGGGGCCATACATAGCAAAAGAAACAAACATGCCAGGAGCTTTCCGCTTGATAGATCAAACCGGCGAAGAGCTGCCCCATTCGTGGAACGCCGATAGCTTAAAGAGGTACTACCCTTAAAAATCTTGAAAGTAGTTAGATTCATTTTTCAGCATTTCTCTTCGCAAGTTTAAATTTCATAAAATTGTAAAACTTCCGAACCATGAATCTATAAGTGGTTTCGGGAACAAAAACATTTACTTCTCGCATTTAAGTTAGAATAAGAAGGACCGTACTCTTTTTCTTGCAAAGGGGGCCCTAAATCAAGGGGCAAGGTTTTTAACGAGGCGGATCCTATGTAAATACTCTTTGTGATACATATGAAAAGAGTTTTCCCCCAAATCATGTGTCTTGAGGAATTCCATCGTGAGAAAGAAAGTTCGTGAAAAAGGCTCCGTGATAGCCTGAACCCCATCGTGAGAAAGAAAGTTCGTGAAAAAGGCTTCGTGATAGCCTGAATTCCATCGTGAGAAAGAAAGTTCGTAAAAAAGGCTTCGTGATAGCCTGAATTCCATCGTGAGAAAGAAAGTTCGTGAAAAAGGCTTCGTGATAGCCTGAATTCCATCGTGAGAAAGAATGTTCGTGAAAAAAAGCTTCGTGATAGCCTGAATCCCATCGTGATAAAAGAAAAGTTCGTGAAAAGGCTTCGCGATAGCCTAAGTTCCAATGTGAGAAAGAAGTTCCATCGTGAGAAAGAAAAAGTTCTTGAGAAAAGAGGCTCCGTGATAGCCTAGATTCCATCATGAGAAAAGTTCATGAAAGAGGCTCCGTGATAGCCTAGATTCCATCATGAGAAAGGTTCGTGAAAAGGCTCCGTGATAGCCTAAGTTCCATTGTGAGAAAGAAGTTCCATCGCGAGAAAGAGAAAGTTCTTGAGAAAAGGCTCCGTTATAGCCCGAATTCCATCATGTGAAAGAAGAATTCGTGAAAGGGCTCCGTGAAAGCCGAGATTAAAGAAAAGAAAAGAAAAGTTCTGTGAAAGAGGCTCCTTGATAGCCAAAGGCTCCGTGAAAGCCTAAATCCCACCTTAAAGGGATTTCCTACCGAAAGGGCTGAGACAACAACAAGTTGTGCCCTAAATCCCACCTTAAAAGGGATTTCCTACCGAAAGGCCTGAGACAACAACAAGTTGTGGCCTAAATCCCACCTTTAAAGGGATTTCCTACCGAAAGGGCTGAGACAACAACAAGTTGTGCCCTAAATCCCACCTTAAAAGGGATTTCCTACTGAAAGGCCAGAGACAACAGCAAGTTGTGGCCTAGATCCCACCTTGAAGGGACATCCTACCAAAAGCACGGGAACAACTGAAGGTTGTGGCCCAGAAAACACAAGCGTTTCTGTTCTGAATTTTATGTGTGAAAAGTTATAGCCAAAGTTACCTCTGATGAAAGAGCAAATAAGAATAGTAGAGAACATTCATGAAGAGTTATACAAACTTTTTTAGGAAAATCTTCTTCCAAGGGCCAAGGGGCTCAATCATCTCCGAAGGCCAGAGTTCATAAAGGATGGTTGAAGCAACTGAAGGTTGCGATATCAACCCGGGCAAGTATGCCAAGCGGGCGCAAGTCCACAAAATTCGTGAAACAAATTTTGTCAACATGCATTCGAAAGGGGTTATCAATTCTCAGGCACCCATGAAATTTTGCATGAAAACGGCAAGGTGGGGAGGGTGACGTTTTTTCTTAAAAAACGAGTTTATTGCCTTAGTTTCATACAAAATTTCATAAAATCAAAATTACAAAGCTTCCAAGAGCTGAGAATTTCAGAAAGGAAGTTCGACGATACGGCCTGGTTTACGACCCCTTTCTTCGGCAATATCACTAGCATAAGCGAGGCTACAATCGCCAGTTGTAGGGCTAAGGGGCTCCATCTTCACCAAGGTCCGCGAACTCGAGGCTTCGCTGGTAAGAGCATAACCGTCTCGTTGAAGGAAAAACCAACCAAGTTGAAAACTACGCATCGAATAATACTGACAACATTCGGCCCAAAAGTCAGTAAATCTGCTTCCAGGATTAGCTTCTTTGTACAATCGCCAAGCTTCACCACTAACTATTTGATCCTGGCGATGGATTCGCAAAGGTATCACATCCTGCACAGGCCCACCTTGCAGGACCTGCGCAGGTTAAAATTTACAAGACAAAAGTTCAGAAGGGGGCTCGCAGCCCACAAATATACAAGTATATAGTTTTCGACATCAAGAGTAATGTTCGGACAAGTGTAATTTCATCCATCGATGTCAACCTTCGGGGAGCTAGTTTGACGATCGGAGCTCTCTTCACCCCCGTCGTCTTGACCATCACCACTGCTGCTGCTGTCACTAATTCCAGCTTCCTCCGAACCATCTTCATCATCAGTAGCATCGTCATCTTCTTCAGATCCGGAGGGTGATTCTTGGCTTTCTGTAGCTTTACCACGTTCCTCTTTCTGAATCATCTGAAGAAACATAAAAAAAAGGGAAGAGTTAATAAAAATCAAGATAGAAACATCCATGAGGTGTCAAAAATCAGGCAAGATTTCCCAAAACCAACCTTGTCAAGTTTTGCGCGAGCAATCTTTTTAGCGAACTCCTTGCCGCTTGCAAACCAAAACTCCCTTGCGAATTTAATCTTTATAGCCTGGACGTCTTCGTTGGGGCGAATAATCGACGTGCTCCCGGCGTCGGGAAAGTGTGAAAGTTTCTCACGAAACTTCACGAGATCAACGCAATCGAAATCGTAGAGAAGCTTCAGAATACTCTCTACTGAAAAGGCAGCCGCGAAGTCGCTAGCTCCTGAAATAACATCGGGAAGAGCATGGAACTCTGCTTCAATCCAATCGATCAGATCGGAGATTTCTTCGCTTTCGGGGAATGGACCGGGACGAACACCAAAGTTTTTTAGGGCCTCTCTGTACTCTTCGAACAAGAGTTTCAATTTTTTCTTGATTTCATCAACATCCTGTACTGAAGCTTTGCTTCGCTCGGATAAGGCCTTCTCAAGATCTTGAATCTTTTGTTCTTTACTGCTCAGAGTCTTTGCAAGATCAGAATTCTTTGTCGAAAGCTCAGCATTGCTAACACGAAGCTCATCAATAGTTTTAGCATTCTTGTCAGAATCCTTGCGAAGGTTTTCGATCATTTTCAGATCATCTTCATGAGTCTTGTTTAGCTTCTCGAGGTCTTTCTTTGAATCGTTGAGGGCAGCTTCAGCAAGTTTCTTTTCATCTTGACACTTCTTCAGAGAGTCAGCAAGCTCAGAGATCCATTGCTCTAATTTAATACTTGAAACTTGACTCTTGTTGAGTTCGCGCTTTAGCTTCTTAGATTCACCAGAGAGCTTCTTAATAACCTCATCCTTTTCAAGGAGCCGTTCAGAGACCACCTTGCCAACAATTGATGCCTTCAAGTCATAAGTCTTCTGAAAACTGGCAAGCTCCGAAGATGAGAGTTTCCGAGCATTCTCTTCGAAAACTGCGAAAGATATAAAGCCTAAAGTAACAAAAACTCAAGAAATATAAAAAAACCATCAGAGTACAAAGAGATGGAAGAAATGTGCGAACCTGCTGGGTTCAACTTTATCAAAGGAATCTCGTTTGCGGGCTCAGAAATCGTCAGAGATTTCTGAACAGATGAGGAGATGTGCTTCTCAACAACAGAGGAATGCTTTTCAACAACGGATGATGCCTCGCCAGTCAACCGAGTTTTTTTCTTCGGCACTCCCTCTCCTGTTTCATCCACAAATTCAGGGGATGTCCATAGCAAGGCAAATTTAGGAGCGTCATCATCCGAATCAACCACTTCACCCCTAACACTTAGTAATTCGCCTCTAAAAGACGTACCAAAGCTTTCATTGTAAGCAGTAATTGAAGGACAAGGATCTTGACCTTCGGGAAGTTCTTTGCGCTCCTCAATCAAAGAAGGGTTTTCGATAGGATCATCGCCTCTTTGAACAGTCAGCTCTAGATCTTTAGTAAATTTTGGGGAAGCCTTGTCCTTGGAAGCAAAAGCCTGAGAAGTACCGGCCCCAATTTCAGCAGCAGATTCAACAGGAGCAGCCTGAACTTCGAGCATATCCTCTGAAAAAGTTTCAACATCAACAAATTCATTCTCAGAACCTGGACTATAGTTGCGACGAACGCCAAATCTCAAATCACACCATAAGAAAGAGGAGAAACCTATGGGAAGGGGTTCTCCAGTGATTTCATCGTCAGAGAAAGCCGAAGGAACACGCTGAACTGTGGCAACAACGATCTTCTTTACGGTTTTCTTAGCTTTTTTCTGGCTCAGCTGAGCAAGACTTGAGGCCGCTTGAACTTCAGCATCAAAAACATCTTCAGAGGCTTTCCGTTTTCTCTTGCTAGACTCCAGAGACTTAGTCTTCTCAAGACAAATAGTAACAGAAGAAATGTCCCCTGCATCGTTCTTTCCCTTTCCTTTCTTCAAAGATTTTTTCCGTGGAGCTTTGGGAGGAGCAGCCGAACAAACTGCAACGGCAACAGCTGGGACCTTCTTATCAACGCCCGGAGGACGGGAGCGAAGTGCAGTCTCAGCACCAAGCTCAGAAAATACTCGATTCACTCTTCTCTTATGCTTCACAAGGGCTTTGAAAGATTTGTACTCGTTAAGAGTTGACTCGCCAACCATGGTATCAACTTTTTTCTCGACTTCAGAAATAAAGTCTTCGACACTTTGGCCTTCTTTAAGTCGCAAATTAAATCTAGGAAAAGGCACTTGCTGCGTCGCCCAATCCACACTCAAGGAAACGATACTAGCAGGCCGCCATCCAGCAGATATGGGCCAAACTCCGGCTGCAATAAACTCTTCAATGACATCGCGACCGCCGAGAATGGTGCTGGCCAACAAAAAAGCATTTTCGCAGTTCTCGAAGTTGGCAACACGCTTGTTGTATGAAGCGGTACACACTGCAGTCACCGGTGCCATTGGCGAATAGAAGGGGTAAGCTGGCCCGGTGTAGCCAGAAACCTTAGACATGTCCACCTTCACGTAAAACCAGTAAGAGCTCCAATCTTTGGAAAGGTTGGTCTTGCTGCAGGGTGCAAGTTGGATCCGGTTGAGACCCCTTCGTGAATTTTGTCTTCGCGTATTAAAAGTACAACACGCGTAGTGCGCATCGTAGTACTTCCCATCGTCAAGCTTAATAATGTCCTTCTCGATCACAAGCTCGAACAAACGAGTGAAGATATCGGCACCAAAGTTACACTCAAAGGTTTTCATGATCCAAAAGAACTTTGAAAGTTCCAAGAAGGAATTTGGCGTCAACTAATGCATCTTCACAGAGAACTTCTCAAGTATGCAAGGCAGAAGGGGATCACAGGGGAATCTGAGTCCACAAGTAAAAAAATCTCTGAAAACAACAACTTCATTTGCTTCGGGAGTAGGGACTTGTTCGCCAGAGGGAGGGCGTCCATCACCAACAGGGCAAAACCCGGCTCCCTCATACTCCTTGATAAGATTGGCTGTAACCTTTGATTCGCCGAACACGAAGGCCGGAGGATAAGACTTAGTCTTCATGACAACAAGATCACTCACATCAGCATCGACGTTGGAGAGATCCTCTTCACCGTCAGATCTTATCTCACTGTCTTCATGACTACCAGAATCATGAACGGTTTCGGCAACAGGGTTGTCTGTGCGAGACGGAGCGTTCTCAAAATCACGAACGTTTTCCTCACTGGGCGGGACACCAGCAGCGGCTAATTCCTCCGAAGTCATGGGTCTAGCAGTGCTTTTGGTACGAGCCACCTGCCTGATAATAAGGAAAATACGAAACGTGAATCAACTCATAAGAAACAAAAATATACCAAAATATACGACTAATAACAAAAGCGTATAAGAAAGAAGAAAATAATACCTTCGAAAACAGAAGAATTCGCCGAACTTCGGATGTCCTCAGACGAAGAGTTCTTCCGCGAAAATGCCTTGAAACTTTCGAAGAAAGCGATGGAACGGTGAAAAAAACTTACTGCACCCACCCTCTATTTATAGGGAGAGGGGGGTAGTTTCAAGAAACCGCCTCGATATGACCGTTGCGAGTTTTCAGGGGAACGCGTGTCCACTCCGACGTTCCGCGGGTGACGTTTTTTACCAGAATTCGGGATATTTTTCGGGGAAACGGATCGTCGGAGTCAACCCGCTTCCCCGAGGGGCTAGTGTTGGGGAATTGGGCAAAAACCTTTCACCCTCGAAATGTCGAAGTTGCCGAGTTCGTGAATATTTTCGTGAATATTTTCGTGAATATGCCTCAGGGCGGAAAATCTGTTTCGTGGCAAGGAAACGTTCATAGAGGTGTTCTGTTAATTCTACATAATTCGCTGATCTTTTAACATCATGCGAAACAATCGCCGAATTAACCTTGGATCGCAAGCCTGCTCTCTGTTTCAGGACATCTGGGATCTGGTGAATTCAGGAAATCATGAACCTGCGAACTTCGGGCAATCCAAGGGATCTCAGTTCGTAAGTCTTGATAAGTGATGATCTTCATGAATGAGGTTTCGGGAGTCGATAGGAAGCCAAGTCAAAGACGTCATCTCAAAATGTCCGGGTTTGAAGTGTGAAGTAGTGGCATGTTTGTAAATGTGTGAAATTAGCCCCGCAAATCACGGGATGTAAAAGACATTCATGTACATGTTCACACTAGGAATATTCTCTAGATTCGAGGGTAATCTCGGAATGTAAAAGTCCCTTCGTCTCCCTATAAAAGGAGGTCCGAGGGCACATGTAAAGGGGTTCACAACTTTTGAGGTGAGTACAGACTTTCGGGGATTCCTTGTCCCCCCTTTCATTCTTACCTTCGCGTGTTTATTTCGGTATCTTGTGTTCGGGGATCCCATCCGATTTTCGGACCCCCCAACAGTGACAACCACCGAGCGAAGATCGAGCAGCAAAGGTGGAGCGACATCGAGAGAGCGGAGCACGAGCTCACTCCTCAATCATCCTTGAAGAGCATCCCAGAACATGGTCGTTAACCCAAGATGCCCTCCGTGCCCAGGCCACCATCGACGCCCACGAGGACGGCACCACGCAAATCTGCCCATGGAGGCGCCGAATGTGGCCGTGGAGGTAGAACGGCACGTGACGACCCGACCCGACTAGGAGCCACCATAGCCACCAAGCACGTGGGAAAGAAGCTCCCCACCACGAGGAGCCTCACCGCATCAGGCCCACGCACATGCAGTGTAGATCGCCGCTGGGAGCCTACGCAACGACCCCTGCCATCGGACCCCAGGCCACGACGAGCAACACCGCACCCCGCCGCGGGGGCTGCAGCTCGAAACAGCCCCACGGAGAGGTCCCCCGCCGGCGCCCACGTTGGGGTGAGGGGAACGTCGTTCCGCTAGGACCGGAGGCGGCTGGTCCCCGCCGTGCCGCCTCCTCGAGGCACACCACAACGCATGAGCCGGCACCACAAGGCACTGGCAACGGCCAGCCACGCTCGGCGACGTGACCATGGGATGACAGGCCCGCGGCACGGCGATGGTCCCGTTACGCACCGGTGGTGCGGTCACATGAAGGAGCACCGTGGTGGGGCAGCGACGGTGGACAGTGGCGCGGTGACGGATCCGGAAAGCGGTGGTGTAGTCACGACGAGTGCCGATATAGGGCCTAGCCTGCAGATCCGGTGGTGGGGAATATAGATCCGGCCATGGGGGTGCGAATCAAGACTCCGGCGGCCGGCGGCCACAACCGGCAGGGAAAACACATCAGAGTTGAATGGGATCTAGTGTTGCGGGGGTGGAGAAAGAAGAACGGAGAAAGAGAAACGAGAGAAAGGGGTTCGCGGTGCAGCCGCAGGCCGCTGCTGCCGCCACTAGCTAGCGACAGCGGCGGCCACCGCGGCTGCTGCGGGGAGGTGCTGGGTGGGTCGGGTGTCGTCCCTTGTGTCGCCTCGAGGACGACGCCCATTAATAAAAAAGAAATGACAAGATATTGTGAGACTACAAAGAGTACAAAGTCTTACAATAGTGATTACCTTTTACATTTAAAATTTCTGTGAACGATTACAGCCGTCCATTTTTTGAAAGCGAACAATAACTACATCGTTTGAAATGGTCAGTACGTAGAAATCCTTGTTCCATGAAGCAATCATTCACAAATTTGATATGATACAATCATTCATAAATTCATCGCCAATTCGATTACGTAGTAGTGTCTTCACAATTTTCATTGCTGAAAAGAACCTCTCTACTGATGCAGTAGAGATAGGGAGAACTTGTACGAGCTCCGGAAGAACAAGTACGAACTCATAGACCAAAGGAAAACAAAGATGTTAATTTGTATTCACGGTCAACCTACCAAGCTCAAAATACTAATCAACTTGGCACATCATTCATCAGCTCTCACATTATCAATGTAAATAGAAATCTCACGAGCAAGATCTTTTAGTTGCATTGAATGAGAATCTTCTGCGTATGACTTAGCCAACTCCATCAAACTTGCAATTTGAAAGCATCAAAAGAATTCTTGGGATTAAAAGAAGAGAGCTGGGTAAATACTTAGAGTTCACCTCATCAAAACGATCTTGAACTCTGCAACTTGCAAGACAATAATGGGGTTCAGATGTAGTGCTGATAATTGGTGCAGTTTGACTTTTTCCTAGGTTTATGATGATCTATATGGTCCTTCATGATTGGCCCAAGGGGGCTTGAGGAGGAGACTCGCTCTTGGAGCATTCCCACATTCCTCAAACTTGTTGGCCCCATTCCGAGACGGTTTTCAACCCAACACTACTCATAATAGACAACATCAAGGTCGACTTAGACTTCCACATCTTTGATATCCTTGATCGAGGTCGACTCATCCTTGAAATTTTTAACAAACTCTTGGAGTTGTTCTTAGCAACCGGAGTCATTGGTAGAAAAGGACACAGAAAAGGATGCTGCAATGATGATAGATGGAACAACTACATCGAACTTGCTCGTCAAAGAAGAAACTTTATATCAGTACGGCAAATAAACCAGAATCTGACTGTTTCAGCTCCAATGACATTTCGCTCCCTTAAGAGAACACAGAAATGGCCACGCATGTTTATTTTGATCCATGTCGCCAAAACGAATTCCGGAGACCTCGAAGTTAAAGTGTGGAAGAAGCAAACGATTAGCTGCGCATGATCTGTTAGGGGTATGCAAATTGTAGTTTTCTGTGTTTTCTGGATACATGGAGCTGTACTACTGCTTGGCTTTTGCTGCTGGCAGCTGCTGCTCCTAATAATTTCAGAAAAACTTGATCCTTTAAAATAGGAGCTGCTAGCGTATGGTTAGGCTATGTGTAATATTCAATTCCTTAATGGTATAGGCTCCATATATTCCAGGACAGCTGGTTCGCATTAGGAAACTACATTTTGCTTTTGCATGTTGCAGTTTGTGTTTTGTCTGTCTACTGCAAATTGGACATTGTTTTAATATTTGCTGTTTTGTAGCGGCCCCAAATTAAACGATACCAACATAGGTAATAAAAACATTCAGATGATACTTCCTCTGTTCATCTTTATCTTTATAAAGGCTTCGCTCATTTCGTTGTAAAGAACCGTCAACCAGCCATTACTCTGAAACAGAATCATTGTTATATAATTAAGCTTAATTTATTTTTCCCTTGCAAAAGCAACAATTTGCATTTAAATTCTCATAGAAAGAAGGGAGCTAGCTATCATCATATGAATATATAATCTGAAATAGATACTCCCGAGGCCATGGACATATATACATACACTAGCTGCCAAATGGTGAGACCTCCATTTCGTGGATATATGTCCATAGGGATGACACGTGTGTTTAACACGCTGCAACTCGTCCCACAGAAATACAACAGCCGGTAGCAATGACCATACCCCAACTTTGGCTCTGCCAAGTGCTGCTGTCAAGCCTCTTCGTACCTCAGGCAATGTCTGTCTCCTTCGACTTCGATTTCTCCCAACCGAGTGGGTACAAGGTTGCAAACTTAAGCTTGCTGGGCGATGCCCAGATTGTGGACAAAGTGATCGAGCTGACGAGAAAAGGCTTGGAGAATAGCGTAGGACGGGCGTCGTACTCAGAATCAGTAGCCATTTGGGATGAGACCACCGGTGAGCTCGCCAGTTTCACCACCATATTCTCCTTCCAAATATTACCGCACACCAACCTCAGAAGTGGCGACGGCATGGCTTTTTTCCTCACGCACTACCCATCGGTTATCCCTGCCTCAGGCGGCGGTGGCGGACTCGGCCTGTTCAGTTTGGACACTTCCAATGCGACGGGGGTTAACCGGACCGTGGCAGTCGAGTTTGACACCTTCATAAATGCCGGCATCGACAAAACCAACAACCACATTGGCATCGACGTCAACACCCTCATCTCTAGGGTGTATACTAACACCAACGTGCCAGGTAGGAACCTGACGTCAGGCCTGGTGATGATCTGCGAGATCAGCTATGGAAACAACACGCAGCGCCTCGCCGCCGATCTCCAGATCGGTAACGTGAGCTACCATGTGGATTCCGTTGTCGACCTACGGCAAGTCTTGCCTAGCATAGTGGCCATCGGCTTCTCAGCAGCTACCGGTCTAGCATCGGAGTTGCACCGGGTACTGGCCTGGTCGTTCAACTCCACCTTGGATGGCCTAGGTGCACGTGCACCTGCTCCATCTCATTCGACATTCTCCAAGACTATTTCTTGGAAGATTGTTGTAATAATAACAGGAGCAGTGGCTGTGGTAGTAGTCATCGCCGGTTTCGTGCATATATGGCGGCAATTCAGAAAAAAGAACAATAATAAATGGTATGAGTCTCCAGCCCATGTTGCCAGATGTTTCACTTACCGTGAGCTGGCCGAGGCGACAGACAACTTTGCAGAGGAGCGGAAGCTTGGCGAGGGAGGTTATGCTTGTGTTTATCAAGGAAAGCTGTCAAATCCAAGTCGGTCGGTTGCGGTGAAAAGGTTCAAGCCCGGAACATCCTCTAGTATCGGCATGACAGCTTTCGAGGATGAGATCAAGGTCATCAGCCAAGTCAGACACCGCAACCTTGTTGAGCTAGTAGGCTGGTGCAACGATGGGAAGAAGAACTGCTTGTTGCTCGTTTATGAGCTTGTCACTGAAGGTAACCTTGACGAACATCTACATGGCGCACGGAGTTGGTTGTCGTGGACCATGAGGTATGATGATACGATCCAAGATGACCCTGCTCAATGTTTCTCATTATTTTTTCTATCATTATCTGGGTGGATCTCAACTGTAACAACATTCGAATCTGCGGTCGCGCTTGTTATTGATGCCTAGGTATAACATCATCCTCAACCTAGGCCGGGCCCTACAGTATCTCCATGAAGATTGCAGCTTCTGCGTGTTGCATTGCGACATCAAGTCCAGCAACATATTACTGGACTCACGGTATGTTGCCAAGTTAGGTGACTTTGGATTGGCAAGGTTTATTGACCATGACATCGAGTTGACCACGACACGTAACATAGCTGGAACAATTGGGTATGTTGACCCAGACTTTGTCATGACGGGGAAGCGGAGCAGAGAGTCAGACGTCTACAGCTTTGGCATTGTTTTGCTGGAGATCATTTCAGGACGGCGTCCAGCTGTTGTAGACCATCAAACTATGGTCACTCCGTTGCTGTTATGGGTTTGGGGCAAGAAAAATGGTGAAGTCATCCTTGAAGCAGCGGATCCAGCTCTAAGGGAGGAATCCACGGTGGGTGACTGGGGACAGATGGAGCGTGCCCTGCTCGTGGGGCTCTGGTGCGCACACCCCGACCCAACCCAGCGGCCATCGATCGCAGAGGCGACGAGGGCCCTGCAGTCAAGGGATGTGGAGATCCCTGACCTACCATTGCCAGCATTCATGGTAGGGCCGTCAAGCTTTGCTGTTGATGACACATCAAGGGCAAGCGAGACCTCTGATGGCCGCATCTCTTCAAGTGCCAGCCAGGGTGAACTCCAATGGATTAGCTAGCATATGCCACTGTGGGAAGTTGTGCTGTTTCGCTAGAGCTAATAATTATAATGATGATGCCACCATGCTAACGCCAATGCCAATGCCATAGGTAGGCCATGACATGGCGTTGCTTGGGGGATGGCTGTAATGGACGGCCTTAGAGAAGCCAGAAAATATAGTGACCGTGGTCAGCGGAGAGTGCTAACTCATATATTTCCATGGATTGTATTAATAAAAAATAAATGATGAAATATTGTGAGACTACAAGGTCTTACAATAGTAATTAACTTTTACAATTACAATCTCTCTCTGATTATGGCCATCCATTTTGTGATAGAGAACATAATTCATGGTTGTGAGAAATCCTTGTTCCACGAAGCCTATATGATACAATCATTCATAAATTCATCTACAATTCGATTAAATAGTACTATATCTTCACAATTTTCTCCACTGATGCAGAAGCGATAGGAAGAACTAGTACTACCTCCAGTAGACAATAGACCAAAGAAAAAAATGAAGATGTTTATTTTCACCATCAGCCTACCAAGCTCAGAAATACCATTCAACTTGACAAATCTTTCATCAGCTCTCACCATTGTCAATGTAAACAGGAAGTTCACGAGCAAGATCTTTTAGTTGCGTCGAATCAAATTTTTCTGGGTATGACTTAGCCAACTCCATCAAACTCTGCAATTTGAAAGCATCAAAAGAATTATTGGGATTAAAAGAAGAGAGCTGGGTAAGTATCTTAGAGTTAACCTCATCAAAATGATCATTGAACTCTGCAAGTTGCAAGTCAATAATGGGGTTCAGACAGTCATATGTTGTGCTGATAATTTGTGCGGTTTGTCTTCTTCCTAGGTTTATGTCAATCTATATAATCCTGTATATCCAACTTAGGAATTCCATATTGTTCGCAAAAAGAATATACAATCCCCAACAAAGATTCCCAGCCATCATCTCAAATTGGTTGGAATTTGTGCTTGGTTATCTTCACCTCTACCATAGCCTCCAAGATATCTTTATCTTTTCTTTGCAATTATATTGACAGAGCATTTGCATGTCCCAAAATAAGCAACATAAGTGCAAGTGGAACACAAGGTCAAAATCCTTGATATAGTCCACGAGACCACGAGCTTGAGGTCTATTAGCATCACTTGAATTTTTTTTTCAACATACTGGAGCACATGAATAACTTTAGGGAACAAATCCATTGTGCTCTTGAGGGTTTTATAATGAGAACCCCAGTTTGTGTCTCTGGCTCTTTGAAGGGACTGCTCATGATTTAATCCAGTGCCACCGTTTATTTGTCCACAACCAATAGCCTTTATAATTTTCTTGCTGCCTTCCTAGAATCAACGAATCATATATTTAGGTTTGCATGAAGCCCCCA
Source organism: Cenchrus fungigraminus (assembly GCA_036936925.1). NCBI lineage: Eukaryota > Viridiplantae > Streptophyta > Magnoliopsida > Poales > Poaceae > Cenchrus > Cenchrus fungigraminus. Next base: position 23,607,760 of record CM072774.1, on the reverse strand, counting down.
CAACAAAAAGTAATAGGGATGACATCTCAAACAAAGCACTAGCATTATGATTCTTTTTAGCTACTGCTACAATGACTCATTGTAGCTGATGAGCAAAGCAATGGATGTAGAATGCTATGTTATTCTCTCTCAAGATTAGAGCTCTTAAACTATTATACTCACCTCTATTGCATTTGTAGCCTACATGATTTCGAAGCCTATCAGCTAGTGTTGTTATATCCTTTTCATCCATCTATGCAAATGCATCAATTCCATCTTGCCACCATCAGTTGGAGTTTTTTTTTCATTTCAAGAATCGTTCCAGCATATATATATATACTTCGAGACTTTGATTGCCTATTAAATTTTTGAGCATAATTAACACAAGAGAGGAGAGGGCCAGTGCAGAATCAATAAAAACTATATAATCGGGTACCCACTACAGGAATTCTCTCCATACTCGCACTACTGGAAAAACGGGTATTTGTACCGGTTCATAACCCTCATTTGTACCGGGTATTGAACCGGTACAAAACATCCTGTACAAATGTGGTGGAGCATTTGTACCGTGGGGTGTTACGCCCCGGTACACATGTTATTTCCGTCACACCTCCGTCGTTGCCGTTCCCCCTCCTTCCTCTTTTTTTTTCTTTTCGTTTTCTTTTCTTTTCTCATCTCATCTCATCTCATCTCATCTCATCTCATCTCTTCATTCATTCATTCATTCATTCACTCACAACACAAATCACTACACAAATAGGATTTACAATCACAAATTCATCCACATCTCATCTCATTCATAACACAAATAGGTTTTACAATAACAAGAATTCACAAGAAACATGTGAACAAGAGCTCGCAACATCAAGAAACAACATCAACAAAAAACCGCCACTGCCACAGAGCCAAAATCGATAAAATTTCTCACCCGTACCGTACCGGCCGCTGCCCACGCCCGCGCCGGCCGCGCCCACCTGCACCGCAGATCACGCCCGCTCGCAGGTCGCACCCGTGCCACGGCGGCCGCCGGCTGCAGGCCGCGCCCGCGCCCCGTCGGGGAGGCCCCTCCATGCCGGCTCGATCCAAATCCTGGAGGAAGAAAAGAGAGAGGTGAGAATCGGAAGAGATAAGAATGGGGGAAGGAGGAAGAAGGAAAGGCACAAAGAGTAAATAGGAAGGGAGAAAGGAACCGTGGGACTTAGAAAAATCGAGGGTCACGGGTGCATACATATTAATATCGGGTGAAGCAATAATCTGGTACAAATGTCACACATTTGTATTGGGGGTGGCTCCGACCGGTACAAATGTGAGGCATTTGTACCGGGTGAGTTGGATCAGACCCCGACGAGCCTCTGTGAGAGGACATTTGTACCAGTTGGTGGCTCCAACCGGTACAAATGCAAGCATTTGTACCGGTGGAAAAAAATACCCGGTACAAATGTAAAATCGGGCCTGGGATATATGTGCGATTTTCTAGTAGTGTCAGCTCGCCACGTCATTTGTTTACGTCATCCTCCCCTGCCGCGTGTCCCAATCCACCCGCGTGTCATCCTCGAAGCTTGCCGCCGCTCCCTCGCCTCCCCCAACGCAGCCGTTCCTCGCCTCCCCACCACAGCCGCCTCGTCTGCCCGTCGTCCCTCACCTTCACTCCGCCTCATCTCCCCACCGCCACCACCTCACATGTCCCCATAAAACTTCCCCAGGCCCGTGCCTCCCTTCCGCCACCCCACCTCAAGATGCGGGCTGTGACCCTCCTCCCCCCATCGCGGCAGCCGACGGGGCGGGCAGCTGGAGGTGAGGGAGCCGCAGTTGGGCAGGCATATCTCAAGATGAATCAAAGAGCAGAAGAAATAGGAAAGAAGAAATTAATCCGGGAACACCAGATCGAGAATGGGAAACTCTCAAACTCACCGAAAATAGTCGGCGAGAGCTGTGCTCGAGTGCAGGTTCATCGGGCCGCTTGACCTCATGTCCGCCACCGCCGTGGCATCCAGGTACCATCACTTCTCGCTGTCGCTCCGGCCACCGGCACACCCTCCGGCGCGCCTCCCGTCAGCCTATGGCCAAATCCCTGTGCCTTGGGGCCACCACGAGCGCTCCCTCTCCCAGCCACTCTTCTTCTCCATCGACTCACTCCTAGCGCCGTGGGAGCCGCGGCACACGCGGTGCCGCCGTCCATGCCGCCGTCGAGCTCGAGTCCGCTGCTGCAGGCGCTGAGGCTCCCGCCCAGCAAGGGCAGCCACCGGATCTCGCACAGCGACACCCCTCTTCAGCGGCTGCATGCCTGCAGCCTGCATGTGTACAGCGCGTCGGGAATGGGAGGAGGCTGGGACTGCTGCGTGGGCTGGGTTGTATCCAGATAAAGTGTAAGTAAATACGTCTCCGGCCCATGTATGTGATCTTCTATTTATTATTTTCCCATACGTAAGACATTACCTTCTAGTAGCCAATTTGTATATCTTTGAATTTAGTTTCCTATCCAGTAAATTTATGACCATAGTGAGCGTAGTGTAATTTTAAGTTTTATGCATTAACATGTTCGGTGTATTGCCTCTTGAAATCTCTGAAATATATCATTCTAATTTCTGTGTGCATTTGTAAACATGCAATTTGTCCTCACTCTTACTTTAGTTAAATATGAGAAAATCAATATGTTCTACAAAAAAACAACCAAAAGGCTCTCTTAAATCCTGTAGTAACGCGCGGGGAATCACCTGTATCTAATAATGCAACAGCCATTATAATGAGTTAGCAAACTAATTGCTCCCTTACCTGGCATTTGGTTTTGCAAAAAAAAAAAAGAATAGAGAAGCAAGCAGGGCTCTTCCAGTTTCCAGTAATCAGTTATTTCTGACTGCAGAACACGGAGCCCGAAGGCTGTGAGACTGGAACCGGCGGCCCCGCGCGCTTTCTTGCTTGGCCTCGCCTCCTCCATGGGACAATTTCTAAATATTCCGGGGGCGGCGCCGGGGCATCCGACCTCCGATAACCCGTCGCCATCCATTCCGGCGAACCCCCTTCAAGGTCCGCCGCTTAGCCGGTACCCCTATTCTCCAACCCAGTGCCTCTCCTGCTCCCAAATCCTCCGTAGATCCTGCCGCGGCTGCGCGACGGGTCGCCGTGGTCTTCCGACTGCCACCGCCCACCAGGTCGACGGACTGCCTCCACCGCCGCAGCCGTCAGCTTGCTGACGACGTGGCTAGCACCGGGGAAGCTGAGCTCATGGATCCCCGGTGGCAGCGTCGTCGTCGTCGTACTCGACGCGGTGTGTCCTCCAGACCTCAGCCTCAGACACACCTTCGCGGCGTCATCGTCGCCCATGGCCGTCGGATACAGCATGGGAATTGCAGCAGATTTATGTCGCTTCCTATCTTTTTTTGGTTTAGCAAAACACAAAACTTGTCATTTTCAATTGATTTCACAGTAAAATCCAAACTATGATGCAGACATGTTCTGCCCCCAAGGCAGCAGAAACAACAGATCCAACTGAATTGCCAGATAAATCAAAGAGCCCAGCTCACCTGCAGGCTGCAGCTACTTCAGAAACTCAACACCCGTTGCAGGGATTCATCCTCTGGACCTGGACGCCGTCAGAAATGTAAAGGTGCAGGTGCTTGTTGCATTGGACTAGGCATACATTCAGAAAGAGAGATTTTGCACCTACGTGTATAACCTGAAAAAAACGAGAACAAGATCAAGGCTTGCTGAGCCATGTACTGACAGAAAATGATTCTGGATGCTGAAATGCTTAGCTTGGGCCCTGCAAATAATAAACAGAAAACGTTCAGTATGACGTGCTGCTGACACTAGTAATGTTTCGGCCTTAATTTATGAATCTCCTCCCTTGCAGGGAAGTTGTGGAAACAAATATCATACACTCTGCATTCTTTTCTAGCTCTGAAATATAGCCAAAACTTGTGTCGGCAGAGTGCTTAGATAACATTGGTTAACAACTGTCGAGAAAGGCCTTTTGCCGAACTGCCCCGATAAGAAATGCTCAAGAAAATGCAGCACCCAGACAGCATTACACAAGCACAATAACAGATAGAGCTCGCAAACTTGTTTTACCCCCGGCCAAGGCAGATACAACAGATCCAACTGAATTGCCAGACAAATCAAGAGTCACCAAACTCATCTCCTGTGTTACAGCAACCAAATCTGTATGCTGACTGTACCTCACCTGGCAATTACATTGAGCCGAGCTCACCTGCTACTAACACCCCGTTTCAGGGCAAAGAGAGACAGTCAGACAGGTGAAGCATCAGATCTTGCTCCCAGAACCTCTGGGCCTGGACGCCGTCATCCATTGCCTCCGGATGATCGGTGCCCAAGCCCAACAGTCCACCCTATCTTTCCAAAGCACATCACCAGGAAAGAAAATGGCATTGCTAACAAATGATCGGTGCTCAAGAAAACTGCTTTAGTTGAAAGCGCAGGTTTGCCTAATCGGACAATATGGACCAAGTTTCGGTACTAGGCGTGAACCAAAAGTAAAGACAACCTACTCACCCATCCAACAATGGTAACAAGCTTCAGAATGTATTTTGTTTTTTTATTACTATATCAACACAATAATACATAGTGCTTCAGTTTCAGGTCAGTGGTTTTTATCTGTCTGAAGTTGTTGATGGCAGGTACTAGTAGGAAAATTCAGTACTTTTCTTTTACGAAAACCTAAATCTCTCAGAAAACATAACCAATTCGATTGCAGCAAAATACAGTTTACAGAACAGAATGGGGCTGACAACTAGTACCAACTAAAAATCTGAAATGACAACGTCGCGTAAATAAAAGTGGACCGATGGTAGTGGAGTGGCTGCACAAGAACACGTATCAACAACATTTGGTTTCATTTATTTTTCTTCCCCCCTCTGGAGTCTAGGGGAGTAAAAAAACAAAAAACGAAGACCTTTTTCTTTTAGCCTGTCTATCTATTCTCGAGGAGGGAAGAGGAAATTGGAGCGATCAGAATCAGAGATGAGGCAGGGTACGCACATGGAGCTTGGCTTGTGCGAAGTAAGAGATGTCGTAGTGACGGAGACCTTGATGATGCCCTCGACGGACACGATGGCGGCGGCGCAGACGTCGTCCGCCGCGGCGGCGATGGCGCCCGTGTGCTAGTTCCCCTCTGCGTCCTGCGCCCCCACGAGTGATCCTGTCAGTCATGTTGTACACAAGGCAGCAAGAACCAAGAAGGGAAGGAAGGGAGACAGGAACACACGGTGAGGTGCACCGTCATGCGGAGCGAGCAGACCGCCCGACCCCGCTCGGTGAGGGACACGCGCACGCCGGTGAGTGGCAGCGTGATGAAGGCCCGGTCCTGGCCCTCCTCCACTGTGGCGCCGGCGTCCTCCAGCCACCTGCGGGCGGCTGCGGCCATCCACGCCGGGGGAGCCTCCGTCGGGGTGCCCATGCATGCGGGATGGGGATCGGTGGCGGTCAGCAGTGGGCTCGCCTCTGATGGAAGTGGAAGGGAAGTAGTTGGTATGTTTGACCGGACAGGACGACGGGGGTTGTTGCTCCTGTGCTCAGCACCGCCTGCCTTGCTAGCGAATTTTTTCCATAAAAGAACCCTTTCCAAGAAAGGAAAGGGTTTTCTTTCCAGGAGCAACTGGCGGCCGGAATGTCTGCAATCCTGGCGGCAGCGTACAAGGCAATGGCGGCTCAGAACAAAACAAACCCGATCACGCTTCAGATTGAGGACGTCAGCAGGGACGAAGATGAGAAAGCCCCTGGGGTTTAAGTCAATGATAAAAAGCGATGTGCCTGCAAAGCTGGAAGTGGGGTCGGTAGAAAAGTTCTTGAGTAGGCACAGGTCTATGCCTTGGTCGAGTTGTCTGCTGTGAATGTAAAACTGTTGAACTGATGCGTTTAGTCAGTAGTTGTGTAGCTGCTTTGGGTTCGCCTGAATCAGGCTGAATCTGGAACCTAAGTCTCCTTTTGCCTATTTCTTCTTTGTCATCTGTTTCTGAACTATGCATTTCCGTTTGTATGAATGGAAATGGGGGGTGCCCCCGGTTAAAAAAAAACCCTTTCCCCCCTTAGCAGATGTCAGTGTGCCACCGCGTGCACTTTGTTGCTCGCTGGATCAGCTTCAGGTTCAGCTTCGGCCTCTGCTCTATCAGCAATGTCATTGATCAAGTCGTCAGACATCAGCCCAGGAGGATTCTCCACCTGCTATTGCTCCATCGGTCTGAATTTGCTTCATACCAATGGCAGGGCAACTATCTCATAGCAACACCAGTAATAGCCCCTATTCAACGCCCCTACTTCGCTGAGTAGGGGCTCCCCCAACTTTCTGGGGGCTTAGATTTAGGAATTAACTCCAGCAATAGCCCCAATTGCTAAGCTCTTACTTTGCTATGACATGTGGGACTCTTTTGTCAGTGACCCAAGTTTCTTATCCACCTCCCTGCATCTTCTCTCTCTCAACTCTCCTCTGTTCTTCCTCCCAAGCTTCTCGTTCTCTCCCCATCTACACTGAATGACGCCGCCGCTTGCTCTGCACTTGCTCGCCGCTGCTTGCTCTACTCATGCTCGCTGCCACTGCCGCTCTGTTCCTCTACTCCCAGACCTCCGCCCGACTGTGCGACGGCTTGTCGTCGCCCACGGCTCCAGGCGCAGGGAGGGGTCGCATTCCCTCCGGCCAGGGCGGTCCTCGTTGGCGCCCACGGCTCCAGGCGCAGTGAGGGGCTGTGGGAGGGGGGGTGGGGGTGCTTGGGGGCAGCGGCGCGAGGGAGGCGGCGTAGAGCGGTGCCAGCGGAGCTCCGGCCGGGCACGAAGGCGGTGCCCGAGCGGATCTACCGGCGGTGCTTCAGCTCCTGCGCGACAGCCTGCGCGGCGCCCGAGTGGATCTGCACGGAGGCGGCGCAGAGGAGGAGCAGTGCCGGCGCGGTGCCGGTGGAGCTTCAGGCTTGTTGATTTGATGATCGGCCGGCCAGTGGGCAGCGCATCATTGTCGATTTGCCAGCGGCCCAACTCTTCCTGTGTGACAGCCTCGTCGATTCGCCAGTGGCCCGGCTCCTAGTGCGCGAGGAGGCGACGCAGCGGCGCAGCACCAGACAGCAAGCCGCGGCAGAGAAAGAGGTGGCGGTGTTGGTGTCTGTAGCAGCGCGGGAGGGAGGAACGACCCAACTATCGAGTAGGGGGCTCCCCAGCCACCCGCGGGGGAAGGGGCCGGAGGGGGTGATTTGGGTGCCCCCCCTAGAATAGGTGCCCGAGTTAGGATCCTGTTGGAGTGCGTTTTTTCTCTCGGTCCCTACTTTATGAGTAGGGGCTCAAGTAGGGGGACTGCTGTAGTTGCTCTCACAGCATCAGCTTCCAAGAACATTTACATGTTTCAACTAAAACAGTTGCATCTTCAGACAAAAAAGATGGGCAATATCAACAACTGAGAAGCACAAGATATCGAAAATGTTCGGCCATTACCCTATTATAAGGCTTTTACCACAACAATTTGATGCTTTACAACACAAAGTGTCACAGCCACAACCATTTCACCCACTTTAAATATGGCACAACCGCAACAAAAGTTTAACGGTGTACAAGTACAACCCCACTAGGTCACTTACAGGCACGAACATTCTATGACCACAGTGATCCGATATATCAACTCTTCGCCTACTTCCTTCACAAACATAAAAATGGAGCCTACACCTGATTATGGTAACTGTTGGATTCCCATCAAGTAAGCAGAGTCCATATCTGCACACACATAATCTCACTAAGGTAAGAAAATATACGTTTCAACATAGTAGTTTCCTGTTAATGGAAGGACGAAATAGAGAGAAAAAAGAGAGTGTCTTTCACCTGATAAAAGATTCGGCGAAACCTTCCTCTACCAATGATGATTTACTTGACACTGACATGGTCAAAGGTTTATCATATACTCATTCTCATCGCTAATCATAGTAAAATCAGCTGGGTTCCTGTTAGTGTGACACATATCCTTCCTCACGAACTCGGGCCTTGGCAATGGAAGTTCTGGATTCGAAACAGAGAAAACACAACCTAGATTGTGCCCAGAGCTCTCAGACCAGTTTGCAATCTCGTGCTGCAGCAATGGACCAAACACTCCAACTCGAGGACGAGGACGCTAGGGTCTATGCAAATTTTTCTCCACCTCATGCCGTCCCAAGTCTCGCAGTGTCAGTTGAACCTTTCCAGTTAGGTGACTTCCATGTGATGTGCTGGGTGATACACTATATTGATTATGTTGTGCATACTATGAACTAGGATTTTGATAACTTGTGAGGCCTTGTGAGGTTTGATGAATCCATCAATCCCAGGAGATCTGTTGCAGGCATAGGCTCCTTTGGGTAAATGCATGAGTGTCCTAGGAGATGTGTTACAGGCATACCCTCCATTGTTAATGCTGTGCTTGGAGCACTTGTTGGGTGGATCTGATTAACTGCTTCATTTGTGTACTGGCCTTCTTCAGCTGCAGCTAATGGCTTGTGAGTTGCTTAGTCATTAGAAGCTCCATAAGCAATGGTAACTTCTTCATCCACACAGATATCTGCCTCTTGTTCCTGGGTACACTCTAAAATGGTAGGCATGCATAGTTGTGTGATGGGAATCTCCATGTTGGATGATGCATGGCAATGTGATGACTCCTGCCTATGTAAATCTCGCATAAGCACATTAGTGGCCTCTGTGCTAGATGATGCACAGCCTTGTAAATATTTCTTCTTACTTTCTGATACCAGAGACTTCTGAAAATTAGTGTCAAGCACCGTTGATGCATCGATGGGACCATCCTTGTCAACAATTTCAATTGCAACTGTCTCTGGTTGAGTAGAATCGGGATCAGCAGTCATGATCTGTCTCTCCTGTTGTTTTCTGGCAAGAAGTTCAGCAATGTCCATGGGGATGTCATCTATCACTGTTTGCACCTCTAGCGTGCGTTTCTTCTTATTCTTGGGTATATTCTCCTTGTGAAGACCAGACACATTCTGTAGGATCTTACCCTTACCCAGAGAAACCTGTGACAATGAATAAAAAGATCGTGAATATTTCATAATATTTGCAAATCCAGATTAGGGTAGGCACAGTATTCGCAGAGACACAAATATTTATTTTAAATAGCACGCGAGCAAAGTGAAGAAGGAGCACATGTCACAAAAACAAATCTAGTGGTGCACACACAAATAGTATGGATGGCATGCTACCAAAGTGGTATACACACAAATGCCACAAAAGATGAAGGGGAAAAATCATATACCGGACAAAGTTTGCTTATTTAGATAAGAAAAACTAGATAAACAAATTAATAATCTATTTACAATTATGTTGGAATTCTAGAGAAAATTTCCTTTCTTTTGATAAATTCATACACACAAGATATGCCTTAAAATTTTAGAATAAAGAATGAAGACAAAAATATATAAGAAAGCAAGAATCATTTACCTTTGTCGCACATCTCTGCACAGTGCCTTCAGATTCCGCTTGACCCATATCATCTGTCCTGAGCATGCTTCTCTTTAAAGTACCATTCTCACAGATATCACCAGTTTCTGCATGGTCAGCTTCAGTGTCAACTGCTCAACTCTCTGTCTGAGGGTTCATGATTTCAGATATTAGCTTTGTCTTTTCAGCTCTTCGAGCCCCCTGCTTGCGAACTTCGTTGCTTTTTTGCCGAGAGCTGCTCTTAGAGCCTTCATGACCAGATATTGGTTTATGAACACTGGGCTCATTGCAGTCAACATCCAGAACACAAATCTGAGGATTATTGGGGCAGCCCTGCAAATCTGAGATATACCATCATAACTTATTATTGTAAACAAAGAAAAGTAAACAGTAGTTGAAAATTCATTGAGCTCAATCATACCTTTTGTGTTTGGAACACTTCTCTCAACGAATGTGTCCAGAACATTATTTTCAATGGATATGGCTGGAACATTTATTGAAGTAACTGCTTTATTGTCGGAAGGAGAACTACATTTCAAGTTGCATTCTTGGACACTCTTTGAAACATTTGATCGATCCACATCATTATCTTGAGATGATTGCCGTGTGCAAGAAAAGAGCCTTCTGGAACCGACATTATAAGGCAAAGTCCGAATAATTGAAATGGAACAATCATCATTAGTTCCATCCTGTTGCATAGGAATGGTTCCAGAGCTAGTACTGTGACATGAATTTATCACTCTGCGCAAGCAATTGGAGCAGTTCCATCACTGATACTTTGCCACTAAAAGTGGGGATGAGTTGCTATTGTGCTCATCATATTGTTGCTCATTACCGAATATCCCTAAAGAGCACAATTTTGGATCATTCTTCTGATGCATAGCAACGTAACCCCTGCCAAAAGTATATAAATCATTAATAAGACTCGCAATATAAATAATTCTTATAAGGGATTATATAATGGCTTAAAAACCAAAAGCATTCTATAAACAAAAGTTGTGTGTGTGTGTGCGCGCGCGCGCGTGTGTGTGTGTGTGTTGTGTGTGGAAATGCATAGTTAAGACACATTATATTATATATAGCAGATGAAGATAGATACAAGGAAAATCAAAACAATTAATGCACATTCGAATCAATGGATATGCACATGTTGTCACATCAAACCAAATGTACCTATGGATATTGATCAGTGTGTCACAATGTCTACTTGAGATGTTGTGTGTGCTAGCATGCACAAATAATAGATGCAAGCTATACTTGTATGCTCGGCCAGATAATATAACAATGCTATATTGCTATAGATGCATGCTACAATCAATAAAATAAATACATGTATCTTGATATAGAAAAGATTACCTTATGGAGAAATGATCGCACTCGAGCTCTGCTTCTCTGCCATCAGATCCAACAACTGTGGATGGAAGCCTTGATTCCTCCATTGCTGTAGTTCCAATAGTCTGAGCAGCAGTATTTTCCAATGGCACAACTTTGCCACGTTAGTCCTTGTGATCTTGGAACGAAACGAATCACCTCACAAATCCTGCACAAACAACAAGCAGTATTGCATGACCTGTCATACACATATCTTGGTTCATCGAGACTGCAGAAAGATATAGCTGATACATGCATAAATTAAGTACATGAAGAAAGGAAACAAAACATCAGACTATAAACAACCCAACATAACACAAATGACTGCATATGTATATTAATTACGGTTCATGGAAATATGGAATATATGTATATACATATAGCACAACATAACAAACCATATATATTATTCAAAAAACAACAAACCATATAAAAACAAATGAATACAACCTAGTTCTCAGATAAACGTGAATGATTAATGTGAATGATTAACATGCAAAGTTAAAACCAGAAAGAGACATAAACATGAATGATTAACTTTCATGCATGGCTATGCAAACAAACTACCCTCACTGTATTAACTTTGACATGGCAGGAGCCCTTTCCTATCTGCAAGAATCCACTGCATGCAAGGCCCGCATTTTTTGCAACATGGAATATAGGTAGTCACGGCTTCCATGTGGGCACATTAAGCTACGAGTCGGTTGGGTCCCAAGAGGGGACCGACATACAAGCACAGATGGCCCTGGCAAAAAGCCGAAGCCCCACACGAGAAGCAAAGCGAGCAATTGACCGAGCGGGAACAATAGACAAGAAACAACGTGTAGCCCAAATCTTGGCAGGGAACAGACCACTAATCGGATGACCTAATAACGACTATGTCGCGAGATCCATGAAATGATGATGGCTACCGAAACCTGACGAAAGTTGCAGCGTTGCAGCCCTTTTCCCCACCAGATTGGTGGACAGACTAAATAGGAGCAGATCTTCGTCGCAAGAACAATTCGCTGGACCTATGGATGGCCAAATGGGCGGCCCGGCCCGGCCTAGCCCAGGCCCGTCTTGGCCCGGCCTATTTAGACCCGACCTGCATTGGCCCGGCCATGTTGGCGGGCTGGGCCGTGCCGCCCATCGTGCCTCCTTATAGGCCCAGGCCCGACCTGGGTAAGTCTTATGCGGGTCGTGCTGGCCCATTAGCCCACTAAGCAAAAAAAATCTAAAATTGATGATAATTGATGCATAAATAAATATAATATGTCCACATTCTTAGAGTTTTGATAGTTTTAGCATACATATAATGATACACATATACATGTTGTTATATATTGACATATATATAGGTAATATGTTCAGACAATGGCAAACATAGCTATTTTTAATGTGCGAGGAAAGATATAGCGAGCCAAATCGTTCCATCCACTTAAACGGGCCATGCCCGTGCCGGCCCGCATGCCGCAGCAGCGGCCCAAGCCTGGCCTGCCATACTGGGCCGTGCCGGCCCAGCCCATCCTTATGCGGGTCGTGTCGTGCTTGGGCCGGGCCAAATCGTGTCGTGCCTCGTGCCGCCCGTTTGGCCCAGCCCATTTGGCCATCTACAGCTAGACCTCCCACCAAACCCCCATCCGTGCATATAGGAAGAACAAATATTTCTCTACGACATCGATAACCCAGAACATATACGCGTGTGATCAACCGGAGCATAGGTAAAACTCGAGTGAGAAATGGGAGCTTTTTCTCATCTGAGTAATAAATCTACCGCAACTAGTACTTGTTGGGCTGCATCAGAAGAAATCGATGCGATTTGGTACGAGAAAGGTCCATCAAGATTTGGGGACGAATCTACATAAAATGCATCAAGAAAAAATAGATCGAGGAAGCGGGAGCAGACAGATCAAATCAATCCAAACCTAGAAGGGGAAAACGAAAGTGAGCGAAGAAAAGGACATCAATCACCGATGCGACGTACCCGATGTTCCACGATAGAAGGCGTCGCGGCCGCCGGTGACCACCAAATAGCCATGAGGACAAGGAAGATGAGGCGACTCCCGATTGACGTGGCGGCGGTGGCGGCTGGAATTTTGGGGGTGGAGAGAGGGGAAAGGCACAAGCTTTAGGGTTTTCTAGGGGGTGAGAGAAGTGGGTGAGGCAAATTAAGAAATACAGAAGGTGGGAAGGTAATCAATGCGGAGGGCTGCTGTGGACCTGGGTGGTAATCAACTGCGAAGGGCTGTTGTGTGGACATGGGTGTTTCTGGCCTCTGGAGATGTGTGAGGGGTGCCCATGCCGCCACGTCAGCAGATGTCCATGTTGTAGGGTTCAGAGAAAATCACAAGTTATCTCCTGTGATCAAATGTGCCGAGAAGATTCATATGACGTGTCGTGCATGGTGACAGTTTATTTTTGAACTAACGGGTAGATGAATAGGGGCTAGGTGAAGTGGGAGGATGGGGGTAGGTGGGAGAATTGGGGTACGTGTAATAATCAACGGTTAGATGAATATTAAATAAGGGAAATTAACCACTCAGATACATAACGCAGTCAGTGCCAAGTTGTCTTCACTACAAGAAACTATTTAATCTGTGACGCATTCTCCACGACGTTTTCAAAAAACATCACAAAGAGCACTGCGTCTACGACGTATTACTGTTTTTCGTCACGGATGTGCACTGATGGATATTCAAGCCCAGAACACTACGACGTATTCCTGTTTTTCGTCACGGATGTGCACGGATGGATATTCAAGCCCAGAACACTGTGACGTATTCCTGTTTTTTGTCACGGATGTGCACTGATGGATATTCAAGCCCAGAACACTGCGACGATTTGTTAAATTCGTCGCAATGCAGCCCACAACACTGCAACGTTTTAGCATATTCGTCGCGATCAATAAATAACAAATAGTTATGTTATGAATGGGAAAAAATGAAAACAATCTAAAAACATCAACAAATAAGAAATAGTCATGTTATGAATGGAAAAATTTGGAAAATTGAAAAAATAAAAAAAAAGAAAAAATGGCAGCGGTTGGTCACGGCCACGCCCCGGCCAGCCGCGGCCGTGCCCGCCACGTCCCGGCTAACTGCGGCCACGCCCCAGCTGCGCCCAGCTGGCCACGGCCGGCCGCAGCCGGCTGCACCACAGCCCCAGCTGCGCCCAGCTGGCCACGGTCGGCCGCAGCCGGCTGCACCACAGCCCCGGCCAGCTGCGGCCACGCCCCAGCTGGCCACGGCCGGCCGCAGCCGGCTGCACCACAGCCCCGGCCGGATGCACCACGGCAGCAGCCGGATGCACCCCGACCGCGGCCGGCCACGCCCAGCCACGCCGGCCCAGGCCGCCAGCCCAGCAGCCTGTGGCCTCCGAAAAATAATCCACACTACAAAAAAAAATTGGGGTAGACCGGGACTCGAACCCACGATGTGGGGGAAAAGGAGGAGGATGTGTTACCACTGAGCTACAAGTGAAGTTATGTTTCTTTGCAGAAGTTTACTTCCATATCCTTTCCCGCATCGCCTCTAGGAAAGTTGAAAAAAATAGCTTGCGGGAATGGGATTCGAACCCACGACCTCAAGCATCAACAGAGCATCTGCTACCACTGGGACACTTCATGAGTTGTGATGAACTGAGGATAGTTTAAATTATATACATATCATTTGAGCTTCGGGACAACGTGGCAGCACTGGGTTGGTCGAGTTGCTTCGCCGCGACCACGTGGCGCACGCTGAGCTCGTTTCCCCATCGTTTTTTCTTTTTAATCTATACTTAAAATTTGAAACTAGTGTTTCTCGGTCATAGTAACTCCAAATTAATTGATTCTTTTTTCTTATTTTTTGTAAAATCATGATCTTTCACATAATATCGTTCATTTTCATATTAATTGCTATTACATTTATCTTTTTTATACAACTTCTTTTCTTCTACCGAAAGAGAATAAATAAAAGATATTTTTCAATAATAAAAGGTAACATAACTTCATATTTTCTAATGTTATGATAAATATAAGGTTTTAGCCAAGTTTGAGATGCATACGACTTTAAAAATGTAAATCACCACTCAAATCTCAAAGTTTGTGTTGAGTTATTAGAAATTATGTCACCCATGTATCCATTTGTGAGTAGTGTATGTCGTCACTTTCTTGAAATCACTTAAATTTTTTATGGTAAGATTGTGGACCAAAAGCATGTTGTTATGCCAATTTCTAGAATTTTGGACCAAATTCAAATATTATTATGATTATTATGTTGTACTTTTGACATAAAAGTTTGAATGTTCCTTATAACTCGAATTGAATTTGTCATCAATCTCCAAAATATGGCCTAGAATGGAACATAGAAGACTAAATATGATTTTTGTGAATTTTTCCAGTCCTATTGGAGGTACACATAGGTCAACTAGGAATTAGTTTCGGTAAGCACGCAGAAATTCAATTAAATGATAGAAAATAGCAAATCTATTCGAAAAATCTTGAAACACCTAGAAGGAAACTTAAATGTTGTCTGCTACATGTGAAAAATGTATTGGGGGTATATAAGGTAATTAATTTTCAAGTTACTTCATAAAGGTGCCTTAATTAGGTATTTAAAAATAGAAAACCAAGTTTTTTAAGAAAAAAATGGTAATGTAACTTCATATTTGCTAATGTTATGGTCAACATAAGGTTGTCTCCAAAATTTAGATGCATACGATTCCAAAATAATCATGAGGTATTCAAATCTCAAAGTTCGACTCTGAGTTTTAGAAAACTATAAGAGGGATGTATCCATTTGTAAACAATGTAGGTTCCTCCATTATTGAAATCATTTGAAAATTTTATGGAAAGTTTAAACATCCATAAAATGATTCCATGTCAATTTTTAGAATTTTCGGAGAAGTTTTAGATATCATTATCATTATTTTATAACAAGGTGACTAGTACAAGTTTAAATTATCCTTAGTATACACTTGAAATTTTGATCTATTTTCAGGATATGAGCTACACTAGAGCAAATGTACTCTATATATTTTTTAGGAATTTTACAAATTTTGTTTGATATACATGTAGTTCAAAATTTTATTATTTTCAATAAACCTACAGAAATTCATTTAAACTGTAGAAAATGGTAGATGAGTGAGTAAATTACTGAAACTTCTTAATAAGAACTTATGTGTAGTATATTGTATTTAAAAATATAATAATACATATAAGATTATTATTTGTGTGTGATACTTCACAATGGTGCATAAAACGAAAAAAGAAAAAGAAGAACGTTGATTAGACTAGAAATGAAGGAAGGCCTAATTCAGCCCAAATGGCGCAACAATCTCTAGCCGTCCACCGCTGATCCGATGGCTTTAAAACACTGATGCCTCCACAAACCCTAGGTCAATGCTATAAAAGTTGTGCACACTCCAGCCGCCCACCCCCTCTTCTCCTCCCCGCCCGCTCCTCCTCACCTCCTCATCTGGTTCACCTCAGCTCAAGCCCTTGCCTCAGATCCGCCCGTGCCCTCACCTCCCCTCACCGGCTGGGAACGCTAGGGTAAGTCCCCCTCCCGGCGCGCCTCTTCCTTGGCCGCCCCTTCCTCCCCCACCCCTTCCTCCCCCACCGACGCGGCTTCGACCCCAATTCTCTGGCGAAGCCATTCCCCGCGCCGCGATTGATAGATCCAGTGGGGCGGAACCTGGGATCCATGATGCCCCAAGCCTGGTGTGGCGGCGCGAGGTGAGGGCGGCGCTGCTCCACTCGGCGAAACCCTAGTGACGACGCCCTGGTGTCGAAAGGGGCCCGGTCGCCACAGAGCTTCGGCGACGGCGGCAGTCCATCCCACAGCTGCGCGGACCCAGTCGTCCCGCAGCTAGTAGAGGTGAGGAAGAGGCCGCGGTCGTGGCGGCACGCGAGCGGTGAGCTAACGGCCGACGGCAGCTTCATCTCGATGAGCGGCGAGCGAGGGCGTGAGCGCACGGCGGCGAGCGCGCGTGTGCCTCCATGATCCGTTACCTCAGCAGCCCACATCTCCGCCCACCAGTGAGTCTGCAGATCGAGGCAGCCCTCCAATGTGAGTATCCCTCCAATCTCCAATCCTCTCCATTCTCGATCTGCACATTTGTATGCTGCTAGTAGAGATGATGGTGCATTGAATTACTAATCTGATCCCGGATTGCTTAGTCTTTTAGTTGTTAGCTTATAAATGGGCAACTGCTTACTAGTCTGTGATGTACTGATGTTCTACTACTTCTGTTCTATATATTCAACTTGAGTAGGAGTACCTTTCAATAGCTTTGAACTTTGATCTGAACATGAGGCTTACTTGCATTCAATATTGAGATGCTATCCTTCTCTGAATGAAAAACTTAATTGTGCTTGAGTTGCTATTGCAAGTATCCTCTGTATTCAGTTATATGCATCTGTTATCCTCTCATATTTCTCTCTGGAAGAACTCCAATTGTATGTGGTTGTCTTCATCTTAAACAGAGTGAGTTGTGCTTAGTCTGTGATGTACTGATGTTCTACCACAAGAATGTTTGTTTGAGGTGTAACAAGTGATTATTTGGTACTGTGATATGACCTGTTGGATTTGTTTTGAGCTTGAAAAATAGGAAGTACTCGGAAATTGGATTGTTTTGTATACTGTAACATACCATATGCTAATCTGTCATTTGTTAGGTAAAAGTGAGAATAAAGCCTTGGTAATTTTAAACCTGTAGCGCCTGTGACACTTAATATTAGAACTTTAACATTCCCCTCTAACTAGTATTTGGCAATGTGCTCTTTCAGGGAAGCTCCACAGCCCTGTTCTATGATATCCTTGGCACCAATCATCCATCTCTAGCTCCCAGATAAGTGCCTCCCTCTCAAATCCCTAAACTATTCGAGTACTGCTAGATACTGCATTGGGTAGTAAATAACAGATCGAGAGCTTTGTGCAATTTTGATGCTGGATCTTGGTTTGTATTTGGTCGCAAGATTGAGTAATAGTTTGATGCCATAGTAGTGTTTTGCCCTTTACACTTGTGAAGTGTTCGATGAAATGCCTGTTATGACATTCATATGTTTCTTTTGGATATGTTAATTCAATAAATAGTGAGATTATTGCTTCTCACTAGGACAGCACATCTTTGTTAATTTATTTGCAATAGTGCTTTGTTTGCTATCATGTAATGTTGACCATGGAATTGATGTTTCTGCAGCTTCAGTCTATAGTTGTTCTATTATTGAATTTTCTTTAGTCATTTTCTTGCCTCGTGTCCTTGCTGTTACAGTGAACCCTAGAAATGTAGTGCTCTTGTTAGATTGACTTGCTGGCATGCTTGAAACCAATCCCATTTTTTTCATGGCATGTATTTCTGTGCATTTATGACCTGTCCATTCTTTGAGATGCCCAAACAGGCATGGTTATGGCGTTAATTTCTAATTACATGACCGATAAGAACTGCTGGAATGTATGTGCTTGCTATTATTTCAAATTGACTAAAGACTGGATAAAGCTTACTTATAATATCATGAAATTAAGGAACTATAGATTTGAATTACTTGAGCACCTTACTTCACTTAAAACTTGTTTCTACTTGTTCTAGATGTGTGATTTCTGAAATTTACTCTCTAAATAAGAAGTGATGTAACTTGCATGACCTGTTATTATACTATGTTTCATTTTTTTTATCAGAGGTATGAGAACATTTGATCTTACATTTGAGTGATTCTCAATTGTTCTATTTTGTCGCTTGTTGATTTGGGACATGTGCTTCTTTGGAATGATTAGTTAGCACTTAAAACCTATTAAATTATCCTTGCTTGCCTTGTTAATTAGTGCTTGATTGGTTGTTTCTTAGCAAGTTTTATGGCAAGAAATTGCTAACAAATATGACTGGAATTCTGCCCTTTGGTATTCCTTTTCTCCTTTGCTAACGGTAGCAACACATAGACTCCAGTCATGTGGAAAAAAGGATTACTTCTTTAACTCCCTTGCATTTTTGCATAATTCCATTAACTGATATTTCAAAGAACAAGTGCCTGGTAGTAGTCATATACTCATAGCTCTGCTTTTACATTTTCAGAGACGAAAGCTCCTGGAGGTGCTTCTCGTCGCGGAGTTCGACCCGGCGGTACTCTTGCTGGATGAAAACTTGTACCTGATGTGAACTCTTGCTGGATGAAAACTTGTACCTGATGTGTTAGATCCTCTTTGTATTTGATGTAATACTGGATGAAATTTAAGCGTATCCGATGTGATGCTAGTTTTGTTTATTTTTGGAAATGATATCCATTGGTTGGAATTGTAAGTTTGAATGGGCTAAAAAAACCTAATATAATTGATGGGCCAGATTTGTTATGGGCTCTATATCTACTTGGCTGGAAATGTGGTGATGTCATCATCCACGTCGACTGCCACATCATCGTCCACGTAGGCTGCCACGTGATCGTCCACGTAGGCTGCCACGTCATCGTCCACGTAGGCTGCCACGTCATCGTCCACGTAGGCTGCCACGTCATCATTGTCCACGTAGGCTGCCACGTCATTTTCCATGTAGGCATCCACATCAGCAGCCACATCAGCATCCATGTTGGCAGCCACATATATAATGATCCATGTCAGTAGCAATCCGTGACGATTATTTTCGTCGCTAAAACTGGGCTTTGGGTTGGGTTGCATGGGCCTCGGGCTGCTCCGTGACGATTCAGATACGTCACAGACCGTGACGTTTATTAAGGAACGTCGACAGATTTAATCAATGACCCTCATTCCACCACGAAAATTTAAATCGTCGCGGATGCTGATTTGCGACGAATTTTATTTAATCCGTGACAGAATGATTGCGTCACAGAATAAATAGTTTCTTGTAGTGCTTCCACAAATACAAGTGGACCGTGTATTATATCTGGCTTGTTACTTTGAGAATAATAGTTTTATATGGCAATGATCCTCTTTACTAGGATTATTCTAGTAGGAGAGCCTTTCTTCCCAACTCAGGTAAGTATTTTAAATCATAGATGATATAGACTCCAATCTCGGTCCATGAAATTTTTTTAAGCAACTATGTACATTTCTTTCCATATCTCAATTTTGTTAAAGCGAATAAATTATGATTTTAAATAATATGTTAATTTATGCATTTTTATCACAAATTTGAACTAGTTTGAGGCATACACCAGATTATCACGTGATTATATGAGTTGGTGAAACAGAAATGATATTTTAAACTATAGGAAACTCATTAGTATGTATCATGCAATGTGGTGCCGGATACAAACCAAGTAATATCATCCAAGCTTTAACATCTTACAATCTGGACATGGTCATCAAACAGTTAATACCAAATTAATATTATTTTTGAAAATAAAAGCAGGAGCACTTCTATGTCATATATGAAGAAGTAGCATTGGTACATAACGCGCCGAAGCGAACACCACCACACGAACAAACCCCTGAATAGAAACAAACGCACCCGACACAGCACACCAACAGCCACAACCACTTGGGAGAGAAGATGAAAACAAGCCACTGACACTTGCGCTGTTGTCACCAACGCTGTGTCGCACCGAAGTCGCAACCCGCTGCAGGCCCGAACGCCCCCCTGAGCTGCTCCACCACGGGTATGTCACCCTCAAAATGCACACACATGATCGTCAATCCCTCTGATGCAGTGAAGCTTCAGCAATCACTCCAATCTCAGTACAAGGGGCAAAAACTGATCCTAGCCACTCTCGTGGGGGCCTCGTCTCTCCCACCGCCTCATTCCTCTACCAATGACTCAGATATCTAAGACCTCAATGAGAGCATCTCCTCCGCCCAGCCGTCACCAAGTTCCCCACCGCACCATGCACGATAGCCCAAACCCTCTAGCACCCATGGGCTCTCTGCACCTTGAGAGCAACACAAACCAAGCACGCTTCCCGCAACACCTCCCAACAGCCTCCACCACCACTAGCACAAACGACGAGACTCCAAATACGACGCCTCCAAGAAAGTCACAACGTCGAGGTGCCGCCGTGGCACGTCCAGATGGATGAGGTCTTCACCCTTAGAGCCCGACGCGATGAGAGCGAAGTGCCTAACCATGATGCCCCCAGCAGGGAGACTGACACCCCAAGGGTGCCGCCATCATGCCTACCGTCAACCGGTGAAGGCTTTCACCTGAATGCACCATGCCTGCCACCCGCTCATGGTCATGGTAGGAGCCAGCTCCCCGTCTCCTCCACAGCACCACCACCTGAAGAGGCTCGGCGCATCCCGAAGCACCACCTCGGCGCCGCAACAAGCACCAGCCAGCCCCTCTGGCCCCACAACACTGACGAAGAAGGAGAAGCCGCCGGCTAGGCACAACCAGGCCACGGCCAGCGCCACTGCACCAGCCAGAGCCGCCGCTAGCCGCCAGGCTGCCGCCGCCAACCCATGCTAGCCATGCCGCCTCCATCCACATAATCCGAACCGCCATCACGCCGCCCGGCTCCGGCCGCCAACCCCCAACGAAATGAGGCATCCCCACTGTGCAAGCCCCATATCCGGCCATGGCGTCACCGGATATGGAGGCTACACCACCCGCCGCCAGGCCCGAGCGGCCGCAACTGCCCCAGCCCACCGGAGAAGAGAGGAGGGAGGCCATGCCGCCGCCTTCCTCACGGGCCGCGCGGGATCTCGACGGTCCGCTCGGGAGGCGGAGGATGGGGGTGGTGGCGGCTAGGGTTTTTTTCGTGGGAGGGGGGTCCACTCGTCACCCGTGCGGGGTGGGGACGAGCGAGCCGACGCGGCATTACTGGTAGATGTTGGGAATAAGATCAAATTAATATTATTGTACTGTATTGACACATACGGCTTGTATATCTTAACACGTGGCAAACAATTTCTATACACCATTGATTGTATGGTTTCGATACAGATTCAACAAATTAATTGTTGTACCACATCAATAACGTGGTTTGTTCTGGACATATAGATGGCAAACAGTTGTTATACAACATCAACCACGTGGTTTCTTATCTTTGCACTACTAGCAAACAACTTTTATACCCCATAAACGATGTGCTTTATTATCTAAACACAACTGGCAAATGTTTATCATACCACATCGACCATGATTTCTTATCATGCATATACACCATGGCAAACAACTATATAGGGTTGGATATCCATTTCTAAGTGCCAATACATGTCACTCACTAATCATATATACTAGGGTTGGATCTAGACCAAAATGTACACTAGAAAAGCCATATGGTTCGCCCACTTGACTCCAACTAGCTATCGGACTACACCACACTCATGCTGATAGGGGAGTTTTTAACCCATGTCTTGTGTATTATTGTGTTAAATTTACATAGTTTGATCATTTTCAGGCAATGTGTTAATCCCTGCTATTTGCACCCTGAAAATTTGAAATCATTAGTCTCTATTTTTCTGAACTATGAGAAACTCTTATAAGGATGTGTGATGCAATGAGTCATTGTTTCCAAACCAAGTGGCATTATGGAAGTTTTGTGGTTTATTATTGTTGATGCCTTTTTGGAGCCAACAGCGCGCAGAGGAGCTCTTTGTAGCACCTCCCCGCAAGCACCGGTTAGACCGGTGGGGGTGACCAGTCAGACCAGTCGCCGGAGAATCCGACAGTAGACCAACAAACGCCCGTCCAGGAGGGACTTTGTCGGGGCAGGTGCACCTTGGGTTGTCCTAGGCTGGCAGGCCAGCTAGGACGTCCTCAAACGCCATGGAGACGAGAGAACAACATTGTAGGGTTGGAAAAGTAAGATACGAGGAAGAAAGGTAAAACAATAAAGATAGATGTGTTTGATCGATTGCCTTCTTCAATTGGTCTGGCCCTTTATATTTATAGGGTGGGGAGGTCTTGCCCCGCAAGAAAATCTTTTTATAAGCCTAATCTATTAGGACACCTTGATTTGACTCAGAATCGGGGGGCATCGGTCAGACTGGTCAGGAGCACCGGTCAGACCGGTGCACTCGACGTGCAAATCTTGTATAAGTCATATCTCCCTCATCTGAACTCCAATTTGGACGTTCCACATATGAATCTTGATCTAGTCGACGAGAGATGTGCACGTCAGTTTTATCCCATTTTAATACACAATTGCATATTTGCCCTCACCAAAAATTCATTTATCATTTTATAATGTTTTTTTGGAAGGAAAATACATTGATCTTAGCGCATTACACTGGCCCTTTTACAAACAGGACCCCAAAGAAAAGGAAATTACAAAGAAGTTCAAAACTCTTGTTCATCTTCCTCGAAGCCTTCAGAGATCCTTTCGTCACCGCCGCTGAAGCTGCTTCCCAATCGTCGCTGGGCACCAGAGCCAATCTCCACAAGGTGGAGGCCGCAGAGGAGAGCTTACTTCTAGGAGAATCAACCGAGTACATTGCCTCCTAGGCGCATCAGCCAACTCCAGTACCCACGACGCATCCTTCGATTCCACCGCCGGCAACCCGAGCAAATCTCAGATTTTCACCAAAGATCATCATCCTCGAGATTAACAGGGTCAACAACATCATCACCGGAAGAAGACAATGATGCGCCGGCCCTCGACTCCTGGACAGGTCTCCTCAGCCTCTCCGTTGACATCGGAGTAGATCATTTTATAATGTATTTAAAAGTACAGACTATGCAGATTAACAATTCTAATTTCATAATTGTTCTATAATAACCGAATAAAAAGCAAGTAAATCATGAAAATTTACAATTGGAACTTCAAAAATATTTCTACTAAGTATTAATCACTAAAATATTACTAGTAACAATGCCCGCGCGGCACGCGTGTGCTATATATTAATTTCTATGGTTACACCCACCTACATAAAAAGGACACATGCATGCAAGCATAGGAGGAGTCAAAAGTCAAGGGTGATGGAGTTGGAAGGCAATAATTAAGATTGATTGTGGTTCATGTGGAAGTCAAGACTGATGCGTGATTAGGCAACTCCTATTCGGAGTGAGAAAAATTTTCAATTGTTCGCGAGCCCGCAAAGAAGGAAGGAGAGACCGAGATGGAATCTAGAAGGGAGAGATCGACAACCTGATTGACGGGGAGGCATGTAGGAATAGATGGAAGATCGATGGAAAGATGAAAGAGGTTACCATTTACCACCACCCGCAATCGTAGGCAGCGATGGAAGGGAAGAGGTTACCATTTACCATCCGGGATGAATGTATGGAAGGGTGGACGTGATCTCACCTCAAACGTTTTGGATCCTTAGAGCAACTCCAATAGTTTCCCATCCCAAGTTGCCATTGTTACTTTTTTAGCAAAAACAGAAAAAACCTTCTCCAACAGTTCCCCATCTTAGGTTGCCATTTATCCCAAGTTGGGAAAAACCGACTCCACGCGCACATACATGCGCGCACCAATCCGCGGCGCATCCTTCCGGATTAGAAGAGGTGGAAGGGTATAAAAATAATTTTGTTTTTTCTCAGGATTCCTGATTTAAGTTTTCAAGAGGTGGAAGGGTAGAAACATAATTTTGTTTCTCTCTCAGGATTCCTGATATAAGTTAGATCTGGATTTGGCAAGTGAATTATGCCAAACTGTTGGAGATGAACTCTTTTTTTACTTGGCATATCTTTTTAGAAGTTGCCAAAACACAAGATTTGCCAAGTAAAATTTGGCAAACTCTTGGAGATGCTCTTATATCACTATAAAATTCACTAAAATATTATGCAAATGGTAGGAAATAATGCAAGGATTGGGCTTCAAAAACCCCAACGTGGCCTCGTCCATTGCGCTTAAAACTGTCCAATCCAGCCCACAGCCTCCATAACATACATAAAACCCCACCACACCTCTGCGCCTAACCCCAAGTCCATCGTATCTCCCTCCACTTGTTGCAAACTACAGCGGCGGCGGCGGCCTTCAGGTTCTCGACGGCTTCACCAGCAGCGGGGAAGCCCGGCCAGCACGTGCACCCTCGCCATGATTAACATGAAGCACAGCTGCTCCGGGGAGGATGTCCCCGATGAAGCCCGCTACGTGCACCGTTTCAAGATCGCCGATTTCGCCGTCACCAAGGACGCCCTCCGGGATCACAACCAGGGCTATTGCATCAAGTCCAGGTGCAGCGTCGGTGGGCACGAGTGGGAGATCCGTTTCTACCCTGCTCGCTGGTACCTGGGCTACGCGTACTCGGCGGTGCTCGAGCTCGCCTTCCTCGGCGGCGGCGCACGCTCGCGCGGCGTGTCGGCGACCCTGACCGCCAGGCTATTTGAAAGTATTCATCCGGGTTGTAATTTCCGGCCTTCAGCGATAATGCCCGTGCAGAAAGTATTCAAGGCTGCCTCGGATTCCCCTCTTCTGGTGTACGTTGGAAGTGGGGAAGCCACAGATGCTCCACCGGAACCACCGGGTTGGCTGGATGTGGAATGCACCATCACCGTGGTCAGAGACAAGGAAGAAGCCTCCGTCGGCATGGTGCCGGCCTCCGACTTGCACCGGCACCTCGGCGAGCTCCTGCGGAGCGAGGCCGGGGCGGACGTCACGTTCACCGTGTCCGGCAAGGCCTTCGCCGCGCACAAGAACATACTAGCAGCAAGGTCTCCTGTTTTCAAGGCGGAGTTCTTTGGGGACATGGAGGAGAAGACCTCCCAGCGTGTTGAGATCAAGGACATGGACCCGGACGTTTTCGAGGCTGTGCTCCGGTTCATCTACACGGACATGGCGCCTGCTGAACTTGAGAATAAGGATGCGGCGTCGGGAACAGTGATGGCTCAGCATCTGCTCGTCGCCGCCGACAGGTACGGGCTTGACAGGCTTAGGCCGTGTTTACCTAAAAAAATTTAGGTATTAAATGCAACTTTGACCAATAATTAAGAGTGTTAAATAAATGCAGTTTACAAAACTACCTTCGCACCCCTAGGTAAATTTCCGAGAGGAGTCTATTGAGGGCTTTGACCACATGATTAGAAGATGATTACTGTAGCATTACTGTAGTAAATTATTAAATTAATTATGCTTATTAGATTCATCACGTAAAGTTACACCTATGTGTGAAAAGGTTTTGCAAATAGACTTCATTTAGTACTCCATGCATGCGAGATTCCCTTTTCTGAAAATTTTTTGGAACTCATTTAAACACCCCGTTAAGGTGATCTGCGAGCAGAGGCTTGCTCTAGGAATTGACATCAAGACGGCGGCATCGACATTAGCGCTAGCAGAGCAACACAACTGCTCAGGCCTCAGAGCTAAGTGTATCGAGTTCATTGCTGGAACTTCAGCTGAAAATCTTGAAGCTGTGATGGCGACAGAGGGGTTCAGACATCTGGAGGCGAGCAGCCCCTCGGTCCTGACTGAGCTTCTTAAAGCTGCCAATGGACGAAAGAGTAGGTCGACATATTTTTAATATGTGCTGCATATGACTACCATAGGTATTATGGCCATCTTTAACTTATTTCCCAAACATATAACATTATATCCCTTGCGGCTACATTGTGTATTTGTGGTACTTGTTCTTAATTAGCATGCATGTGTAGGGCTGGCACAAATTTGTCACGCAAGAATTGCATTTTTCTAAAACTGTAAAAATTTTGTTTGGTGGACGTACTGCATTTTACTACTCTACTTGCACTACGCCCCGCCTCATCGTCGTCTTCTCTCACCGTGTTGTCACCCCGCCTCCGTCATGCCCGCACCACCCTAACCTTGCACGCCGTAGTCCACACCTCTCCAACCTCACCGTCGTATGCCCGATCTCCCCTTGCACGACCGTGTTGTCGATCCCATCGTGCAAGTCATCCACACCTCGCAGTCATCAGCCAGCCGCACAGTTATCCCTACCGTGTCACCGCCAAAATCCGCACCACTCTCGACCGCCATCGTCCACCATGACCGCTTGTCATCACCGTCGTGCTCGCGCCATCACAACCTCGCCCGCGCCTCCCAAACCTCGCTGTTATCCAACCTCACCCGCCATCCTCCACTCCGGCCTCAGAGCAGCACAACTGCTCAGGCCTCAGAGCTAAGTGTATCGAGTTCAGCTGAAAATCTTGATGCTGTGATGGCGACCGAGGGGTACAGACATCTGGAGGCGAGCAGCCCCTCGGTCCTGACTGAGCTTCTCAAGGCTGCCAATCGACGAAAGAACCAATCGACCAAAGAATAGGTCGACATTTTAGGTATTATGGTCATCTTTTACTTTATTTCCCAAACATATAACTTTTTCCAAGGTGCATGCACATGGATTTAATTACTATATGAAAGATGCTTGTTATTTTTCTATAATCAATACAATACTAAAATCAAACATTTTTTTATCATAATAGTGTTCTGAGCATTGTATTACTTTTTTCTTAGAAAGTTATTGACTCTTGGGTGTCAGTAAAAATAGCTCACGGATTGACGTGCTATGTTACATTGATTCTTACTTTTTGTAGTGGTAAAAAGATAAAAGTGGTAATAAGAATTCGAACATATTTTCATTTTTGTTTGCGAACTGAAAGCAACGTGAAAATGTATTAGAGCTATCATATATGCACGTAGTATACAAAGTTTAGTTATTGTTTCCATTCATAAGGAAAATTAAATATATTTACACTATCCATATAATACAAGAGACACGCCCAATGATAGCGTGGGTCCTACCAAATGGATCCATTGAAGAGCATGTGGGTCTCGTGTGGGTTCTATGTAAATAGTGTGTGGATCCTACCTAAATAATATGAGGATCCCACGTGGAACGATAGAGCTGCCCTATATCTAGCTAACGTGGCCCGGGCCCACCAGTGGGGCCCACTAACCGACCGGGTCCACTGTCATGTGGGGTGCACCAGACTCTAAGATGATCATTGATTGTTGACCATTGACTTTGTCAACGCTGACCATTGACCAATCAACTCTGACGTTAGCATGCCACATGGCACACTCTGGTGCTGTCATGTGTTGATCCTTTTTAATAAACCTTTTCATATTTTCAATAAATGTTTTACAAATCAGTTTTTTTAATTTATAACTAATTATCGGGAGCTCTGAAAATATGAAACCAATTGCATTAATTTCGCGGTATTGAACCCTTTTGTAGCTAGTTTGGAGTTGTTTGGATCTTTTAGATTGTACTTTTTTGGAGTTTTTTCATATTTGTTTGCTGATTTATTTATTACATGTCGAATATATATTACGTTCGACTAGGAGGAAGCTGAGGACCCCGACATCGACCCAAGTTTGACGACTATCGCGCAGGTGTCATGTCACTCCCAACCATGTAGAACCCATGCATTCTTAGTAGCTATTCCTTTACTTTTATTTCACTGTTGGATGAATTGCATAGCCAATTTGTTAGCCATGCCTTGTTATTTATTATATCATGATTCCTTGAACTACCTACCTTTAGGACTAGCTACAAACCCCTAACTAGTCCCCTATACATACTATCCATATATTTATGTACTTTTGAGATATGGATGGACTTCTGGATGGAATTGAGATATTGAGATATCTCGGTATATTCTGGCGTGTGTTTTGGGTGAGTGTGATTCCTTGATGTGTTATGGTAGGAGCGAGCTGGGTTGTTACTTGTGAATGCCTATCTAGAAGGGATGTGTTTTGGTCTCCCTCTCTGGTGGCGTGTTGAAGGGTGGAGTTGTTGAGGTGCTCACTCCCTACCCCTAAGGACTAATCATCAGCTTAACCATGCTTCTGTGGACTATTTCCGTACAAACCGTTTACCTTGTTATGGGCGGGGCTGCGGTGCAAGACTGGTAGTGGATAGCATTTGCCTGTAGGTGGATCGGTGTGATCGTGTAAGGAGATTTGGCTTCGACTTTCTCCGACAAGACTGAGCTCGGGCAAGAGTCGCAGGGTAGGTTTCACAGCTTCGAGGACTTCAGCTGGCAGACGTGCTCTACAATTGCGGATGGTACTAGACTCGAGGACACAGGAGAGTGCTATCCACTGACTAGGCCTCAATCTGTATGGTGGGGTTTGGAGTGGCTGATTCCCGTTTTGGCTCTATTCTGGTGGGTACAGTTGTACCTATAGTTTGTGTCCACTAATTATGGACAATCCACTAATATGTTACTCTGGTTAGACTTATCTTTTGCTTCTTCTCTCCCTCGAGTGAGTGAGCCCGACTGTTGCCGTTGAGATGTGGGGGAAGGAGTAGTTGGTCCTGCATTCGGTAGTGATGCCCAACTGCCAATCAACTCAGATAGGTCCATAACACAAATGATTTTGTAAGATGGTGCACTTTTATTAACCAAGGCGGTCACAAAATCCAACTGCCACATAATAAAAATGCCTTGAGATTAGTTGAGGCGGTCATTTTATTTATCGAGGCACCAAAAAATGACCACCTCACTAAATAGATTAACGGAGGTGGTTGTTTTATTCACCAAAAAATGACCGCCACTGAAAATGTATTTGAGGAGGTGGTCATTTTAAGACAACATTCTCCAAAATATTCTATTTTTGGAGGTGGTGGTTGTCTCAAGGCGCTCGCCTTCGTAAATCCATCTTCAGAGGCGGGCACAGTACTATAAGCGAGACTCAGGTTAAGCGAGACTTATATAGGAAAATGATCGTATCTATCCTCTACAAGGCTCATATATAAGAGAGACTTACGTTAACCCTCACACTCCTAGCCACGACCACTGCTGATTCTGGCTTCACACTAGCTAGATGTAGCCTTGCCGTTGTCAATGTTGCTGATTTTGGCTTTCACACTAGCTAGATATAGGCTCACCCTTGTCAAATCCGACCTTCTCCATGCTTGATAAATTCATCCCATAGCTCACTTTTGTCAAAGCATTATAACCTCGTTGAGCACATCTACGTCCCAATTTTGATCAACACAAGTGTTTGCAACTAACATGTCTTTTTGCAAAGGATCAAATCACTCTGAGCACATTAGGAATACATGGTGTTCTTGGTCTCCAAGTGAAAACTTGTTGTTCGGAAACACTTGATACAGTGCTTAGGTCTTTCGTGTTGTTTGGTGATAGGTTTGCTAACGCAAACACAAGGGAATCACAGCATTCCACGGTATGACAACATATATAATGTGAGCCGATTTCAGTTCCATTTGCGTTGCAGTTCTAGCAGCCAAACAACACGTTTGCTTTTATCTTGCCTATACTCTCGGGTGGGTGAGCGCAGTGGCGGACCTGGGTTGGGCCAACGACTAGGGCCGAATTGAGCTACAGTGTAGAATACATGCTGAATTTAGCTGGGCTTTGCTTTCAATTTGGTGCTACAGTGTGGCGATTATGGGCTGGCGACTAGGGCCGAGGCCTGGGAGGCCTGGGCCGCAGGTCCGCCTCTGGGTGAGCGTGGGGTTGCTGGGGGGATGTTCAAGATTCGAGTTGAGAGCATCATCAGGATGCACACATACTATTTGGTATGCTTCTGTTATTCTGCAGGTAAACATTCACTGCATTTTTATTATATAGTAGCACACATTTATATATATGGGCCCATGGAGTGTAAGGGTCATGAATTTTTCCACATTATGGCATAAGTTTGTACATAGAACAACAACGATAACAACAATGTCATCCAAATATTGACTAATTACAATCATTCAACACAAACAACATAAACATCTTAAATAGAGTGCATGGGGAACACATCGTACCCCATACACACCGGCCATACACAAGCACGTAGCTCATAGGAATGATGACATCTTAATCTATACTTTGTACAATTGCAGTGCGTGCCAACTTTTACCTTATTATGACTCATGAGAATATCGTCCACCATCCAGTAATATCAGGATTTTCTTCATGAACAGCATTCTCTTTCTTAAGATCAAACACTATCCTTGTCTTCTGAGAACGTTTCTTGCCATTACCCAGATCATAATCAAGATAACAGCCTGTGAAGTGGGAGTGAATTTCCAATTCTTTGAGCTCAGGAACCATGCGCACCTCAACTTTGACCCTCTCTAGCACTTCCACATCAATCATCTTGATCTTTTTGAGGCGCGGAAATTTGGATGAAGCAAATACAAGTTCCTTGTCCTTGTATGAGCCAGGGTACAATGCAAGGGTTGCAAGAAATGGCAGGTCGGAGAGCTTATTAATGAATTCCTGTGTCACATATGTTTTCTCCAGAGAAAGCATGATGAGATTAGGGAGACATAAAGATTCACTACCATCTATATTAGATGAATGTAGCAGATCCCCACTTAGGAACATAAACTTGACGCGTCGAAGGGAAGCAGTGGTGAAGACATTTGAAGGAATAATTTTACCTTCTAAGATCAGAGTCCTAAGGCTCTCAAGTTTCTCCAGAGCACCGGAAAGAGCCTTCACATTGACATGTGAGATATGCCAAATAGACAAGAACTCAAGGTGGACCATCTCTCCTAGTGTCCCTTCCAAAGTCAGCTCCTCCGAAACTTCTTCAAGATCTATGGAGTCAAGTGTCTGTAGCTGCTTCAATCTGCCAATTTTCTTGGGCAATCTGAGGACAAAACCAAGGACATGTCTCAGGGTCTTAATCATCCAAAAGGACCTTGGGAGCACTCGGACATTAGTTTCCCTAACATCCAATGTTTGGAGGCTAGTGAGTCTTCCAATGGACCATGGGATATATTTCAATGAACATGATGTGATTCCAAGGTACTGCAAGTGCACAACATTGCCAATTGCACTTGTCAAAGTCTCACCAATCTCGATGCCTTGCAAATTGATGACACGGAGAAACTCAGATCCATGAAATAGTTCCTTGATGTGAGATCTGATGTCTTTCTTCATCTTAGAGATCGCCCTTCGTTGAGATAAATGAAACATATATGCCCGACTTCCTTTGGACCTGTGCCCCTGATCACCTTTATTAGGCTCTTGCTCATACTGAGAGAAGATGGATCGTAGCTTTGGCAATGGATGTGCCAGGACAGCATATTTGTCAGTGTAATTCTGTAGAGAGAGGCGGCGAGCACTAGTTAATGTAGGGATATCATCATGTCTGTGGACCTCCACAAAGCTTGCTTCATGTGCTTCTATCTGCAAAAAGTCATGGACTTTGTTTTGGATTGTGACCGACATGCTGCCGAAACTAGAATCATCATCCATCTTCGCTCGGTTGACAAGATTCCGATCAATCAACTCAGATAGGTAGATGTAGCCAATCTTCTCCATTGTCTTCCCGCCCTTTGAACTTAGAAATCCCTCTGCCGCCCACATAAATACCAAGCTGCGTGCCTCAATTGTAGTGTTGGTTGGCAATGCAGCAAAGTAGAGGAAGCAACATTTTAGCTCATGTGGAAGATCATCAAAGCAAACTGACAGCATGCTTTCAAGATTGGCTGATGGCTTGGACTTAAGGTACCGAAAAACCTTCACCCACTCACTTGGGAACTTCTTGGTTTGCACAAGACCAGATAAAAGAACAACTGCCAAAGGCAACCCTTGGGTGATTTTGAAAATACTCTTTTGGTACTTTTTAAGGTTTTTATCATGCAGTTCTTTAGGTAGCCTCTCACGAAACAATGACATGGCAGCATCTTCTGTAAGTTTTTTTAACTGAATGGTGACATGATGGTAGCTGCTAGGTGGCTCTTCTGGTTTACCTTGTGTGATATGCACTACTCTACTACCCCTGGTGCCAACTGGGATGCTAGTGAGAAAGTGTTTCCATTCAGTACTACTGACTTCACCATCTATCACAAGCATGTACTTCTTATTTTTCAATTTATTGTGCAGCATTTCCTGTGCCATTTCTTTAGGGCAATTTGTGTCATCTTCTGTCAGTTGCTGAGTAATTTGTTGAAGGATGTTGGGAGCAGTCAAATAAGGTGCAATGCATTCCATGGCTTGCACTTCAAACACTTTCTTCTTTTCCATTTTTTTGTATATGTCTCTCACAAGAGTTGTCTTGCCAATACCACTTTCTCCGGACACAGTGATCATGACTGGATAATGTTCTTTGCCAGCTTGCTGTTCAGTTAGGTTATTAACAAGGGCATCCTCTAATTGGTTGTGCTCTTCCACATATATCACTGCCTCTGATTCATGGACATCATCCCTGAGATATTTAACCATTGTATAGTGGTTAAGTAGCAGTATAAGTGTACTCTGAATAGTAATAAGTTGACAATCAAACATATAGTGCAGAATATCATCTATCGATTGCCCATCGATATTTTTTTAAGAAAAATGAAAATCATTTTCCACTTCTCAGTCAATATTTGTCTCGATTAGCTGAAGTTACTCTCTAAACAAAAGCAAGAAGGGATAACACTTATAGGCTTATAGCACTACACGCACTGTACAGAGGCATGCATCTTAAGTCCCTAGGGTCCTGTAATATTTGAATATGCCCCTGTAATCAAGCATACAAATACAAGAATAGAGCAACAACGCCAACGGATTAGGGTTTAGCATGCCATGTGCACAAACCAGTATAAATCCTTGTGTCTTATGTGCTACCATCTGATTCCATCTTCGCGATCACATTGTCGCAGTATTGCCAGAGCCAATTATTCCGACACAGAACGCCAGCCCAATTTACAGGTGCGGGTGCTTC
This sequence comes from Cenchrus fungigraminus, assembly GCA_036936925.1. Classification (NCBI taxonomy): domain Eukaryota; kingdom Viridiplantae; phylum Streptophyta; class Magnoliopsida; order Poales; family Poaceae; genus Cenchrus; species Cenchrus fungigraminus. Next base: position 23,574,567 of record CM072774.1, on the reverse strand, counting down.
CTTCCACTTTGCTGACAAGGTCACACAACCAACATGAAACTATTCGAGACAAATGACTCAATCGGCTCCCAGGGAAAAGGGTTCTAGGGCCCACTCGTCAGGCCCCAGATCGGGGGGCCTTCGTGGCCAAGCATCTCTCAAAAGGGTTCACCTGGTGGAGGCCGGACCACAATAGACATCCCCGTGATGGTCCATTATTTGGGAAATTAGACATTAGACGGTGCTCCTGCTCCTGGCGCACAAATACCATAGACGACATCCCAAAATCGATTGTATTGTACCCAACATTACTCAGTATATGAGGGGAGGGTCGGTTCTTAGAGAGGCGAAACCGAGAAACTTAGAGAGGCTGATTGGATATAAGATCTGTCGGCCAAGAGAGTGACAGAGAAGAACACTCACACAAAGAGTGTTCCTTCCCCGACAAGCCATAGAATAGCCCCGAGAGAGCCATGCTAAACTCCCGTTGTAACCCCCCCCCCCACCCGACTAGGGTGCATCTGAACACGACAAAGAACACCTCACTACGGGGCGTAGGGCCACGATAACCCGAACTAGGACAACACCATGCCTGTTGCGGTTACCAACATGTGATGGGAGGTAGTTCGAAATTAACACAGGACAACGTAAAAGGCTCCACATTACATGAGTTGCCTGTTAAGACATCTCTAACTATGTGGCACGGCATCACGCCGCCTGCTATAAGATGATGCCAATGTATACTTAAGACAAATATATTGGGGACATCACCCGCCCAAAGAGTAAGATCCTCCATTTGTACTGACCAGGTCAGCCATGGCTGTGTATCTTTAGATATGAATTTAAGCTCAATTTAATCAAATGAGATTTTTTCTATCTATCTATCCCATTCATCACAGGACAATTGCCCCGTTCGTCTGGCTTATCAACCACCAGTCAGCAGTACTTTTCTCTCAGAACAAACCAGCCACCAGCCAGCAGTACTTTTCTCTCAAAACAAATCACCACTAGCAACTAGCCACTAGCCAAACAAACAAGCACAAAATTATTCTCAAATGTAAGTGAAAGCAGCATTCGCCTGTTTCATTCCTCATTTCTTTTTACTAAAACAAATAAGAGGATGGTCTTGTCACATAATTAGTGATTTCTTACTCCCTACTCCATCCGGTTTCCTAAAGAATGTAGTTTTCGACTACGACACGATCTTCCCAAAACAATTTTGATTGTTACCTTTAAAATGTATTACCTCTATTCTTAAATATATGACACCATTGACTTTTTTGTTCGTGACTATTCGTCTTTTCTACAAATATTTTTGCAAATCGATAAACCTACAAGTTAAATCTAAAGTACATTTGATATAGATATAATGATATATATTTTACTTTAGTCAACCAACTTGTTCAATAGATATTGGTGGTCCAAGTTAGAGTAAAAAGTCAATAGCTTCATATATATTTAAGAACGGAGGGAGTAGTCAATATTGACTTCTATGGGAGCTACATTTCTAGATGAATCTACTTACATGACTTTCATGTTTTCAAACTCAACCCAAAAAAATTATTTATATTCAAAGTTTAAAATGTTTGACTTAACACTGTAGATGCCCAGAAAGCCGGCAGCCTGATAGCATGCCCGAAAGCACATTTTTTCAACCCAGCCCAAGCGTGGCATGACACAGTCTTCATCGGGCCCATGCTGGCCCGGCCCGCTGCCTTGTGCCGGGCGTGGGCCGTCACCCCGGCATGCCAGGCGGCATGAGCCCAGCACAAAAATAAGAGTCGGCCCATTAAGGCCCGTTACCATGTGACCCAATATAAAAACCAGCAAAAATCCCTAGTCTCACTGTACAATCTCCACCCGAACGCCGTCTGTCACTCAGTCTCCCCAACGCCGCCCACCTCCCTTCCCCAATGGTGCCACTCCAACACTCCTCTCCTCTCCTCCACCGCCGTCTGCCATCATCACTCTCCCACTCCTCTTCTCCATTGTCGGTGCGGCTCCCCATGACGAGCAAGCTGCAGGCCACCCCTCCCTTCCCCTCCCCTACCTCCTCACCGCACAAATCTGCATAGGCCGGCGGGCGACAGGGTGATGACCCTGGCGCGTGGCTCCCACATCTCCTCTCCTTTCCTCCCCACCTGTGAGGTCGGATCTATGCGACTAAGCTATGCACTCTCCCCTGCCTCCTCTGCTTCTGTGCGACAACGCCAAAGGCGCGGAGTGAGCGGCGGACGCTGGGCGGCACAAGCACGACCGAGTCCCACGTGCTTCGCGGGCTGGGGGCTCCTATATAGCTTCTGTGTGTTGGATAAGCAACATGGCTTTAAAGCCAATTAGGCCCAATTAATAGGTCCAACATATAAATAAATAAATTCAACATTTCACAAAATTACGTTCAACATTTTCTGAGGAATAGATCAACATTCAGCCACATTCAACATTTTGAACAATGTACCCGTCTCAACATTTTTCACAGCCTATATTAACATTTTCAAATAATGGATTCAACATTTTGAAAGAATTGATTCAATATTTCTTTTCTTCTCCGATGACGGCACTTGCGAGCAAGGCCGCCACGTAGGGCAGCTGCATGCGGAGCTCTGGCAGCCGGGCCCGGTGAGCCCCCAGCAGCGGCGACGGCGCCCGAGCTTTGCTGGAGGGGCACGCCCCCAGCCTTTGCCTCGGGGCCAACTGGCGTGGCGACGCAGCCGCGGGAAGCGTGCGACGCAGGCACCTGGCCACAGGGACGCGGCGAAGCTCCTCTACCGGGGCGGCCGACCACCCTCGCACGTGGCGGCACGGCACTAGCAGGCGGCGGCGGCACGATAGTAGTGGGCGGTGGCGAGATGAGTAGATTAGAAGCACGTCAGGGTTGAGAGGGAATGAAACACATCTAACAGATGATGACGCTAGATAGGATTTCCGTCTGGGCTAGCCCGACACGAAATGGTCTTGCGGGTCCGAGCTTGGGCTGTTGCTGCAGCCCGTGGGCTAGCCCGACACGGCACAACAATGTGTAGTGCGGGGCCAGGCCTGATGGTGAGCGGGCCATGTCGGGCCCGTGTAAGGGCCGGGTCGGGCGGCCCGTTTGGATATCTATACTTAAGACAATCTCGAAACGACATTCATTATTACCCTAAAAATGACATCATTTAGGAAACCGGAGGGAGTACCATACGAATGACATAAGTGAAATCGGCAATAGAATATATTTTAAGTGCAAAAGGTAATTTTGTCAACTTACAACTTTCTGTGAGTGTAATTTATAGATGTTGAGGTAGAAGGTTTCCATGTCACATCTGTCTTGTTGTTGGAATCCTCTATCTTGTATTTATCTTTGTTTTCAATGATGCCATCAAGCCTCATGTTGATGGCTCTAATTTTTCTAGATAGGCCGCGTCTCATCTGTACTTGAATTGTGAATGTTTCAAGGCACATCATAGTAGGACGAAGCCACCTCGGGTACCTTCAGAACAGAATATATGCAACCATCCGGCCATCAGCTTTGTGGGTTGTTGGATCATGATCACACTGCTCTATATGATTACTGTGTCTAGTGTAATTGTTACATATATATGCATGCATAGTCCTTTGATGTTGTACCTGGACATGTCCACATGGAGATGGTAATGATCGAGGGCATCCTCGGCGTCGAAGACGGCATCTCGCGTCTGCAGCGTCCAGACCCTGGTGACTTCGTCGGTGACGGCACGGCGCCTGGTGTCGGCCTCGCGGAGGAAGGCCTGCAGCCACATGAGCTTGTCCCGGAGCCGGTGGATGTCGGCGTTCACCCCCACCAGCGCCCGGGCCTCGCCGACGGCCACCTCCTGCAGCCTCCCAACCAGAGGCCCGATGATCGCCTCCGCCATTGATAATCCTTATTAGCTCGCTAGCTTCGTCTAGCTATTTCTCTGTCTGTGTGTGTCGATCAGGAATGACAGCCAGACAACACGCACCTACACATTTGTCATTTGTGTTTGTGTGTGTGTATATATGATACGGTGGCGTGCATGCGTGGAAACTAATGCTTGATGATCGCGTTTTGAGTTGCTGCTCAGATAGGGATTGATTTGATTCTTCTCGTCATCTATACATTATATACATGCGTGCATTGCTAATCGAAGCTAGCTGACGATGATACCTTTCTTTGCTTGTTTTTTATCAGATGCGCTCATGCTTTTCCGTCCGACATATGAGCGTGCACAGCCGGGCTCCTACACGCAGCGTAACCAATAAGGATGCATCTCACTTTTGGAATCGCTTGATGTCATTGCTAATACTGCTGCAGGGTATATGTCAAAGTTCTATGGTCATGTGTTGCTACCGACAAAATAAAGACAGCATCACTTTACTATTTTAACCTTTTTTTTTCTTCAGCCCCTCGAACAGCTCTCTCGGTAGACCAGAGCTCCTTTGAGTTTACGTACGTGTGTAATAGGGGTGAATATGTGTGCTTGTTGTGAGCATCTACGTTGTACTTTGTAAGTCTAAAAAGAAAATATATCAAATAAAGGTAAAAATAACTACAATACACAGGTTTTAATCATTTTTCTCCTATTTCCTTCTTCACGCGTTTCTGCACTGCAGCGTTCATGTTTATCTCCTTCCGACCTTCCCCTTCTTCGTCGCTAGTCCCTGCTGTTTGTCACGTGGAGGAAGCCGCCATCTTGGGCCTGGCTGCTTCGTGGTCTCTTAATATTTTATAAAACAGCCCAAACCAAAAAATGGCCCAGCTCGCTCAACCACAATGCGCCCGTGTCTAAACGCGAAGAGTTAGCCGAAGACGGAGGGACGGGAGCGTGGGCGTCTTCTCTCGCCAATCTCTACTTATCTCTACTATTATTATTATTATACTCCTAAATAGTTTAGAAAGGAGAAAAAATCCCGTCCTCCCTCCGCTCGCGCGGGTCTGCCAGCCTTGACGACCCTTCCGCTCGCGCGGGTCTGCGGTCCACGCAGCCGTCTGTGCGACCCCATCCCCTACGTCAATAACCGCACAATTCCCCACGGCAGCCGGCCGCCTTTCTGCTGCGACCTCCTCTCCCGCCGCCGCCAGCACCTTCTCTCGCGACCTCCTCTCCTTCGCTGCTGCCTTCTCCCGCGACCTCCTTGCCGCCGTTCAGATCCGCGCCTCCGTCGCCTAGGCTTTCCTGCGGAGCCACCACCGCCTTCCTACTGCTAACTCTTCTCCCTTCGCCGCCGCTGTCCGTGCCTGCGAATCTGCGATACCTCCTCGCCGTCCGTCGGATCCGCGTCGCACACTTGCTCATCCTGCAACACCTCACCATGCCTCCCGTCTTGCGTTCTCCATTTTTTCCCGTGAACCCTATACCCGATCCGCGCGCCGTCCAGCATGCCGTCCGCCGAGCCGTCCTCCGCCGCGACGCCCTCGGCCATCTGACCCGCGACGTCCGCCGCTCCACCATCGGCCGCCCCGTTGTCCATGGCCGCTGCTAGGTTACTCTGCCGCCAAACCGCTCCGAGTGCACACTACCGCCGCGTCGTGCCTCCGGGTGCACGCCGCCACTGCATGCCAGGTGGATGCCGGAGCAACGCACCGGCGACACCTGAGTGGACACCGGATGCATAGGCAAGGTTTGAACCATTGCAGATGAAATAAGATGGCTTGAAATAAATTAATTGATATGTGTGTCAAAATACCACAAATACATGCTCAGGTCCCTCTGTCCATACTGAGCTCACAAGCCACGTGTGTGGACTATAAGCATGGATAAATGGATTGTTTAGTAATCTGACGACCTTATATTTGGTCGTTCAGATTAGCTGTTTCATGCTTTTTTTAATGAATATACAGATGAATTAGGATCGATGATCATTAGTAGCTGAAATTAAAGGTATACAATTTGCCTTTTGAGTATTTTTTTCTTTCACTACACTATATATGTGGTCGTAATCTATCAGTCATCTGAATGTGCTCCTTATGGATTTATCAGCGGTGCTCTCCATTTGATTAACTATTATTGGCACCCACTGTGAGTTCCTATATATATTAATTGGTCTTTGCATGACTTTTTTCAACACTAGAAATTGTGCAGTACACTGTAAAGGACGGGAGGAACATTTTCCCAGAGGCGTTCAAGGGGATCAAGCAAATTGGAGTGATCGGATGGGGCCTGCAGGTTCGATACAAATGATTGCACTTAAAAGGGGGCACATTATTGTGGTTAGTAGATAGCAGATAGCACTGATGTCACATGGATTTCAACTACTATTTGGGTTTAGGGAAAGATAATCACACTAATTCTTAACTTTATGTGTTCTTTCTATTAACAGATCGAGGTTCTTTTGCAGGGTTCTGCTCAAGCTCTGAACCTGAGGGTTTCACTGGCTGAAGCAAAGTCAGACATTTTTGTGAAGGAGCATTACTGTGTCAGTATAAGCAGTCCTCAAGGTAGCATTACTGCATCGTCTCTTTCAGATCTCGCGCATTCTCATTAGTAGATTAACCTTTTTTCTCACAGCAGCAAGTTGCTGCTAGACGAGAAAATTCAAGGTGGTTCATGCCTACAATTCAAGTGAGCTTTCCTGTCTCCTTTCCTCTATGCCAATGCAATGAGTTAAACATGTAGGAATGCTCAGAAACTAAGTCAGGCATCCATCTCTTTAGATTTGTGGTATGGTTGGACAATCTGCAGAATGAGTTTCACTTGCTGCTGGCAGGTGAGCTGGTTGTCTTCGGCGTACTTCTAAAAGTGGCAAAGATACTGCAAGGATACAAAGGTGACCCGATTTTGAATTTATTTTGGAAGGAAAGATGACGTTTTTCAATTTGTCTTGTTTAGCTGTTAAACAACAATTTTGATTGTCTGCAGCAGCATCGGGATCCTTCTTAGAGAACAGAGTATCAGCAGCTCGAGCTGCAGCTATGGCTGCAGTAACACATGAAGACTTTCAAGCCTCAGACTCGGAAGCATCAAATGTGAGTGATACTGGCTTCAGAAAGAAGCGATTTCTTGGATTTGTAAGAGGGAACTTGACGGGTAGCGAACCTTGAATGAGTGTAACTGTGTTAGGCCCCTCACAACACCATCTTCAATCTATGATATGACACACAGAACAAATCTGGAGTTATGGGTACAAAAGGAGTAAATAGGAGGCACTGATCTCATCCTCCTTTCTAAGTTGTAGACACCCTGGTAACCACAAATTTCGAATGGAAACACCAATCTCTCAATAAATTAATGAACTGAATGTCGCGGCAGAACAAAAGATGATAGCTGTTACAGTATCCACTAGCTAGGAGTGAGGAACAGAGCGGTGTTTGCTTTGCACAGTTTTAATTTAATGCCTATCCTCCTGGATGCAAAAGAAGATCATGCCAGGTGTTTGATGACATTATGTCTGTGTGTACATGTATGGCCACCTGAGCTGAAAAATTTTCAATGCTATATGTCGTACTCATTTTGACATTGTTATGTAAAAGTTAATATCATGAATTTTGATTGGCCTTAAAAATAGTACGATGTGAACATTAATACCATATATTTTTCATGTTGGAAATTTTGAATAGCACGTGGCAACGCATGAGCATGATCCTAGTGTGTGTGTGTGTGTATATATATATATATACACTACTCCTAATCCTAAAAAAATATGAAGTGGAGACAAAAACCCGTTCCTACCTTTTCCTCTCCGTCCGCGCGTCCGCCCCGCTCCTATCAATTTCGTGCGTCAGATCATGGGCCCACTCATCCGCGTGCCCACGACCTTGCATCCGCCTCCTCGGGCCGTTACCTCGCCTCCGCGCCTACCGCGCTCCAGCATCACGCCGCCAACTTGCCGCCGCGACCTTTGCCATCCGAGAACGCCGTCGTCCGGGATCGGGACCTCCGCCGCCGCCGTTCGGGACTGCCGTCCGCCCCACGAATCGATCCCCCGTCGCCGCCTCAAGATTGATCTCGCTGCCGCCATCCAAGAACGCCGCCGCTGCCTCGCCTCCTCCCCACGGCCACATCTCGACACGCCCACTGCCCGACGAGGATGCACCGACGGCGGCACGCGTCACAGCTCGCGAGGCTGGAGGAGCTCGCGGAGTCGACTCGACAGGTCCGTCCGCGCTCGCCGGATCCTTTGTTGCTTGGCGCCGCCTCGACGACGTCGGCAGCGGTCGCGCCGCGGACCGAAGACGCCGCGCGCCATGCACACCCCACCCGCCGCCCCTTCCCCTCCCCTCAGCTGGCCGTCCCCGCAGATGGCTGCCCGCTGCATCTCCGGATCGATGCCCGCCGCCGCCTAACGACTCCTCCGCGCGGGGAGTGCGCGGGACGGCTTGCCCCCTCCTCCACCCTACGACTCGGCACTGGGATCTTCAATCCGGCGCCGCCCTCTATCTCAACCCTGTTGGCTCCGTCGTCACCCACCTCCTCCTCAGCTCCCCGGCAAGGGGTCACGATCACCAAGCACTGGCCCATCTGGTTCGAGCGGTCGCGCCGTCGACGTCCCCACAACCCAATTCGGGCTTGGTTATGTACCTGTCTTGCACTTTGATGCAAAATCTGCAATTTTGTTCGCTTCTTTTGGCTAAACATGGGGCCTACGTGCTTGCAGTTGGAGAATCTGAAGGCGCTTCTCGAGGTGGAGGTGAGGCAGGCTGGGATCTTGTTTGAGCAAGTTTTGCCGTCAATTGTTTGATCTCATATCGTTGGCTTTGGGTGTCTGTGTGGCCAGACTTGTGTGTCATTGAGGCAGCAACAGCTTCACTTTAACGGGAAGGAGATGCAAAACTCGTAGAAGCTCCTAGCTCTGTCAGAATCCAGGATGGTGATCTTGTAATGATGCTTCCCTCCAATGATAGGTATCTCTGCTGGCCTTTTTGGTGTATAAGTAGATTGTAGATCTGGCACAAAGAATTCCTAATTATAAATTGATCTGGGCATAACATTTGAAACTATTAAAATGGTTCCATCTATACCAGGTCAAGAAGATTCTGAGAGTTCCCAACTATCATAACAGGTCCAGCCACTTGCGGCCACTCTCCGAACTGGGCTTGCATTTCCAGGTCAGCTACAATCTGCGATACCTGCAGCATGTATTTTCTCTGTTTCCTCCTATTTCAGACATAAATTGCTATTTACTAATATGCACTGTTGATGCTACATATTGCAAAGCAGGTTGTACAAAGCTCCTAGAATGGTCAGGAGAAGGACTTGGCAGGTTAATAAGGATTGGGTTATTGCAACTCATCACTTCGTCAGCAGCATGGGGGGGTGTGCAAAGCCAGACAGTTCCTGGGACCTTTTTATGCTCAATTGGTTGAGATTGCAGTCTGTTTTTAAGAGTAAATTCCAACAAGTGTTTGTGATAGTGACAAGGTGAAACATCAATTTGGTTTCTACTTTAAAGATTTTCATTTTTATGAATTATAATTTTCCTGAACGGAATGACTAAACCCGATCACCTCATATTTTTTCCAGCATGTTTGTCTTGCATCAAGTATTAGCTAAATGAGAACCCAAAGATATGCTACAACAAGTGATGTGCTATGTTTTTTCCTTGCAGATTTAGAGATGCGCACAGGTCTGCAGCTAGCAGTTGTTCATGGAGATAATGAGCATACAGGTATGTAGTTTGCGGCTTGATGCCTATTCTCAACTTCTATGGTTATACTCACCTTCCACTGTAATGTAATCTTTACAGACAGCTGACATGCAAGCTGAATCTGGTACTATCAAACAAAAAATGACCTCAACTGGTAATTCTCTATTTCTCTTGTGCTAGATAGCAGATAGCTTTGGACTACTTGATCCCGATTTTGCATGTCAGGTGGAAATCCTTAGGCATGAAATGCATATCCTTGTTGCTGGACTGAATTATCCTTAGGCATGAAGGCACATGGCTGCTCATTGTCTCGGTGATCGAGTTGGCGACCGGTCGTTGGCTTCATGCGGCCGCCGGCCGCAGCCTCCACACATGCATGGCGGCTGCAACCAGCAGGTATTAGTCTCTATTTTAGTCTTAAATTCCCCTAATCCTTTTTTTTCGGTTCTCATGACTCTGTTTATCTAATTTTGTTAGGTTATTTGCTACCTTTCTGATGCGCCTACCTCTTGAAATTTGAAATGTTTTCAAATGTAAACTACCTTTCTAGGTGCAGTAAAATCTCAGTGCAGATTGTTTGACAGTGGTGTTATTTTCCTTTTGCTCATCCACTTTATGCTAAACATTTAGTAAGCAGCTTCTGATTTTGTATTATAAGATTGCTAGATGGTTACCCAGTGCTTATGGCTTACCTTGGAAAAGGAAAAAAACAATAGTTAGCAAGTTCTCACCCATTTCAACCTCCTGAAAGAGGTTTCTTTTTTAATGGAATTCAGGAGCTTTGTTATAAGAAAGATGTATGAAGTTCAGAAATTCAGTGTTTAAACTTGTCAGTTCGTACATTTTGGGGATATTCTGATCAGTCGCTAAAGCTGATTTCTGCATGCAATGGAGTTTCTATTTGTGCAAACATTAGGGGGGGTGGAGAATTGTGACAATAAGATGGAACCGTATCAGCATAGGTGCTTCTACCAATCAGGGGAGTACAACTCAGAGGATAGGTGTGCTGAATTAGACAGAAAGCTCAAAGAAAAAGAGGTAATCATAACATTACTCAAGTTTATATGTAAAATTCAGCAATCATATCTATGATTATAAAAAAAAATTGTATTCCTAATCTGCTACATGATATAGTGCATGTACCTTGATTGTCTTTTGATAAAAAATTTAATATGGAAGACGGGTAAAATGTGCATATAGTAGCTTACTTCACAATCTTGGTTCACTAGGACTTCATGCCATACATCTCTCTTTCCCCACCTGTGCTTGGACTTTTCTCTGTTTCAGACGATGATTGACCATCTCAAACTATCAACAGAGCCGAATGTAACAGTTGGACATATTATCTCAAGATCACTTGTCCCAATAGTTTGTATGCTCTCTTTTACTCACTCACTTTGTTAGATGTTCTTTCGTATTTGTTTCCATTTATTCAGCAGTCAATATCCTGTATTTTGTGGTTGATGGATGGCTTGTGTTCAAAAAGTGTTCTGCTAATTTCTTTGAGCGTCGAGTGGCAGCTCCTGGCAATTCTGTCACCTACTCACCTATGGTGGCAATTCTTTACCCACGAAGTAGATTCCGCGGAGCCGGCAGGAGCCGCATAGTCATCATCTTCGCCTCTCAAGTCTCACTTACTCCACCGCACTCGTCGCTCGCATCCTCCACCGCTGCTGGCAGGTAAATATATGCATTGCTTTCATTAATTGTATGCATCTCGGATATTTTCTCTGAGATTTAGATGCATCCTATACAACACATGTTTAAATCTCTGGAGTAACCACACTTGTGCTTAAGGGTGGTTTTCTTTATGCAAACGACCTGATTTCATATGTTTTAGACAGGATACTAGCCTTATCTGAATTTACCAGTTCAGGTGCCAAACTATTTTTTTAAATGAATTCAGGTGCCAAACTGTAACTTATCACTCCTGATTTTTTTAGTAGATTATATGTTTTGGTGTTTAGCCCCTAATAATCAAAACCCTTGCTGAGGTGAAACCAATACTTAGATATTTGGGAATAAAGTTTCCTTCAAAAACAAAAGGGTATTTCTCGTATTTGCTTGTTCTTTTGTCAGAGCTGAACTACTGCTGCAATGTCAAATATGATAGTAGCTTATATATAGCAGCAAAACAAAGGGTTATAGCAGCAACCACAGTCCACAGGCACTTTGATAGTAGCTTATATGTTTTTAATATACTTCTAAATTGATTGTGCAGGAAAAAACAAATCTGGTATGGAAGTGAAATATGTAGAGTGATCACAATGGTGATAAAAAAGCTGTTGGAAGTACTAATATGCAAGAACAACTGCTATAATTTGTTTCTTATTCTAATTCAGCTGTATGCCAAATCTTTTCTTTATTAATCGACTATTTACTGTTTCAGGGAATAAATGGAATAAGTAATCACGTATTCCATTTATTCAACATTCAAGCAAAGAACTATTCTCAGGTTGCTACTACATGATATTAGGCGTTGAGGTGTGTTGTGCTTCAGAGGAGTGTGGCTGCACTTAGATTAGTTTCGCCAGTCAACTTAAAGTGACAATGTACTTAACTAACACTTACTCACTATGAGGTGACGTTCTGTCACTATGCTTGTAGATGTCATCTTTTAGCTCATGTTTTGAAGTGGTTCTGATCAAGTATAGCTACCATGTGGTTCTTGTCTTATAAAAAAGCAGCAACCAAATCATAAAGAATGTTTTGATAATAACTAACATTTTAGGTACTAAGCTAGATCAAGTTTGGGTACTTCAAATAGAACTCTCATTTAATGTGCAGGTGTATATATAAAGGTTAATGAATCTGTCTTGACTTCCTGCTCGTGAAGATGCTACTGATAACATATTTTGGCCAGTGGTGTATTAGTCTTTTGACAACTCTCTGATACTGCTGATAACACATTAGAAAGCATGCACAGATTCTTTAGTAGTAGTTGCTTCAGTGTGAAAAGTAAATTGGATATATTTAAATTTGATGTATAATGGAATTATTGTGCCTATTTTGACATTACAAACTTTGACCGAGGGGATTCTTACGCTGCATTGACTGTTGTTGCATGTTCTCATGTTGATGCTGGAGGAATTTGGTCAAGCATGAAAAGTTGTGTTTTCTTTTTACAATTTTTTTCAAAATCAGGTTTATTTCCTCTGATTGCATAAATCTAACTTGAAATTTATATGTGTAAGCACAACTGCATTAAGAGCTTTTTTTGCCTGAGCTTTAATTTCACCCATTTGCATTTAATTTTACCCTGTTAAGAAACTAATATGCCCTCATGTACTTTTGATAGTTACCTAATTTTATTCTCATAATTTACATACCCATTGTTTTGCAGGCTTACTATGTATGTGTTTCTAATATCTGCCCAATGTCTCGTGTACATCACTGATCACCATGTATGGTTCAAAAATCTTTCTGTATACCACTTGTTTACTTATTTGGAGCTTTCTTTGAATTTTGCTTCTTGCTGGCTGGTTTTCAATGTTTTAGTGGTCTAACGTCCCCGGTTGCATAATTGCAGATGCCATGTAGGGCTTAAAGAGCCCCCAGGGGAAGTGACAATGTGGTTCATTACCTTTCTTGCCCTTTCCTCAGTTTTTGACCATCTGTCACCGAGCACCACTGTGGATTGCTACTTGCAGTTGTAGAGAGAAATAATTATGCCATTATATGGGCAACATTGTATCTTAGTAACCTTCTTTAGACAATCATATGATTTGTCACTTCTCTCATAGTCTATTTGCTGAGATGTGAAGCCGTTGTAATATAATTGATAGTATATACCAATGATATAAAATTATTAATAATCTCATGTCAATTGAACATACAAGTTCACATTATGTTTGCCATTTGACTGGGCACATGTGCCACGAACCTTTCAGCCAAGGCAAAGCTAGATATCACGGAAACATTCATGAAACTATGAAATCGTTCATTAAGTTTTCATATCCAGTTTGTTGGTGAAAGTATTTTCGAGGTGGAGAGAGGCTAGGTGTTGATGGAATGTACTACTAATTCGATGATGCAATAATGTCAGGAAACATTATCAATGTTGGCTTTGGAATTTAATGTCTCTTTGGTTTACCTATTATCTAGCTTGTTTAATTCAGAAACTCGAAAAGTCCTTTTTAATATCCATGTTTATTTTCACACGATTATTATCTTATTTTTTATCTTGTTGGATGTTTCATGTATTGCAATATAAATATGTTGCTGACCGTAGCAACGCACGGGCACGATCCTAGTCCTATATAACTTCCGGAAGATTTTTTCTTAACAAACTATAACCCACCAGTGGCCCATTTAACAGCCCAAATCAGCCCAACATGACTAACCCTAGCATCCAGCCTTCTTCCACCTCCTCACCTCCTGCGCCGCCGCCATGTCTTCGTCCCGAGCAGCCGCCACCACCAGCCGCCACGCGCCACGCTAGCCTCTCCGCGCCGCCGCCCGCCATGGCTCTCCTCCCCGCTCCCTCGCCGGCCTCCCCCGCCGCCACCCGGCTCCCCTGGCCTCCCAAGGCGCAGTGTGCGGGGCGCAGGAGCTCGGGCGGGCCAGCCCCCGTCACCTCCCGGCTGCCGGAGGCGGGGCTGGAGCTCCTCCCCGCGGTGTTCATCGGAGCACCGCCGTCGCGGCCCTGTGGATGGCCGCGCGCGCCAGCTCGGCGGCCGGCCGGTGCGCCGCCGGCGTGAGGAGGAAGAATCAAAATAAATAAATAAATAAAAGTTGATTTTTTTTCAACATTTCCGAATAATGTTGCAACATTGTGCAAAATGTTGACAAAAATAGTTACTGAAACCAACATTTCTAAAGAATGTTGGAAAATTTATGTAAAATGTTGGAAGAAGCTAAAAATTGTTGATTAAAAAAATATCGATAACATTTTTAAACACGCTTCCGAAAAATGTTGACGAAAAAATATTAGCAACACTTCCGAAAAAAGTTGACAAAAAAATGTTGACAACACTTTCGATGTTGATGAGAAAAAATATTGGCAAACTTCCGAAAAATGTTGACGAGAAAAAATGTTGGCGACACTTCCTAAAAATGTTACGAAAAAATATTGGCAACACTTTCAAAAAATGTTAACAAAAAAATCTACTAGACACTTTGTCCCATGAGGATCCCCTAGGAGCAAGCACTGTCCCTGCCCATCCCCTCCTCGCACGCCCCACTGTTCTTTCCTTAATCAGGAGGTGCAACCGAGACCAAGAAAGCAAAGCCGATGGCCCGCCCCCCTCCTAGTGGTCCGAGAACTCCTTTCCCTTGATCCAAATGTTTGCGCAGATCGAACGATCGATCTCACAAACGGAAGAAGAGCCTCTTTTGACGACGTTGACCCCCACCGAGAGAGAACCCGTTGCAGTCTGACGGCAAAAGGCGGCCGTGCCTGATGTAAAGGCACCCCCTTCCTCGATGGAAAAAGCACGGCGGAAAGTAAAGCAGAGCAGGCGACGATGCGATCGCGGATTAACTAATCGGGGTCGGGGTAGGGGAAATTGCCGTTTCCATGCGATCGATCGTGCCTCTCTGCGAGCTTGCATTGCGCGCGCGGGGGCTCCACCTCCACCCCCGGCAGATAAGGATGGACCTTGGCATCCTTCTCCTTCATCTCACCAAGGAACTCCGCCATGAAGACGGGGGACCTTGTGGCCAACACGCTCTTGTGGGCCGCAAAGGACTCGCTGGCCACGGAGAACGTGACGTCCGCTCCGGCCTGGCTGCTCAAGAGCTCGCCGAGGTGCCGGGGCAGATCGGATGGTGGCACGGGAATAGCTCCATCCGTTTCTGGTCCGCTGATGAACACGGTGATGGTGCATTCGGCCGTCAGTGAAATTTTGATGGAACCACCACTGTTGCTCAGGCTACCCATGTAAAAGGGGTCAGACCGATCCAAGGGGCGGCGAAATTCTTTGGGCACGTTCTTCTGCTCCGGTTGGATTGGATAAATGTGGTAGCCGCCCGTATTGTGGACAATCTTGCCGCTCAGATTTGCCGTGACGCTTCCCGTGCGTGGCTTGCCGACCAAGACGAGCTCGAGTGCCAGGGCTGAGTACGAATGGTTGACGTCGTTGGGGTGATAACATGAATAGAGACAGATCTCCCAGTCGTACCCGTGGACGCTGCACCTGGAATTGATGCCATGGGAGCGGTTCCCGATCGTGTTCTGCGTGACGTTGAGGGGCTCGGTCATCTTGAGCCGGAGCACGGATCGGAAGCCCTCGGTGACCAGAGTGCAGGTGTGCTTCAAGTTGCTGGAGCTAGGAGTCGCCATGAAGTGGAGGTTCGGTTCGGTCGGAGTTCGCCGGCAGGGGTCGGAGCGCAGGCGAGAGACGCCGGTCGCCGTAGCCTTGTTCTTGTTTCGGTAAATGCAAATACGATGGACGGACTATCTAGGGTTCGGCGCTGTGGCGGAGGAGGTGTTTTATGTGCAGGCTGTGGGATGGGCTTTCACGAGATTGGGCGCCGGGCTTAGATTTTAAGCATGCAAATTGGGCGCCGGGGCTTTCACGACTGGAATAAGAGAAGTTATCAGATCGAACGGCCTCAGCCCAGACGGCAGCACAAAGTAATGGGCCCGAATGCGTTAATTCTTGGTCTATTCTTTTTGTTGATGCATGGCCAAAATTAAGCTGAGTGGAAAACTATGTCTTTTCTTTTATTATAATCTCGTGGCTACCGCATTAACATGCAAAATTGTGCTGAAGTTTGTGTTTATTTACATTCAGTGGATTAGTAATATTCACGTTTATTTACATGGATTAGTTATATTCAGTAGGACAAAATGCATTGTTGGAGCGAGTAAAAAAGGGATTTTAGGACTGGGTGACTAACCTACTCCTAACACTCATACCTACAAATAGCTGTTGGTAGGAGCGGGTAAAAGAACTGTCCCTGCCAGCCTTTTTCAGGAGCGGGCAATGAGGTGACCCGATAAAAGAACTGTTCCTGCCAGCCTTCTCCGGCTTCTCGTTGAGCTCTGGCACCACATCGGTGTAGATGAAGTGAAGCATGCCCTTGAACACCGCTGCATCCATTTCCATGATCTCGACAACCTTGGTAGTGATGAACTTGTCTGGAATGTTTGTGAATTCGATTTTATGAATTTTTTGTTTGATATTTTTAGGTGGTGGAGTTGGAGCTCAATTTGTGGAGTGGAGTAACCGGGGCTGGTGCTGCGAGCAGGAGACGGCGGCGGCGGAGCTGGAGTAGGCTTGTCGGCGCTGGGGGTGGCGCATGTGCAGGGCACCTGCAGCCACAAGAGCCTTTTTTTAACCCTTTAGTCCCGGTTCTTTTACCAGGACTAAAAGGGGTCTTTTGTCTCCCCGCATTAGTCCCGTTTGGTCAGTAGGTTCCTTATGATCCTTACCAACCGGGACTAATGCCCCCTTCTCTACCGGTGTTTGCTCCTCCTATCCTAAGGTGATGCCCGCCCCATGCTCAGAAAATGTTGAATGTATTTCATTGAAATGTTGAATTTATTTTTCTATAAGTTAGGTCTATTAGTTGGGTTTAATGGGCTTTAAAGTCATATTACTTATCTGGCACTTGAAAACCATATAGGAGCAAGAATCTATATATCTTCCGGAAGGCCGAAAGAGTTGCCACAATCATTGGACCCCGCACACTAAACCCTAATCCCACCTCTTCACTCTCTTGCTCCCTGCCTCCCACCCGCCGCCACCATACCTGCGCAGGGGGAGGGGTGTGCACCTCCACCGCGTACCATGCTTCACCGTCGCCCATGCTCCGCCTCTACTCGTCCTACACTGCCGCCTCGTCGTTGCCACCGCGCACTATGGCCTCCAGCCGCCCTGTGCTCAGGCGCCATCGTGGGCACCCCTGTGGGGCTCACCGGCCGTCGTGCAGGCTGCGAGGATCGTCGGCCGGAGCTGGGGAAGATGAAGAAATGCTGATTTTTTTTCATTTGGAAAATGTTGAAACATTTCTAGAAAAAATGTTGATGCACCTACTTTGAAAAATGTTGGGTTCAACGTATATCTAAATAAACGTTGGAACAACTTTTTTTCCAAGAATGTTGGTTCAACTTTAACTTTTTATGAAAAATGTTGGTTCAACATTTTTCAAAGGAAATGTTGTATCATTTTTTAAAAAATGTTGTAACATTTGATAACTAATAATCATGAGGCGGGATGGTTTGAAAATAATAACCAACAATTTTAGATGGGCGTTGGTGAACTGGAAGTTTCTACCCTTATCAACCTTCCGCTGGTCCGGCCCTCTCGTGCCTCGTGTCGCATCGTGTTTGGATTTCTAGGTACATGTGGCACGTCGTGTCGTGCCAGCATGGCACGGCAATTTTTTTTACTAGGCCCAAGCACAGCCCGTGGCACAACGGCATGTCTTCGTGTCGTGTCGGTCCAAGCACAACCCTCGTGATATGACAACTTGTGACCATACGAGAACACAACATTATTATGTTATGAATGATCATTATCACAATTTCACAAATGTAAAGTAGATTTTGTGATCTACTCGAGACTCACTTCTCCTCTTTGCAGCATAAATGTGGCTTATGGAGCTTTTAGCTAGCGGGAGAAGTGATCCCGTTTGGGTGAGCTTTTGGCTTTGGAGATTCTTGGAGAAGTAAAAGCGCTCCCCCGAACACTTTCGGTCCATGCCTATGACATTTTCTACTTGCTCTGTTTTAAATTATAAGAGTCTGTTCGACTTGTTTATTTTGGTTTCATCTGCAATATTTTTCGTTCATAACAAATTTGTCGTACCAATCAGCACACAATATTTTTCTCTCACAACAAAATTGCCTCCCAAATCGACGGAAGATCTGCCGAACAAACTCTAATTCGATTGTCTTTTTATTCCAAGTTTCACCGCTCATTTTATTCAAAAAAATCATGTAAAATATCACATATTTTGTTGTGACTTGCTGTGTTAATACAAAATTTTCAAAAATGACTTATATCTGACTATATTTGTACAAATTTTTTGAATAAGCCGGCCTGTCAAACTTGAGGAAGAAAATCAAATGAATTATAATTTGGAACAGACGGGATAAGTGCTTATTTGATTTAGCGGAGATTAAAGGTGACCAGAGAAATAATACTAGATCTGATCTTTCAATATATTTTTGAGGTGATTAACCGATGAATGATGAAAAAAACAGGAAAAGGGATGCTCGATTGGAGAAGCCGATTGAGCACGGCTGTCTGAAGTCCACGTCAGACACAACAGCTGCCCTGCTGGCCGTCCCGTCCAGCTCAGACGGCAGAGGAAGAAAGCCGGGCCCAGCAGTCGGCCCCTCACGCTTCCCGACTCTAGAGAGAGAAAGAGGGGGGCCCACCACCTTCCTTCCCCCTTCGCCTCAGTGAATCTGCGCGCGATCTCTTTCTTCTCCGCGGCATCCGATCTCGATCCCCCGACGCGGCGTCCTCCGGTCAGCGCCGCCGCCGTCCTCCCTTCACCGGCCGCCGTCTCGCCGTCGCCACCATGGTTAGTAATAACCCCCACCCCTCTCCCCTTCCCCTTCTTCTCCCCCCCTCCTCCTCCGCCCCTAGCCACCCACTTCCACCCCCTCCGAGCGGCTAGCCCGCGGTTCGGTGGTGCGATCCGATCCACACACACACGCCCCCACCCGGATGGGTACGGCGATCTGTTGGGGGGTTTAGCCTCGGACCTAGTGGCTAGTTGTTGGCGCGGCCGGTGGGCAAAATTGCAGGCGGGCCTCGCAGCGCGTGCTGCTGGAATCGGATGCTTGGTGCTCCGATTTCTGCAGTCGCGGTTGCCTTAGGTAAATCCGGTCGAAGAGTTAGGGAGGTGCTGGTGTGCTGCTGAATAATGTTGGGGGCACTCACATGCTGGGCGGTAGGCTGTAGCAGTGTAGCTCATTTTTGTTTGCTAAATTTAATCGTAGTTCGGAACCACGTGTGATCCACAGATGCACGTCGGGCACAAGGGGACCTTGGTCAATTTCACTCGAACTGACTCAGTAGTGCTTTGTCAGTCTGTTTTCTCAGGTTGGGTTGTTTAGGCAGGGTATCTGAAATGCAGTCGAAATGAATACTATTACAACTTGGAAAATTTTGATCCTGATACTTGGACATGGACCGCGTGACAATTTATTTGTTCATCCTTGCTCTGCTCATGTATTCGTTGATTTTATGACCTCAAAATTGTCTGATGAACATTAATGCTGTGCGTATAGAGATTCTAGCACTTAATCTTCTTCCAATGTGGAAGCATTGGATATGGGTTTTTCGTGATATACCATAGGGCTAATGGAATTGTATGGTTATATGAGATCAGAATTATATCATTGGAGCATTCAAGCCACCATGTGACACCTCGATTACATTCTCTGATGCAAGGACCAGGAAGCAGGTACAGTTCTTGATAACCTCATGTTGCTTCCAGTTGGATTTCAAACTTAGTTCTGCTTACAGCTTAAAAACGGTTGGTTTCTGATGTTGTCATTCCACAGGTTTCAATAAAGAAGGACAATGGGAAGACAACAATGGTCCCGGTTTTCCAAAGCCTGGAAACAATATCTGGAGAAGTACGATTTCCCTGTTTCCTTCTTCTTATCTACCTTGCTTGGGTTGAGCCTAGTATTCAGTTCAGGTGTAATGGCTTTCAGGTATCAATAGCACCAGTCCCAGGCAAAAGGATTGAACACATGGGTGTCAAGATTGAATTGCTGGGCCAAATAGGTATGCTATCTTACCCTTGGCTGCTGCTTGTTCTGTCAGTTCCTGCAGCAAGTTAATTATGAAACAAGTAAACAACAGTTTTGATTCTGGAGATGCCATGGTCATTGTTACTCAATTCCACATATGCTGCGTAGGATATGTGAAGACAGGATAGTTGTTTTTGTTTACTGTTTTCACGAACTAGTTTCTTGTTATCGATTTATTCCATTTTCTTATGCTATTAAGAGGTTCATTCTTATGATTCTTCACAAAAGCTGCAGTGCATTTCAATTTTGGTATGTTGCCCTAAGATGGTTGTTGTTTCTGATTTTTTTCTGCATCCATTGGACACTGGTTACTGTTATATTTATTGTTGCTCTATACTGTTTTGTTTACATGGCCAATTATAATCTCTGATTTTGCTGGACATATTCCGCATTAAATGCCAACTTCATCCTCTCCATGAATATGGCTTCTATACTGGATAAATGTACTGAATGTTTGTTTGTTTACGGAATATAAAATTTTCACTGTCAATTTAAGAAATCACTTCCCTTCGAAATAATTGAATGAGGAGCCGTATGAGGTGAAAATCTCATGTACGGCTCCTAGATCCTGATATTTACAATGGGTGACTATTTCTTTACAGAGCTGTATTTTGACCGAGGGAACTTCTATGACTTCACTTCATTAGGTGAGTTTCTGATGCATGATATGCCGGTACCTCCTACAGTGGATTTGTGCAATGTCTGGACTTGTCTTTAATGTTAGAAGTCTGAGAACATTGGCTAGTCAGTATATAATGATATGCAAGCTGTGCATGTTCAAGGAAGAAGTAAACAATCATTATCCTTGCTAAATTCTCTTGTTGTCATCCTTATTTTCCCAGCATGTTAGTATTCAAGTTTTACCGTCCCATCATTTTGGTATGCTATTCAAATAGTTAAACCTGTGATTTGTTAAAAAAAAAGAATGAAGCAAAGTGAAGCTTTATCAAAGCTTTACAGATCGAAGTTTGCGAAGACAGCAAGAAAAACAAACGAAAACCACTGAGCTTGGTATTACCATTCACCATGCCTCACCTTAACCTCATGGAATAGGCCTCAGTAAGCACCCTAAGCAAGACCAAGAACACACGGAACAGAAAGGCATGATAAATGCAAGCTTTGAAACTACAAGCAAAATACACAACTGTTCTAATCGCTCTTTCTTTTTAAAAAATTGAGGTTTGTTGTACCAAATTTGGCTACTTTTATAGTTTTATACTCATCAACTCAGATGTCAGTTCCCCTTACTGTTTGCCTGCTCTCTTTCTTTTAGTTAGACGCAATGTAAAATAAATCACCTGCTAGACTAGAAGCATGTGTTAGTAACTAAGGTGTGCCAATAGGGTGTCCTGAACTTGTTTGTTCTTCTAGTAGTGAGTTGGTCAAGTTATTATTACTTATAATTTCTCTGAATACACATTATTATGAATAATACTGTATGAGAAGCTATTATAACTTGATTGAAATGCACTCTTCAACTGTGCAGTACGTGAGTTAGATGTTCCTGGTGAAATATATGAACGAAAGACATACCCATTTGAGTTTTCAACTGTTGAAATGCCATATGAGTCTTACAATGGGACAAATGTGAGACTGAGGTAATCAAATGCTATGATTTTGATCAGCACTCTTATTATGTTTGTTTTGCATATTTAACTTTTTACTGCTATTATAGTTCCAAATTTTGGTTTTGCAAAAACTTCTTGGTCATGATTTGTATTGATTTATACTCACGCACAGCTTGAAATGTCGAATTTGATTGTATGGCTCTGGGTAAATACTGTTAATCACATGAATTCAGTTCTATATATTTAGATTGAGTATTTCAATTCCAAGTTTTATTTTCCCAGTACCCGCATGGAGACCATAATAAATATGATTTGTACGACATATGTAACTGCTTTTATAGATTTGGCATAGGATTATATCATTTTTGTAGTCCATTATTCAGTTTCTGCCTCTGTATGATAAGGATGCGTGATTAGCTCACTGTTTTAGCACACATATGTTCCTGTGAAAGATCTTAGGCTATAGTAAAGCACAATTATAACATTCTCTCATTATTAGCTGCTAAATCTGAGAGTAAATTGTCATAATTCCTAAACTTGCACATTTCCATTTGACTCGAGCAGAATCAATGATCAATCAAATGTTAATCACAAGCGTGTACACTTGAGTGCCTCTTATGTCATGTAACTTATTTGAAATGTCGTGCAAGTTCATGATAAGACTGAAATACTCACATGCTGGATAAACATACATAGTACAGCACCTGTAAAGCGCAATAATGTACCCTTGATGCACTTTCAGGTACATTTTGAAGGTGACTATTGGCAGGAACTATGTCGGGAATATAGTGGAATACCGGGATTTCTGTGTAAGTTGATAACCACCATTATATTTATACTACCTACATGAAAGCTATGGAACCATGGACTATTTATAGTATTTCGGAACAATTTTACCTGATTTTTTTATATAGTTATCACTGTACTCCATTCAATTTTGCCATCATTGACATGAACAAATTCATGCGTTCTATCAGATTGCAATTGCATAATTAATTTTTTTTCAGATTAATGATTTGTTTTCCTATTTTTCTGGCAGGTACGAAACTACTCTCCTGTCCCTACAATCAATAACAGTATTAAGGTGAGTTCTTAATTTCTTACTAATGGAAGATCTTTTATAATTTGATGCTTGTAAGATACTTTAATAACTTAGGATATAACTTAACCATTCCATATTATACTGGTACAATCTCTTGAGTCTTTGTCCTTAGCAATGTTTACCAAATTTCTATTCAGAATTCATGTTTGCTTACCTTGTCACAACAGGTTCTAGAAACCCGTGAAGCCTGGTCCCTCTTTTTTCATGAAAACTGAAAAACCTAGACAGTTTGATTTCCATATAATGGAATAGGTCATGGCTTAAAGGACACCTTTACCCCCATTTCTTAAGAGTGGATACTTATTTATATTTTGACATGATCCGGGTATTGAATCTTGAAATATCAGTTTTGATAGTTTGTAAACAAAGGAAAGAAAAAATTAGCTTGTTTTCACTGCCATCCTGGGTCCTTCCTTTTTTTTGCGGAAAAACAGATCATGAACTTAAGATCGGGCATGCTACCACCGGCCTGACATGATTAATGTTTAGATACGAAGGTGAAGAGAAAAGGTTTGAATGTCCAAACAAAACCCTTGGGAATGTCCTGACCCTCCCTACCACTCCTAGATATACAACAACAGATATTGATAGTGATACTCCAAATACACTTGTTCATTTTGAGGATTGTGTGATGTAACTCAAATGAGCTTCTATTCTTGGGGAAAGAATGAATTTTTCTTGTGTTTGTTCTAAAAAAGAATGTTTGCTGAGCTGATGGTTTTCATTTAATAAGCTGATTGGACCAAAGTCTGTATATTAAATAGTCCCAACTTGATGGAGTTAATTGGAGTTACTTCAGACCCTTTTATTTATGACATGTCCTAGAGAGCAAGTTAAATAATTTAATTCCCTCATTCTATTCACTCATATTTTTGCTATTTAATGTGGTTAAACTAAGAATGATCTTTCTAAAAGATAAATGATCATGCATTTAATTATGAAATTCATGTTACTGAATTTTCCTTTTCAGATGGAAGTAGGCATTGAGGATTGCTTACATATTGAGTTTGAGTACAGCAAAAGCAAGTAAGATCATAGGCATCTTGTCTTTTCCGATAAGCTTCTCACTATTGATACCTGCATATTATTCATTGTCTTGCATTTTGTTCCAGATACCATCTCAATGATGTGATTATTGGGAAGATATACTTCCTTCTTGTAAGAATAAAAATAAAAAATATGGAGCTGGAGATTCGGCGTAGGGAGTCAACAGGATCAGGCTCTAACACATATGTTGAAACTGAGACTCTTGCTAAGTTTGAGCTGATGGATGGTGCTCCTGTCAGAGGTATGATTTTCCACTTACAGTGCAGTGAGTGTTTGCTTTGTTGCTGTAAAACATTCATGTCCATTCATTGAACTCATGGCTGCACTCGTCCTCACCTGTAGCTTTCAACACCTCAAGCGTTTAAAGCAATAATGTGCCTAAATATTAAAGGAATTAACTTGTTAGTAACTTTAAACCTATATGAAACACTGACATAACCCTGTTCATTTGAGTTAACTGCTGGTGCTCATGTGAATTCTGAATTACTGTGGCCACTGATAACTCCAAACTGCTCAGTTTGTTTTTTTATATATAAAATAGAAGAGAACTAGCAATCCCTTGTATGCCATTTCCCTTTTTGCGCGAACCATAGAAGTTGGTCTGGTCTGCATTTGAATTAGGACTAGCTGTATGGATGCTCATCATGGCAAAGGATCATGATGCATAAAGCAACAACCTTTTATTCAGATCGCCACCTATGGTTGGAAGCCTGAATCTTGTCAGATGTGGTTCCTGCTTTCCTGCATTGCCCATGTAGGAAAACCATTTGGTGAGCTGGAAGTGGACTGAATCATGGTCCGTCCTTGAATGACACATGGATGGAACCAGGATCCAGCAGAATCCCATCCTATTGAAGCTAGGCACATAGCATTTTTCAAGGATAGCTAATCGAATTGTGTTTGCTGGTGAATCTAATCGAATTGTGTTTGCAGGTGAATCTATTCCAGTGAGGCTGTTCCTGACACCTTATGAGCTGACCCCGACTTACCGCAACATTAACAACAAATTCAGCGTCAAGTACTACCTGAACCTGGTCCTTGTGGATGAGGAGGATCGGAGGTACTTCAAGCAGCAAGAGATCACGATGTACCGTCTCCTAGAATCTGCCCCATCTTCCTAGATTCCAGGGCCGGGACCAGCATGATGTTCACCTTTCAGGTTTTGTATAATGGAGCGGAAGATTAGAGTGATGTCGTGTTTACCTGTATATAACTCCAGATGAGTGGCAGTTTGATTGCTGCTATGGCCATGCACTTTGCACTGTCGTGTTGTTTATGTTCTTTTTTTTTTCCTTTTATGGCACAACCGTGGTTAGCTGGGGTGCGAGTGAATCATCTGCCTATTTATTTAACATTCAAAAAAATCATGTTTAATTTGGCCGTCTTTTTTCTAAGGGATATTAGTTTAGTCTGACAGCAATGTAGAATGTACTATGTTTTCGTAACTCAAAGTGTCAAATAATGTAGATTTTACTTGGAGCGTCCTGTTAGATGGATTTTTTGTTTTTGTGGTTTTCATAATGTAACATGCAAATTCTACATTCATTAGCAATCTGTTCATGATGGGCGGTGCCTATACATTCAATTCTTGCTCAGCTTATATTCTGCTTGTGATTCCAAAACTTCCAATTCATTGTTGCGAAATGCAAACCATGAACAGTCCAATGTCCTCTTACCAAATTCCATGCAAGTTCTAGATAGATCAGCAGTGCAGCAACAAGCAAAACCAAGCCATTAAGCTAACACCAAGCATCATTATTCCCCTATATCTATATATAAGCTTCATCAGCAGATTCACCTTATCTATACCACCTAGTCACTCACACCTGCAACTCATGACCTTCAGGCCAGGAGCCAGAAATCCCTCTGCCTCCTGGTGGTGATGAGGTATCCGCCACCTCGCCGGCTCTTCCGCCGGACGGCGAGCGCCATGCACGCCGCGTGCTGCACGCAGTAGTCGGCGGCGCTGCTCCCGCCAGCTCCGGCGGCCGTGGCGCCCTTTGTGACGCCGGCCATCCACATCGACAGCAGCCGCCACGTGACGGAGCGCTTCTTCTGGCCGACGACGAGGAGCGACACGCCCTGCTTCCTCGCCGCCTCCACGATCGCCGGGCCACGGTCCTTCCCCTCCACCACCGAAACCTCCACGCGAACCTTGGCAGAACGAACAAAAACGATAAAATCAACAGAGTCGCCACACATGCACTGATGCACATAAAAACTTTCAAAAACATGATGAGTTTCTCACAATGAACTGATCTTTTTTTCCCAAAAATTTAGCAAATTTGTTTCACTCTGATTTGAATACAAGTTGAAACATGATGCATCAAAGTCAAAGGTAGGAATGGAGGGCCATGATCCTGTCTGGGGACATGATGCATCGTACCCTTTGATGATGCTCAGCCACATGGCCCCCACCCCCCTGCTGTCAGTTGTGATCTTTGCTTGCAATTGCAGCTCTCTGCTGCTTGCCTGGCATCTTTCCCCCTCTCCCCCTTTGATCTGACAGTAAACGGGTCCCCCATTTTCAATCTGCTACTGTTTTCATACAGAATGCCTCGTTTCGAGGGCATATTGTCCCGCAAGATTTGAACTGTTTTTGTCTGATTATCTCCTATTTCTCGATCACAAAAGGTGTCGGCAAAGAGTTTTCACAGATTCGGCCTGTTCGCTTGGCTGCTTGCTGGTGGCTGGTGCTGGTTTGTTCTGAGAGAAAAGTACTGCTGACTGGTTGCTGGTGGCTGATTTTTTCTGAGAGAAAAGTACTGCTGGCTGGTGGCTGATAAGCCAGACGAACCGGGCGATGGTTGTTGATGACGGATCAGAGCCGAGGCCTGTGTGTGTGTCACCTCGTGTTCTTATTCCAGCAGAGGAAGGGGCATCTTGGGGCATTTTTCATGAAAATGCACGAACTGAGGAAACATTGAGGCATTGGCTTCGAACACCCGAATTGAATTCGACGGTAACATTGCCGACAGGTTGCGTCAGCTCTATGAAATTCTTGCGTTCCAAACAGCCTCGACAGTGTTGATACCATGCTACCGATTAGGTTATACAATCTCACTACTGTTTTTCTTGAACAATTATTGAACCCTTCTTCTGATGGAGTGCATTCATTGGATTCTGTTGCTTGCACCAAAGGGCAAACAGCACAGGAAGATGATGTGTTGTTGAGCAGATACTTGCTGTACCAGCCCAGCCCAAAATAAGTCAATTATTCAGGAGGACCATGTATATAGTAGTAAAGACCTATGGATGGCATCAGATCAAGGACTCCTCTTTATAGATCATCACTGTGGCATTAAATGCATAGCAGTTCTAGCTTGTTAGCAACATCAACGCCAATAATCCTAGTCTTGATGGTGCAATTAGTTAGGAGTTCTGAGAGGAAATTGATGCTACAATTAGTGCTACCTTACATCGAGTAGAATGTGCCAATGCTATCTCTCAATGATGTATTACACCTAGATACAAGATCAACCAATTTGAAATAAAGCACTAGAAATAACTTCATTTTCCATATCTGTGTCCATATAACCTTAATTACTTGGGTAAGTTCCATCAACAAACCATAAGTTATAACGATACGAAGAAGATTAGCACAACCGTGCCCAAAGATGAATCAATGTTTGATATGTGATTGCAGTTAGTTACCTCTGGTCTTTTAGCCTGGCAGATGCTCCTCATCGCCTCCAGGTGCTGACACCCTCTTGGATCGCGTCCTGAAAATTCAGAAGATCGTCAGTTGGCAACAAGCACGTGATGAAGCTTGTTGCAATCACGGAGAGTTACTAGTTGATTGTATATGCTGGCTTACGCACGGTTCTTGGCGTTGCCACCGCCGCCGCCGGCTGATCCCCTGACGACGTCAAGGAGGACGAGCGTGTCGCACGGCCGGACGGCGTGCGACAGCGCCCACTGCAGCGCCGTCCGGGCCTCCTCGCTGCCGCCGTCCGCCGCCACCATCACCTTCCTCCCAACGACGACGGCGGCGGCCTCGTTGCCATTGCCACCCTTCTTCTTCGCCTCCTCGTCCTTATTCACCGACTTGCTGTCGCCGCCGTCGTCGCTTGAACCGGCATCCTTATTGTTGGCGCCACATATCGACGGCGGCGCGGCAGTGGACGCGGCGCCGCCGGCGCCGGCGGACCTGATCCGGTGGAGGCAGAAGGAACGCAGCGGCCTGGCCATGGCGGATGTGTTTCTTGGAGGTGGAGGTGGTTCAGTTCAGCTGGAGACCGAGCTAGTGAAGTGGAGACTACTGGAGAGTGGGGAGCAGAGTAGCCTGATGAACTGATGCAGAGTACTGCCTGGCATGTGGATCCCGCAAGAGGGGTGAGGGCAAAATCGTAAAAAGAGTACATATAGGTCGGCCGGCTGCTCACCTTTTTCTCTTCTTCTATGGAGTTTTTACCTTTCTGGTTAACCCTTAAGTTTTAAATTAAACAAGTAGGTCTAGACTTCAACTATAATTTATATACATAATGGATGTTTAGTTTTAGGAGATATGAACTGATCAGTTTCCCATGGTGACTGCTTATTAGAACATTAACTCGAAACCAGACAGATTGCTTCTGCAGTTCTGCTGGATGAATGCAGTTTTTGGATCTTTCAGTCAATCATAGATGAATTGCATATCAGTCTTTTGTAGAATAAGCTAGCTGAACAGTCTCAAGTCCTAACCCAGACAGTGCAAACTGCAATTTAGGTACTCTCTATTTTCATTACATAACAGAGTCGTTACTGTGCCCCCATGAAGGCACACTCGGAGCACGACGACGATGTAGCTCCTGTGCTGGTGGCATATATGGTGCACGGAGTGCGCACCCAGCATTTCAAAATTTGGAGACTCAAACAGAGTGTTAATTACTAGCACAAATTAAAACATCTGCTGTGTTTGCTCATGATCGGTGATAGTTCTTTTGTACTAATCCCTAGATCAAGCATATCATTGCACTTGATTGGCAGTAGTGTGATCCAAGAAAGAAACAAGGAAGGGGCATAATTAATTTATTAGGACATTCTGTCAATCAATCATCATGCCCCATGGATTCCATGCTAGAAATCCCTATCTTATCCTAGCATGCTGTTTGTGTTTGGTCATAAAGGTGGACAGAAATGAAATAATGCAGCCGTGTTTTGAAAAATGTGTGTCCTTGCCTGACTCATGCCTATCTATGTTTATAAATTGGACATGTCAACATATGCACATATTTGTATATTCCATTTGTTTATGCTGCATCACCGACAAGGCCAGCACATCTCTGAGTATATATGTGCACTCATGATAGCACCATGTGTGTGTGTGCTGAACAGGTTATTTTTGTTTTCTTTTATATGTTTGTGTGAGAGCTGACTGACCATTTCAACAAAAGTTTGCTTGAGTTCTTCAGGTCTACTAGTACGTACCTGCAGCATGATGACACTTTTCATATATATAAGGCTCAGATGTGCCACTAGAAGCTGCTAGTATTTGAATTCCAACATTATAGCAGCTTTAGCATGAAATTGCTGGGAGGCAAAGGTGATCATATATAACGACCCCAAGGTTCCATTCGCATGATTATGATGATGTAGAGAGAAGTCTTTCCAAAAGTTTAATCATGCATGAATGCATGTTTTCCAATTGGGATTTGTTTTTCTTTCTCTGATCGAGTGAATGCTACAGTCAGTCATTTTTTCTATTCATGAGAAAATTGTAAAAGAAAAAAAAAGACTTTGATCGTACCCTTTCTAACAATATACTACCTCTGTTTCTGTTCCTGAATAGTTGACGTTTAGGACAACATATTTGCACTAAAATCTAGTCAAAAAATTTGTCTGAAACGTCATATAAAGAAAAATGGAGGGAGTATTAACAAACATTTGCTCGCATTATTGCCACCATGCAAAATGTCAGCATCAGCTAATCAACATTGGCAAATAATTTCAGTGACTATAGAGCGCCGACAAGCGACGACCGCGACAGCAATACAACTCGCCACGTCACAACTTAATTGACTAGTCTAAATCGAAAACCTTTTTTTCTAAACATGGGATGCTTACAAATATGCACCCGCACTTACATGACAAAGATAGGGTGCACGCCATTCACATGATTATTATCATTAAAAAGAAGGCCAAACGGATTAATGGTTAAGTAGTAATTAACTTTCTTGTGATGGTCGTTGGTGATGACGCCTTTTATGTCGTTTACCTTGCTAGTGGCGTCGTCTTTGGAAGTTGGAAGCTTTGGTCAGGTTGCTGCTGTCATCGATGGTGTCTTTTTTCAGCGGGTGTGATGTGAATTTCTGAGGCCACGATGGACGTAGACTCAATTCGGTATGGATCATCAAGCATTTCTAGTGTTTCTCGCTGCAGAGTATTTCTGACATCAAGATTTTCTAAGTAGACGAGTGATGTGAAGCTTTGTTGCTGCATGAGCAGCAAACAAGGGTGAAGCAGGGACGCATAAGAAAGTTGAAACTTAGTTTTTCTTTCTTTCTTAGTTTTGTGTGCTTCTCTTGTTTTGTTGTGTTTCTCAATTTGAGAATTAGAGTCTAAAAACTCTTGTAACTTTTTTGGTTCTATATATCTAAATGTGGATATAGAAGCCGGATGTTTATCCATTATCTAAAAAACTAGTAATTAACTAGCAAGGTTTTTTTGCGTTTAATTAACTAGAAAGGTTATAAAGACTATTGGACACTTTTATATTATCGTGTCCTTTAGGTAACATTGTAAGAGCATTTCATTAAAGATTCCGCTATACAATCATATGATGTTTTTTTTTTGGCAAGGGCAGCGTTTAGCCCAGCCCAGCTCGAATTCGATCAAGGCTGGCTAAGGCCGGCCATACAAACCCAAATTTTAGGCCATCCTGGACCCTCTCTGGGCCTGGTTGTTTAGTGGATCGAAGCAGCCTGCCAGCCTGCTAGCAGAGGAAAAACAACAGCTGAGAGCTGGCATGGACATGAGCATATATGTTACAGAAACCACATCACACAGCAGACAGCACAAGAGGCGCAAACTAGAGCTTGCCACCAGAAACTACAACAAACTACATGCCAAGATGTTCAGAAACTGCAAGGGGAAGATTGCAAAATAATCTAATTAACAACATGAGCACCTGCGCAGTTCAGTGCTCCTCTAGCTGTCGTTGGCCGGCGGCCGGACCATCCACCACGGCAAACCGCCGGTCGCCGCTCCGGGTGGCGCTGCCGCCGGCAGCGGTCCTGGCTCGTCGGAGTCGTCATCAGCACTGCGGTTCACCACCAGCCAGTTTTCAGAGAATTTTTTTTTCCTTTTCTTTTCCCAGTTGAAAGAAGTGAATAAGAAAGAGCTAGCGTGCCAATAAAGCATATGTTGAGTTTGCTCACCAGATGTTCAGGTTGGGAACAACAGCGGCGGTTTCTGCTGCTGCGGTAGAGGAAGATGGGCTGTCTATGGCGTGCAGGGATGGATCATCCAGTGCAGCCTTCTCCTTCTCATATGAACACAGAAGCACACACCAGGTCAGATCAGGTTGCCACAACTATCTGAAACTCTACGAGGGCAATGCCTTGTTAATGTCAAGTCATCTATATGTGGACTACTACTTCAAAGACAACTTCCATGTTCCAATGACGTGTCAGAGATTAGACGACAGAGATTATTAGAATAATGCATCACTTATGACGACGACAGAGATTAATTAGCTTCCATTTCATAAAAGAGTCCTAACAGCTATGTATGTGCTGCAATCACTACTAAGGAGGAATGGATGATGCATGCATGCTTAGTGTTCCATAAGTGAAGATAAGAAAGATTTACCTTCTCGAGAAGACTATTTTGTTCAACCAGAAACCTTTCCTGCAAGAAGTGAACACTTTTTATCGCTTTCACATCTCCCCCTCAAAAAAACATTCAAGAATCACAAGAATGAAAATCAGATAGCATTTCACATGTTGAGTAAAAAATGTTTTTTTGCCTGAAAGATGAAAAAGGCATGATTGCTTTATTTGGCACTTGCCTTCTTTTGGAGCTCCTCCATCGAGTTGAGCAGGACGTGGTCCTGAAATATTGAAATAAAGTTGGTACCCTAAGAAAAAAGTCACTGCGAGCACTACTGACGTTGTGGGTGAAAAAAGACATGTACATTCAGCGTTTGCATGTGACTCGTGACCTGTACCTTCCTGGATCTGATGTTCCTCAGAGCGCTGTCTATCTGGTGCTCCAGCTGCTGTAGCTCCCTCAACGTCAGGGACTCAAGTTGCTCCCCCATGAGATTCCTGAGCCATTGGATAGCATATGACAAGTGTACGTGAGCAAATAAAGGGCCCTATATCTGTTTCATGTATCAGAGAGCTCTGCCTCTATGTGCAATGGGACATGCCGAGTGAACAGGAGTGTCTGGCAAATGCACATGCATGCATTTTTTCCAGAGGCGCTGTTTGGTTCATTTGATGCAGCCAAACCAATCTTTGGTCGGTTTATTAACAATCGTTGTATTTGGTCAGTGAATATATGTTTGCAGCTTTTGCATTGTTACCTTTGGATCTTCTGTAGAGATTCAATTCTGGACCTCAACTTGATCTGGTCATAGCTCATGTTGCCCTGGAAATTGCAAATAAAGTGTGATTAGTAGGAACAAGCAAGGGCACGAAGTTTCACAAATCTGATCCCTGATTCCAGCTCATGCCTGCATTTCTTCAGGGTGGTCTTCCATCGCATCCCCACCTTCACATAACAAATACCTCTCATATCGGTCAAGTATTTGCTCCATGCTGTTAAAGAAAAACAAAACGAATACTAATTTGGGATGGAAAGAGTATATATCGTATCGGCATGCGGCAAAATCTCTGTCCCACAAATCACATATAGACAGAAGAGGGAGTAGTGCATGTAAGAGTACAATGCAATCACATCTCTATCAACAATCAAGGGTTTTTCAGCGAAGGGATCCACATAGCTAATTAATACGTTTGCAGTTGTGTTTTTCTTTCGATTTTATCGTTTTCATTCAGTAGCTGGTACTATACAATGAGGCAGAGCACGGTAGATCAATGAACTCCTGTACGCATTAGTTCAGATTTTGGAGCAATGCAAGATGTTAGTAACAGCTGTCCATGCAGCTCAGTGACGTCCAAGTCAATAATTTCAGGTACCAGCAGGCCGCACTGTGTTCTGTTGGACTACACGAACAGCTTTAGTTAGACATGCATTGGATCAGTGTCTGCCACAGTTCTTGTTCTATCAAGTGGATAGGAAATGAAAATAAAGGCGGACTCAGGTCCACTAACCTTGTAACCCTAGCCCACCAGACTATACAAGGTGGCATAGGGCGCCCCGCAAGGGACATCGAATCTTTGAGCACAGCAATCCAACAATACAATCACCATAACAGTACTAGACGTAAGGTATTACTCTCCGGAGGTCCGAACAGTACTAGACCTTTTCTTTGGTTGATATAAGTTTCAAATTTAGAGGTACTTATTATAAGCACTTCAGAACCAAACAGAGCCTAACTGGTTGACGAAGCATCACCTGCGCGGATTTTGTTTAATTTTATTGAAGACGGCCAACAGCCCAACAGGCGACCTTTCCGCGTCTGAACAGGAACGACTGAGAGCTTTCCTTTTCCTCTTTCATCTCATCAGGTGTGAAGTGCAGTGTACGTAGTATAGAGTACTAGAGTTACAGTTGGAGTACACGGTGGCAGCAGCACAGTGCCGTACGAGGCAGGAAATGGAGTGTACGATACTTCCATAAATAGTGCGTACGAGGTGGCTCCAAATAGTAGTACCAGGGAGGGAGCTATTACTAGATTCGATCGTGAACCGGAAAAAGAAAAGGCACCATCATGGCGGTGGCCATGCAAATTAATGCAACGCCGGCGATGTCGGTCGACGGCGGCCGGCGATATGGACGTACGTACTGCACTAGAGTGTTTGTTACCTGGCGTGCGCGGCGAAGTCGTGGAGCCTGCCCTTGTCGGAGAAGACGAGCATGGCGACGTCGGCGTCGCAGAGCACGGCGAGCTCGCGCGCCTTCTTGGCCAGCCCGCGCCGCCGCTTCGAGAAGGTCACCTGCCGGCTCACGCTGTTGTCGATCCGCCGCACCTCCACCTTCCCGCGCCCGCGCCCCATCTTCTTCTTCCTCCTCGATCGGCCAGATCGCCGGCCCGGCGGCGAGCCCCGCGCCGGTCGGTGAGTGGCCGGACTTGCAGGCCGCTAGGCAACTGAGAAACTGGTAGCTAGAGCTATAGCCTTTGCTGCTATTTATATATAAGCAGCAGCTTAGAAGCCGGGAACGTCCTTCGTTCCGGAGCGGGAACGTGAACGTTCCGAGAATAATTTAGTGTAAAAATCCTTCGTAGGTATTGTTCCTCGTTCCGGAAACGTTCCGATTCCGGGAATGGGAACGGGAACATGACTACTAACAGCAGCAGGGGAGTACCAGGAGTCCAGGACGATGCTGACTAGTAGCCGTAGCAGTGGCTGCCTCTGCGCGGGCGGCGGCGCTGTCGAGTGGCGGTTGGCTGCGTCGCCTGCCGCGGTGGGCTGCCACGTACGGCCGGCGTCCGTAACGAGGCCGCCGGGGCCCGCGGCGGGGCATGCGGGCAGGCGGAGGAACAGCCAGATTCCCGTCCTCTTGCCGGCAGCGGCAGGCCTGCGCGGAAATGTGGTGGCGGCGACGCTGATAGGAGGAGGGGTCGTATCCGTGAGGGGGTGGGGATGCCCGAATGTGCATGGGATGGGGACATATATGCATTTGCACTTGCAGGGTGATTCCCTTGTTCTGGTTTTTTTAGTTTATCGGATGGCATCGATTAATCAAAATAATGCTGGTGACACCTGAAAGGAGTTCATGCATATGCTCGCAAGAGATGTGAAGCTGAAGGTACTTGAGGGTAATCCTTAACTTCCTTTTATGTGGTTATTGTGGTGTTGCTACATCTGTATCTGCAACTCTGCATCCATCTGATGGATTCTTTTTCTCGAATACGCAGGAGGGCTGCGTATCATTGTATTAAGCAGATGGAAAAAGTTTTACAGGCACATGAACGTGCGTTCCTCATGCGGATCACTCACAAAATAAACTCCCTAAATCTTTTGCGCCCGCAGCCACCCATAGATGTATCTCGGTCCTGATTCTCTCTATGATGAGCGACGTCGGCGCTGAGCAGTTGTCGAAGAGCCGCGCATTCCGCTCCTTCCAGAGATGCCAGGCGACGATCATGAAGAGAGTGGATGCCCCCCGCCTGCGTCGCGGTGTCTGTGTATAGACGAGGTGCTCCCACCAAGGAAGAAGGGGCATTGCGGCTCCCATGTTGCAGATGCAGTGCGCACTAGTGAAGGTGTGGAAGAAGACCTCTCTAGCCACCGGGCACGCCACCAGTAAGTGGTCGACCGTCTCGTTTGCTTGGTCGCAGAGTAGGCAGGTATCGTGCGCATCCAGTCCTCGCCGGCGTCGTCGGTCTGCCGTCCATGCTCTGTACTTGCAGGCAGTCCACATGAACAGTTTGACACGTAGTGGTGCCCAGGAGTCCCAAATGAGCTTTGCCGCCGGCGCTGCAGAGCGGCCTTGTTGTAGCATGAGGAACGCCGAGTGCGCGGTGTATTGCCCGGTCGTCGTCCATCGCCACCGAACGACATCTTCACGGTGTGGCTCGAGAACCACGGCCTCAAGGCGATCCCAAAGGTGGAGATACTCGATTATGGCAGCCACCGATAGTCCCCCTCTGATGTCGTGTACCCATGCCCGGTTTTGCAATGCTTGCTGCACGGTCCGTGTCTTCCTGATCCTTGGTCCAACGAGGGCGGCGAGGAGCGGTGCTATGTCGGCTATTGAGTCTCCATCGAGCCAGCTGTCCGTCCAGAAGAAGGTATGCGCACCATTGCCGACCCGTATGACTATGGAAGCATCGAACAGTTGCCGGACCTCTGGCTCGACGTGCATTGGCAGTGCCGCCCAGGCTCTATCAGGGTCTGTCCTTTGTAGCCAAAGCCATCGTGTGCGCAGCGCAATTCCGGCGAGCCTGAAGTTGATGACGCCGAGGCCGCCCTGCGCTGTCGGGAGACAGACGATCGGCCAAGAAACAAGGCACTTCCCGTGCACAGAACTGTCATGCCCGGCCCAGAAAAACTTCCTCCTGAGTTTGTCAATTTCCTCGATAGCCCAAACCGGTAGCTGTGTGGCCATGATGGTGTACGTCGGTATCGTGGAGAGCACCGCCTTCATTAGGACCAAGCGTCCGCTCTTCGGCATGAGAGGGCCTTGCCAGGACGGCAACCTTGCCGCCACCTTGTCGATCAGCGGTCTAAACTGTGATCTGGGGACTGCCGTTGTAGATAGTGGCACTCCAAGGTAGGTGATCGGGAACTGACACACCTGGCACGGCAACACTGCCTGGATTTGCTGGATAGTTTGATCTGCACCGAAGATCGGTGTCATCGAACATTTGGAGATGTTCGTTCTGAGCCCGGTTGCGTTGCCGAAGATGTCAAGGATACGGGCGACCGCTTGCGCTTCTTGGACCGTAGGTGAGATGAACAGGATCACGTCGTCCGCGTACAGGCTGCACTGGTACTTGATTGCCGGATGTCCAATTGGTTCCAGTATTCCTCGTTCACTGGCTCTGGCGAAGAGTCTGTTCAAGACATCCATGACGAGGATGAACAGCATAGGGGAGAGGGGGTCTCCCTGTCGTAGACCACGGCGGTGTTCAATTTGCCGCCCTGGCTGGCCGTTCAGCAGTATCTTGGTGGTTGTCGTTGATAGGAGAAGCGCCATCCAGTCACGCCATCGTGTTCCAAAGCCCCAAGCTTGCAGCAGCTCAAGGAGGAATGCCCAGCTCACCGT
Source organism: Cenchrus fungigraminus (assembly GCA_036936925.1). NCBI lineage: Eukaryota > Viridiplantae > Streptophyta > Magnoliopsida > Poales > Poaceae > Cenchrus > Cenchrus fungigraminus. The sequence continues at coordinate 23,537,765 of CM072774.1, read as the reverse complement.
GTCGAACGCCTTAGAAATGTCAAGCTTGAGAAGCAGCTTTGGGACCTTCCTCTTCTTAAGTAGCTTTGCAGCGCTCTGTACGTACTTGAAGTTGTCGAGGATTGATCGTCCCTTGATGAACGCGCTCTGGTTCCGGTGGACCAGTGCGTCGAGTTGCGGCGCCAGCCTGTTAGCAAGCATCTTGGCCACCAACTTGGGGAAGCTATGGATCAAGCTTATGGGTCTGTAATCAGACGGGGTCATGGCGTCCGGTTTCTTGGGGATGAGCGTGAGAAGAGCGCCGTTGATGCATCTGAACTGTCTCCGGTCTATGGCGTAGAAAGCGTTTACCGCACGTAGCACGTCTGCCTTGATGACCGTCCACGCGCTCTTGTAGAATGCGCCCGTCATTCCGTCGGGCCCCGGCGATTTGTCAGATGGCAGATCCTTCATCGTTGCCCAGACCTCGTCTTCAGTGAATGGGAGGTGTAGGGTGGATAGGTCCTGGGGAGCGATGCCGAGCTCAGTGAAGTTGATGGTCATGCTGCGAGGTGGTTGTGTGCCAAGCAGTTGTGTGTAGTGCGTCTCCAGGATTTTGGCCATCTCCTCCGGGTCAGCCGTGCAGCCTCCGTCAGCTTGCAAGGCGCGTATATGATTCCGTCGGCGCCGGTAGGTTGCGTGTAGGTGGAAAAACCTCGTGTTTGCGTCGCCTTCCTTCAGGTAAGTGATCCTGGAACGTGTGCGTGTGATGGTGCGCTCCAGAGATGCAAGGCCAAGACAAAGGCCCTTTAGGTCACGGCGCATCGTGATTTCTTCTTCAGACAGCTCTCTTACTTCCTGCGCGCGGTCCAGCAGTCGCACAATTTCCTTGGCGAGCAGCAGCTGCGTCTTTATGTGCCCGATCTTTTGATCTGACCAGCTGCGCAGCTCCTTGGCCGTGTTTCTGATTAGGCAGTCAAGGCGCCGGAATGGATCAGTGACGTCGTCGGGGCATTGCCACCCTCTTTGCACCGCCTGGAGGTAGTCATCGAACTTCAGCCAGAAGATCTCAAAGTGGAAGCGTGGTTTGGAGCGGAGCATTGAGGCATTGGAATGTAAAAGGATGGGGCAGTGATCCGATATGTCAGACGAGAGAGCCTCCAGATAGCAGAAGGGGAACTGATCTTCCCAGTCAAGGGAGACCAGGAGGCGATCGAGCTTCACCAGGGTGGGGTTTTGTCGTTCGTTGCTCCACGTGAATGAGCAGCCGTGTAGATGGATATCCCAGAGTTCCAAAGTGTCCACCACTCGACGGAACATCATCATATTGCGGCGGTTGATACGGGCGTTGTTTTTATCGGCTGCATCGAGGATTAGGTTGAAGTCCCCAATCAATGCCCAAGGACCTGGGCAAGCATCGCGGATGGCCTCCAGCTCTTGGAGGAACAACACCTTGTCACCATCAGATTGTGGACCATACACCGACGTGAGCCACCAGGAATTATCCCCTTCCAGGTGTTTGATCTTCACCGTGACAGAGAAGCACCCAATGTGCGGATCGGAAATCGAGATGACTGCGCGGTGGCCGGCAACCAGAATGCCGCCCCTTGTTTCAGACGCAGATAAGTAAGCGAAATCGCAGTATTGATTACCGAAGGTCGACATCAACAAAGGTTGTGTGATGGTCGCCAGCTTAGTCTCCTGAATGCAGATGACTGCTGGTTTGATCTCCCCCACCACACAGCGTAAAGCATCGCGGCGCGCTCTCATGTTGAGGCCACGCACATTCCAGGATAGAATGGTGTACTTATCCATGGAAACCTACACCGAGAGAAGGTCCTGATGGCAGATTAGGCCGCCAACAATCCCATGGTGGGAGTGGCTCTACCGAGGGAGGGGAATAGGTGGTTGACTGCCTCCCTGTGCGAGGGTGGTAGCTTCTCAGAGCAGAAATACTCCTCCAGAGCTTGACGGGGCGTGGCGGTGCCCACGTTCTTCCCGGTGATGGAGCCGATGCGCTGCATAAGTAGAACTTCAGCTCTGCGGGCTGGCGCGACGTTCGCGAGGGCCTGAGCAGCCTGACGGCGGCTACGCTTCGGTAGTTCAGTGACACTCGGGTTTGCAGTGACCTGTGCGGCAGCATTTGCCAGAGCGGCTGAGGTGTCATCGCCCGCCTCTTGTGATGCCACGGCGACCGGGGGCGCCACGTCGATCGTAGTCGCGTCCAGCGCCCGACCAGCAGGGGGGAGAGGGGTGCAAAGCGATCAACGGGGTGCGCAGGTTACATTGGACCGCGTTGGCGAACTGGCGAAGTGCAGAGGTTTCCAAAGGAGCTTGGTCTGCAGCGCTAAGGAGCATCCCCGGGTCGAGCGGCCTGGCGACCGGTGTTGTCGGTTCGTCTACAGCGTCTGGGCCCTGTCTTCCGTCCCCCGCAGTTGTGGCCAACTGGGCCGGCCCAGCTAGCGCGTCCACTGGGTTGGCCGTGCACAGGTGTTGGGGCACCGTTGCGGAGGAATCCGCCGGCTGGGACAAGACCGTCGTGGGGATCCCCACCGGCCCGTGATCCCGTATCTCCCGTGTGTCGTCTTGCGGCCGGGGAAGTGGAGGCAGTGTCGCTTCCTCCAACATGGGGTCGTACACCTTGCCGGGCTCGTGGGTCCCGACGCGCAGCGTGAGGAGGGTGTCACATCGGTCAAGGACCTTGACCGGCCGTTGGCGCGCAGTCGTGGCGAGCTGGATCCCAGCGCCTATCTTCCTTGTCGTCTCCCGCTTGTTTGAATCCGCAGTAGCCGGTCTCTGCTGCGCTGCGGGCGCGTCGTGGTTGACGTCACGACGGTCATCATCAGTCGTCATGTTGGCCCCACCCCCCGCCGGCGTACGTACGGCTGGGGCGCCTCCGCCCGCAGTGGCGTCGCGCCGCAGGAATGTGGAGAACCTCGGCCCAGCGTGCCCCTGGCGGTGTCCGTAGTGTCGGTCCGGGTTCCCATCTGGGCCGCTGTCGCCATCGTCGGAGAGCGAGGAGCTTGATGTCGACGGTGTACGGGGGCTGAAATCGGTGATGCTGCGAAGATGGAAATCGATGTTGTATATCAGGGTGCGCTTCTTCCTCAGGTAGGGCGGCAGATTGCCGAAGACCCTCTGCATCACTGGGTCCTCGAACTCCACTGGGACCTCGCGCTCAGCAATGCGGAGTTTACGCGACGGCGGGATGGTGGCGGTGTTGTCGGTCCATGCCGTGAGCACGAACTGCGTGAGGTCGTCCTTGCGAGCCGTCGCCTCATCCAATCGCTCCACCCAGCAGTACGGGGCGAGCAGCTTGCTCACCGTGTCGTGGTTCCACGCGTGCGGCGGGATTCCGACGAGCTCGAGGCGGATCTTGAGGAATAGCGTCGCCGATCTTGCATGTGCCAGCCGCGTCCATGGTCGTAGCGAGATTGCAGTGGCGGCGAGAGGGATCGGGCTTGCCGCCAACACCTGGTCGCGAACAGCTTGGCTTCGGCACGAGATCAAGAAGTTCTCCGGGTGGAAGGCCTTTACCAGGATCTCCTCCGGCGGGAGGCCAGTGGCAGCAGTGATAGCATCCAGCGCATCCGCCGGAACGAAGGCTCGGGAGGCGTTGCCCACTTGACCAACAAGGGCGAACCGCAGGTGTTGCTCCTCCGCCGCCATCTCCTCAGAGAAATCCACGTAGCAACACTCCGGGTCCAACCCTTGCGCGGATGCGCTGGGCGAACCCGTCGAGGTGCTCACCGTCGGGGAAGATGGGCGGCGCGAGGCTGACGGCGGGGGGGAGGGGGTGCGGCAGGGCGCATCCGACCCCGGCGGCGTGTCGGTGCCGTCCACTCTGACGAAGCGGCCGCCAGAGCCCGCATGTCGACCCCTCGGCAACCGGCCAGTCGTCCCCCCTGCAGCAGCGGCCGCCGGGGAGGGAACCAGGTCGCGGGCACTCCCTTGCGATGTGGCTCAGGCCGTGGCAGTTGTAGCAGCGTCTGCCTCGTCGGCAGGTGGCGATGAGGTGGGCGGTGGAGAGGCAGTTGAGGCATCGGCCCTCCAGCTCCGGTGGGATGCGCCTGGCTGGCGGCGAGTTGGGGGACGAGGGGCGGGAGGAAGATGAAGCACAAGCCTCACGTCGCCGCCTGGAGCGCGACACCACCTCCTCGAAGCCGTCCGCATCAACCCTTGGCCGTCGGCCGAGGAGTGGCAGAGGCGCTGGCGGGATGGGGCCAAGTCGCGCCGCCAGCTCAGGGGAGATGCGCCGCGTGTTGGCGGTCCCGCGCGGACCAAGGCGAGCAGCCAGTTCGGGGGAGATTCGACGTCCGCTGGCGGCGACACGGGGGCCAAGTCGCGCTGCCAATTCCGGGGAGATGCGGCGTCCGCGGCCCGGCTGCGCGGGGGCGGCGTGACTCGCCGAGGCGGCGTCGGAAGGAGCTTGTCATCGCTGACGTGCCCGCCGCGAGGGTCGCCGTCTTGGCCGGCGGCGTGACGGTGCGGTACCTCCTACCGGTGCAGCCACGGGCTGCTGCTGCGGCTGCACATGAGGCATCACCGGCACCGTCGCCCCCACAGGGGAGGACGGTTTGGGTGAGCTGCACAGCACGTCACGGTAGCTGGGGCGCGGCGAAGGAGACGGTGAGGGAGAGAAGTTGTAGTTGACCATATCCAGGTCATCCGCCTCATCGTCGTCCTCCAGCTCCAGGGGGCGGGCCACCGTGGAGGTGGACGCCGGGAAGAAGGGTCGAGCGGCGGGGGAGAGAGGTGTGGAGGTAGGTTTGGGAGCGGCAGATCTGGGGGAAGGAGATGGGGCTACCTAGGTGGGCTGGGTGGAGGAGGTCGCCGGGGTCGGCGCGGGCATAGGCGGGTCGGCCAGGGCGGGAGCAGGGGTGCCCGCGGCCATGGCGGCCGGCGAGGTGGCCGGCACGCGGTGAGGGCGACGGAGGGCGCGCGGTGAGGGCGACGGAGGGCGCGCTCTCTCTTCTCTGATGGATTCTGATGAGCCGCCTGGCTTGCTGTATACTCTGCATCCATCTGATGGATTCTGATGAGCCGCCTGGCTTGCTGTATGCACGAGCACGACAGACCCTATGGAAGGAAAGGAACCGGTGTGTCCATTACAAGGTGGCGCCGGTGGCAATTGCTCCTCTAATTCTTGAGGATGCGAGGTGATGGGGTCGCGCCGGGTTCGTCGGGATTTGATCCCTGTGTCGTCCTAGGTTTTAGTCCTGTAGAACTGGGCCTTTGGGCCGCTCTGTTTGTTCTTTCTTTTCTTTTGTCTTGTTGTTCATGCCTAAGACTTTGTATCAAACTTCTCTTCTTCTTAATGAAAAACGTGTTATGCACGTCTTAAAAAAAGATTGATTGGGATCAACTTATGGGTGAAAATAGTATCCAAGTGTTTGGATATATAATTAGCAGTGTATATATAGTTGGTTGGGGTCAGATTAATGTTATGAGCTATATATAACCATGACAGACAATGTAAGGACAATGGACAACACACTGATGCCGTGCAGGAAGCATCGATCAGTGTAGGCTTTCAAGTCGCGCTGCAATATTTGTTCCCATCTGAACCGTCTGCAGCCATTTGGCAGCCTTCTCATTTTTTGAAATATTCTAGACAGACAAGTAATATGCATACTACTATCACTTAAGTTGGATTAATTACCCAATTGAGAACATACCAATTATCAAATATTACACCTACCTAGTTTCGTCAAGAAAATATTACACCTACCTGACATTGAAAACTCATCTACTGCCGCTGAACATCTGACAGTAACTTATATGTCACCTCACCAACGCAGAAGAGGCGCCATGTTGCAAAGGAAGACCATTGTGAGACTGTGGAGAACCTGAAGAATCACTGTACCATGTGGGCTTGAAGTGCACACTGGCAATTCGTTTCTGGCAGGAGGTAGAGAAGGCCACTGGATGCAAAGTCCCTAATTTACACCCCTGCAAGGGCAGAAATGCAAGGAGACATGGCAGGGAGAAGTAGAATGCAAGGGCAGCGGTCAAGCACGTTGCTGCTTTGGTAGAGGAGCTGTTGTGTATGTGCATGGATGGACTTAGCGGGTGAAGCAAGTGTGGCAAAAAACCGAGCCTGGGTGATGGAAGCTGACATATGCATCCTTCCAGGCGCTTTGCATCCGGGTCGGGAGGTGCAGTAATACGAGATCCGGGGAAAATATCCGGTGAAAACCACCATCTCAGTGGAAACGTGAAAACCACCCTAAAAATCATATTTATATGTTTTCAAAAAATTTGAAATGATGCACATATGTTCTGTATCTACAGATTTACTTTGTTGCAAAAGTTGAGGTACATGCTCAATGCAGAAAAATTCATACGAAAATGATAGATTTGGGGTGCAAGTGCACTACAAGAAAAAAATTATGAGCATATGCACTTGAATTTTGTCATTTTCATTTGAATTTTTATATAACAAGTTTGCATCTCAACTTTTTCAACAAAGTACACATATGGATAAATTATAAATTAGCATCGTTTCAAATTTTTTAGAGACTTCTAAGCAGGTTGTTAAGAGTGGTTTTCATGTTTCCAGGGAAGATATGATTTCCACCTAATGTTTTCCCTCCCGAGATGAATATGGGCATTTGCTTGCAGCGGTAGCAAAGAAATACATGTTCCTGGGAGACGTCCAAACTGCAGAAGCAATGGCGGCTAGAGATGGGCTTGTCCTGGCTCAATGCAATGAGGTGGCCGGTCTCTGGCAGGAGATTCGAGAGCTAAGTAGGCTTAGTGACTTTAGTTTATCCTTAGTGTACCGACAAGGTAACGAGGCAGCTCGTGTGTGTGCAAGTCTTACAGTATTGTCGAACTCGGATGAGTCTTGGTCAAACGTTTTCCCTACTCGATTGATTCGAGTAGTTGAGACGGATTGTAATTTTGCTATTTTCTTAAATAAAGCTCTCGGGAGTATAAAAAAAACACACACGTAAAAGATACAGTATATAGAAACTTCGTAAGCTGGACGGAACTTTCAACACTTTTAGTACAACAATGAGCATTAAACAGCAAACAAATCCAATAGGACACAACTTGGAACAGTTTTATACATCAAAGCATCACTCACGATAATGTCAACACAGTCGTGACGCCCAGTTCCATCAACAATGATAGAGGTCAGCTCTTAGTACTAGTAGCTGCTGATCGGCATACAACACACACACACACGAACGCATGCGCACACATACAAGCAACGTACATACCATGAGCAGTTTGATAGTTGCTCATGGGAATACAAGTTTTTTTTTGGTTAAGTAGGAACCTTTCTTCCAAGCTCATGGTGGAACTAACAGCATGTGGGCATCACTTGCCATCCTTGCTGCCACTGAACAGATAGTCGAGCGACGAGCCACCACCTGGAGCAGCTTGCACCTTGGTTGATGGACGGTCCTGCAGCATCGCACGGCAGATAATATAAGCATAAAATGTTTCATGGTACATATTTCTTAGATGTCTTTGTGCATTTTCAGGTCTGTTTTGAAAGGCGGAACCTAGCTTCACGGCCTCCATCACTGCCTTGCCTAGCATGACGTAGGCATTTTGTCAAGAGTACCAAGAACATTTTAAGGCTTGATTTATATACAGAAGTGGGCAAACTGAAGATGGTAGACGATGGAATGGACAAAAAACTCATGAGCATGCATTATCATGTTAAATTCACAGTTTTAATACACCAAATTCATATATTTAACATGATATTGGTTTTGTTATCAAGAAAAAATACAATCGCCTAGGTGCTAAACAACCTGTTCAGAGTAAACGATCATGAACATTTGGTTGTCATATATAAGGCATTTTAGTAAATTGCATAAGCATGAGACCCAAAACTTTCAAATCTCCCACAAGTGTAAATGTAAATGTCTTATGCTAGGTTTTCAAAACTCCCACACAAGACGCCAAATTGTGGGTTTACCCAAAAGTCTCATGTGTCATCCAAAAAAAAAGTAAACCCAAAATTTGGAGCCTTGTCTTGATTAATTACTAATGCTCACCACATAACAACAGGCAACATAGATTATTCTAAATGACATCAATGCCATACTAGGATTTAACAGCTATGATTGCGATAAGATGTTACAAACATAACAAGGACGGCCAGGCTCTTATAACTTGTCAGCAATTTACTAAGATAGGTCAGTTGAAAGAGGTTGTCGATCTAACCATTCGTATAAATGCAAATGGAGAACAAATACAATGAAAATAATCATATTCTTAAGGGTACTCATTGCAAAACCGAAACGAGTACTTCTAGATTATAGGCTACAAGCAAATTATGAATGAGAGCAAACAGAAAATTTTTCTACATCCACCTGCACAACACTCAATCACTAGTCCAAAATAGCATAGTCAAAATGTCCAAGTGTCATTGGATACTGACCGTAAGGAAATTTCCACAGTTCTGGCCTTCAGCTCTCATGTAATTGTTTGATTTACTACTTTGAATACCAGCTGGGATATCTTTTAGTTTCTCAGAGGAGGACGGAGGTGTTGGCTTTTGAACAGGTGCAGGCTTCTCAGCTGATTTTGGAGCTTCATCACTACCAAAGAGGTAGCCTAAGGAACTCTGACCACCCCCACTGCTAACACCACGGCCCATCTTGTTGAAGTTTGTCTGCAAAATTCAGTTTTGAGTTACAAGAACAGTGTTATCTCCAGAGGACCCAAAAAACTGAAGCAGCATGCAACACAATTATAAAACTCCAAACACAGCATCCATGCTTAAAACAACAAAAGGTGTTTCATTGGTGCTACTTTTATTCAACCCGAATACCTGATAGACAGTTTACCGTCAGCAAAACAAAGGACTTTCAGTTGTTGCCATCTAGTGACTCAATTTCTTAAGCTAAGGAGTAGGTTGTACTAACATACTGCTTCACAGCATACCGATAATTAGGTAAACATGAGCAGTCAAGTGTCCATTCATATTACATGAGCTTCCCGCTGCCGATCAACCACCATTTTACCCAATCTGATGTACTAATTCACACGACTGGGACACGATCTGTAAAAGGGAAATTTATACTTCTTGCTACTTCTGCTTGCTTCCTTTTAAGCCATGACAAAATAGTAATAAGCCAGTGCCACAAGATTTGCTCAATTATTGGTTGAGAGAAAAGTGCAAGCCAACTAAAGAAACCTGGTCTGGTAGAGCCTTTTGCTGTATCCACCCCCACGCCCCCCCCCCCCCCCCCGACGGGTAAGCTATTGACAGCGGCAGCAAACAAGACAATAATTAAATTTCCCATCTATAGCGACACAAGCAAGGCCAATCGCGTAAAGGAACTGTTCATAGTTTCAAAAATAAATTCCAACATGCGCGCACGGAGGCACCGCCCGGTTCGTCACCGACAAGTTCGAAAATTGCCATCTTTCTTCAAGAAGAAACGCAATAACTAAGGAACACAGATTCGGGGAATCTCTGCGCCTAAGCTCCTGTTCGTCGCAGCAAATTGTGGAGAAGCCCCGGCAAACCGAGCAACAGATCGGAGACCGGCAGGCTCAGCAAGAACTGGATCGCACAGCGGGCGATTACCCCCCACATAGCGTCAGGGAACCTAGCGATCCGGGAATCTAGTGATCCAGCAAACGAAGCTCTCGCCTGATACCCACCTGAATCAGAACACATCGCGACGGCAGATGACACCGCTGGAAGCGGCAAAATGAACGGAAATCCACCAGCAACCTACCCCCATTCGCCCAACCCGAAACAGGAAACCAAAATCCACGCCCCAGCGCGCCGAGAACGCGGCATATCAGACCGTCCCAACCGTCAGACTGCCAAGAATTTTGGGGGCAAATCTTGGGGAAATGGCGGCTGCGGGGGACCGGCTATCGGCGCCGGAGCCCGCAGCAGAGCTAGATTCGGGGAGATCACGCACCTCGGTCGCCGGATCCGGGTGGAGGAGGCGGGGGATCCCGCAGCCGCCGCTGCTCGCTGCCCAGAGCCGCAGGTGAGGAAGGCAAGGAGGGGGGAGCCTCCCTGGTTGGCTCGCCGTGGCTTTTTTTAGTGGAGGGAGCTTTTTCGATACAGTCCCTCGCGTTATTGCTAATCAGACTCCCTCGTTGTATAGTTGGCATTGACATGGTAACCGGGGGGTAACTGTGATTGGTAATTTATATCTTGTTTTTTTTTATTTTTCTCGCCAAATTTTATATAGTTGTAATAAACTTGAAATGAACGAAGACATCTCAAAAGTGGATTGTGGTGATTTTGAAGATGAAAATGATTCTAACAAAAGAATCCACAATTGATTTTATTCACGTATATTCCGTGTAGTTTCAAGTGTTAGATATATGTAGATGCTTATGCATGTAAATGTTCTATAAGTAAAGGACTAAAAACTAGTGTACTAAAATCAGACAAAAGGCAAGTTTGTTGTGGCATTTTTACTACCATTTTGTTGATGGCTAGAGGCCCCATTGTTGGGCACGCATTATGGTCAGGATTTCCAATCAGAGGTGGGTAAGATGTAGGGTAATGTGTAAATCATTGTAAAGAGAGTGGTTGCGATGTGGATTGATTTGATCAACTCGAATAGGTAAGCTTCTCTTCTTTCGACTTCTTGCACAATACTTGTATCTCATAACAAATATGTCTTACAAATCAACAACACGCAATACTTTTTTTCAAAATAAATACTTTTTTTCAAAATAAATTTACCGTACAAATCAGCATAAGATTTGCCAAAACAGAGCCATGGGATGATCTGTAATTTAGAGTCTATCGACTATTGGGCATTGGATGATCGGATCACACCCTCCCTCATTGCACACGCTCTAGTTCGACTTCTCACCAAAGTTTATACTTCAGAGTCTATCGACTATTGGCCATTGGCCAGTGATAATATATGTTGTGCAATATTGGGGAATGGTGATAATATTTGTCGTGTTCGATTTCTCACCAAAGTTTTATCTTTAAATGAGTCTTGATTTCGAAATTACTATTATATAATATAAGTGTTCGTTTTCTCACCATAGTTTATCTTGTAAATGAATCTCTTGATATCGAGATTACTATTATAATACTTCCACCATTCCTGTTTATAAGGTGCACACGCATAACGAGATTCAAATTTACAATCTTTGACCAATAATTTACCCATCAATTTTTTTCGCTTTGTCATGCAAATTTGACATAGTTGGATTTGTAATCAAATATACTTTTCAATAAGTATAAATTCATAATCATAAATAATATAATATAAAATAAGTAAATGGTCAAATATGATTTGAAAGGTCGTGTTATGTTAGCTCGCGTCTTATAAACAAAACAGAGGGAGTAGTATGTTGCTTGACACCAATACAATATAACTTCACAAATGAACTATGGTATAATGGATTCTTAGTCTACACCAACCTAGTAGATTGGCACAAATAGTCTCTGCCATATTAGTTATCGATCTAATATTACTCCACACAAATAGTCATTTATGCACTTAGACTTACATTTACCATGCGTGTAATTTTACATGTGACACCTAAAAAATTAATATGACATAATTTTTGTATTCAGGTTTTTTGACCAGACAAGCATCTTTGCTCTAGATCTAGATTTGATGGCTAGGCCCTGTGTGGGGGCACTTTTTTTTTTTAGAATTGTGTGGGGGCACATTTGGATTGTGCTTTTGCATCAGGTGGGTACGATTGAAGGCGATTGGTCGTTCCAGCCTTCCAAATGGATTCGGTGGATCAGGTGAGCGAGATCTAGGTGAATTAAACCACCTAATCTATCTATATTACCAACATATGTTGATGTACCCACTAAAGTTTATTAGGGCACTCACAATGTAGACTCTATCATAGAGTCTAAGTCTATTTATTATCTTCTTATTTATTATACTTTGCTGATGTGTCACTATATGTATGGAAGAGAGAGAGAGAAAAATAAGACTCCAAGTCTACACTTTTCGAGGTCATAAATAAGTAGACTCTATGATAAAGTTGAGTGCCCTTATTAACTATATTTCTCTCTTCAGATAAGCTATCCATGATGTCATCTCTCACGAATTCTTTCTTCATGCAAGCTATCCACGTCATCTCCCACCAACTAAAAATCATTACATAGTGGCAATCTCTTTATTAAACCTAAGTCATCCGTGTGTCATCGAAAAGTTCTCTCAAATCCCACAACAACACGCGGAAATCACCTAGTGATTATGATGTCTGATCTTGCAACACTTGCAATCCACAATTAATTCCAATAGTGTTACCCAACTAATGAATAGGAAAAGACAACTCTTTCTCAAAGAAAAATATAACAGGCTAACAGCACAACCTCCCACAACCAGACCTCACACCTAACTTTTCTTCCTCGTATCGACAACAATCTCCCACCACCAACTAAAAGTCATTACATAAAATGGTACACTACTGAAAACTCTTTCTTCCCTGAGTGTGCAGATAAAGGAAATGCAAATTACCGCCAGGGAAATTTTGAAATAATTTCCCTATCTGTGCACGTTATCAGGGAAATTAAAAAATTGCATATCGGTATTTAATTTCCCTGTCGGTTTGCTAGTTGTCCTGTCAGTTATGCACCGTCAGGGTTTTTGAGTCATCAGGTTTAGACTTTTTTCCCTGGCGACCGCAACACACAGGGAAAATGTGACTGACCGCCAGGAAATTGGTTTTTCCTGTCAGTATAGAGCCGCCAAAAAAGGACTTCAAATTCTTGCCGTTCTTACCCCCAACAGGGTAATTTTCCCCACTGGCAGGCTAATTTCTATCAGCTACAAAAAAGTAAAATATAGCCACAATTGAAATCAGTAGAATTTTTCTGACATTCATTTAGTGTAGACATTGTTGCTCACACAAATACAATCACTTTAAGGTCATTACAAGTCCTTGCATCACAATACACAACCCACTATCAGTTAACAGGATACATGGATCTAACCTCTTGCCACTACAATCACATCCATCAAACTTCTTCTCTGATTGCAAAATACTCCCACCATATCGAAATATTCGTCGCTGTTGACTTTTTCTTTCAACTCTGACCACCCGTCTTATTCAAAAAATTATTGCAAATATGTAAAAGGACAAGTTAAGCTTAAAATACCCACCATAATAAAGCATGTAGCAAACAAAATTGATGATACTTGCACAATTTTTTGAATAAGACGAACAGTCAAAGTTGTAGAAAAAAGTCAATGGCGACAAATATTTCGATACGGAGGGAGTATGGGGGAAATAATTAGTACATGGGCTGACTAATAGCATAGCACAAAGTAATGGTGTGATACCAGATGTGTAAACTGGAAATGACTTATTTCACTGTGTGTCACACACATTCCCCGTGTGTTTTAGTTAACACACAAGGAAATGACTTATTCCCCTGTGTGTCGCACACATTTCCCCGTGTATTTTAGCTAACACACAAGGAAATGACTTATTTCCCTGTATGTCTCATAAATTTCCCTGTATGTTTTTATCTAACTCAAAGAAATAAGAAGTTTCCCTTTGGGTTTTGATGTTTCCATGAGTGTTCCTTCAAAACCGACAAGAAAATGCGAATTTCCTTGTGTGTGCAAAAAAAAAACTTTCAGGAAATTCTGGTTTGCACCCTTATTTTTGGCCACTGGTCTACTTATGTGTACTTCACTACCCCATCCACGATTTGCAATCCCTTTATTAAACCGAAGTCACCCGCGTGCTATCAAAAAGTTCTCTTAAATCCCACAGAGAATTTTTTTTTGAGAATAATCCCACAGAGAATCACCTAGTGATTATGATGCCTGATTCTGCAATACTTGCAATCCACAATTAATTCCAATAATGCTACCCAACTAATGAATAGGAAAAGACAACTCCTTCTCAAAGAAAAATGTAGCAGGCTAACAGCACAACCAGACCTCGCATCTAACTTTTTTTTCCTCGTATTGACAACAACAGCTGAACAATATGCACAGGTAAAGAAGTGGAGGTGAGCATATCACCGGTATTGCTATAAACAGGGCATAAACTTATTGGTGCAATGTTCATCCAACAGCTCCCTGGATTTCAATCTTGTCAAACACAATTTACAGCCATCTGAATGATAGAAGGGCTCAAACCCAGAAAAGGAAATATAATCATAAACACAAGGGGAGATACTTGATGTTAGCCTGCTGCTCCCTGCGTATGCTATTTATTCACTGGATCCATCATCATCATTGCTACTAAGGGTTCGTATTATCGCTTCTAGAACCTTGATGTCACTATCTTTCTTCGCAATCTCCTCTTGCTTCAGCCGCAACTCCTCCATGTGTAACTCAAACACTCCTGCAAGATGTAATCACGATCAAGGAGAGCATTCAGTTATCGAAAATGCAAGGCATGCTAAGGATTGATTACGAATCTTGATTCTTCAAAGAATGTAGTGTAGAAACAGGACAGTACATACTTGCAGTATTCTCCAGCTCTTTTGTGACCTCCTGTGCGCGTAACTCTGCAGCTCGTTGGGCGGCTTCAGCCTGCCGTTTCTCTGTACGTGCTCGAGCTGCGGCAGAAATGGCAGCATCGAGTTCGCGTTCCAGAGACTGAACCCTCTGGTCAAGAACCTAATCCACAGAAACAAGTGCAAACTTAGGTAACTTATGCCAGAAAACCAATAAACATGACCACCTATTTCCCATCTAAAACAAATACGGATCCGGCCCGAGCATAGTCAAATGGTCAATGAAATTTGCATTTATGTACTTCCTCTGGAGTCTGGATACAAATACTTCTTAAAGCTGAAAGTGCACACAAATCAGGAAAATAACATGTTTTGGTTTTGTATCATATACATTGTTTCATAAATTAAATTAACTATTTTAAACCAGTATAACACATTACTTAATTCACTGGATTTATAACTACAGATGCATTAAACAACAAAATTTATAATGATATTAATAAAAAAATCTTATCAATTACTCCCTCCGGTTCCCTATTAGAAGTCGTTTTGGACAAGGTTTGAGTCAAACATTGGGAATATAAATCATGAATAACTTTTAAGTTGTTGAGTTTGAAAATATGAAAATCATATAAATAGATTTGTCTTGAAAATTACTTTCATAAGAATATACATATATAACTTTCCAATAAAGATTTTTATAGAAAAGAGAAGTCAAAGTTGTGCTTTGGTGACCGTGTCGCTGTCCTAAACGACTTCTAATATGGAACCGGAGGGAGTAGTATTTATGCGGAGATCCTAAAAATGCAAAAATGTTCTGCAATCAAAGGGACTAACAATAGTTTAAACTCAATATAGAAAGTGATGAGTTAGTTTACAACAAAGCAACTGAATACTGATGTCTTAACTTATGCTTTAAAAGACTACAGTTAAGTTGCTATAAGCTGTAGTTCGTTGCTGTAAGCTTGTTACAAGGACCCCAAGCTATCTGTGATAAAACACAAAAGAGAAAACAGTGCATAACCTACACTCTCACAACAAAGTTTAACAAATTAGCATAGCATGAACCTTCATTTCTGGAGATTGTGTAATCTCTTCCATATCATCAAATTGACAATATATGTAAGACTCAAAGGAGCAAAAAACAGCTAGTGTCAAACAGATGGACAAGTCAAAATATCTAAAAGATTAACATGTAATGTGTTAGCCAGATAACCTTATCCTATTTTTTTTTGCTGAGTCAGACACCCTACACTCATGTTGGATTCCAACTGATATTTGGCGTGTCCCAAGAAATTCTGCCGAATCGGACACCAACACCTGCACATGTGTCCCTGTAACACTGGCGATCCCAAATATGAACACATAACTCCCACCTTTAAAGATTTTTGCAATAGTTCATCACGTCACTGGATCAAAAATCTCATTTTGACATAATAGAAAATGCATCCCTGCATCTTTACGTTTCCACTTCCCAAACATGTGCTGGCATGTTACAGTATAACAACAAGCTTGCATATGGGTTGCAAACATCTTAGAGTGGTGTCAAGCCGAGCGCAATGCACAATTCTACAACAATGATGGGAGGTTTCATTGGCAAAAATGGAACACAAAGTACCAGTATTTAGCATTAAGTTTGACCAATCAATTTCTCCATTCCATCAAAACAACCAATTCCATTTGATCGGACGCGGTACCAAAGTTCCATGCCACACTAGAACGAATCGCTCAAACGCTCAAATGAACCAGACGAATCCGAGCCCTTCTTCAGGAAGCAACGCGGCAGCGACTGGGGGAAGTGTACGGCGTACCTTGATGGTGCGCGCCTGGTCGGCGGCGAGCGAGGCCTTGGAGAAGATGTCGTCGTCGACGAAGACGGCCTTCCGCGCGAGCAGCTTCTGCAGCCCGTCCACGTTGGCGCCCAGCTCCCCGAGGTTCCCGATCGCCGCGCTCCACCGCTCCCCCGACGCCGCCGACGCCGGGGCGCCGGACGAAGACGAAGGAGACGGCGATCCCGAAGCAGCCGTGCCGCCGGTGGCGGCGGGCGCGACCGCCGCAGCGGACTTGTCCCTCTGCGCCGCCATGATCCCCGCCGCTGCCGCCGCCGATCTCGGCGGAGTCGCTTCCTACCTTCCCCTTTTTGCGCTATGCCCCCTGCACCTTCACCGAAATTACAGAAAAGGACGAACACCCCCTGCCGACACCCTGCAAGTCACTGACGCCCGGGACCACCTCACATGTCATCGCCGTCACACGCCATCCCCTCCCGTTACCGCCTCCGCCGGAAATATCCGTCGCCCCACCCGCGGGCGTGGAAAAGTCAACGAGATCGGACGGTCCGATCCGCCGCCACGCGTGCAGATCCAACGGCTGAGGCTGCTCCCGCGAGCCCTATATCTCTCCCCCTGCTCCCCCACGGCCGTGGCCTCTGCTCCTCCACTCGGCTCTCGCCGCCGCCTCCCCTCTAAACCCTTCTCGAATCCCCTTCTCGTCAGGTAAGCGCTTAAACCCTAGCACCTAAATCCCCGGTGTTCTTGCTCGTTCCGGTCCGATTGATGCCGTCCGTCGCGTGGAGCGATGCGCGCGGTGGCGATCCGCGTCTTTTCTCTCTGAGATTTTTGTTGGATGCGCCGTTGGGGTGGGGGTCGAATGTCGAGTGGAGTGGGGGTAGGGTTTTAAGATTTCTTCTTGTTTCGACGAGGAGGGCGGATGCGGCAGTTTATGGTTGTTTTCGGGTCCTTTGCGCGGGTAGGGGTTTAGGGTTTGGATGGGTCTGAGGGGGTGGGGATCGAGCTTTGGTCTGTGACATCGCTTTGTGGTTTTGCCCCTTCGCGTTGGGTGATTAATCGGCTGCTAGGTTACCCGCTGGCGTTTCCTGAGCCTAATGCGCAGCATGGAACAGGTGTGCTCCATTTCCCCCCGCAGCTGGTGGACACTCTTTGTAAATGTGCACGGTTATGCGTAATTTGTATTTACAATCTTTTGCTAGAATAAATGTCATAGATTTGTTAACTGTTAGGCAGTAGGGCCAAACTTAACCTGTTTCTAATGCTGTTTTTAAGGATTTGCTCCCAAGATTGTTGTAAAAAAGTCCGATCTATTTAAGTTGTTTTGTTCCATGTCTTTTCGTGTACAAAAATCAAATTGTTTGTGGAAGCTTCTGACTGTTGAAAACAGCATCATAGTTGTTCCTAGTATTGGTGGCAGTTTATCTCCTCTATAAGAACTTATGGTTTGCCTGGTGTTGCTTTGCTAATTGGAGGAATGGCATGTCCATGCTACTGATAAGTGATAAGACAGCTTCTCCATGAGTTTGAAATCATATTTACCCACCCTGATTCACTGTTACCTCAAGCGTCATAATGTTTGCACGTTGATTTGGGTTTAAATGGAACACATGTTTTCAAAACATTGGAAGTTGTCCATACAATTGATTGGTGTCTGGAACATTTATTTTCTGCTGTACTTAGTGCAAAAGAAATGCCTTCAAGCATCTCCATTATCATTGGGTATATGACATATCTGTTTCTGACACTAAATCTTCTCCTATTGCAGTTTGGGACAATGGCGCTGTCTAATAAGCTTGGTGGTCTGCTTAAGAAAGCCACTAGTTCAAATCCTTCTATCTATCAAGCAATCAGATGCATGTCGTCATCCAAGCTCTTTGTTGGAGGTTCTGGCCTGTGGATAATTTATATGCTCATCTGCTTACTTCTCAATCAACTGGTGTTCTATAATTTTCTCATACCTGTATAATATTGTTCAGGGCTTTCTTATGGCACCGATGAGCATAGTCTCAAAGAGTCTTTTGCTAGATATGGACAGGTTGTTGAAGGTATCATGCCCTTAGCCCTCTTTGTGGATCTACTTTGCTGTGCCTGTCTTGGCTCAACTTCTTTTCTTTTCTTTTCTTTTTTTTGCTGGACCTCTCTTGGGCTCTTGGCTCTACTTTTCGTTGACTAGATATGCTTCAATCTGTTCAGCTAGGGTTATCATGGATCGTGAGACTGGGAGGTCTAGAGGTTTTGGCTTTGTAACTTACACAACAACTGAAGAGGCTTCAGCTGCCATCACAGCAATGGATGGAGTGGTTAGTTCATACTTGGGATGGTTATTACTTATGTTTTTGGTTGCATGCCACTGATATATCATCATGTTTCAGTTAAAATAATTTTGCTATAACTGACTACACTTTATCCTGTTTGCACCCTTAATCTTAGCTGGGGCTAACCTCTGTTCAGGCCTAATCTTAGCCTGCTCCCTCCAATCCTTTAAATTGTATGCATTAATATAAATTATGATACATTAAGAGTGTTAGATGGTAAGATTTTTTGAAGTTTTTGTTGATTTTGTGTTGTTCGTCTTTCACGTTCAAGGTCTGTGGTTATATCTGTCAGTAACAGAAAGCAATTTAGTTTGTGTTCTGTTAATATGAACTCCAGTGAGTTGTAGCTTGGGCAGTACTAATGTGTTACTTGATCAATGTTAAGAAAACCATGATATTCAGAGTTATTAATGAACCGTGTCATTATATTGGGTAATTCTATACTTTTCTGTCGATTTTTAAAACGTCAATTTCTATGTATGTGACATGTTAATTTAATCAAAAGGGATACACTGATTCCTTGATTTGTAGGCTTATTATTTGCTCTGCAATTTAATGTTGATCTTTTGGTTGGTTGCATTGAATTCAGTTACATATGAAACATGCAGTTGATCTTTTTAATTTCAATTGTCTTATTCTCTTGTGTAATTACTATCCTGCACTCTTAACTAACTTTTGCTAATTCCAGGATCTCGATGGAAGGAGCATTAGGGTTAACCATGCTACCGAGAGAACAGGTGGCTTCCGGGGCAGCGGTGGTGGTGGCTTTGGCGGCAGTGGCGGGTACGGTGGTGGTTATGGTGGTGGCGGTGGTGGGGGCTATGGTGGCAGAGGTGGGTACAGTGGTGGCGGTGGTGGGGGCTATGGCAACAGGGGTGGTGGTGGCGGCTATGATGGTGGAGTTGCAGGTGGAGGCAATTTTGCTGCTGGAGGAATTGACGACTTAAGCAGCAGCTTTGGTGGTAACAGTGGGTTTGGTGCTGCCAGTGGCTCTGCTGGTGGTGACGAGTTCACTCCCAGCTTCAGCGGCAACAAGAACGACGAGATCATGGAGGACATGTTCAAGGATGACGACGAGCCTGACAACTATGCCGACAAAAGGGCCTAGCTAGCTTTCGCTCCTCCAAGCTACCCTAGCGTATCCAGTAAAAAAAATGAGGTGAATGATCACGAGGATCAATTCCAGAACAATCTGTAGTGGCTACTGGTGTTTTCTCTGTTAACTTTGTAGGTCTCTTCTGTCTAAATAACGGAACGAGGCACTTTGTGTTGAGTTTGCCGAACTATCGAAGTGTGCTTTATTCGACCTGCTCTGTATGTTTGCACTTCTGGCGAATGATCGCAGACATTCCTGTCTTGAGCTCATTTTGATAGTGTTATCTGCCAATCCATCTATATGTTGGTTTATGTCATCTGGCGAACGTATATGTTGCTGGAAGCACTCTGGTTTATGTCATATGGAGCAACATGTTTTCGAAGTTTGTTAGAGGTAAATTTTATCCCAGGTCATTGAGCACTCTCCACTATTGATGAGGAAGTCTCCACTATTGATGAGGAAGGTATTGTAGTTGCACTGGAATATTGGGTCAAGAAGAAGCAAATAATATGGGCCTCTTTGGCAGGGCTCCAAACCCGGCTCCAGCTCTGGCTCCAGGTGAAGCCCTGCCAAAGAGGGTGTTTCGGGGTGCTCCACACTCAGCACCAGAAATGGAGCCCCGGAAAATCCGGTGACCGGAGCTGGTGGGGGGCGTTTCTGGGTTTCGCGGTGCTCCACACTCGGCTCCAGAAATGGAGCCTCGGAAAATCCGGTGACTGGAGCTGGTGGGGGGAGGCGGAACCACATTTTGGTGGCTCCATCGGGCTCCGCCTCACCCACCCACCTTATTTCTAGTCTTTGCCCTCGGGGCGGGGTAGTGGGGAGGCCGGTCGGCAGCGGTAGCTCGCGATGCGCGGCAAGCGGGGTGGGGTGGTTGGCGGTTGGAGCTCGTGGCCCGCAAGCGGTGGGAGCGGCGGGATCCCGCAATGCGCAGCAAGCGGGGCGGAGGCGCCGGCGGCCTGTGGTTGGAGCTCGTGGTCCGGGAGTGGCGTGAGTGGTGGGAGGTTGGCCGGCGGCGGGATCTGCGATGCGCGGCAAGCAGGCGGAGGTGCGGGCGGGGCGGGAGGCGGCCGGCGGTGGGAGCGCGTGGCCCAGGAGCAGGGGGAGCCCCGCCGGCCGGTGGTGGGAGCTCGCGGCCCGGGATGAGGCTGGACGGGAGGCTGGCGGCTCGGCGAGACAGGGATCAGAGAAGAAAAGATAAGGTGGAGAGGGAAAGGGAAGGGTGTTGTGGTCATTTTACATTTTTTATTCTTTGCAATCAATACTCACTACTGAACCCTGCAACGTTGCACGGTAGCGCGGTGCCGACACAGGTGGCAGGGTGAGGATTTCGTGTCAATCATTCATCGCCGAGCTGATGAGTTTGGAAATATCATTCGGAAAGACTTGTTGCTGTTACGTATTTTGCTTCCACTCTTCTTGTGCTGGTGAGGCCCTGTTGGACGTCATGTGACGCAGAGGTGATTCCTTTTTTGCCTACTGACTTGATATTAAGGTAATCCAAGCCCATTCGTTAACTGATCGCATGGAAGATCTTGCTCTCATAGACTCTCCTGCTGCAATTCAGGTGCAGGGACACCGCCTACCATCTGTTCTGAAACGTGTGCGGCACCGAGAGCCTTACGTCTCTGTCTTGGTCTCCATTCGCTCGGACCTCGGAGGAGGAAGAGAAGACACAAAAATGGTCTTGGACCCAATAATTCACCATTCCCATCCCAGACGGCGACACGAGTGCACCCTTAGTCACCGGGGAACGGGAACGATCTAGCGTTCCTCGTTCCGGGAACGCCGTTCCGGGGACGGGAACGTTTTCGTTCCGGGGACGGGAACGTTTTCGTTCCTACAGTGTAAAATTGCATCCAAAACGCTGTTCCTCGTTCCTCAATCCGTCGTTGCGGGAACAGCGGTGACTATGAGTGCACCCCGCGTCGCTTGTCCGCGTCTCCGCCCCCCTCCTCTCCTTTCCAGCAAGCTCCCCATAAATTCGCCAACTCCATTGGTGATGAGGAGGCGCGCGCAAGGTGGTGACGCCGCGAATCCTCCTCCCCATGCGCCGCACGAGTTGAAAATTAAGCTCCTCCTTTTGTGATAGGAAGGATCTCGCCAGAGCTTTGCGTCAGCGCGCGGCCGCCGCCCGCCGCTGGACGCTTAAAATGGCCGCGGGCAGCAGCGTTGTCGCATGCGCGTCGTCTTCTTCCTTTGGTGCTCACCTTCTTGCAGCTTCAGAGGTGAATTTCCAGAGCACGTACTCATCTTCCAGCTTTGCTCAGTCAGTTCTCTGACGAACAGATTGATGTGAAGCTGCGTGCTGCAGGTGATCGGCAGCAGAGCAGGGGGGCGGCTGAGGATGCTGGTGATCGAGGACAAGGCGGGCGCCATCGCGCTGATGCTGGCGTCGCTCCTGCTCCTGGGCACCTGGCCGGCGCTGCTGACGCTGCTCGAGCGCAGGGAACGGCTGCCGCAGCACACCTACCTGGACTACTCCCTCACCAACTTCCTCGCCGCCGTGCTCGTCGCCCTCACCTTCGGCCAGCTCGTCGGCGGCGCCAAGCCCGACTTCATCCCGCAGCTCAGCCAGGATAACTGGCCTTCGGTGCTGTTCGCCATGGCCGGAGGCGTCGCGCTCAGCGTTGGGAACCTGTCCACGCAGTACGCCTGGGCGTACGTGGGTCTGTCGGTGACCGAGGTCATCAGCTGCAGCATGGTGGTG
The DNA here is from genome assembly GCA_036936925.1 of Cenchrus fungigraminus. NCBI lineage: Eukaryota > Viridiplantae > Streptophyta > Magnoliopsida > Poales > Poaceae > Cenchrus > Cenchrus fungigraminus. The sequence goes on along the minus strand of CM072774.1, from coordinate 23,515,492 downwards.
GTCATAGGTAAGGTTTTGCAAGCAAAACTTGCTGCGGCAACGAATGTTCTTGATGGTTATGGTTTAATCATTTGGTAATGCTTACTATTACCAAACATTCTGGATGTTGATTAATCATCATATAATTACATCTCATGTGCTATCTTTATAACAAGGAAATCTCCTGTGTTTTTAATTACAGGCACAACGCTGAACTACTTCCTGGACAACCGGATCAACAGGGCAGAGATCCTGTTCCCCGGTGTGGCGTGCTTCCTTGTCGCCGTCATCCTCGGCTCCGCTGTCCACGCCTCCAATGCAGCTGACAACGAGGAGAAACTAAGGTAATCATGCTGTACGATTCGCTGTTCGACAATGATCTGTAACTGATTTTTTCCTCCTGCTTTCAGACATTTTTCCCCTGAACGCTAGGCCTTTTCCATCTTCCATTCACTGATCTGATACTCTGATCACTACATACATCACACAATGTTGCAGGGCAAGTGAGAGTGAGGAACCAAGCAAGCAAGTACTTGACAAAGGAATGTTATCCAAATATGTCGTTAGAGCTGCGCTGCTGAAGTGTGCTGATTATTTCTTGCAAATTCTGACTGTCCATAATTTTCTAAAATTTCAGATGCTCCCATGGACTTGGAGAATAATGAAGCCTCTGGAACTGAGCACGTCACCAAAGCAAAGGCAGGCACTGCAGAGTTCCTCATCGAGCTCGAAGACCGACGTTCGATCAAGGTAACATGCCGTTTCCTCATCAAGATCCTTACCAAAACAGAGTGATCTTCAAGACCTTTTTATTGTACAACTTGCCTTCAGGTATCCAGGTCGAGCACCTTCTTCGGTCTCGGCATCGTCTTCTTCTCCGGCGTGTGCCTGTCGCTCTTCTCGCCGGCGTTCAACCTGGCCACCAACGACCAGTGGCACACCCTCCCCGCCGGCGTGCCGCACCTGGCCGTCTACACCGCCTTCTTCTACTTCTCCGTCTCCTGCTTTGCCGTCAACGTCGTCCTCAACGTCCTGCTCCTCTACCGGCCGATGGCCGGAGCGCCCAGGTCGTCCTTCCGGGCCTACATCGGCGACTGGAATGGCCGGCGGTGGGCCCTCCTCGCCGGCCTCATCGGCGGCTTCGGAAATGGGCTCCAGTTCATGGGCGGCCAGGCTGCTGGCTACGCTGCTGCTGATGCTGTTCAGGCATGCCTGCTGGTTGCTTGTCTGTCCATTGTTCGAATTTAAATTCATGACATCTAAAACCCCGAACCTTTGAAATGAGCGTTTTTTTCGATGATATTACTGAAAAAAGTTTGCAACTTTTTGAATCAAGAAAATTCTGTTTGTTGCTGCTTTTACCACCAGGCATTGCCGCTTGTGAGCACGTTCTGGGGCGTCGTTCTGTTCGGAGAGTACCGGAGGTCGTCGCGGAGGACTTACATCCTGCTGGGGTTCATGCTGTTCATGTTCGTCACTGCTGTCGCGGTGCTCATGGCTTCGTCAGGGCATAGGGGCAACGAGTGAACGCCGGCACCCCTATGCTTGTCAAATGCCGTTGGTCTTGTGTTTGCAAGCGCAAACCTCCCTTGCCGTCAGTATGTATGCGAAGAAATTCAGGCAACAAGGCAATGCAAGGGCCCTGCTTCAGGAACCAACAAGTACAGAATGGAGATGTAAATAAAAATGCTTGTGGTACGATTCCATGATAGCTTAAAAGTATAGAGCTATATGTATGATAGTTTTTTTATTTCTGTTCTTTCCAAAGAATATTTCCGGCAGAAAGGATAGCAACTGAAAATTGTTCAAGTTTCTCAATATGCTTCTCTGACTGGTTGTGATCGTCATGCAACATTAAGAGGCAAACAATCGCAAATGTCCCTCAAGCATTGACATGTTGAGAATATCAATGTGAACTTGCGGATAGAATGCGGCTAAACCTCATACCTAGAATTTTAGGGGTGTTCCCAATTCACGGTTTCCACCAGGACGTGTAGTAGACTACCCTATTTGTTGAAATTTTGAGACCAGCTCTATTGACCCTTCAATTTCTCTGATTAACATTCATTCAAAGATCTTTAAAATTCGCTAGCTATATCTTTTGCTTCCTAATCTTTCTTCAGCTTCAGGGGCATTTCATGCCTAATACCTTTTACATTACATCTATAAGTTATTTCCCTTTTGAAAAGCATTTTGCCAGGCACAAATTTCAATGAAGGCGTTGATTGTACAAACAGCAACTTGTCATAACTATAACGATAGATGGATTGATGAGTTACAATCCTACAATTATCAACTCAGGGCAGCAGCCTGCACATAGTCGTGGCTTCACATGCAGGCAATTTTTATGCCGGTTGGAATAAATGCTAATAATCTATTCTAAGTCTAATGCAAGATCTGAAAAAGTTCGGGAACAGGGAAAAAACTACTTGAGGGTAATTTATTGATTTGGTGTCAGGATAGTTGCGGAGAATGGTTCACTCAGCAGGAAGCTTGTCAAGTGAAGAGTGACTGCAGCAGCTTTGGTGACCTCAGGTTGGCAACACACTCAAACTGCAACGGAACAAATTCCATTATGGTTGCAAAACAAGATGCGTTTTGACTTGCACAGCGACCAGAAGGATATTTGTGATTTCGTTTGCAAGTTACTACTATGATAGAAACTCAAACAGAAAATTTCGTGATTGCATACCTTTTCCTGCCCGTACTTTTCACGAATGGAATTGAGGGAGCAAGCACTGGTGTTGTGCTGCAGTTCCTGTAGAGCACACACACAGGTTCGAATATTGGAGCTTTTGTAAGAGGTGTAGTACTCAAGAGTAGGGTTCTGTAAAAGAGAAGCCACTGATTAAATACAAGACAAGTTTTAAGATGGTGTAGAGATACACATGCAGTGCTTTTTGTACGAACCCATGGATGATCTGATTGGTTTAGTGTCCATTTTGCAAGGAAAACTGAAGATGCTGCCACCACTGAAGGAAGAAATTTCAGGAAACCATAGTTGATCAAAGTCAACTCCGCTAGATATTTGGCCAGGTAACACAAAGTAGACAAAGGAGCCTGGAAATGTAGTTTGGCAACTTAGTGTTGAGGATAATAAATATAGATTGAAAGGAATTGTTGCAATGTGGTTGGTTTGCTGATCTTACGGTACAAGAAGGTTGTGCTGCTCTAAGGAATCTCCTGATCAAAGTTAATGAAAACAAGATAAAGTATGTTAGTGGAGAAATGACTTTGGTTGGAAAAAGGCATTATATGTCAATATGTTTGTGGCTACCAAGAGTAACCTGAGAAATGTGTTTGTTGTTGGAACAGATAAATAAAATCTCAGGTCATGAAGCACTTTACACTCCATTTCTAGAACCTGTGGATTCAGGAGGATGTCAGCTCTGGAAGTTCAATGGCTCTTTGCATATATGTTGAGCAATCCCTCAGACTCCAAAAGAAACAAATACCTCAGCCTTTTGATATGTATTGTCTGTTATTATACAGAATTCTTCAACGCTTGGAGCAGAGAACTCTTCATATTTCCTGAAAATGGAAAGCTTATGAAATTTCTAGTGTTGTGGAAATCACAGGCACTATATCATAATCATAAGTAAAAAATAATCCTGTGTGTTCGAGAAAAAAATAAGTAAAAATAATCACATAGAACTTGCAGAGTCATCATTTGTAATTATTCAATGCATTATCTAGAGAATATGGTGCCTCAGCACAGCAGCTAGGCAAACCGCATGCCAATATATGATACATCCTCTATCAACTCGAAAACTGCAAAGCTTCTTAACATTAAAGTGTTAAAATCTAAAACTTACGACGCAATCAGCATACTGGTTATTCCTAGAAGTTGTAGTTCCTGCTTTTGAATACATTTCTGAGAAAGATACTGATCAATAAGATATACTGTAAGGTAAAGTGTATCCGCCACAAGCTTATATTCTTCAGAAACCTGCGAAGAGACCAATACATAAAACTTCATAAGCTGAGAAGCCATGAGAAGCAAAGATTCAAATGTGTACAAATATAATTATCATGTGAACAAGGAAAAGGCAGATGCCTTGAAAGCATGAGATAAATGTATAAAGTCTGATTCTTATGCTGAAGGCAACAGTAATTATACAATGACCGCTCCAGCACATCATGCTCTCACCAAGTCATCATCAACTGGCTCTCTCTCTCTCTCTCTCTCTCACTCACTCACAAGCAGGAGCTGCACATCATTGCATTCAGGAGAATAAAGTATTTAGAATACAACCCACACACATCCAAATTGGTTCAATTATTTCAAACAAATTTCTTCTCTTCTGTGACATCAGATCACTACGATATACATGGACAGAGAAGGAAAGAATTTGCATAGATGCAGTATGTATCACTCATATATAACTAGATACTTCATGTTTAGAATGTGAAGTTGTGCAGTGACATGCCAACAACGAATGCCCAATATTGGCCTAAAAACATAGTTGTAGAATTTATTCATCAGTAGCAATCCGTACAAACCTCAACAAGCCAGTCAATTAGAAGACCTCTCATGCTCTTTGTGATATCCTGTTGCAATGTCTCCATGTAATTTGGCCTAGGTCTTCTTATAAGCTGGGGGTACAAGACAAGCACATAATGGAGTCTGAACGCAATCAATCTAGAATAACATGATAACAATGCAGCACAGAGATGAAACACAAGTATCCCAAACAAAACATTTCTCCTCTAGATCATAGAGTTGTGAAATGTGCTGGAACCAAGGGTCTGCCTAAACAATACTAAGAAAATTTTATTTTTCACCAAAGAACATTAACTTACCTCTGCGGCCATAAGATTTCTGTATATCTCTTCAACGTAGGTAACACACATTTGAGGATCAACATTATTTTTGTCAATGTCTGCAATGTTAAAACCATCAGCCCCCCCTGTAACGAAATACAGATTTGTTAGCTGCTATACCCACTAAATAAGACATATGAGATTCTACAAGTATCTCAGAAACCTGGCATTACAAACATATTTATGTCACAGTTTTGTTGTTTCTACGTTCCATGGCTGCAGAATTACTGAATGATAATCAATAGTATAACATGAGTACATGACAAGCCAAGAATTTTTGTGAATTAGCATGGCTACATGAATTTTCAGATGTAGAGTTCAGGATATGTTTAATCTATCATCTAAAAAAACTAATTTTAACTAAGAGAAGTCAAGATAATGCTGAAAAAACTAAGATGCAACTGGACTAACCAGACTTTAAGGTAGCAGTTTTGAGTTTATTCCTGGCATTTCTTTCCTCAAACTCAAAGAATGTCTCATGAGAAGCATGGTCTCTGTTTCGTTCAGTATTGTGTAGTGACAGAGGCCCCTTGTTTTCAATCAAAACATTATGCTTCTTTTTCTGTGCCAAAAGGTCTACCTTTCGCGTTTGTTCAGCACTGTTAGAATCATTCACAAATAAACTCCCCCCAACATCCAGGGGGGAAAGCTTGGGGATCTTTGCACACTGCTTGTTTATGCTCGGTCCAACCTTCTGGGAGGGCCCAGACTGGAACAAAGAACATACTCATCATTCTATTGATAATGATAGGTAAAGTGTAGTTTGACAAATAATGGTAGGATAAAGTAGTATTGTGTCGAACATCTTGATACCTGCAGCTTAGTCACAACAGTGCACTTTTTGGAAGCTAATTTAGCACAGCTGTTGTTGGTTACATTCTTGAGAACTGTGCGCTTTTTAGGCTGAGGAGCTGAAGTTCCAGCAACGACGGAAGAATTTTCATCTGAAGCTTTCCTTTTCATCTTTCCTGTTGCAGCATGCTTTTGCTCATTTTTCAGATGAAGTGGTAAAGAAGGAGCCATCCCAGATCTTGTACGATTTGCAGCAGCAGCTCTAGATCTTGTGATTCTAGCACTGGTTGCTTGGCAAGCAGTAAGTACTGGTTTTTCCTTTCTTCCAGCCATGTAAGCCTGAATTTGCTAAAACAACAATGACATTATGATATGTAGATGGAGGGTAAAGAAAAGAATGATGTGAAAAAGAGTAGTTTTTGAGAACATGATAGAGCTGTGGAGCAGAACAGGTAAATTGGATTATGAAGTATGGCATTAGGAATGATACTAATTTATGAGATAAGCAAGGGCAAATGCAGGGCTAACATAAACATAAGTCTTTTGTGAGGGTACGAGACATAGTTGTCAGATGTTGAATTAAAACTATCTGATGTCATGAGAGCACAAGTTCCCCATTAAAAATCATGAATACTTTGATACACTCCATTCTGTGCCGCATCATCCCAATAAATCATTGAATTAGAAAATTAATAGAAGTGAAAACCCACAGCTACGAAACTAAGATTGCACATTTGCAGAACCAACTTGAAATATAACTAAATGTGAAACCAGTTTATGTTGTTTCGTTTCCTTCAACAAGAAAAGGGTACCATGTTTTTCTCCCAGAAATAGCGGTGTTCCTGACACAATAATGTTTACTAGTTCACGAGCAGTTTCTATTTCTTTTCGATTCTGCACGTTTGAGACAGAAAATGCAAAGAGGAAACTAATCGGTTGATCACCACAGAACAAAAGTTAACTTGCCCATGCACCATTTAATTAAGCAGATCAAATTGAAAAACATAGCACATCTACAGAACCAAAGAGAAATGAAACCTCGTATTTTTCAGGGCACAGAACCTAAATCTCAATGGAGCCAGATGTATATTAAATTCCCAAGGTTATCTGCCAGGAAATGAACTACTAGTACTACAAGTACCCAATTCCCACTATGTGTCAACCAAATCTGTGATGAACCGTAGGCCGATTGGTGGAGAAATAAAGATCCGGGGTTAAGCGCTCGCAGCGAAGGGAATGTGCTTCAGAAAAAAAAAAGGAAGAACGATTATTGAAAAGGGGAAAAACGTCCGTACCAGCAGAACGGAACCAAGAAATCAATCAAGGTCCGGACGGGCACGGGCCTCCCGTCTCCGCTCCACGCCAACGTGTAGACGAGGACGGCGGCGGCGGCGGCGACGGGGGAGGCGCGTTGGCGGCGGGTGCCCTGGATCTCAGCGCCGTTCCCCAGGCGGCGTGAGGCTCCAGAGCAGAGTGGGGAGGCGAGAGGAGTGAACCCGGACCTCTGGTTGGGGGTTTTAGGCGGTCAGGGCGGGCTGAGGTCACCATTTGAAACAGGGCCAAATCCGTAATTTTGGCAGGGTAATTTTTGTATCTTGTTGTACTTGAAATTTGAAATCTTTTTTTACCACTTTCCTACCATGGATCTGTCGAATATGGTCATTCTAATTACTGATAGAAAGTTATAGGGCTTGGATTTGAAAACGTGGGCATTCGTGGAAGTTCAAGCTATAATTCACCACTATCTCTAACCTTTGATTGTGTTAGTACTATAATCTCACAATCAATTGTGCCATCTGTTTGACTCATTTGTTCCCACAAACCATAAATCAGATAATAAATTGATTAAATCCCAATCAGTTTCAGTAACGGTTGCACTTTTTCAAATGCAGCGGATGTATAACTGAACGATTTGAAACCATGAAAGATTAACATGATATGACTACTGCCTGCCGTTGCATGGGTTTACCTGGTGTGGTGCAAACATTCTCTTTGATTCATGTTGTCCCGAGAGCGATAAAAGATCACACATGGATAGGCATCACATTGTACTGAATTCACAGAACATAACGTTGGATCCACATATACAATCTAATGTCAAACATCCACATAAAAAAGATGGAGGTAAATAAAAAAAAGAAATGGTTCACCCATCAAGGAACTCCTTTATTGAGGTTCTTGAAATCAGTGGTGGGGATAAAACACAAGAACCCGCTCACAGTTCTTGCCCCAAACCCAGTGCTCAACCGAAGGATCGGTATCAGTGTTGCTAGGAATGACATTATGCCAAGTAGGCCATCAGCTCAGTGGAATCAGAGGCAACCCAGTCAGCTTTTATTGCAACTGGCCTCTCCCATCTGGACTCCTCCATAGCAGATAAACAAGTCCGCTCCACCACGTTGCCGAGCCTGCCAATTTATGAACAGTTGCATTTCTTTAAAAGTGCTAACGGAACCCAATTTATGAAATGATAATGAATGGTTCACTAGTACAATGTCGTGAATGTACAATTAAATACCTCAAGATCAGTTGCACCATCTCCAATCATAACAAGTCACTTGTACCTGCATTTCTGCACGCTAAATAGTACATCAACAATGTGCCAAACTAAGTATAAAAAAAAAGTGCCAAACTGCCAATGCCAAGCAGAAAAAGATGCAGTGGTAAGAGTTGCATTCAGATCTGTCTTATGTGTTGAACTGCGGACTGCCACAGCTTTACCCCCACTTCGTGGAAAAAATGTTCTCATGGGGGACACCAAGCTCCAATGCAACAGACTGGCAGGAGCAATGGGTAAAGCTATCGAGTACTTCCTCAATCAATGTGAACCAGGAAATGTGGCAGGAAACAGGATTACAATCAATAAAAACAATCCACAATTTTCTTCTGTGTTCTAACCATCTCAAAATTGTAAATACAAGATAAATACAAGAATCGACAATGAACTTGCATTACCTTGGTGGCCTCTTCTTTATACAGTCCTGTACTTGGTCAATGGATTGCTTGAATAGAGATAACCGAGCAGCGAGCGCCTCTTAAAATGCAACTGAACCAGCCATGGCGGCATGGCCCTATAAACAAGAAACCAAGATTAAAATTAGCACTTGAATTGAACATTCACAGCAACCTGCAGCGTTACGCAAATGGATTACTTGGCTACAGCTCCAGAAGCTAACATTTTTTTATTAATTACTTAGCTGTCCATCGGGCAACTGCCTGCCCTGCCCCACAGAAATCTGCAAGCTTATCGATGCCCTCGTCCAGGCAGACCGTGCTGTCGATGTCAAAGCACAATGCGTCAGCATCGCACCATGTCCTTATAACCTCTGGAGAGAATACCAAGGTTGGCATTAAGCGATTCTGACTAGTAGAGAACCACAATGTAACGCACAAAAATAAATCTCACAGCACTGGCATTTGGAAGGCTGGTTGTTCTCCAAATCTGAGGAGAAAGAACTCTTGTACGCCTCAAGTGCTGCTGGTATGAAATTGAGATGACTTGAAAGTTAACTTGGTGGGATATATCCATATAGGCTCCTCAAGGCTCTTGGTAAACCAGAATCTGTTAGCAATTGAACTGAGGACACCTGAGGAATCTAGATCAACTGGGCAGGATAGATTTGCCCTACATTCAAATGGGCCATTTATTTATTTTTTTCTCGAACAACGCAGGAGAGCTGCGCGTCATTTTATTAAGGTAGAAGAAGAACACATGTCAAATACAAGATAACACACACCAACCATACACCACGACCTCTACATTCTAGCACCCAAAAACAAACAGGAGGTGTTGAAAGACATGCTGAGCTTAAGCTCCCAGGGATAACGACCTAAATGGGCCATTTATGAATGTAGCTGTATTGAATTAATAGGAGAAAATATAAAAAAACATAGCTTTTTTATGATCATCGCAGAAAGAAAACCCACAAGTTATTGGACTAGTGCCACTTTATTTGGTGGGGTGAAAGTTTTTTTTTTGTTGAATCTTATGATTAATCGATGATAAAATCTGGGATTAATTGAAGTAGGAGCGACATGTTATTCTGAGTTTAATCACTTAATACCGGAACAACATGTACAGGCGTACAGCAGTGACATAATCCTGAAAACCAAGCGAGAAATGCCAGAGAAGTTCTTCTTTCGCATCGTACGCACACTCAAAAGAACTAAACGTGGGCTTATTGACGGGGGGGTAGGCCATCTGGCAATCGATGGGTTCTCTAAAGACAGATCCTCTCCCATCCCGGGATTTGTCAGGAACTGGCGGAATGCAGGGTTCTCCGTTCGGATTCTATCTCCCTTTTCTCCATTACTGACAGGATTCGAGCTTCCGGATCAAAGAAGAGGGGAAAGAAAAAAGACTCACCTCAGACTTCCCCCGGGGACGGCGCGGCGCGTCGACCGGCGATCAGCGGCGGCGGCGGTGCGGTGTCGTTGGAGTGGTTCTCCGCTCACCAGGTGGAAAGGGGATATTTAATCTTTTGCCACCGAAAAAGTGACCGCTCCTTCAAATGGGACCTTTGCATTGGCTTCTACATATTTGCCACTCTCGTTCACACGAGGCAACAGATTTGCCACTTTTGCTGACGTGGCGAGCCATGCCAGCATGCCAGCGTGTATTGGCCATGTGAAATGACCGTAGTGCCCATGCTCTTCTCACGGTAGCCTTTCCCTTCCACTACACCTGCCACTGACGCGTGGGACCGTTACATCATGATCTTCTTCAACCTTGGCCGTTCTTCAACCAGCCACCTCCCTGCTCTGCCCTCGCCGGCGAACACCTGGCTCTTGGGTGCCGCGGCCTGAGGCAGGAACAAGCCCCGCAGGGGCTTGGCAGCGGAGCAGGGGGTCACTGCACGTCCCCACCTCCACGCGCCCGTCCCCACCTCCCGGCGCTCTCGATTCGAGAAGGAGCGAGCCGGAGTGGAGGAGCGAGGACCTCAAGGGCCGTCCTGTTGGTGTTGGAGGCCGGGCAACCCCGCCGACGCTGGTGGTCAGGCCAGCCCGCCGTCGCCGGAGGAGAGGGAGGCGGAGAGGGTGGAACCCGCCGCCGAAGCCGTCCAGCCGCCGGGGCTAGTGCATCCTGCTCCTCGCCGCGCCCAATACACTTCGGATCTAGAGCAGGAGCCGGCGGTGCCGGATCTCGCGCCCAAGAACGCTGGCGCTCTCGCGCGCGCCGGACCTGGAGCAGGAGGCGGCGGCTCGGGGGAAAGGTGGAGGGAGTAGCGCGGAGGAGAGGAGGGAGGAGCGCGGCGTCGACTGCGGAGGAGGGAGCAGCACGCCGGCTAGATCCGAGCGGTGGTGGCTCCGGTCGTGTCCGTCTGGATCTGGCGGCCCCACAGCCGTATGGCTCAGCGCGAGCACCGGCCATGGGAGACCCAGGCCGCGGATGGTGGCTACAGCCACGAGCAGACAGACGAGAGGTAGAAGATGATCTGACATGCGGATCCCACACGTCAGCGGTATGAAACATGAAGGAGTAACAAAAACAGGGACACTATGGTCATTTCCTATGGGCAATCCACGCTGGCATGCTGGTGTGGCATGCCACGTCAGCGAAAATGGTAATTTCGTTGCTTCGTTTAGACGAGAGTGACAAATATGTAGAAGCCAATGTAAAGATCTCTTTCGAAGGAGTGGCCATTCTTACGGTGGCAAAAGATTAAATATCCCGGTGGAAAGCGCCGGCGGCGGCTCAACTGGCTGGTGGGCCCGCCGAGGCAAAGGCGACGCCAGTGGGGGCCTTCTCACATCCAACGGCTAGGAGCAACCGACCCCCATCCGACGTCTAGAAAGCGTCCACGTGGCAGTGTCAGTGTGTATGTGTAGCCGCCGGGGTCTTTGCGGTCGCTGACGCATGGCCCTGGCCTCCTCCCTCGCGGCCTCGCTCCCCATCGCCGCCGCCGCCGCCGCGAGATTCCGATTCGGCGTCCGGTTCCGCGGCATGGCCTCCGCATCGGCCGCCGCAGCCGCGGCGTGCGCGCCGGCGAGGGTGGGGGTGGTGCAGATGACCTCCGTGGGGGACGTCGACGCCAACTACGCCACCTGCGCCCGCCTCACCAAGGCAAGCCCGCTCTCCCCTCCCGTTGACTTAGAATCTAGACTGGATGGATCGCCGGTGTTCGCTGGGCTAGCGCTAGTTGCGCCCCCGCCGCGCCGTCCGCTGGGATCGCTAGCGAGTAGGGAGAACTAGCCTCCTAGTTTGCCACTACTACTACTAGCAAAGGATGCTGAAGTTTTCCTGGTAGGGATGCAGAGCAAATGCAGCCGTATCCGATAGAGAACATTTTGGGGAAGAAAATAATGGAAATGGGAAGAAATGGAGGTGCATTTCGAATCATCATCATATGGGATAAGAGAACTTTTCCCCAATTTTCATATGTCCGGGCGTCAGACGAATCCGAGTGAAAAAAAAAAGCATTGTTTTTTTTACTGTGTTATAACCATAGTCTGGGACTCTGGGTGAACCCATATGAATGTGGTTGGAAGTTATCATTCCGGCCGTGCTTCGACGCCATGGCACAGCAAGCTTTCTTTCTTGTGGATTGACAGAGCTAAGCATCTTCAAATATGGAACTTCATGCTATTATGTATCCCCTCCATTTTTAAATATATGACAAGGATAAGCTAATTACTTCAAATATGGAATAATTAGCTTGTCCTGTCATGTATCTGATGTTCAGGAAACTGCCATCAATGAGGACAATAGCTTTTACTAGTTACTGGTTAATACCCTTAGTAGTCCCTTTGTATTTCCCATAATAATATCCTTGTTGTTTTGTAATTTTATGTTCTCTTAAGTTGTTTCTTCTATTTGCCCTGTTTTCATTATCAGTAACACTGATAAGACTAACATGGTGTATTTTATTTTAGGAAGCAGCTGCATCTGGAGTGAAATTTCTTTGCTTCCCTGAGGTCTTCTCATTCATTGGATCCAAGGATGGCGAGTCTGTTAAACTAGCTGAACCATTAGATGGGCCAATAATGCTGAGATATTGCTCGCTTGCAAAGTTAGTGAAAACAAAGTTGTTGCTTTTCTTTTAGTATTTCACACCTGTCTCGTTTCAATATGAAGACTGTAGATGGATCATTTATTTTCAGAAAGTGCTCCTATATTCACAGTAGATGTTCTTGTTGATTGTTGCCTAACCTGAATAACTTTTTTCATCTCATGTAATAAGTATCTTTTTACCATGTCTTTGTGTTATGCTCCCCTGTCCCATCTATTAGCTGATTGGGAGACTTCTTTTAGCTCATATGCATGTATACAAGCATATTTAACACTGCTACACTTCCTTTTAACTGCGTCCTTGGTAGTGTTTACAATTTTTAATGACATTGTTTTTCTATTAGCGGAATTGGCACTTGACTTATCAGAACTTTACTTTGACAGAGAATCAGGCATGTGGTTATCTCTTGGGGGGTTTCAGGAAAAGGGATATGATGATTCTCACCAGTACAATACTCATGTATTAATTGATGATTCTGGAAAAGTTAGGAGCTCATATCGAAAAATACATCTGTAAGTTCAACTTTCACATATGTGGTAAAAACTTGCTTTTAGAAATATTTGCAAACAGCTAGAACTTCAATCACTTTCGTTTTTCAAATATAGAAAGCTGCATGTGGAATTTACATTGCATCTTCCTAGTGTTGAGTGCTAGATTCTTTTTAACACCAATAAGGAAACATGATGACCACATTTCACTATTTCATGCTGAGTTGGTTGGTTTTTAACCAGGGAAACAGCGCTCATAATAATAAACTGAAAAGCATGAAGACGATCCAGCTAACTAGTCATCATAGCACAGAAATGCATTCACAAATGTTTCTGTCAAAATGATAAACATTTAGTATTGAAGCGACTGTTCATTCTTTTCCTTTATTTTGTGGCAAAGATTTGATGTTGATGTACCTGGCAATATGGTGTACAAGGAAAGTCGTTTCACAACTGCAGGTAACTATATACTCTCTTTCCAAGAATTTCTGTTTTCTTGCAGAAGTTGATTTGTTATGTATGATATATGTAAATTTTTCAGTGCTGGTTAAATAACAACTGCTGTACGAGTTGAATTTTACAGATTAATGCTGTTAGGCAATGTGTCCATGAAACTATGCAAAGCATACACATAACAGGGTCATAAAATGCAAATTTACTCTTATAATAAAATTAACGAATAAGCAACTTTATGTGTTTTTTTACAAGTTTCTTCTAGATATAATGGCCCAAGATCATTCAAATACATATAGGTTATGCAAGAACTGCATGTAAAGAAAACAAAGTGTTTTTGTTCTCTTGTTTTGTTTATATTAGTTATTGTCTTGTTTATTATGACTTCTGAGTATCTTATAGTGAACTAAATAGTTGCAGTAAATGTTACATCACATTGACTTGGCTGCAAAAATGACTCCTATTGTAGTACTGTCTTGGATAAATAGTATCTGCTGCTGTAATATTGGATTGCAGTTGATTCCTTATATGTGATTTTTTATGATGTGCTCTCTCTCTCTCTCTCTCTCTCTCTCTCTCTCTCTCTCTCTCTCTTATCAGGCGATACAATTGTTGCTGTGGATAGCCCTTTTGGACGGTTGGGGCTTACTGTTTGCTATGATTTGAGATTCCCAGAGCTTTATCAAATTTTGCGCTTTAAGCATCAAGCACAGGTGGTTATGCATTTTAATATACTGTACAAACTATATGATGGCAATAAGCAATTGCATGTTTTCTGGTCCTGTTTTAATAAGTTTTTCTTTTAGGTATTACTAGTACCCTCCGCATTCACAAAGGTAACTGGAGAGGCACACTGGGAAATTCTCCTCCGTGCTCGTGCAATTGAGACACAATGTTATGTATGTAAATCAACTCCTATCTTCTCATTTACTTGTGTTTGTAAATCCAATTATTTTGTATATTCATGTTATTTGCAACATGATAGATAGCATAAAAGTTAATACTGAACAAATAGCAACATCTTCTTGAAATTTTACATGGCAGAGAATGTGTTCAAACCATGTCACTTGTCACTAGGTTACCAAAATCCACCATATGCCTATTTCAAAATCCTTTGCTTATGCAATTTACTGAAATATGCATATCAGTTGTTTGGCCTTGCATGATCTAAGCATGTTAGATAAATAAATTCCCAAACAATTCATAGGTTATTGCTGCGGCTCAAGCTGGAAAGCATAATGAGAAAAGAGAAAGCTATGGCGATTCTATAATTATTGATCCATGGGGAACAGTGGTAGCTCGACTTCCAGGTATACCTTTTTCATCCTTTCTCAAGTTTTTTTTGTGTGTATCTTCACAGGGATTTGTTTGTTCAGGAACCAGGATTTATTATCTGGTTAGTTCAATACATCGTTTCATAACTACCATAAATAATTCATCGACATCTGCTACATTGAATTGCTTGAAATCAACTAATAATTTGGGGGCAGAGGGAGTACAATTGGCCTCTTAACACTTTGTGAGAAACTGTTATACACATAGATTATACTCAATGGTTGATTAAAAAAATTGTGACTACAGATCGGCTCTCCACTGGATTTGCAGTTGCAGATCTTGATTTATCAAAAGTTGAGGCTGTGAGAACTCGAATGCCAATCTCAGAGGTACTACTGCCTTTTGTCAAGGAATTTATGTTCAAAGTTCAAACATAACCAAAACTTTTGTTCGTCTATAACAGTTGCTGTTACCCTTTGTTTTGCAGCACCGGAAGTTCGACAGCGATTGGAAATCCTCAACTCACCAATAGCTGAGAACCGGTCTTGTATTTCCTCTGTTTGTACATTTACATTTGGCATATTCATCTATATGCAAAGTTGCTACAGGTTGTCAACCATGATGTTTGGACTTCCAACTTCGGAGGCCTTCCAGTTGGACAAAGACGCTGAACAAAATAAGCTGAAATGACGATGGCATTAAGTCGAAATAGGCTGTATTCAGTGGATACAGTACTGTCGAAATGGGCTGTATTCAGTGGTTACAGTACTGTCAAAATGGGCTGTATTCAGTGGTTACAGTACTGAAACTGCGTTCAGACATCACTTTGAGCGTGCTAATGATCTGAAATCCAAATGGAGTGCGCCTGGTGTTGTATCGTGGGCTAGAAATTGATTTTACTGATATGCTTTTTTCACGTTTAAAGCACTGAAAGAAATTAATATCTGCATTCAACAATAATAATCTCTTAGAATTCTCTTATTATATGGGCTTGGCCAGTCTGACCATCAAACAAGCAAAAACTGAGCCAATCATGAATCACTAAGAAATGCAGCAAACCTCTGTTATCAAATTAAATTGCATTAAGTTTCGTCAGTCACATCACACCAAACCAAACGAGCAACAGAATCACGAATCATTAAGATTCAACTGATTAATTCGCATGACACCTGATTCGTCATTTTTACAAAATAGGTTATCTTGAACAGGCAAAAATTAAATGTCACACTGCTGCATCACCAACTGTTTCCATAGCGAAACTGACCGCAAGTAACCACGATGTGTGCAAAAAGATATTACATACTTTCTTGTATACCACACATCAAAGTGAGTTTGATATGATATTTAAACATTAGGGTAAAGCATTTTGCTTCACTCCGCAGGTGATGCAAAATTTCAATTTTCAAACCTCAAAATATCTTGTAAGTTTGGAGTGAATAAAAACTAATATCTTCTGCGAGTTTTACTCAAATTTAAAGTCGAATTCTACATCACATATACCAAATTACATAAATGCTAAGTTACATTTTAAAAACTTTTTTGAAAGTTCTCACAAAAAACTTTAGAAGACTACACTACAGAGAACAATCAGTAAATGTTTCCCATAAAAAACAGTAAGTAATAGCTTAACTAGGCCACACATTATATTGTGTTGGTAACTAGTATCTACTCCCTCCGTTTTTTTTAGAGAAAGGGACGTCGCCCCAGCTTTTATAGAAAGCATATAAGGTATGTTACACACTGACCAGAGTTGCTGGGGATACCAGCCAAACATAAAGACCAAAAGCAAAAGAGCACGCAGGCTCAAAACAGACGCTGCACAGCAGCCCACAAACGGGAACTAACCAACATCAAAACTCTAGCTTTTTCAGATGTACCATTCGCCTTGCGGTCTGGCCTCCACTTTCTTCATGAAGCCCGCCATCCATTTTTGTGCTTGAGTCACCAGCTTGTCCAGCTCCTCCCGTTCAGGTTGCTTTAATCGCCCCCGCCATTTCTGCAAAGTTGCAAAGATTTTGAAGAAGATTTCAGTAGGCGCTTTCGGAAACACCCCTTCCATTACAATTGTATTTCTCGTAGTCCACAGAGACCATAAGACTGCAGCAAGCATAAACATTTTTAAACCATATTTGCCCCCCCCCCCCACACAGGCATCCAGTTATCATGGAAGTCCTGCGAATTGATTGGGGGTCTATCCCATCCAAAAGCCTCCCCTAGACCTATCCAAGTGAGTCTGGCCTTATAGCAGCCAAAGAAGATGTGGTTAGAGGTTTCAGGGCACCTACACAGCCCACAGTCACTATAACCTTTCCATTTCATCCTTTTCAGACCTGATTGGACTCTGTCCTGGTAAGCCAACCACATGAAAACCTTAATTTTCATGGGCAACTTGCTCCCCCACAATCGTCTCATCCTACTGTTTACAACCCCCCGATGTGACAGAAACTTGTACATCGACCTGGACGTGTACTTCCCAGACTTTTCCAAAACCCAGGATACTTTGTCCCGATTGCCATTTATCTGCACTCTTTCCAATCTGTTCACCAGTTCCCCCCACTGATCCGCTTCATCCAGGCTCAGCGGTCTTTTGAAATCCATGATCCATTCCCCACCCTCCCAGCATTCACTCACTAGGCACGTCTTATCCCTGCAGTATTCATACAGACGTGGGAAGGAAAGCTTTAGTGGAACTTCTCCCAGCCATACATCCTCCCAGAAGAGGGTGTTTTCCCCATTATTCACCGCGAACTTTGCCCCCCACTTGAACTTTTGCTTAACCTTCATGATCCCCTGCCAAAATTGTGATCCCCTACCATTTTTGCACCGGGCCAGCGGGTTATTCCGCAGGTATTTCTTTGTCAACAGTTGGCAGCACACATCTCCTTTTTCCTGGTTATATATTCTCCAAATCCATTTCACTAGGAGAGCTTCGTTCAGCCTCCTTGTGTTTATGATTCCAGCCCCCCCAAAATCTTTTGGTAGACAAGAATTCTCCCACCTCACCATGTGGTACTTAAATTTAGTCCCATCACTCCCCCAGAAAAATTTTGCTCTAATTGTGTCCATCTGGTGGTGCACCCCCTCGTGTAACTGAAACATACTCATCGTATAGACTGGCAGACTACTTAGGGATGAATTGGTGAGTATCAGCCGCCCCCCAGAAGTGAGGTTTTTACTCTTCCATGGTTGTAACCTCTGCCGCATCTTCTCCACTATACCCCTGAGCATCTCCATGCTTACTCTTGAGTCACTGATGGGGAAGCCCAGGTACTTCATTGGAAGCTGCCCTATTTTGCAATTTAGCATGTTCGAAATGCCGATTTCCGTCTCTTTATCCACCCCAAAGGCCACTACCTCGCTCTTGTGGTAGTTTATCTTTAAGCCAGATAGCCACTCAAAGTAATACAAGAGGTACTTCATGTGTGCAATCGACTTTTCATCACCCCCGCACATCAGTATCGTATCGTCGGCATACTGAAGGTGAGTAATACCTCCCCCCTCTATCAGGTGTGGGACCACCCCTGTTATTAGCCCCCCACTTTTTGCTTTCTCCATAATGTGGGCCAGAGCGTCAGCCACTAGGTTGAAGATCAGCGGAGATAAAGGATCTCCTTGTCTCAGGCCCCTGTGAGTTCTGAAATACGCCCCATTCTCCCCGTTGATGTTGATGCACACTTTCCCCCCTCGGACCGTGCTCATAATCCATTCCTTCAGCTTCGTATTAAAGCCTTTTCTGGATAGGACTTCCTCCACAAAGTCCCACCTTACGCTGTCATAGGCCTTCTCGAAGTCGATTTTGAAGATCACCCCCCTCTGATGTTTAGTTCTGAGCTCATGCACAATCTCATGTAGTATGACCGCACCATCTGAGATGTATCTCCCCTTTATGAACGCCGTCTGGCTTGGACTGATTAGAGAAGCGGCGTAGGCCGACAATCTCCCCAGCATCAACTTGGTGAATATCTTGAAACTAACATTAAGCAGGCAAATTGGTCGAAACTGTTTCACGTTGTTGGCATCTTCCACTTTCGGGATAAGTGTGATCACCCCGTAGTTAAGCCTGGCTATATCTAGCTGACCCATATAGAAATCATTGACTAAGTCCATCAGCTCCCCCTTAATCGTATTCCAGCATCTCTTGTAGAAGGACACCCCGAAGCCGTCCGGACCTGGGGCCGTGTTTTCTTTCATGTCAAACACCGTTTTCCTCACCTCTTCCTCTGTAAAAGGGCGTAGCAGTTTCTCATTATCTCCTGTCGTGAGCCCCCCCCCCACCCCTGGCGACTCCATATCCCCTCCTTTAACTTTATGTGTCTCTCAGGCTGCCTACCAAACAGTTGTTTGTAGTAGCCATAAATCACACCCCTTATCTGTTCTTGATTAGTTACAACACCCCCATTGTGTTCTAGGGACATAATTGTTTTTTCCTTCGTCGCCCATTAGACACCAAGTGGAAGAATTCCGTGTTGCTGTCCCCTTCCAAAATCCATTTCTCCCCCCCTCTTTGCTGCCAATAAAGTTCCTCTGCCTCCATCAAATCCTCCAGTTCTTTCTCCAGACCTAATCTCCGGTTCCCCGAGTTTAAGCTCAGGCCGTATACCCCTTCCTCCGCATCTATCTTCTGAATATCTTTTAGCAGTGTCTCTTTCTTCCTTTTGTATTCTCCTCTAATGTTCCCCCCACCCTCTAAGGAATTGTCTCACACCCCCTAGCAAACCATGCCACTTGTTCAGAGAGTACATCATCATCGGTCATCTTTGTCTAAGGACATTCCGTCTCGTATGCACAAGGTCTAGGAACCCCTCTTCGCTGAACCATTGTTTTTCGAAGCGAAATTGTTTTGTTTTTCTTATCAAACCCCCCCCCCCCGTCCAGGAGAGGACAATGATCAGAATCTACCCTAGTTAGCGTTGTTAAGGTGCACATCGGGAATTTAGCTTCCCAATCAGTACTGGCCAGAATCCTATCAATATTGCTCTGGATTGGGTGTTCTTGTTTGTTCGACCATGTGTACTTGGGCCCCTCCCTGTGGATCTCTCAAAGCAGCGTTTTCAATGAACAGGTTGAAGGCATGAATAAGGGTCGTGTCCCCCACCCCTGTACTCTTGTCTGATCTGTCTCTGATTAAGTTGAAATCCCCCCTATGACTGTCGGTAATACCATATCTGAGCACCTTTGACTCAACTCCCCCAGGAAGTCCCCCGACCTCTCGTGATTTGCTGGACCATACACTGTCAGAAAATCCCACCTAATGTTCCTGACTCTATCTCTGATAGTTGCCCCGACAAAAAAACTCTGCTGTCTCCCAGCTCTCAACCTGTAGTTTATCTTCCTTCACCCCCATCAGTATACCCCCGGAGTGCCCTTTTGCAGGCAGCCAATTCCAGTTAAATTGAAAATGTAGGTCATTGACTTCTCAAAATGTAGGTCATTGACTTTTCTAAATACATAGGTTTTTGCTATGTATCTAAACATAACTCTATATTTATGTGCATAGCAAAATCTATGCATCTACAAAAGCTAAATTGAAGATTCTGGAAGGGAGTATGAGTATGTTGTAACCATTAAACCAGTAAAGACCATAGATTATAACTCGCATATTGATTGTGT
Organism: Cenchrus fungigraminus; assembly: GCA_036936925.1. Taxonomy (NCBI): domain Eukaryota; kingdom Viridiplantae; phylum Streptophyta; class Magnoliopsida; order Poales; family Poaceae; genus Cenchrus; species Cenchrus fungigraminus. The sequence continues at coordinate 23,495,061 of CM072774.1, read as the reverse complement.
GTGTGTGTGTTTGATAGCCACTAATTGATTATAACTAATAGAAATATAAAAACAATCTATTCTTCGGCAGTATAGATCATTTCAGTAAATAAACATAGAATCCTACACAAGAAACCATCCACTAGAACCAGAGAGAAATATAAATATCCAACTACAAACAAGGACCACAATGCTAAAAGAAAGAGAACAAAGGTGAAAGTGCATCAGTGTATGAAGGACCCAAAAAGGTTGGAAAAGGCCCGGTGGATAACAAGGATATCAGGCATTAACCATAAAACAGTGATATCATACACAGTCCTAGAAGTTGATTGGCACTGCCACATCGCCACATCATACACAGATACAACAGCAAGTAGAATTACTAAGTTAACTGAAACAACTAGCTTCATAAACAGAGGACGATAACACATAAGTGCAAGTACAACAGCATCCAAAAGACACATAGAAGTAGTACCCGCTACTGCTGCAACACAAGACCACACAATGATATGATGATCAGGACCATCTTAAAAGGTTGAGGCGTGCTGACAGTCTGATTACTGACTGGTTCCCATTCCCCCCATCTGGTAATGAGTTTGAAAAACAGGGAATATATGGTAGAAAATGTTCCTTGCAAGTGCGTCCAAGATTGCAGATGACAGATAGTTTCCTGCTATCCATGTCATAAGACATTAGTGTTTTGTCAAGACCAAAAACAAAGAATACCATATTGTGATCTGGGTGGATAGCAACAACTATAAAGTCATCAAATCCGAAGTGGACAAACTTCATTCTAACCAGATGCTTACAGAAGACTATGTACTTTAGGGTCCATTCTTCATTGTCTTTATCCTCAAGTACCCAGATTGCGAGCTTATCCCCAAACATATCATCATCATTTGCCAGATGCAACCGCCCCTGGGACAGATCGATGAATCCATCACCAGTATCATAGAATGGTGAGTCCTTGCTGCGTGGAAAATTGATGATCCTCCAAATTTTCCCCTCCACATCCACTGCCGCAACCACACCATCCCTGGCAATTACATACAGCATGCCGTCAAGAAATACGCTTTTAAGATTGGGCTCGAACGAAACTTCCATTCTCCAGCCACTCTGCTTGTGGCTCCAAACTCCGGTTGCGGACGAGTAGATCTTCACCCCTTTGACATTGCCATCCCCAGCCTCAAGATCATCCACTTGAAACTCAAAGACATGGAAGTGCGAGGAGACGGCGGGGTCGAACACGAGGTGAACTGTCTGAACCTTGTTCGACCAGCGCCGCGTGACTGGCACGGCGACCCACTTCTCGGTGGCAGGGTTGAGGACAAGGTATTCGAACTCGTCTTCGCCAGGGAACCTGTAGCAGCGGCAGAGGATGAGGCCGTTGCAGCTGTCCACCAACACGAGTTCCTCCCGCTCGCGGTCGGGCAGGAACGAGAAGGGAGGATGGATGAGCGGAGGGGCGGCACCGGGCACGCTGGCGAAGCAGTAGCTTGTCGACGTTGACTCCGGGGAGCCGCCGCCGCCGCCGACGGCGACGGGCCCGTCATAGAAGAAGCCGGCGAGGGTCTGGGGGAGCCTCGCGCGGTTGTCGGGGTGGGAGATGAGCGCGCGCCAGCGCTTGGAGACGCAGCGGGAGCGGCAGAGGGACCTGTACGGCACGCGCGCGAGGATCTCGACGAGGAGGTCGTCGGTGAGCTGGGTCGCCGGGTTCGGGTCCCCGTCCATCCGCCGGAATGGGGATCTGTCCAAGTGCGCTAGCTGCGAATGGAGTAGGAGGAGGTAGAGGTTAGTGCCGCCAGAGGGAGGGGGCCGAGGAGGGGATCCGCCGTGGAAGGCGAGCGGCGGCAGGCCGCGCTCCCATCCGGATCCGGCGCCCGGCGGTGGCGGCGAGGTTGTGCTTGGGCAGCAGAAGGCGACAGCTGCAGTACGATTGGGCCTTTACTGGATCTCGATCCATTGGGACGCAGAGGGCCGTTTAGCAGCTAGTAGCCCAGAAGTTTAGAATTTAAACGATGATGAAATAAAATGGTTTAAAAGTTTAACGTTCAGTGGCAGACATCACAATGATCATGAGAATGATCTGAAACTCGAGTAAAATGATTCAGGAGAGCACCAAACGAAATTAATCCCTGCATTAACATGTTACGACATAAGTTTTTTTTAAAAAAAAGTTTTTGGCAGTTGTTTCGAGTTGAAACGAAGCAAATTTCATGTGCCCGTAAGAGTTAAGACTATCTACAGCGGTGCCTTCATCCCCTTCCCCATCTGCAAAATGGGGGAAAATGCGTTGTATTAGCTCCAGTAGTGCTCCTAATTGCATCTGCAAAATGCACACAGTGGACTTTGGAACCACATTCTCGGGGTTCTCTCTCCTCACCTCATCCTCTATAGCTTGCGTCCGCCTCGCCTCTTCCCCGCGCCCCCTCCCACGGCGCCACCGTCGTTGCCCCGCTTCTCCCCGTCCCCGAGACCCCTGCCTCCACCACCACGATCGGGGTCACCGACGAACGCGGTAGCACCTCCCTTCCAGCTCCCCTGCTCGTCGCGGCCCCTTCCAGCGGCCCCGACGGCGGTAGCTGGGTGCGACGGCGGTTCCCTCCCGCCAGCGAGCCAGCTCCCTCTCCCACTGGCGCGGAAGAGCTCCACGACCTCCTCCACGAACTCTACGACCTCGCCAACGCGGAGGAGCTCCCACCCACATCGACGACCTCCACCGTCACGCCCTCTACCTCCTCCTTTTCCATCTCGCTCGATGCGGCCGTGATCCTCCAGGGCGGATCCAGCGGCTGCAGGGCCCTCCGTCTCCTCCACCCGCCGCGCCGGGGCCTCTACGGAGCTGCGCCACGACGACCTCTGGGGAGCGACGTGACTCCGGGAGTAGCGATGCAGATCCGGCCCGCGGCCGCCTCCCTCCCCTCACATGCGAAGACCCACAACCTTCTCTCTCCTGTGGCGGCTCGTCGGCGACAGCGAGCTGCTCGAACAGCCTCGGGGCGGAGCTGACCGGCGTGGCCCCCATCCTCACCTCTCCTCGAGCGGTCTCGGGACGAAGCTTGCTGGCATGGCCGGCTGCGACCCCCTCTCTTTCCTCGCGGGAAGCAACAGCCGCGGGAGGAGGCACGAGGGATGCGCGATGCTGCTGGAAGCCTCCATCTTTTGCGAGCTCGAGATCTTCTCTTTCTTTTGTGCAACAGGGGTGTTTGAGGATTATCACTACTGGAGTTAGTCTAACCATCGTTCTTCAACTAGTAATTCCTCATATAATAATACGAGATTGTCCAGTCTGATCACCAAACTAAACAAGTAACCAAAGCCGATGATGAACTATGTGGAAGTAAAGAAATCTCTGTCGTCAAATTAAACGGCATGTCAACGGAGTTATTCGTTTTACAAAGTAGAAATAGTAATTTTCAATAACCGAATATAATTTTGTCACGCTATTATTGTTCCCCTATTGAAACTGACCGCAAGTAACAATGGCAAGCGGAATTACTGAGGTGACAACTGACAAACAGCTAGCCCATATAAAGTGAGGAAGCATGGGTGTACTCATGCACCAACCAAAAGTATAACATGCATATACAAACATCAATTTGGTGATATCCGAAATAAGTTTCTGGTAAGTTGAACCGAAGCAAATTACGTATGCACATAAACTTCATTTTCAACTACCCATTCCCATGATGTCTCGCTACAAACAAAACAAGCAAAGCCCAAATCGATTATAAATAATTTGGAAGTGAAGCAAATCTATGTTTTAAATTAAAGGGTTAATTAGTTCTGTGTCGTTATAATAGTCATGTTTTAAATTAAAGGGTTAATACACCATTACTATTCGACAAACTACACCAGTGCTATTACAGTTCTTGTTGTTTGAGATATGCCATTATCTACGCCCAACACCGTCTTAAGCCCACTTGCAAGCACACAAGAGGACGTTTTATTTCGTATGTACCATTTTCAGATGTGTGGGGCCCAACTGTAAGTATCATCTTCAACCTCTCTCTCTCCCTCTTTTCCTCACTGCAACTCTACTCCCCACACAATTCAGACAGGCTACAGCCGGCTGCGGGGGCCAACAACGGTGACAGACTGGCCATCTGCGCCTGTAGGGGCACGCAGCGGAGCTCCGCCCCCGAGGGACCAAGCGGCGGTGGTGCGACGGCCTGCTCCTCCCTCCGCTTGGACCACCCCCTAGACCCTGTCGCTCATGCTACGCCGGAGTGCCTCCACCCACAAGCCGTCATCGAATTCAAGCTACCAAGCACTGGCGAGGTGACGATGGAGGCGTCGGCGAGCCCCTGATGGCGTGCCCTCGTCCTACGACGCATCTTGGGCGGTGGCGGCCCCCTCTCCTTCTCCACGGCGCATCCTGAGCGGCGGAGGCGTCTGCGGTCACTCTCTCCTCCCTCCCTCCCAATCGGCTCCTCCACCTACCTCCTCCCCACGCCAGCCTACCTCACACCGACGTTGATCCGTCTGCCTCCTTCGCGGCTCAAGCTCGGGAAAGGAGGCGTCGCAGAGCAGGGGCACAACTCACCTTGCCTCCCTCCGGGCATGTCGCCGCCACTGGAGAGGAAGACAAAGAGGAAGAAGACGAGGCCGCTGGAAAGGAGACGAAGAAGGGGGCTTCTGCGGCTGGAGGTTGAAGACGACCCTGATGTGACGTGTGGGTCCCACACATCAGTGAAATGTGAGAGAGGAAAGCAAGGGGCAATCTTGTCCATACGAGAATACACAACCTCCAATACGCCTAAAAGTGGGCTTCATACGGCATCGGGCATACACAACATCATATGTCAAACACCAACGAATTTGTAATGACACTCACGTAGTAAGTTGAATAGTAACGAGTGGTTCAAAGACGTGACATTTATAATGGCACATAACTAATTAACCCTAAATTAAATTGCATTACATCAACATATTACACAATCTTAGGTAATCTTGAAGAACTAAACATATATAATACCATGCCAGTCTCCTGGACACAGGACAAGAAAGTGTGTAGTATCTTTGTGCAGGTGGTGATCAATAGGGAAACGGTTGGTAATACATAGCTGAAACTGAAAGTAGTGCCCCATATTCCACAGTCGCCAGTAAATAACATCAATTAACATCTATCAAACTCATACTGCTCTATCCGAAATCACCCTTTCAATGGGAAGTCATCACTTAATAAAACAGTGTATATTAGGCAATTTGTCTAGCCTAAATGGACATAACTTGTGTAATGACATTTTTATACTATACTCTCTGTATACTTGACATCAAACAATAGAATAGAGCTAACAGACATACTCCTATAAAACAAAGATATCTTATTCCTCACTTGTATAGTCAGCAAATAAGAATAGAATCCTACATAGGAACACATCCACACAAGAACCACAATGCTCCAAAAAGAAGACAAAAATAGGACAAAATATTTGCAAGACAAAATATTTGCAAGACAAAAATAGGACAAAATATTTGCAGCCGGGCGGGCGCTGCTCGCGAGCTGCAGGGCGGGAGCGGCCGAGCCGGCGGCCGGGCGGGCGCTGCTCGCGAGCACTTTGATTGAAACTACCATTCCGTTAGATTCTACTGTCATGTGTGTTAACTTGGACAAAAGTACCCGTGTGCATCTTCCACCTTCGAGGCTATTGGCGTGGCCTAAGGTCAGCGCGGCGACAGACTAGGGGCGGGCGCAGCGCGGACAGGGGAGAGGCGGGCGTGACGGACGACCATGGGACGAGTGAGCGCGGTAGCTGGCCAGGAGAGGGGTGCATGCGGCAGCCGCCCAGGAGAGGGGCCAGCGCCATGGGCGGCCATCTTGGCGGCCGGTCAGGGGTGGGGCCAACGTTGCTGCTAGGGCCGGACCGTGAGTCAAAAACTCGTGAGCTGGCTCGACTCGTTTATAGCTTGGCTCGACTCGGCTCGGCTCGATCAATTTTTTTAACGAGCCGAGCAACTGTTTTTGCTCGTTTTGTTAACGAGCTGGCCCAAGCCAGCTCTCAAGCTACTCGCGAGCCAAATGAGCTAAAAAATTCTAATTTCAACATAGACAACCAAGCTATCAAAGTTGAGCTGAGCCATTGAAGCTATGCTAAACTTTCCTAAGTGTTAATTTTATCATTTACAACTTTATAATTATTATTTTTAAAAATTTTATATACGCTCATATGTTAATTTCAAATTTACATACAGCTCGCAAGCGAGGTAGCTCCAGCTACTAACGAGCAAGCCGAGCCAACTTTTTTGCTCGTTTTGTTAACAAGGCGAGCCGAGCTGACTCGTTACCTTAACGAGCCAGACCAAGCCGAGCCGAGCTGGCTCGGCGTCCAGCCCTAGTTGCTGCTGATCGGTAAAGGGGTGGCGCGACGGCCGGCAACTGGAGCAGGCTGGCACGGGAGGGGCAAGCGCGGCGGGCAGGAACAAGAGGAGCAGGCACGACCGCTGGTCGGGGAAGCTTCGGCACAACGGTCAGCCACGGCAGTCGGTTGGGCGAGCGTGGTGGCCAATGGTGGTGCGGCATCGCAGAGAGAGGGGCGAACGAGCGCGGCGGCAGATGGTGGAGCTTCCGTGCTCTTCTGTTGTTCTTCAGCTAGGGGTATACATTTTATGTCAGATTTATGTGCTCAAAAAGAGGCAAAGGTAAGTTTTCAGTGAAGAAAGTAGCGGAATGCCAATTGCAGTTAACTATTGCACATTTCAGTGGTATTTTACAGGACCGAGATCTTTAATGGTATTTTACGAAAGTCGCGATCTTTCAGTGCTACACAATCAATTTTCCCTAAATCCGATTGTAGTGTTCTTTACGACTATGTTAAGCTCTGAAGATCTGTCTGAAGATCTGTTATATATAGGTTTGTTATTTTTTCAGATCATTAAAAGAGCACAAAACCTCTATTGACAGACTGCACAGATCCATGATGCGCTGACAACGGCAACAGGGTCAAACCTTAATCCTAAAAAAACTGCCAGCGAAAACATTCTCTAAAACATAAAAACTCTCTACAACCAGTGGTAAGCGCAGACTATAGAGGAAGAGATTATTCCCTATTTAGCCATGAAAAACTTACTCATCCCTTTTTTGTCTAAAAAAATTTCCATTCCTTATTTGACACTGAGTTGAACTAATAGAAACAACATGCCACATAAAGTGAGGTCACATGAGTGTACTCATACACCAATAAAATGTGCTGCAACATGATATGATCAGAACCATTGGCAAAGGAATAGCCATGCTGAGAAAGTCATTACTGGTTCCCACCATCTGGCAATGACTTCGAAAACAAGGGAACACATGGAAGTTGTTTGCCAGTGCTACCTCATACACAAATATGCTAGATATAAAGGCGTAGAACTAGTAAGTTAACTGAAACAGCAAAAAAAAAAATTCTCAATTTTACAGGCAAATTTACCTCGTTACATTTACTGCAAAAGTGGAAGACCTGCATGTGGTTCAGAGCAACTAACAAAAAAAAAAACTGCTGCTATCTAGGCACGAGAGAAAATGGAATCACAAATTGTGTTCAAATGTGCTTTTGAATTCTTTTAAGTCAGGAGAGTCCAAAGACACGAGAGATAAGGAAAACAAAAAAGCTTCTCTGACCAGAGTAGGAATTTGATAGTTCAAATTTTTTTTTTTTTTTTTTTTTTTTTTTGCGAATGAAAGACGCTACAAAATTTTGATAATTCAAAGATGCTATAAAATTTTGCAACATTCAGATTCCAGACAACAATTGCGCAACAGGAATATTTTGCAACATATATATACTGACCTAACACTGAGATATAAATGAACTGCAAGCTACAGTAATAATCAGCAGAGCTGCAATGTAGAATGCCTGGAATGCACAAATTGGTGAGCACCAAAACTAACAGTTTCCTTCATAGAAGTAATAAATTTAGCTCAGACACTAAGTTGGACAATAAGCCAATTGACTGCAAACAAAACAATTGAGAAAACATTACAAGCATTACAGCTTGTTAGAGATATTAGATTATCCATAAATGGATACCATCAAATGAGCAAAACTGGGAATGATCTGTCAGATCTGATAACAAAACAGTAGACACGGAAGACAGTATCTCAATCAGCTGGGTACACATACTTCACTAACAAACAGGAAACATGTTTTTTCCAAATCAACACACATTGCGTACAGCAGCCCTCATCGTAAACTAACATATAACAAAAATTCTGTATGAAGAAAAGCACCTCTTTCATCTGGCGGCAAGTGCAAGCATGGGTGAAATCATTCCTTGAACCCCCTGTAATGTGTGCTGTATTTGGATCTCTTCTCCAACCATTCTCTTGAGATTCCTGATATGCATCCTCAGCTTATCATTGGATAGGATGTCCTCCTCTCGCATCTCCACAACCTTGTTTGCCACACCCAACAAGAACCTTGCGTATCTTGGCAATGTCGCATTGCGGCGAAGGAACTCAAGCAGCAGCCCAAGTTCCTCTGTATCCAAATTCCCAATGCATCTCACCAGCTTTCTCCTCGCAACCAGCTCCTCCATCACAGCCACAGCGCTTCTTGCATTGTTCTTAACCAAAGCGGAAACCAGAGCCTCTTTGTGCCTGAACTTCCTCAGTAACTTATCATGCTCTGGAATTTTAATCTTCTTAGGCTTCTCAATCACAAAGTCACCCTCCTTAGCCTTCTCATTCTGTCCACGGAGGAAGTACCGGAAGTAATTTGGCTTCAACACTGGCTTCTCAGGCTCAGGTGATACCCAATCAATCTCACCACTGCCAGCCTTCTTCACTTCATCATCCTCGTCAACAGCCTTCTTCTTCCTCTTGCCCATATAAATCTTACCTTTCGCAGACCCAGCCACCAGCACATTGCCACAGGGCGAACAAGCCACAGAGAGGAGTGGCTGTGGGTGCCGCAAGGAGTGAGTGATCTTAAGCTTCCCAAAATCAAAGCACTTCACATACCCATCAATGCCCGCACTAAGCAGACGCGTCTCCCCAGTGGTGGCCATCTTCCCAAGCGCCAGCGCCATCACCGTCTTGACATGGCTCTCGACAGAGTGCACGAGCCGGCCACCCCCAATGACGTCCCAAATTTTGACCACGTTCCCTCCGGCTGTGGCCAGCAGCCCGCCGGACGGCAGGAAGAGCACACTCTCCACCAATTCCCCATGGGAGAAGGACAAAGACGGGCCGGCGTTCCCCGTGCGGGCATCCCACAATTTGACGCTGCGGTCATAGGAGCCGGTGGCGAAGAGGTTGTGGTCAGCCGGTGAGGCCGCACCGCCGCGGATGTAGTCCTTGTGGGCGGCGGGGACGGTGAAGACGGGCGTCTCCGAGGGCACGTCCCAGTAGGCGAGGAGCGCGTCGTCCCCGGCGGTGAGGAGGTGGAGCTTGTCCCCGCCGGCGACCGGGTACCGGACGACGCGGGTCTCCGCGGCGTGGGCGCGGAGCGTGCGGAGGGCGGCGCCCGTCGCCGGCTTGTCGGCGCGGAAGACGCGGACGACGCCCCTCTTGTCGCCGGCGGCGACGAGGGCGCCGTCGCAGCGGAAGGTGGGGGAGAAGGCGAGGTCGCCGGCGACGGAGACCCGGCGGAGCGATTGGAGCGGGTCGCCGGCGAAGAGGTGCAGCGAGGTGGACCACGCGGCGGCGAGGGTCGGGGAGGATGCGGTGGTGGGGGCGAAGGTGAGGTCGGTGACGGGGAAGCCCGCGTCGGAGACGAGCTCGGAGGAGCGGAAGGCGCGCCAGTAGGAGCCGTCCAGGGAGGCGCGCGCGGCGGTGCTGCGGGAGGGGAGGAGCGCCTGGTGCGGCACCGCGGGGAAGAACGGCTTTGAGGTGTCGGGGGCCGCCATGGTTGTTGCTACGGCGGCGGCGGCGGCAAATTTGGGGGAGAAAGTGAAAAACCCTACAGCGGCGGCGCGACAGTGAGGGTTTGACTGTGGACCATGAACGTGGCAAGCGGGCCACAACGAGGGGATCCATCCATCCTATCTCGTGGAAGAAAAAAAAATGAGCTCAAATTTCCAGCCCAATCCAACCCATTAACCTCCTTCCTTTCCTTCTTCCCAAAAAGCCCACCAAAGAAAAATATTGTCACTTTTTAAAAAAAAATATTAGACAAATATTTTAAAAAATCGTCAACATTTGAAAAAAAGTACCAACATTTCTTCTGAAAAAGTTGAACCATCAAAAAATATTGAACCCAACATTTATTCGGAACAAACTTGAATCCAACAATTTTCAAGAAAAGTTGCACCATCATTCTTTTAAAAAAAGTTGATCCAACATTTTAAATTGTTTCAACATTTTTTAAAACCGACCACACCTTCTTCGTCGGTATAAAATTCATCTGAATTCTGGTACTATCATATTTCAACGACGGATATCTATAGGATTGTGAAGTTACCGAAAGACACAACATGTTGACAATTGTTTGCCTTCGGACTTTTAGCACTTCGCTTTGTTTGAAGTTTAAGGGACTTCAAAATCCCATGATCGAAGGTTTCCAATGCAACCACCAGCTAGGACGATGAAAAGGACACTTGGCAGTGCCATAAATTTTTAAATCAAACTGATGAAATAGAATAGAGAATTTAGTTGAGTTTTAAGTAGCGGAATCGAAGAGTGAAATGTTTTTGATACATATATAAGAGGAAAGGCAGATGTCTCCCTATGCCATAAGCCCATAAGTGTGTTATTATGCCATGAAGTCTGAGTGTGTGTGTGTGTGAGGCAAATGATCCCATCATAAATATCATAGCAACATGCTCTAAACCAACACATTTTGGGTTAATAATTAAGTCAAACTACAATTAGAGTACAAATTCAAAATTATTAGTTCTTCAAAGTTGTTAAGAGACAAATTGTTCTCACAACTTAGATAAAAATATTACCAAGCAGTTAGGCTCCTATGGGAATGAATCCCGTATAAGCATTTATGACTACTTTTGTGTACATGCCATGCTTTGTCCATGACAAGTTGTTTATGATAAATCTCAAGAATTTTCGACCATTAAATTTACACATGTACATGTTTTTTTTACTGTGAGTATATATTGCTGATATCAGCCGTAGTAGGAAAAAAAAGTAAAATAGAAGGTGCACGACAAGAGAGAAAAACCAAACCGATGAATTATGAAAATTAGCTTACACTGTAAAATTGAACTACTGGTACTATCACAAATCCTAGTCAAACCATAATACGAAATGGATTCCATGACTCTGAATCTAAAGTATCACTAGTCCTTATTGTTCTCAAATCTCAAATAAAATTTTTAGGCAAAGTCCAAAGTTCATAGGGTTAATAAAAATCACTCCACCAGTAGCCGTACCCTTATCCGCGTCAAATTACAACTTCGTCCTCGAGGAGAAAAACAAGTTGGACCCGTCGTGAGATCCCCCTTCTCCCCCGCACCTCCGGGAGCCCAAACCCTAGCGCGGCGGCGGCCATGGCGTCCGCGGCGGGCGGCGCGCCGAAGCGCTGCTACTACGAGGTCCTGGGACTCCCCCGCGACTGCTCTCCCACCGACATCAAGCTCGCCTTCCGCCGCCTCGCGCTCTCCCTCCACCCCGACAAGCAGGGCCCCGGCGCTGACGTCGCCGCCGCCACCGCCGCCTTCCAGGAGCTCCAGCACGCGCACTCCGTCCTCTCCGACCCGCAGGAGCGCGCCTACTACGACTCCCACCGCTCCCAGATCCTCTTCTCCGACGCCGCCTCCGCCGCCGGCGCCAAATCCGCCTCCCCCGTCCCGGACCTCTTCGCCTTCTTCTCGTCCTCCGCCTTCTCCGGCTTCTCCGACACCGGCCGCGGCTTCTACAAGGTCTACGGCGACGTCTTCGACAGGGTCTTCGCGCAGGAGCTGGCCTACGCGCGCCGGATGGGGGTCCAGGAGCCTGCCGCGCCGCCGGTCATCGGGAACCTCGATTCCCCCTACGCGCAGGTCACCGCCTTCTACAATTACTGGCTGGGCTTCGGCTCGGTCATGGATTTCGGGTGGGCGGCCGAGTGGGATGCAGCCCGGGGGGAGAACCGCCGCGTCCGGAGGCTCATGGAGGAGGACAACAAGAAGGCGATGCGCAAGGCACGGCGGGAGTACAATGACGCCGTCAGGGGCCTCGCTGCGTTCTGCAAGAAGAGGGATAAGAGGGTGGTGGATATGGCATTGAAGAAGAAAGCAGAGGAGGAGAAGAGGAAGGCAGAGGAGAAGAAGAGGAAAGCAGAGGAGGAGAAGAGGAAGAAGGAGCGGGCAATGTCTTATCAGGAGCCTGATTGGGCGAAGGTGGAGGAAGACGAAGGGCTGTATGATGATGAGGAGGAAGAGGAGATGAAGGCCAAGAGGAAGGAGGAGCTGTACTGTGTGGCGTGTAATAAGAAGTTCAAATCGGATAAGCAGTGGAAGAACCACGAGCAGTCGAAGAAGCATAGGGATAAGGTCGCGGATCTGAGGATGGCGTTTAAGGAGGAGGAGGAATCTTTGAAGGAGGCAGAGGAGGAGGGGGAAGGTGATTTGGATGAAGTTGATGTGGGATTTGATTTCAAGCCTATGCAGGAGTCGGATGATGAGAGTGCATTTTCAGATGCTGTGGAAGAGTTGGCTGAAGACTTTGAGGAAGGCTTGGAGGTGCATGATAAAGAGGATGGTGATAAGGTTTTTGATAGTGCAGAGCAGGAGGTTGGTTCCTATGATGAGGTGAGTGTTTTGGAGGCTATGCTGTCAAGCCGCAAGAACAGGAAGGGTGGTTATGTGGCTCCTCCAGAAGAAACTTTATCAGGTGCTGCTGAGGAGGAGGATGATGACATAAGTTTTGATGTTAATAATACTAAAAGGAAAGGACGCAGGAGACGGGCAGCGAAGAAGGAACAAGATGAAGGTACTTATGCTGATAACGAGAGGAATGGTAAAAGTGAGGTTCAGCCTGAGGAAACTAGCAATGGTAATGATGCTGATGATAAGATGGAAGGGCCATCCTCTTCTAATGAAGGCAGTGCTTCAGCAAGCAAAGGAGATGAGCAGGATGGGAGAAATAGCAATCCTAAAAAGAACAAAAAGAACAAGAAAGGTGCAGAGAAGAAAACAACTGTTTCTGCTGATCAGAAGAGTACATCAAGGGCTGAACAGAAGAGTAAGGGGAAGAAGCAAAAGGTACAAATGCTCTCTTTCCTTTTTCAAGCTATAATACTAAAACAATAATTTCAGTCTTCTATATTTTGCAACAAAGTTCCACCTTGCAGTTGAATTGGTTATAGAACCTACATGCTGCCCAGTCATGTAGCAAAAATATTCACCTCCATTCTTTTAACTTGAACCACAAGTGTACTATGTAACTGATTAATGTCCAAACCATGCTTTCGAAATATTTTTATCCTGAAAACTGTGCGGAGAGGGTATTTTCTACTTCAGAACCAATTTTTATATCACTAGATATCCTCTCCCATGAAAAAATATTTTGAGCAAGTTTAAAATATATTGGTAATGTAGAGCAGAGACATTGCATTAATTCCTAGCCAGCTACCCCTAAGGGTAAGGTAGTTTGATGACCACGTAGATAGTTTGTTACTGAGCGTGTTGTACTTTCTTTTATAAAAAAAGTCTTAGTGTGGGCTTCAAAATTTAACTCTGGCATTTCGGTAATACTCTATTTTATACACTGGTATGACAATCACAGGTGACTAGTGACTAGAATTCTAGAACTGTCATCTGGTATATATATTGAGAATGTTAATGATATTGAACTAGGCAGTTTGCTTGCACCCTTAGCAAAACAACCTTTGGCTTTGGTGACCTTTACATACCTTTTGTGTAGTTTGTCACTGTTGTTACGTAAAATAAATTTAGTCGCTACATTTTTTGGACTTCCCCTGTTGTCTAGTCCTGATACAAATGTGTGGCAAATCTTCTAATTACAACTTCCATTGATCTTATTTCTTCTTAACCACAATTTGGAAAAGGAAGCTGGGATGATTAGCAAATAACAATATGAAAAATTGGTTAGGAGTAACTAAGGGAAAATAGAACATTCTTGGCTCTATGTGTTGTAATTTTTCTCACTAGGGTTTGATATGATGTCTGTATATTCTTTGGCAACTCTAGTAGCCTCCTGTTTATTCTTGGTATGTTTGATATTTTTGCTTGTGTTCTATACCCGTCTAAACCCACTCACATCTGTGCGGTCACAGAGAATTTTGGCGTAGTCCCTTGATTTCACTTTTGTGAGGGATTGTTTAATACTACAGCCTGAAATTGTGCTGAAACATTTGGGTTATGGTTATAGATATTTGCATGGCCAAAGTTATCCATTCTTTAAAATTATATGTTTGTATTTTTTTAAAGCTGATATCATGTAAAAGTTTGGGAAACTTTGTTTGAGATCATTGAATTGTAAATTGCATATATTCAAAGCTGATATTACTGTACTTTGCTCCTGTTATGGACTATAATTTGTCAGAACCTCAATTCTGTCATACAATTTTATGACTTGACTTCACAGTTAAAATTAATGGGATTCTACAAATATGGTCCAAATAGGTTATCTATGATTTTCTTTTTGAGATCCTGTGATGGCGAAGTGTAATTTCAATTGCTGTGATGATAACCTTGATACTTGAATTGTAATATGCAAGAGGCGTCCATCAACTGTAGATTTAACTGTACATACCCTGTTTCAATGATAACACTTGGTATGTTGTATCAGGAGGTCTCAAAAGCACCTAGTAATGATTGTGAAACCTGTGGAGGAACTTTCGAATCAAGGTATCGCTAAGTCCATTTCCCACTCTTCCCCTCCCAGTACTATACTACCACCATACCATGGAACTGGATAGAAATTTGTGGGTTATCTGAAAATGGTCTCCTTGCAGGAACAAGCTGTTCTCTCACTTGGAAGAAACAGGCCATGCGATGCTGAAGACGCAACAGAAAAATCGTTGATGAGGGAATTATGTTAAACTCTTGAACATTTTGTCACTTGTTGATTCTGCTAACTAGCACATAACAGCATGGTTCTCTTATTTATGGCCCAATTTTGATCTGTAGTGGACCGGAATTTTCCTTGCCGTCTGTGTAGTGGGGAGATGTTGTTTTAGTTTCAATGCCTTTGTGGTACAGAGCTAGAAAGGGAAGTTTGATTGATTACAATAACATTATCTGAGCAGATTTATGCCATCACCGGCACACTTTGCACCAAGTATTGAGCTTGTAATGTGAATCCTACTATATACTGATACAATGGAACGATGGTACTTTGAGCAGCATGAATATGAGAAACATTTTTTTGGGACAATCTGAGAAATATTATGGTGTGAAAGTAAACGGTGGGTGGCGGTCTATGATGGCTCTTGAAATTTGTATCGTGAAATGGTGTTTGTACTGATGTGATGCTGGATGTCTATTTGGCATACAGCATACTAAGCCAATGGCTTCCTTTTCCATGTTTTACAGCATATTTCTCACCCAGTTCACAGTGACCGTCTTTGGAAAGAATATAGATAACTGTTTCTATACTTCAACAATCACAAGACAAACATTGTTATGTACACCTCCATTCTACTGAAATTTTCATGAATGGAACGGGATCCCCCTACCCCCTTTGCTTCCTGAAGCAGGGGCCCTTTGCCTGCTTGAATTTTCTTTGCATTCTGACTGCAATAGTGGTTTGCGCATGCAAACACAAGATGAACAGAACAGCACTTGAAAAGAACAACGAGAGATCACTTTGTGCTCCTGTGACCTGACGAAGCCATGAGAATCGCGACTGCGGCCACGAACATGAACAGCATGAAACCGAGCAGGATGTAGGTCTTCCGCGACGATTTCCGGTACTCCCCGAAGAGCAGGATGCCCCAGAATGTGCTCACAAGCGGCAACGCCTGATGAAAACAGCAATTCAGAATCTCCAGAAACAAATTCATAACGCTAAAAGTTGCAAACTTTTCAGTAGTGGTGACATGCTGATTCTGAAGATTCATAGTTTTGGATGGTTATTAATTTGAGGAATGAACAAGAACTCTCAGGCAGGCATACCTGAACAGCATCAGCAGCTGCATAACCAGCAGCTTGACCGCCCATGAACTGGAACCCGTTGCCGAACCCGCAGAGCAAGCCAGCGAGGAGCGCCCACTGCCGGCCGTTCCAGTCGTTGAGGTAGGCCTTGAAGGAGGACTTGGGCACACCGGCCATGGGGCGGTAGAGGAACAGGATGTTGAGGCCGATGCCGACGACGAAGCAGGAGATGGAGAAGTAGAAGAAGGCGGTGTACACCACCAGGTGGGGCACGCCGTCCTTGAGGGTGTGCCACTGGTCGTTGGTGGCCAGGTTGATCGCCGGTGAGAAGAGCGAGAAGCACACGCCCGAGAAGAAGACGATGCTGAGCCCGATGATGGTGCTTGATCCGAACACCTGCAGGAAGAAAATTGTTCTTCTTTTCAGTAATTTTTTTTTGTTTAAGAATGAATGGGATTTTCAACAAGATGTCTGGAACAAAGACTAATGCTATCGCTCTTGTTTCAAATTGGGGGATCCGATGATGAAACATCGGTTACCTTAATTGATCGCCGCTCCTCGAGCTCAATGAGATATTCTGCTGTCCCTGCCTCAGCTTTGGCAACTTGCTTGGTTCCGGAAGCTCCATTCTCCAAGTCCTTGGGAGCATCTGAAAACAGAGAAGTTTCTAAAACCCACCATCTGGAAGAAATCAAGAGTAGTGGTAGTCTGAGACTCTGGCAATGTACCTTTGTCTAGGACTCCTTTACTTGGTTCGACACTTTCATTTGCCCTGTAAATTATGGTTTGACACTTCCATCAGTTCAGTGAATACACGATGCAAATGATCTAACAGTCAGTAGTTTCAGAAGTAGTTGGGTTGCAGATACAGTTGAGATAGGCTGATTCGATGAAGAAAATGAAAGATTGGACTCTTTCTTGCGGAACTCAAAAGTTAAGGAAAATATTGAATGTAATTACCCACCCAAGCTTGTTGGAGGCATTGAGTTTCTCCTCATTATCGGCAGCATTGGAGGCATGAACAGCGGAGCCGAGGATGACAGCAACAAGGAAGCATGCCACACCGGGGAACAGAATCTCTGCCCTGTTGATGCGGTTGTCCAGGAAGTAGTTCAGCGTCGTGCCTGAAAAAACACATCGAACATCACATGAGATTTATACATATAAACATCTCAAAATCAGGGAGACAAACAAGAATCCTGTTGAACACAAGCTATGTTTTTTTTTAAAATTTTTTACAAATTCAGCATACACTCGAGATATTCATTCCGAGGATGCTCTTTTATAGACTAACTAAATGCTCTACTTCTATTTCAATGCACACATATTGCCCTTTAAAATGAGCTCGATTACTACTGATCGGCGAATTTATCCAAGAAACTTGTTCTGCCAGATAACCACCGCATGATTTTTGCCTGCAACCTAAGAAGATATTTGTGTCAACATTTTCTTTTTCCTTGTAAGCAACACCTTTTCTTAAATATTCCTAGACTCGGAATCAAGGAAATCCCCTTTATGAGAAAAGAATCTACTTTATAAAATCCTTGAGGCCCCCTCCTGTGTGATCAATAACGATATTGACATGATCAAGAATGATCTGCAATGATATTTGTTGCAAGTTGCAACCTTACAGAGAGGAGGAGTGAGTTCACCAACCTATCACCACCACCATGCTGGAGCTGATAACCTCTGTCACCGAGAGGCCCACGTACGCCCACGCGTACTGCGTCGACAGGTTCCCGACGCTGAGCACCACACCTCCGGCCATGGCGAACAGCACCGAAGGCCAGTTGTCCTTCAATACAAAATTCATTCAAATTTCAGAATCAGCAATAATGTTCTCATGAGGTACCAAAGGGAGTATCTGTACCTCACCTGGCTCAGCTGGGTGATGAAGTTGGGCATGCCGTCCTTGCTGCTCCCGAGTTGTCCGAAGGTGAGCGCGATGACCACGGCGGCGAGGAGGTTGGTGATGGAGTAGTCCAGGTAGGTGTGCTGCGGCAGCCGGCCCCGGCGCTCCAGCAGGGTGAGCACGGCGGGCCAGGTGCCGAGGAACAGGAGCGACGCCAGCATCAGGGCGATGGCGCCGCCCTTGTCCTCGATCAGGTACATCGTGAGGCCGGCTCTGATGGAGGACAGCGAGCTCAGGAGAGGGTCTTCAACGACGAGCACCTGCAGCAGGGATAGAGGAGCAAATGGTTTTCACAGCCGTTTATTTGGAGACACTTTTATCAGAGCTCTGCAAAGATTATGCAAAGCACTGAATCTGTTTCCATGGAGAAGTTTTTTCAGCACATCAACACAACTGAACATGAAGCTTAATAATTTTGCTCCTGGCGTTTGCTTGCTATAACTGAAGCTGAAGAATCAAAAAGTTGTGCCTAATTTTGTGGGAAAAAGGAGGCTCCGACTATTCAGAACCTAACCAAACATGAACAACAAAGTGTCCCTCAGCTACTGTCCCCACGGATGAGATTCAGATTCAGATTCTTGGTTCTTGAGGCTAGGAAAAGGGGGATCCACCCCCAAATTCCCAAGGAAATGGAACAAGGGAGGAGAGCAAGGAAGCCTAGAGCGGCGCCTACCTCGTGGCAGGTGACCGGAGAAGACGCACATGCAAGAGCATGGTCCATGGCCGTCTTATAGCCAGCAGCGACAAGCACTGACTGAACAAAAGTCCAACTTGATCTGCGGTGGCGGTCTGACTCGCGCGGCGAAGACGAATTTGCGGCGGCTAGTACCTCAGCTTGAGATTCACCAATGGAGATGGAGCTTTTTTGGGCGAGTGAGGAATATTATGGAGGAGGAGATGTGATGAAGAAACTGACATGGCGTGTTTCCCTCATCACTGTTGAGAATAATTGGATTGATGATATCATCATGATAGTGACCTCTAGATCTTTTGCCTCCAAGCAAGGCTAACCAAGCACACACCGTGCAGCTAAGTGCAGAGCCCAGGGTCTTTGTATTTCTGTTTTTCTCAACATTTAGTAGGCCGTCAGTACCTTTCACAGTCAGTAGACTAATGATCTACAGAAAGCGTATTTTAGGCATCTGATACGTCCAATTATGGGTGAGCTTTTTTGTTGAAAACTCGATGTTGAAAATTTGGCACAAGGAAGAGAGCAGAGGGACAATGGAAGTGTACTCATCGGTCGGTCAGAGACAGGGATAGATAGTATATATGTATCCAAAAAAAGCCCGCACGTTTCCAAGCGAAAAGAGCATCAACAAGAGCAGAGATGAAGGCGTCAACATCGTCGCGGAACAGGCGAGGCGAGAACCCCAAAAGGGTTGTTTTGTTTCGCTGCCCTCTTCTCTCTCGCAACCGCTTCAAACGAATCGCCCGAGAAAGTTTGCAAGTTCATCTTGCTTTCATCAGAAGAAGATGAAGGGAAAGAAACCGAACGGATGATTCAGCCAAAACCATTTGTGCAGAGGAAGATCGAAACAGAGGAGCAGAACAAGCGGCGTACTACGACGAGATCGAGGTGAAGGGTGAGAACAGGGTAGGTAGTACCTGAGACTGAGACGGTGATGAATGTGTAGCGGGCACAGCGAGGCCAAGAACAGATGGTTCCTCTTGCTGTCTCTGATCTGCCACTACTTATCGAGTTGGTGATCCGCCATGAACAGATGGGTCTTCCTCTGGCTAGTATTCTATTGTTGAGCACAGTTTTTTTTTTTTTTGCGTATAAAGAAGTGGCCGCGCTTTGGCTGACAGGTGCTGGCATCCTTTGACTTCGGATCTGGGGAGTAGCGGTTGGAAGAAAGTGCAGATTCCCCCGTCGCCGATCAATCTCCGTGGACGCTTCTCTTCAAGATTCCCGCGCCGTGCG
Source organism: Cenchrus fungigraminus (assembly GCA_036936925.1). Classification (NCBI taxonomy): domain Eukaryota; kingdom Viridiplantae; phylum Streptophyta; class Magnoliopsida; order Poales; family Poaceae; genus Cenchrus; species Cenchrus fungigraminus. Next base: position 23,475,265 of record CM072774.1, on the reverse strand, counting down.
GCTCGGTTCTGTTTGTTCCCATCGGTTGGTTTGCGTGCCACAGAAAACGGGCGGAGCTGTCGAAATCGTCTCCTAAATCTCCCTGGCCCTGCTTGGTTTGAGGTGTTACTGTTAGTTTTGTGAAAAATAACACCAAACTAACATCTGAGATCCAAGCATAGGTGTTATTTTGCTGTTACTTGGGACTAACACCTTCAAAAAACTAACATCCCTAGGAGGTGATAATTGGTGTTAGTTTTAGTGGGACCCACCTCAATTTACTCCTTTCCCCCTCTCTCTCTCCACAGCGGATCGCATCCCCTCCCTATCGGTTCGCATCACGTGTGAAAAAAAAACAGGGAGGCGCCCCCGCCGGGGGCTCCACCCGCACCGCCGCAGGTCTGCAGCGCCGCCGCCGCGCGGCCTCCCCTAGCGCCACCCTGCTCCTTTCCTCCAACCACCACCTCCGCCGCCCTCCTTCCCCAGCGTCGATGGACGGGGATGGGTACGACTTCTTCTCCCAGGAATCCGCCGGCGGCAACACGTGGATGGCCAGTGCAAGCGGCCACGGCGGCGCCGCCCCCTTCAGCACCGGAGTTGAGGGATTTGACCTCAACTCCCAGGCGGCGGACGGGTTCCCCCATCTTGGTGACTATGGGGCCTTCCTCCAGGGCGACAGCGACCAACTCCTTGGTCGCGGCAGGGGCTCATGCCTCCCTCCCCAGCTTGCCTGAATTTATGTAGTATATTGCATTTGTTGTGCGTCAGTTTTAGTGACATTTTGCTGTGACACTTGCCTGAATTTGTGAACTACTGGAGATTCAGGCGGAGGACCATGAGGCAAAGGAAATGAAACCTCCGTCTTCCTTCTTCATGATCCAATGCTGTTCACAAACTCTCTTCTAGTGAGCGAAACCTGGCCACACAGAGGGCAACACGGCCTCCTTCAGCAAAAAATCGCGCACATGAGACAGATTTGGATCCTCAAATGATTGCAAAAGTAGAATTAAATGCAAACTAACACCCTCATCCAAGCATCCAAGGTGTTAGTTGGGGGTGCAAAAGACTAACATCAACACTAACACTAACACCAAAGAACCAAGCAGGGCCCCTATCTCGGTAGACATTTTCTTCGGTGCTCGAAGAATTTAAAAGCCGTCCATCGATGTAGATCAGATCGATGAAAAATAGAATAGAAAGAACATGTTATAAGGAACCAAAATTGTGGACGGTACCAAATATTTGTGAGCTCGGAACTAATTCTGAAAATAAAGTAAAAATAAAGCAAAGGGTATTTCGGGAACCGGCAACACGCAACCGTAACGCCGGCGAGCTCTGCAGCGGCAGACGGAAGAGGAGGGGACCGCCCCGAGCGGCTACGCCTGGTCACCTATCTGGCTACCCCCTTCTAGTTGTAACACACCACACAGCTACGACGGCGCGGCAAGATCTCGCACGGCGCGCTCCGGTCCCATTCCCCACCCCACACCCTCCGGTCGTCGTCCTTGCGACAGTGCCGCTCTCCTTTGCTCTCTCACTGTTGAGGAATTCGATCTCGGAGACGAAGCCGGCCATGGCTGAAGCTATAGCTTGTGCGTTGGGATGTCAGATACAACCCTGTCCGTGCATGCATGTCCTTCTCATCGCATCCACACGCCACACACCTCTGGCCCCAACGCATCTTCCGCGAGCTCGGCAACATCGTCAACGGCGAGCGTGGATGAGGCGGGATCGTGCGGTCTTGACGAAGGATTATTTCGATCTACGAACGAGTAGACCGCCGTAAAGGGATAACTTTTTTAGTTACAAAATTGCCCCTCTCGCGGTTTAGTCGAAATAAAATTTGAGATGGGAGGAACCTCCGGTTCCCCTCAAGCACGGTAACAAACCTCTTCTTCGTAAATAGAAATGTTACATACTATTCCCGCCATTTCAAATTAAGGGTCATTCAATTTTTTTAACATCAATTTGACCACTAGTCTAATCAAATAATTGAGCAAAGTATCATATTTTTGTCATAGTTTGCTTTACTGATTAAAATTCTTTGAAAAATGACTTAAATTTGACTATATTTGCATAATTTTTTTAATAAGACGATCGGTTAAACTTTGGGTTAAAAAAGTCAAACAACCTGTAATTTAGAATGAAGGGAGTATATATCTCTCCGAAATTGCCATTGTTAATTTTTTTCATATTCGAGATTACTCATGTAAATACTGATATGTGGGAGGTACTCGTGATTCGGTTGATTAGGTTCTTTCTTCTTTGTGTCGTGTTATACTGTTCGACCGTAACTTTGTCAATTTTAATATTTGCTTCCTTCATCCGTAAATATACAACATTATGAACTAAATAGTTTGTCTTAAATGTCAATATTTAAGGATGAAAGTAGAGTCCTTCAGAGGTGTTCAAAAGGGGTAAGGTCAGTTAGCTAGAGTGATTTATTATAAAGATTCTTCTTTTCCTCATTTTGTTGATTCTGACCACTTAATTAGGAAGGTAATTAGATCTATTTTTTAGAATTGCATTCTTTGTGAGATTTTTTTCAAAAGTTAGGATTGCACTTTTTTATGGGACAGAGGAAGTAAGTGTCAAAGTTAGTCCTGCATGTGTTTGAAGAAAAAAACTAAATACCAATATAAGCGCAAATTATTTGTGTAGTTGGAACGAGTTGTTATTGTAGAGCTTCTTCTTTTTCCTGGATTTGATTGATTCTCTACTTTAGCTAGTTTTAGTCACGCTTGATTTGCTCAGATCTCAGCTAGTTGGCGTTTGATCCGGTTCATTACAAAAATCGTTAGTGGCCTTCACGTGATGGAGCGAGAATCACTAGCGAATTCATGTGGCGCATGCTCAAATGCTCATACAGTATATGATGACCACTGCAATATGTCCCCGTTGCTCGTATAATCGTATAGTAGGTATGATAGGAGAGGGAGGGGTGAAATTAAAAAAGTTAAAACATTGACACATGCCTTGTACTAATAATGTAAATTTAAATTGTACTACATATCTTATAGATTTGCAACTAATTGAGAGTCATGTGTGGTTCGAGGACCGGTGGATGGTCGCTTCCTGGTGTGATGAGTGATTGACAACGTGGTGTGGACTGATTCTTGGTTAAGTATTGCAGGTGCAGGTTGCGGCTTGACTGGTGTTGGTGCAGGTGAAGAACAAGCGCGAAAGGTCGTTGCCGGTGAGGCCTCCAAGTGTGGAGAAGACAAGTAGGCTTGGTTCGAGAGACCCGGTGGCCAGCGGGGTCAAGTGCGGGCCGCATGGTGGCAAGAATAGCAAGATGAAGTCATAGACGGTTTCTTGGTTGAGCCTCAAAACCAAGGTCGAGCCGGGACTACGTGGGAGCCGAGTCATAAGTGGCGATTGGCGGAGGCTACACCGAATTCGCGGGGTTTCCAGTGGTTCACCAGAAAACCACTGGGTTCCTTGGTTGATCCACAAAGGCAAGACCAAAGAACCGAAGATGGAGGTGCAGCATCATCGGACCGGTCTGACCGATGGGTCTGACCGGTCTGACCGGTGGGTACCGGTCTGACCGGTGAGGTGCACCGGTCTGACCGGTGTGCGACGACGCAGTCCGGAATCTTCGAAGCGGAGGACACGCGTCGGGATCGCAAGGCTTGCGTCGAGGCTAAGCAAGTTTGCGGTCGCTGGGCATCCGTCCGATGGTGCGAAGACAAAGACTTCCAAAGTCGCCCTCGAGGGGCATGTATCCCTAGTTAGCTAGTAAGGGTATTTTAGTTTTTCGGTTGCCTCCATATAACCCGAGTGGTGAGAGGATGGCAGCCATCTCTTGGAACCTTAGCTCATTTGTTTTCCTATTTTCCCTTCCTTTTTCCCTAGGATTTTCATAGGACTAGCTTGAGAGCTTCATGGTGAGATCTTGTGAGAGGGAAGGATGATCGGGCGGCAAGCTAGACCTTGTATGAACCTCTTTGGTATGTATAGATGATTCGGCGTGGTTCCTCAAGGCTTGGATGTGTCTTTCCCGTTTCTCCTTCTTGGTGATTTTCAGAGCCCTTTCTTGACGATTTTCTTGGAGCGATTTCGAGGCCTTTCTCTTTGGGATTTGGTGGGGGATGTATGCTTGAACCCTTCGTGGTTCTTTTCCCTTTGATTCCCCTCCCAAATCCGTGAGCAAAGGGGCTCGATTTTGGGGTTTTCTTGGCTCTAGGGTTAGAGGCTTTCTTGGTGGGATTTCTTCGATTCCTCTCGGTTTAGCAAGTTTTGGTGGACCAAATCTTGGCTATGGAGTGCCCATGAGGTGCTCCTACTATCCCCAAAGTCTTGTGCAAAACCGTGAAGCGATTTGGGAGATCGGGAGTTGGATTTGGGGGAGTTGACCCGCGGGTGCTATTCATCCCGAGAGCTCAGGTCACACCGGCCTGACCGGTGCCTCACACCGGCCTGACCGGTGCAGACTCGTTGTTGAGTTTTGCTCGGGTGAACGTCTTGGTGAGTTCTCTGTTGTCTCGTGTTGCTGCTGTTTCGAGTTTGGTTCAGTTTGGAGCTCGGTAGGTCTGTTTGGTGGATTTGGGATTTCCTGGCTTGGACCGGTCCGACCGGTGAGCTACACCGGCCTGACTGGTGTAGAGGCCTTCTGTGGAAGTTCTCAGATTTTGCCAGCAGGGACCGGTCTGACCGATGCTGCTCACCGGCCTGACCGGTGTAGTCCAGTGGTGCTCGAGTTGCTAGTTCCGCTGCGTTCTCGAGTCGGTGTAGGTGGTTGTTGGTTCCTAGGATCAGTAGCACTCTAGTGGTTGCGTGGTCTTGGCCAACTTGGGTAGTTGAATTGGAGAAGTGTTTCGGAATACGTGTTCGTCTTGTTGGAGTTCCCATCTCCTTCGAGAAGAAATTTTTTATCGGCTCCCATTCACTCCCCCCTCTCTGGTTCGCCTAATCTGTCCTTCAATTGGTATCAGAGCCGGTTCGGGTCTTCATTGACTCTAGCCAGTCTAAGATCCAAAGATGGCGTAACAGGAACGGGGTTCGGGTCCTCCGCACTTCGATGGGAAGAACTACCAGATGTGGCAGACGCGGATGGCAGCGTTCCTCCGCGGAAAGGGTCAGATCCTTTGGGATGTTACGGTGAACGCAACTTATGTTCATCCGATTAACTTCCTAGCTCCTGGATCGAGGGACATGCACAACGCCAACAATAAGACGGTCGACTACTTGTTTCGTGCTCTGTGTCAATCCGAATTCGATCGGGTTCAGACAGAGGACCTAGCTTGTAGGATTTGGTTGGAGCTGAAGAACGCTCATGCTGGGAATGCTGAGGTTCAGGCACGGTTGTATGCGACCTACCGGAGAGAGTACGAGAACTTCACTCATCTCCCCGGTGAGTCGATTGATGCCTTATTTCAGCGATTCACGGTGGTTGTGAACAACATGAGGGCCAATGTCGACATCCTCCCGTACGATGACCATGATAGAGCTGTGAAGCTCTTGCACGCGCTGGATCGTACCGTATGGGATGGAAAGGTCGAGGCCATCCTTGAGTCCGAGAAGTATACCACGCTGACGGTGAACGAGTTGTTCTCTAAGCTCAAGTTAGCAGAGGTTGATCGTGGTTTGACAGCCCATCTTGAGAGCCCGACTGACTCCCGTAGTCTTGCTCTCGTCGGTGGCTCCGATGCTTTGACTAACGCTAACCCATCCTCCAGGATGTACTCTTTGTCCTCTTTGATGTCTTTGCCAGACAAGGAGTTTGATGTACTTGGAGAGGACGAGTTGGCGTTGCTGACACGGAGATTCGAGAGGATGCACGAGAACCGGGTGAACTCAAGAAAGAACTCGAGGATGTGTTTCAAGTGTGGCAAGACCGGACACTTTTTCGCCGAGTGTCCGAAGGTGAACAACCACGACAAGCACAAGTCCAAGGACAAAGGAAGAAGATCCAAGAAGAAGGAACATGAACATGGGAGGAAGACACGGACCCGAGAGAAGATCAAGAGATCGAGCGACATCGACTCTGACTCTGAGGACGTGTCATCAAGCTCGAGTGAAGAAGAAGAAGAGGACAACAAGAGGAAACACAAGAAGAAGAAGAAGAAGGACTTCGGCAAGTACTTGAACGGCCTTTGCTGTACCGCAAGCAGGACTTCGAGAAGCTGCAACAAGAAGGATGATCTTTGCGGCATGGCACGCAGCTCCGGCAGCAAGAGAAGCCAGAAGAATGCCTCGGACTCAGACTCCGACTCCGAGGATGAGGTATGTGATGAGCTCTCTTCTTTGCGCAAGGAGAATGAGGAGTTGGTTGACTTGCTTGATAATCACGATCACATGCTTAGAGAGGCTAAGAAGCTTAGGAAGGAGCTTAGAGCTGTGCTTGAAGATGCTAGGACTAGAGTGACTGAGCTAGAAACACAGGTTCTTGATGGCAAGCTTGAAATTGATTCGCTTAAGGCTAGTCCTGTGGTTTCTGATGAGGTTGATTGTGCTGATTGCTCTGTGTTTCTAGCTGATCTTACTGCTCTTAGGGAGAAGCATGCCTCCAAGTGTGAGGAACTAGATACGCTTAGGGTTGAGTTGGCTGAGCTGCAATTTAGACCCACTTTGCTTTGTGCATGTACTTCTTGCCCTGGTTTGCATGAAAAAATTACTAAGCTTCGATCTCGTATTGTTTCACTTGAGGCTGATTTGAAAGTGTCTATTCCTACTTCTTGTTCTACCTGTGAATTGCATGTTGTGAAGAATTTGGAACTTGCACAATGTGTTGATCATTTGCAGGATGAGAACAATAAGTTGCGTGAAGTGCTGAGTTGGTTGTCTAGTCAGGAACCTCAGCTTGGTATGATGATTGCCGGTTATAAGCGCTTTGACGGTTGGGCTTTGGGATCTGATAAGTTTGGTGAGAGCAGTGGTGAGATAGAAGGGAAATTTGGGAATATTCCAGTTCCACCACAACCCACACCTAAAGACAAGTTTGCATCCAAGCCAAACCAGTTGCTTAAACCGAGAGAAAAGCCTAGTGAGAAGCCTTGTGAAGAGCCTCACCCCAAGCCTAAGCCCAGACCAATCCGTTTCCATTGTGAGTTTTGTGGAAAGGATGGTCACAAGAGAGAGTTTTGCTATAAGAGAAGAAGAGAGGCGAGAATGGCTAAGGAGTGGGCAAACAAGGACAGGTACCATCCTTCTCATGGTGTGCCTGAGCCTAGTATGCCACTACCTAAGGGAAAGGGTGTTGTGCGTACGGTTCCAGCATGGAGAGATAGGAGAGCTTCAGGTGGAGGCAGGTTTGCTGGCCGTGGACCACCGGCCAGACCGGTCAGAGTGACCGGTCAGAGTGACCGGTCAGACCGGTGCTAGGCAGAGTGCGGGACAGTTTGGTTTGCGGGGCCGTGATGCTAGAGGGTTCAGTCCTTTTGGTCATGGAACAGATGGTAAGCGCTTTGAGTCAGGTGCTGTTGAGTTTGCTGGACGTTCCCCACCTCGTGATCAATACGAGTTTGGGAGAGGTCACAGCTTTGAGTCTCAGAGGGGCTACGGACCACGCTTTCCCTTTCGTGGTACTCGTACTCCTCCAGTGAGATGGGAGTGGTTTTCCCATGGTGGTTCCAGGTTTGATAGGTTTGACAGGATGGATCGCAGTTCTGACAGGCGCGGTAGGATGGATGTTGCTAACCCTACTTTTGAGGAAATGGCCCGGCACTGGTTTGACACCTTTGGTACTAACCCCAGTGTTGAGTCGTTTGCTCGCTCTTGGTTTTGAGTTGCAGGTGGGGGGCCCGGAGAACGTTTGGTTGATATCGGGGGTGGTTCTCCGGTCTCATACCCCGGTGGTGACATGGAGGTACATCACTTTCGGGGATGGTGGACAAGGACGAGTGACTTCTGAAGAAATGATAAAGGTAAGTGATTTTGTGACCTTCAAGTGTGTGGCCTTGGTCAAGCCACTTGGTTCGTTTCGCTCCTTGCCCTATCTCATGTGTGTAAGGTGAGCTTTGTATGCTCTTTGACCTTAATGCATGAGTTTAGGGGGAGCCTGTGTGCTTAGTGTGTTCTTTGCTCTATCATGTGTACTGAGGGTGAGCTTTGTATGCTCTTTAGCCCTAGTGCATGTGTTTAGGGGGAGCTTGTGTGTTTTGCGCTCCTTTGCCCTTCTGCCGGTGGTGTCGAGCCCTTTTTGCCTCCCCTCGAGGAGCCGGTTGTTTGTGAGCTTTGTGTGTGTGGTTGGTTTCTAGAGTTGGTGGTGGAGCTCCTTTGTAGCATATGTATAGCTTTCCTTTGTGCATTTCTTGCATTTGGCATGGCATATGTAACATGATGTATATGCATCTTTGTATCTTAGGTTGCATGCATTTTGTATCATATGCATTGTGTAGAAAAAGCTTCTCCTATATACATTGTTCACCATGGAATGATATGTATGTCTTTGTGAGCTAGTTTTGTAAGCTATGGTTAGTTTGGTTTAGCTCTTGATAATCTTGGTTTATATCCATGGTTGATGGCTATGTTTTTGAAAAATGTCACTTGTATGCTCTCTTGTGAGTAAATACTTTTATATGATCTTGACATGTTTTAGTGTTTTGGCTATGCTTAATTCGTGGTTGAATAGCTTATTTTGATCATATGGGGCCAAAGGCTCATTTACCATCATGAATGTTTAGCCCCCATGCTTGATCTTGTGGAGGGGCATAAGTTCCTTTTTGTCGTAAAGACATTTCATGTACCATTTATAAATCTGAAAATGAAATGTAAATTGCTTGGAAAATATGCTCTCATGTCATATGTGCTTAATTTACTTGTTTGTGGGTGCTAAACCGTTGCATGTTGCTTACCAATGAGAAGTCTCATTTTTAGAAGTAAGCACTTGGCTCGGTGGCTTTGACATGACATGAGGTGCTTGTGGGTGTTTATGATGGTCTTATGATTAGAATGGTTGTCCTAGCATGAAGTTTGTGTGGCTTTGCCATTTTAACATGTTTTGCTCATGTTTTGAACTTTGCTCATGAGAGGGTGAATTTTCACAAAATTGCTCAACTCTATCTTAGTTTTGCCCAATGATTGTGAAACTTGGTGATCTTGTAGTTGATGTCATTACGAAGCTATAGAGTATCTAACTTGCTCATTTGGACATGTGTAGCATCCTATGTTGAATTTTGTCTATTTGAGAAGCTCTAGGTTGCATTTTTTGCATTTTTGGCTTGATTCATGCATTGTCAACAAGGGGGAGAAGTTTGAGCATGTTTTGGCTTGCTGCATGCATTTAGAAGGTTTCCAAGTGGTTTCGAGCTAGTTTTGAGCTCGTGCAGTTCCCAGTTTTCCCAGGTGGTCATCGGCCTGACCGGTGAGGTACACCGGTCTGACCGGTGTGAGGTTCAGGTGCTGGGCGATCTAGCACACCGGTCTGACCGTTGTGGTTGACCGGTCTGACCGGTCCAGAGCAAAGCTAAAGCAGCTGCTCTATTTTGTGAGGTGGTTTGCATGCATTCGTCCAGGGGGAGTTGCATTGGTTCAGGGGGAGCTTGCATGTGTGCAGGGGGAGCTCTTTGTGATTTTCAAGCTTTGGTTTGATGGATTGTGCTCTTTGCTTGAGCATGGTTTTTGTCTCGGATGTGTCGAGCTGTTGCCCTTGCCTAAGGGGTCCGAGACTTGTCTTCTTCAAGTGATCTTGCTCTTTGCCTTTCTTTGGCTTTCGACCGCTTGTTGGAGTTTCTTTTAGTCATTTCTTTTCTTTTCCTTTTCTCTTTGGTTACCAAAACGTGTGTGTTGTCAATGCACTCATCAAGCGGGAGATTGAGAGCCATGTGTGGTTCGAGGACCGGTGGATGGTCGCTTCCTGGTGTGATGAGTGATTGACAACGTGGTGTGGACTGATTCTTGGCTAAGTATTGCAGGTGCAGGTTGCGGCTTGACTGGTGTTGGTGTAGGTGAAGAACAAGCGCGAAAGGTCATTGCCGGTGAGGCCTCCAAGTGTGGAGAAGACAAGTAGGCTTGGTTCGAGGGACCCGGTGGCCAGCGGGGTCAAGTGCGGGCCGCATGGTGGCAAGAATAGCAAGATGAAGTCATGGACGGTTTCTTGGTTGAGCCTCAAAACCAAGGTCGAGCCGGGACTACGTGGGAGCCGAGTCATGAGTGGTGATTGGCGGAGGCTACACCGAGTTCGCGGGGTTTCCAGTGGTTCACCAGAAAACCACTGGGTTCCTTGGTTGATCCACAAAGCCAAGACCAAAGAACCGAAGACGGAGGTGCAGCAGCATCGGACCGGTCTGACCGGTGGGTCTGACTGGTGGGTACCGGTCTGACCGGTGAGGTGCACCGGTCTGACTGGTGTGAGACGACGCAGTCCGGAATCTTCGAAGCGGAGGACACGCGTCGGGATCGCAAGACTTGCGTCGAGGCTAAGCAAGTTTGCGGTCGCTGGGCATCCGTCCGATGGTGCGAAGACAAAGACTTCCAAATTCGCCCTCGAGGGGCATGTATCCCTAGTTAGCTAGTAAGGGTATTTTAGTCTTTCGGTTGCCTCCATATAACCCAAGTGGTGAGAGGATGGCAGCCATCTCTTGGAATCCTAGCTCATTTGTTTTCCTATTTTCCCTTCCTTTTTCCCTAGGATTTTCATTGGACTAGCTTGAGAGCTTCATGGTGAGATCTTGTGAGAGGGAAGGATGATCGGGCGGCAAGTTAGACCTTGTATGAACCTCTTTGGTATGTATAGATGATTCGGCGTGGTTCCTCAAGGCTTGGATGTGTCTTTCCCGTTTCTCCTTCTTGGTGATTTTCGGAGCCCTTTCTTGGCGATTTTCTTAGAGCGATTTCGAGGCCTTTCTCTTTGGGATTTGGTGGGGGATGTATGCTTGAACCCTTCGTGGTTCTTTTCCCTTTGATTCTCCTCCCAAATCCGTGAGCAAAGGGGCTCGATTTTGGGGTTTTCTCGGCTCTAGCGTTAGATGCGTTCTTGGTGGGATTTCTTCGATTCCTCTCGGTTTAGCAAGTTTTGGTGGACCAAATCTTGAGTATGGAGTGCCCATGAGGTGTTCCTACTATCCCCAAAGTCTTGTGCAAAACCGTGGAGCGATTTGGGAGATCAGGAGTTGGATTTGGGGGAGTTGACCCGCGGGTGCTGTTCATCCCGAGAGCTCAGGTCACACCGGCCTGACCGGTGCCTCACACCGGTCTGACCGGTGCAGACTCGTTGATGAGTTTTGCTCAGGTGAACGTCGTGGTGAGTTCTCTGTTGTCTCGTGTTGCTGCTGTTTCGAGTTTGGTTCAGTTTGGGGCTCGGTAGGTCTGTTTGGTGGATTTGGGATTTCCTGGCTTGGACCGGTCTGACCGGTGAGCTACACCGGCCTGACCGGTGTAGAGGCCTTCTGTGGAAGTTCTCAGATTTTGCCAGCAGGGACCGGTCTGACCGGTGCTGCTCATCGGCCGGACCGGTGTAGTCCAGTGGTGCTCGAGTTGCTAGTTCCGCTGCGTTCTCGAGTCGGTGTAGGTGGTTGTTGGTTCCTAGGACCAGTAGCACTCCAGTAGCTGCGTGGTCTTGGCCAACTTAGGTAGTTGAATCGGAGAAGTGTTTCGGAAGCCGTGTTCGTCTTGTTGGAGTTCCCATCTACTTCGAGAAGAATTTTTTATTGGCTCCCATTCACTCCCCCCCTCTCTGGTTTGCCTAATCGGTCCTTCACAAATTAAAGTTTATGTAGTGTTTATACCACCTACTCCCTCCGTCCAAAAAGAACGACGTTTTAGGATTGTCCTAAGTCAAAATTTCTCAATTTTGACAAGAAATATAGAAAAAATTATCAATGTTTATAACGTCAAATAGATATATTATAAAAATACATCTCATGGTAAATCCAATGATATATATTTCATACCATAAATATACGTGGTTTTTTCTATAATCTTGGTCAAAGTTAAACAAGTTTGACCGAGGACAATCCTAAAATATCATTCTTTTTGGACTGAGGGAGTAACAACTTTTGCAAACTATAGCCAAACACAATTTTTGAAATACAAATCTAATACAATGTCGTCGAATTTGTGTCATAACATCATGTATATATTCAGGGCCGTCCCGACAAAAATCAGGGCCCTGTTCACACTCCAAAGTGAGGCCTAGGAGGCTAAAAAAATAGAAGAACAGTTAACATATATATACATATCAACAGGACCCTTAAGAATAATACATATTAGTTAATCTTGGTTTTATAGTCTTCATCAATATGCTTTCCGTGTTCCTTAAAAATGACACTTTCAATAATACATAATCAACCTTCTCCAACATATCATTCTCAATAACTATCATGGCTAAATAACTAAATATTACTTGCCTTATTGTGGAACACACGAACTTCAGTAGATTAATATTGATGAGAGGGATTAAAAAAAGGATACACGTCAAAACAATAACAAAGCTAGTTTATCGAATCATCAATTAAAAAGAAGAAGAAATTAACCTTACTACCAGTGACTTATCATGCGACTCATGTCCCAGTTCCTGCAGTATGTAACTAAGCAAATCTCGATGTGATCCACGTCCAAGGCTACGTGCGGACAACGGGGAACCGGGGAGGCTTCACCCACACCTGATCTCAACCAGCACTCACACGTCGCGCTGGTTGGTGCCCTGTTGGGGGTGCGCAACATGCGAGCAGGCAGGAAACAACCTTGGAGTAATTAACAATTCTAATGAACTGCGAAATTGGAGGTCTTTGAAAATCAGGGGGCCTGTTCAGCCGAACAGGTCGCACGCCCATGAGGACGGCCCTGTATATATATTAACAAAGTAATGGTTGGTCAAAGCTCTGTCTAGACGAAAACTAAGTAAATCTGTAGTTCCAAATGGATGGAGTGAGTAATTCATGATTTCGAATGGCAACTTTTTATTCAAAACTCGCAATTTCCAACAAAAAATTAGCCATGCACGATGCGAAGTTTGTTATGTAAAAGCAGTATTATTAGATTTATATTTCGATTTCTTCCTATCTCATGGTTATATTTTTGTTTTTCTTTTTGCTACAAACACTGCATTTCAAGAGAAATAATTAATCCATGAAGATGTGCAGCCGGCGGAGTCCTGCGCGGACCCACGACAAAAGTAGCACGTGGCATGTAACGTGAATGTGCGTTGGCTAACACTAACAGCGATGCAGCGCCGCGATTCCACACGTATTTTATTCAATCAGCAAAGAATGCAAACACGCACACGCACACGCACATGCACAGTTAGCCAAGTAAATCTACCCTTTGGAGTCAGAGTCAACACTCGTACGTGCAGCCAAGTAGAAAGGATAAACTTTGGAATACAATACACTGCCAGAGCATGAGTGATAACAAGAGTTGTCAATATATAATACTCCTTTCTTATCGAAGTATTTTTGCTTACAATGAATGTTCAAATAATTATTGTAAACATATAAGAAAATTGATTCAAGTTTAAAAACCTAAAATAATAAAATATGTACCAGACAAAGTAGATGATACTTGCATACTTTTTTTTTTTGAGTAAAAGGAATGATCAAAGTTGTAAAAAAGTCAACATCAACAAATATTTCCAGGGAATAAATTTTTTAAACCTAAGCTCTAATAGTATACTTAAATCTTGGGGAAGTAAAGTAAGGAAGTACTACTTCATCGTACCGCTATATCGATCTTTCTGTAAAACCATCTTATAGCAGCGACAAAGCACGTGCTGCCACTGACTGAAAAGTCCAACTTTATCTGCAGTGGTACTCGCATAGCGAGCACAATTTTGCGGCGTCTCCAACCTCTTCAGATTGACGTTGGCGAGAACTATGAGAGTGGGGATGGAGGAGATGTGAAGAAACGAGAGTTGAAGACACTGAATTTGGTCCAAGCCTCCAAAGAACAAGCAAATACTACGTAAGAGGAAGCTATTAACTTAGTGGCATTGATTAGAGTAGCGCACTCATCAGTCATCCTCAGATGCATGCAAACAACCAAACATATAAAAAACTATTCGTGGTTTGATTACTTGTTTAGCTGTTCCTTAGCTGTTGGACGGAATTGTTTATAAAACTCTTAGTGGTTTGGTTATTCCGGCTCCACTATTGGTTTGATTACTTGTATATTAGCTGGTTTCGCTCACGCCTGATTCGCTCTAGCTAGGATCTTGCATGCATGGTAGTGGGCACTGGGCATCGTCATCATACAAAACTATATTAGCGCTCCCCACTAAGAAATTCTCTCAATCCTTAACGCGCCACATCATCCTCCACCAACGCGCTACGTTATCCTCCACTAAGCACCCTACAAAGATGCATTGATTGCTAATTATCGCAGCGCGCCACATCATCCTCCACTAAGCACCTCACCAATCCTCAACGTGTCACGTCATCCTCCACCAATGTGCCACGTCATCCTCCACTAAGCACCCCACCAAGATGCATTGATTGCTAACTCTCACTGGTAGAGAGCGAGGCTTTGGTACGGGCCTTTAGTCCCGGTTCAACTTTGGAGCCGGGACTAAAGGCCTTTCGTCGACGTGGCCCGAAATGGCTGCTGTAGCCGACCCCTCTTTAGTCCCGGTTGGTATTACCAACCGTGACAAAAGGGGGGGGGGCTCCCAACGTCTCTATCCGACAATAATTGCCCCCGGTCTTTAGCCCCGGGTGGTGTTACGAGCCGAGACTAAAGGGGTACCCTTTAGTCTCGGCTCGTAACACCACCCGAGACTAATGGCCGACCTCCATATAAACACCGTACCTCCTCCTTCCTCCTGCCACCCGAGCCATTCACCGTACCACTCACCCGCGAGCTCAAGCTCCTCCAGTCCATGGCGACTCAAGCCTAGGGTGGTGCTGCGATTTTTTTCTTCATTAGTTTGTGAAGATTTCTCTCCTCCAAAGTGTTGTCAAGGTTGGAATTTTCATCCTCCCTTCATTTGTTGTGATTAAATTTTGTTTTATGGTTTAGAGATGGAGAAAATAGAAATGTTAATTTGTAGCTAGGTAGGAGGAGCTTAAATTAGAGAGATGGGATTTTGTATATATACGTGAAAATGTAGTTAGGATGGTTTCCTTCTTTCATTAAATTTGTATTAATAAGCATTCTCTTATTTTCTTGTTTTTCATAATATTGAATTTTTCTTGTACATATAGTTTATAAAATATATGCTCATAAAGGAAGACATACAGAAAATGTACTAGGTATTTCCATTCTTTCATCGTTTAGAAATGATTTTATTTCTAGGTAGCTATAGGAGGAAATAGAAGATTAAATTCTTTTGTTAAGTATGTTTTTTATTTTTATATAGAATAAATGTAAGCATTCTCTTATTTTCTTGTTTTTCATAAAATTGAATTTTACTTGTACATATAGTTTATAAAATATATGCTCATAAAGAAAATAATAGACATACAGAAAATGTACTAGGTATGTATTTCCATTCTTTCATTGTTTAGAAATGCTTTTATTTCTAGGTAGCTATAGGAGGAAATAGAAGATTAAATTCTTTTATTAAGTATTTTTTATTTTTATATAGAATAAATGTAAGCATTTTCTTTTTTTTCTTATTTTTGATACACAGCCCCACGTCCTAATTAGCTGCAGCCGAACATCACGGGCTAGGTGGGGGCTGCCCGCAGCTCCGTGATGTTGGGCTGTAGCCAGATAGGAGGTGTAGGGCATGTGTAGTACTGTAAGTGGGAGAGCCAGGTGTATATGACGGTGAGGTGAGACTGCTGTAGTTCCCGGAGCATCTTGTTCGTCTGAGTCACTGGTTCATAAAGGTTACGTACAGTAATAATAGTGTTGAATTATATCCCCTTTTGTTTTTCTATTTATGCATATATTGAATCCAATCTATATATGTAAACTAATCCTATTTATTGTGAATAATGTGTGTTATTTTGATTTGGATATAGTTTGAGCTAACAATGTCGTCGTCAAGTGGTGTTGGTAATGGCGCCCGTGGCCGTGCCATAGTCCATCGCCGTGGCGGGCGTGGTGGCCGTGGCCTTGGCCGTGGAGATCTTGGTGGCCGTGGAGATGTTTGGGATGACCCGTTGCCTCTACGTCCAGGATTGCACTTTCACCGCGAGATTACCTTGCAAATGGGTGATCCGGGATGTGTAGCTAACGTGGTAATATAAGAATTGAAATTAATTTGCTTTACATAGAACTTTTTTCATTTCACATGGAAAATATGTAATTTTAGTTACATATATAATTATTGTAGGTTATCAACAATACCAGATGGCTCAGAGACATTATCGGGGATATGAGTTGTACTCCTCCTATAGTGCAAACTGAGCATGTTGATGAGCACATGGCAAGAGTGTATATCTCTTTCACCGTACCTGCTCGACATGTAGACTACGGCCAGTTGCCAGTAGGCGCGACACACCCGATGGTTGCCATTGCAACAGTTGGCTCAACATCACCTATTCGGTTAACCCGAGAGAGGACTGCCGTGGAGGATTGTCTACAACAGCTCCTGAATAATGTTGGGTGCTTCGTGCCGGACCTTTCCTATTTTAAATTAAGGCAACTCGAGGTGGGTGAAGGCAATGTGGTTCAGACTACAGAGAGGCTTTGCAGGGCTCATCGAGTTTTGGTATTATATATATATATATAGATTTTTTATTCATTTTTAATTAATTTGTTTCTGGTACATATATATTTTGAACTTTCATAAGGTTATTATATCTCATCATCATCTGATTGTGTGCAGGATCGCTCTGGTTCTAACTATGCTTCAATTAGCTTCCGTGCGATTCTTAATCAAGTCGTGGAAAGAGTTGGGGTGGATTACTATGGTGGTGAGCCGTTTTTCACTAACAATTGGAAGAGTCAAGCAATTCTAACTTTCTACAAGCCAGCAGAACCCGAGGCTCCATTGTTTGATGTCTGCAGTGATGTTTGTGACACTCCTCTGGAAGCGGAGGAGAGTGCACTAGTACGCGCTCTAGCTTATTTTGAGGGAGTTCTAGGCTGGAGGATTGCAGACATTAACCATATTTCATATCTACAAGCGCGTGCTGCTCAGTAACATTATGCATGCATGGATCAGGCTTTGTACCGTACCCTATTATATGAACTTGGATTAATTAGCTAGCTATGTGAACCTTTATGAACTTATTATTAATTAGCTACTTTATTATGAATTCATGTATTGTCTTCAACATGTTTAGTAAGCATGTTTATTATTTTGAGTTGGTTTGGTATTATTTTCAATTTAACTGAATTTGCGCTTAGAGGGATTCTGATGAATACCATGCATTCAGACATATATTGCACTACCTCCAGTACCGATAGGAGCAAGCTGCCCAAGCATAGTGTTTTCGGTGACACCTCTCAGGAGGTCAGCTCCAGCATATATATACTAGTTCTTAGACACCTTTTCCAGAGAGTGAGAGAGAGAATGTTGACATCTTGCTTGAACAGCTTGCTCTGTCGGTACTGGAGGTTACGTGCGCTATATATGTCAGCTTGTAGCATTTAAACAAGTACTCGAAACACATATCTATGAATTCACGTATTGTCTTCAAATCATCAACATGTTCAGTAAGCATGCATGTTTATCATTTTAAGTAGGTTTGGTACTATTTTCTATGTGTTTGAAGCCGAGGTTCAAAAGCTAGAAGTTGACCAGCTTCAGCTTGGGACTTGTACTCATTGGTATTAATTAATGCCGTGCCTTGTAATAGCCACCAGGTGACCTCTGTATGTATACGTAAGTCATTTTAAAAAACTAGCTAAATGTAAAATTGATAATTAGTTCTATTGATCATTATATCAAAAAGTAAACAAAGACAAAGATGAAGAATGGTGAGTTTGATGATATATTCCGTTATGAGCTGGATGATGAGAACTGGAGGCCTACCTACATTCTTCCTGAGCATGTTGATCATTCCAAGACAATACGCGAATTCATAAATGTGTTTGAAGCAGAGGTTCAAAAGCTAGAAGCTGACCAGCTTCAGCTTGGGACTTGTACTCATTGGTACTAATTAATGTCATGCCTTGTAATAGCCATCGGGTGGCCTCTGTATGTATACTTAAGTCATTCTAAAAAATTAGCTAAATGCAAAATTGTTAATTAGTTCTAGTGATCATTATATCAAAAAGTAAACAAAGACAAAGATGAAGAAGGGTAAGTTTGATGATATATTCCGTTATGAGCTGGATGATGAGAACTGGAGGCCTACCTACATTCTTTCTGAGCATGTTGATCATTCCAAGACAATACGCGAATTCATAAATGTGTTTGAAGCCGAGGTTCAAAAGCTAGAAGTTGACCAACTTCAGCTTGGGACTTGTACTCATTGGTATTAATTAATGTTGTGCTTTGTAATAGCCACCAGGTGACCTCTGTATGTATACGTAAGTCATTCTAAAAAACTAGCTAAATGTAAAATTGATAATTAGTTCTATTGATCATTATATCAAAAAGTAAACAAAGACAAAGATGAAGAATGGTGAGTTTGATGATATATTCCGTTATGAGCTGGATGATGAGAACTGGAGGCCTACCTACATTCTTCCTGAGCATGTTGATCATTCCAAGACAATACGCGAATTCATAAATGTGTTTGAAGCAGAGGTTCAAAAGCTAGAAGCTGACCAGCTTCAGCTTGGGACTTGTACTCATTGGTACTAATTAATGTCATGCCTTGTAATAGCCATCGGGTGGCCTCTGTATGTATACGTAAGTCATTCTAAAAAATTAGCTAAATGTAAAATTGTTAATTAGTTCTAGTGATCATTATATCAAAAAGTAAACAAAGACAAAGATGAAGAAGGGTGTGTTTGATGATATATTTCGTTATGGCTGGATGATGAGAACTGGAGGCCTACCTACATTCTTCCTGAGCATGTTGATCATTCCAAGACAATACGCGAATTCATAAATGTGTTTGAAGCAGAGGTTCAAAAGCTAGAAGCTGACCAGCGTCAGCTTGGGACTTGTACTCATTGGTATTAATTAATGTTGTGCCTTGTAATAGCCATCAGGTGACCTCTGTATGTATACGTAAGTCATTCTAAAAAATTAGCTAAATGTAAAATTGATAATTAGTTCTATTGATCATTATATCAAAAAGTAAACAAAGACAAAGATGAAGAAGGGTGAGTTTGATGATATATTCCGTTATGAGCTGGATGATGAGAACTGGAGGCCTACCTACATTCTTCCTGAGCATGTTGATCATTCCAAGATAATACACGAATTCATAAATGTGTTTGAAGCAGAGGTTCAAAAGCTAGAAGTTGACCAGTTTCAGCTTGGGACTTGTACACATTGGTATTAATTAAGGTCGTCCTTGTAATAGCCATCAGGTGACCTCTGTATGTATACCTAAGTCATTCTAAAAAATTAGCTAAATGTAAAATTGATAATTAGTTCTATTGATCATTATATCAAAAAGTAAGCAAAGACAAAGATGAAGAAGGGTGAGTTTGATGATATATTCCGTTATGAGCTGGATGATGAGAACTGAATGCCTACCTACATTCTTCCTGAGCATGTTGATCATTCCAAGACAATACGCGAATTCATAAATGTGTTTGAAGGAGAGGTTCAAAAGCTAGAAGCTGACCAGTTTCAGCTTGGGACTTGTACTTATTGGTATTAATTAATGTCGTGCCTTGTAATAGCCATCTGGTGACCTCTGTATGTATACGTAAGTCATTCTAAAAAAATTAGCTTAATGTAACATTGATAATTAGTTCTATTGATCATTATATCAAAAAGTAAACGAAGTACCAACATGTTGACGAAGTACTCACCAATTTTGAGATTTTTCTGAGTTGGTTTACTAATATTTTCAATTTAATTTATTTTTCCCTTCAAATTGTAAACGAAAATTAGAATAATTGTTTCAACTCTAGAAATAATATGTGCATAGAAAAGTAGGTATTTTTTGGTCTTAACTTAATATAATTTTGCATGGAACAAATATTTTAATTAACGATTTTTTTAAATGTTCAAAGCAAAAGGAATGAGATAAATGAGGAAGGAAAAGAGAAATGTTAACTTCACGCGCAAAATTGCCCTTTAGTCCCAGGTGGTGTTAGCACCCGAGACAAAAGGACCCCTTTTTGTCACGAGTGGTAACACCACCCGGAACTAAAGGGCGAAAATTTGCCTTTAGGGGGCTCCCGCGCGAAATACCTCTTTTGTCACGGGTACCACCCGTGAGAAAAGGGGGGCCTTTAGTCTCGGGTCGTAACACAACCCAGGACTAAAGGGACTTTTATCTCGGTTGGGAAAACGACCCGTGACAAGGGGGGTTGTATATAAGGCTCGTCGCCTTCCAGACCGGCACTTAGCCATTTCTCCCCCAAATCGCCGCCTGGCCTCATCTCCGTCGTCGCCGCCGCCTCTCCTCGCCGCGCCCGTCCCAGATGCGCCCCTCCCCGACGAGCGGCCCCACCCCGCCGCGCCGCCCCTCTCCGACGCGCTGCTCCTCCCCGACACGATGCCCCTCCCCGACGCGTGCGCCTCGCCGTCTCCCAGCGCTGGCCAGCTCGGCCGCCGCGACGTCCGCCCTCACCGCACGCAGTACGACCCCGACGCGTCGCCCCTCCCCGACGCGCATCTCCTCCCCGACTCGCCGCCCTCCCTGCCGCGGCGCCCGCGCCCGCCCCTCTCCTCCACGCACGCCGCCGCCCCTCTATCCGGATCCCGAACTGTGTACCAGCCGGCCAGCCCGACCGGTATGCCGCGCCGCCGCCGCTTGCCGACCCCCCCGAGCGGCCGCCGGCCGGCGTGCTTGCGTGCCCCGATGGCCGGCCGGGCCGCGCGCACGCTGGGGTTTTGCCTTGCTGACGCAAGCCCGTGAAATGCTTGCGTCAGCAAGCATTTTTAATTAAATTTATATTTATTTGATTTAGTTTATCAATTGATGTATATATGTGTAGTTATAAAAATTTCATAGATATGCATGAAAGTTTTTAAATTTATAGGAATGGAAAGAAAATTTAATTAGAAATAAATTGTAATGCTTTGTATATTTTTGAGTGTATATACAGTCATACATATAAATTTATTAGCACCTACGACTATGGACCAAAATCTTATTTGTGTATTTGAGTTCTTAATTGTTTTCTAATATACAATTTCATAGTTTGATAGTTCTGAAGTCGACGACTGCCGCGTCGGCTCGAACAAGTGACTTCCCGTCACCTCTGTCATTCTCCCACATGGCACCGCCACCAACAAGCATCGTTCGTCCACAAGTTAGTAGAAATATTTCGACTTTGTTTATTCAAGAAAATTCATAGTAATTCTTGTTTATTCTAAAAGTTTTAGAAATTGTTGATTATTCTAGAAATTCATAAAAAAAACTTGCTGCTTATTCCAGAAATTCATAAAAAAATCTTGTTGTTTATTCCAAAAATTCATACAATATTGTTGTTTATTCCAAAAAATTCATAGTAAATTCTTGTTTATTCTAGAAAGTTTTAGAAATGGCTAATTATTCCAGAAATTCATAGAACAAACTTGTTGCTTATTCCATAAATTGATAGAAAAATATTGTTGTTTATTCTATAAATTCAAAGAAAATTATTGTTCAATAAAGAAATTTTTAGAAAATTCTTGTTTATTCTAGAAAGTTTTAGAAATTGTAGATTATTCCAGAAACTCATAGAAAAAACTTGTTGCTTATTCTAGAAATTCATAGAAAAATCTTTTTGCTTATTCTAGAAATTCAAAGAAAATTCTTGTTTATTGAAGAAATTCTGAAGGACCGATTAGGCGAACTAGAGAGGGGGGGGGGAGTGAATGGGAGCCGATAAAAATTCTTCTCGAAGGAGATGGGAACTCCAACAAGACGAACACGGCTTCCGAAACACTTCTCCGACTCAACTACCCAAGTTGGTCAAGACCACGCAGCCACTGGAGTGCTACTGGTCCTAGGAACCAACACACAACCTTCCGAGACAAAACTCACCAACACACACAGCGGAAACTTGCACGGCTTGCTGTTTGTGCTACACCGGTCAGACCGATGGCCTGCACCGGTTAGACCGGTGACACCGGTCAGACTGGTGGACAGCGCCGGTCAGGCCGGTGGCTACAGCAGCCGCACAGCAAACGTTCCAGTAAGCCTCAGTGACTCCTCTAGGCCCTAGAACAAAAACCACATCCGAAACACAACCTGGAAGGAAGAAAAACCCCTCACAAAACCTAGCAAAACAACTCCAAACACGCCAAGAACTGACCAGCAGGACCACGGGACAAAACCACACGGACAAGTCTGTTCCCCGAGACAAATCCCACCAAGGGCTAGCACCGGTCAGACCGGTCAAGAGCACCGGTCAGACCGGTCGCGCCTGGGCAGCTCGGGATGAACAGCGCCCGCGAGTCAACTCCCCCAAATCCAACTCCCGATCTCCCGATTCGCTCCACGGATTCGCACAAGACTTTGGAGATAGTAGGAACACCTCATGGACACTACATAGCCAAGATTTGGTCCACCAAAATTTGTTGAATCAAGAGGAATCGAAGGATTTCCGCAAAAAACACCACGAACCCTAGAGCCAAGAAAACCCCAAAATCGAGCCCCTTTGCTCACGGATTTGGGAGGGGAATCAAGGAGAAAAGAACCACGAGGGGTTCATGCATACATCCCCCACTAAATCCCAAAGAGAAAGGTCTCAAAACCGCCACAAGAAATTCGCCAAGAAAAGCCTCCGAAAATCACCAAAAAGGAGAAACGGGAAAGACACATCCAAGCCTTGAGGAACCACGCCGAATCATCTATACATACCAAAGAGGTTCATACAAGGTCTAGCTTGCCGCCCGATCATCCTTCCCTCTCACAAGATCTCACCATGAAGCTCTCAAGCTAGTCCTATGAAAATCCTAAGAAAAATAGGAAGGAAAATAGGAAAACCAAATGAGTTAGGGTTCCAAGAGATGGCTGCCATCCTCTCACCCCTTGGGTTATATGGAGGCAACCGAAAGACTAAAATACCCTTACTAGCTAACTAGGGATACATGCCCCTCAAGGGCAAATTTGGAAGTCTTTGTCTTCGCACCATCGGACAGATGCCCAGCGACCGCAAACTTGCTTAGCCTCGACGCAAGCCTTGCGATCCCGACGCGTGTCCTCCGCTTCGAAGATTCCGGACTGCGTCGTCGCACACCGGTCAGACCGGTGCTCCTCACCGGTCAGACCGGTACCCACCGGTCAGACCGGTCAGACCCACCGGTCAGACCGGTCTGGAGCTGCTGCACCTCCGTCTTCGGTTCTTCGGTCTTGGCTTTGTGGATCAACCAAGGAACCCAGTGGTTTTCTGGTGAACCACCGGAAACCCCGCGAACTCGGTGTAGCCTCCGCCAATCACCACTCATGACTCGGCTCCCACGTAGTCCCGGCTCGACATTGGTTTTGAGGCTCAACCAAGAAACCGTCCATAACTTCATCTTGCCGTTCTTGCCAACATGCGGCCCGCACTTGACCCCGCTGGCCACCAGGTTCCTCGAACCAAGCCTACTTGTCTTCTCCACACCTGGAGGCCTCACCGGCAACGACCTTTCGCGCTTGTTCTTCACCTGCACCAATACCAGTCAAGCCGCAACCTGCACCTGCAATACTTAGCCAAGAATCAGTCCACACCACGTTGTCAATCACTCATCACACTAGGAAGCGACCATCCACCGGTCCTCGAACCACACATGGCTCTCAATCTCCCCCTTGATGAGTGCATTGACAACACACACGTTTTGGTAACCAAGAGAAAAGAAAAAGAAATGAAACGACTAAAAGAAACTCCAACAAGCGATCGAATGCCAAAGAAAAGGCAACGAGCAAGATCACTTGAAGAAGACAAGTCTCGGACCCCTTAGGCAAGGGCAACGGCTCGACACATCCGAGACAAAGCATGCTCAAGCAAAGAGCACAAACCATCAAACCAAAGCTCGAAAACCACAAAGAGCTCCCCCTGCACACATGCAAGCTCCCCCTGAACCAATGCAACTCCCCCTGGATGAATGCATGCGATCCACTTAACGAAACAGAGCAGCTGCAACAGCTCAGCTCTGACCAGTCAGACCGGTCGACACCACCGGTCAGACCGGTGCTCAACATGTGAACAGGACCAGCACTCTGACCGGTCAGACCGGTGACCTCAACCGGTCAGACCGGTGCACAACAGAGCCCAGAAATGGCTCGAAACCACCTGAAAACCTTCTAGATGCATTCAGTAGGCCAAAACATGCTCAAACTTCTCCCCCTTATTGACAATGCATGAATCAAGCCAAAAATGCAACCTTGAGCTTCTCAAATAGACAAAATTCAACATAGGATGCTACACATGTCGAAATGAGCAAGTTAGATACTCTATAGCTTCGTAAAGACATCAACTTCATGATCACCAAGTTTCACAACCATTGGACGAAGCTAAGATAGAATTGAGCAATTTTGCGAAAATTTACCCTCTCATGAGCAAAGTCCTAAACATGATCAAACCATATCAAAATGGCAAAGCCACACAAACTTCATGCTAGGACAACCATTCTAAGCATAAGACCATCATAAATACCCACAAGCTCCTCATGTCATGTGAAAGCCACCGAGCCATGTGCCTACTTCTATATATGAGACTTCTCATTGGTAGGCATCATGCAACAGTTTAGCACCCAAAGCAAATTAAAATTAGCACTTATGACATGGGAGCACATTTTCCAAGCAATTTACATTTCATTTTCAGATTTGAAATTGGTACATGAAATGTCTTTGCGACAAAAAGGAACTTATGCCCCTCCACAAGATCAAGCATGGGGGCTAAACATTCATGATGGCAAATGAGCCTTTGGCCCCATATGATCAAAATAAGCTATCCAACCACAAATTAAGCATAGCCAAGTCACAAAAACATGTCAAGATCATATAAAGGCATTTACTCACAAGAGAGCATACATATGAGATTTTTCAAAAATATAGCCATCAACCATGGATATAAACCAAGATTATCAAGAGCTAAGCCAAACTAACCATAGCTTACCAAACTAGCTCACAAAGACATATATATCATTCCATGGTGAACAATGTATATAGGAGAAGCTTTTCCTAAACAATGCATATGATACAAAATGCATGCAACCTAAGATACAAAGATGCCTATACATCATGTTACATATGCCATGCCAAATGCAAGAAATGCACAAAGGAAGGCTATACATATGCTACAAAGGAGCTCCCACACACAAAGCTCACAAACGACCGCCTCCTCGAGGGGAGGCAAAAAGGGCTCGACACCATCGGCAAAAGAGCAAAGGAGCGCAAAACTCACAAGGTCCTCCTAAACACATGCACTAGGGCCAAAGAGCATACAAAGCTCACCCTTAGTACACATGATAGAGTAAAGAGCACACTAAGCACACAGGCTCCCCCTAAACTCATGCATTAAGGTCAAAGAGCATACAAAGCTCACCTTACACACATGAGATAGGGCAAGGAGCAAAACGAACCAAGTGGCTTGACCAAGGCCACACACTTGAAGGTCACAAATTCACTTACCTTTATCATTTCTTCAGAAGTCACTCATCCTTGTCCACCATACCCAAAAGTGATGTACCTCCATGTCACCACCGGGGTATGAAGCCGGAGAACCACCCCCGATATCAACCAAATGTTCTCCGGGCCTCCCACCTGCAACTCAAAACCAAGAGCGAGAGAAAGCAAATGACTCGACACTGGGGTTAGTACCAAATGTGTCAAACCAGTGCCGGGCCATTTCCTCAAAAGTAGGGTTAGCAACATCCATCCTATCAAACCTATCAAACCTGGAACCACCATGGGAAAACCACTCCCGTATCACTGGAGGAGTACGAGCACCACGAAAAGGAAAGCGTGGTCTGTAACCCCTCTGAGACTCAAAGCTGCAACTTCTCCCAAACTCGTATTGATCACGAGGTGGAGAACGTCCAGCAAACTCAACACCACCAGACTCAAAGCGCCTACCATCTGTTCCACGACCGAAAGGACTGAACCATCTAGCATCACGACCTCGAAAACCAAACTGTCCAGCACTCTGCCTAGCACCGGTCTGACCGGTCACTCTGACCGGTCTGGCCGGTGGTCCTCGGCTAGCAAACTTGCCTCCACCTGAAGCTCTCCTATCTCTCCATGCTGGAACCGTATGCACAACACCCTTTCCCTTAGGTAGTGGCATACGAGGCTCAGGCACACCATGAGAAAGGTGGTACATGTCCTTGTTTGCCCACTCCTTAGCCATTCTCGCCTCTCTCCTTCTCTTATAGCAAAACTCTCTCTTGTGACCATCCTTTCCACAATACTCATAATAGAAACGGATTGGTCTTGGCTTAGGCTTGGGGTGAGGCTCTTGACACGGCTTCTCACTAGGTTTCCCACTTGGTTTCTCACTAGGCTTTTCACTTGCCTTCTCACTTGGTTTTTCTCTCGGTTTAAGCAACTGGTTTGGATTGGGTGCAAACTTGTCTTTGGGTGTGGGTTGTGGTGGGACTGGAATATTCCCAAATTTCCCTTCTCTCTCACCACTGCTCTCACCAAACTTAACAGATCCCAAAGCCCAACCATCAAAGCGCTTATAACCGGCAATCATCATGCCAAGCTGAGGTTCCTGACTAGACAACCAACTCAGCACTTCACGCAACTTACTGTTCTCATCCTGCAAATGATCAACACATTGTGCAAGTTCCAAATTCTTCACAGCATGCAATTCACAGGTAGAGCAAGAAGTAGGAATATGCACTTTCAAATCAGCCTCAAGTGAAACAATGCGAGAACGAAGCTCAGCAATTTTTTCATGCAAACCAGGGCAAGAAGTATATGCACCAAGCAAAGTGGGTCTAGATTGCAGCTCAACCAACTCAACCCTAAGCACATCTAGTTCCTCACACTTGGAGGCATGCTTTTCCCTAAGAGCAGTCAAATCAGCTAGGAAAACAGAGCAATCAGCACAATCAACCTCATCCGAAACCACAGGACTAGCCTTAAGCGAATCAATTTCAAGCTTGCCATCAAGAACCTATGTTTCTAGCTCAGCCACTCTAGTCCTAGCATCTTCAAGCAAAGCTCTAATCTCCTTCCTAAGCTTCTTAGCCTCTCTAAGCATGTGATCGCGATTATCAAGCAAGTCAACCAACTCCTCATTCTCCTTGCGTAAAGAAGAGAGCTCATCACATACCTCATCCTCGGAGTCGGAGTCTGAATCCGAGGCGTTCTTCTGGCTTCTCTTGCTGCCGGAGCTGCGTGCCATGCCGCAAAGACCATCCTTCTTGTTGCAGCCTCTCGAAGTCTTGCTTGCGGTACAGCAAAGGCCGTTCAAGTACTTGCCGAAGTCCTTCTTCTTCTTCTTCTTGTGTTTCCTCTTGCTGTCCTCTTATTCTTCTTCACTCGAGCTTGATGACACGTCCTCAGAGTCAGAGTCGATGTCGCTCGATCTCTTGATCTTCTCTCGGGTTCGTGTCTTCCTCCCATGTTCATGTTCCTTCTTCTTGGATCTTCTTCCTTTGTCCTTGGACTTGTGCTTGTCGTGGTTGTTCACCTTCGGACACTCGGCGAAAAAGTGTCCGGTCTTACCGCACTTGAAACACGCCCTCGAGTTCCTCCTTGAGTTCACCCGGTTCTCGTGCATCCTCTCGAATCTCCGTGTCAGCAACGCCAGCTCGTCGTACATCGAACTCCTCGTCTGGCAAAGACATCAAAGAGGACAAAGAGTACATCCTGGAGGATGGGTTAGCGTTAGTCTTAGCACCTGAGCCACCGACGAGAGCAAGACTATGAGGATCAGTCGGGCTCTCAATCTTGGCTGTCATACCACGGTCCAACTCAGCCGACTTGAGCTTTGAGAACAACTCGTTCACTGTCAAGGTGTCATACTTCTCGGACTCAAGGATAGCCTCAAACTTCCCATCCCATACGGTACGATCCAACGAGTGCAAGAGCTTCACGGCTCTATCATGATCATCGTATGGGAGCACGCCACATTGGCTCTCATGTTGTTCACAACGACCGTAAACCGCTGGAAAAGGGCATCGACGGACTCGCCGGGGAGATGAGTGAAGTTCTCGTACTCTCTCCGGTATGTCGCGTAGATCCGAGCCTGAACCTGAGCATTCCCAGCATGTGCATCCTTCAACTGCTCCCAAATCCTATAGGCTAAGTCTTCTGTCTGAACCCGATCGAATTCAGGCTGTCACAGAGCACGAAACAAGTAGTCGACCACCTTGTTGTTGGCTTCGAACATATCCGTCGATCCTGGAGCAAGGAAGTTAATCGGATGAACATAAGCTGTGTTCACCGTAACGTCCCAAAGGATCTGACCCTTTCCGCGGAGGAACGCTACCATCCGCCTCTGCCACATCTGGTAGTTCTTCCCATCGAAGTGCGGAGGACCCGAACCCCGTTCCTGGTACGCCATCTTTGGATCTTAGACTGGTAAGAGTCGATGAAGACCCGAACTGGCTCTGATACCAATTGAAGGACCGATTAGGCGAACCAGAGGGGGGGGGAGTGAATGGGAGCCGATAAAAATTCTTCTCGAAGGAGATGAGAACTCCAACAAGACGAACACGGCTTCCGAAACACTTCTCCGACTCAACTACCCAAGTTGGTCAAGACCACGCAGCCACTGGAGTGCTACTGGTCCTAAGAACCAACACACAACCTTTCGAGCCAAAACTCACCAACACACACAGCGGAAACTTGCACGGCTTGCTGTCTGTGCTACACCGGTCAGACCGATGGCCTGCGCTGGTCAGACCGGTTACACCGGTCAGACTGGTGGACAGCGCCGATCAGGCCGGTGGCTACAGCAACCGCACAGCAAACGTTCCAGGAAGCCTCAGTGACTCCTCTAGGCCCTGGAACAAAAACCACCTCTGAAACACAACCTGGAAGGAAGAAGAACCCCTCACAAAACCTAGCAAAACAAATCCAAACACGCCAAGAACTGACCAGCAGGACCACGGGACAAAACCACACAGACAAGGCTGTTCCCCGAGACAAATCCCACCAAGGGCTAGCACCAGTCAGACCGGTCAAGAGCACCGGTCAGACCGGTCGCGCCTGGGCAGCTCGGGATGAACAGCGCCCGCGAGTCAACTCCCCCAAATCTAACTCCCGATCTCCCGATTCGCTTCACGGATTCGCACAAGACTTTGGGGATAGTAGGAACACCTCATGGGCACTCCATAGCCAAGATTTGGTCTACCAAAACTTGTTGAATCAAGAGGAATCGAAGGATTTCCGCCAAGAACACCATGAACCCTAGAGCCAAGAAAACCCCAAAATCGAGCCCCTTTGCTCACGGATTTGGGAGGGGAATCAAGGAGAAAAGAACCACGAGGGGTTCATGCATACATCCCCCACTAAATCCCAAAGAGAAAGGTCTCAAAACCGCCACAAGAAATTCGCCAAGAAAAGCCTCCGAAAATCACCAAAAAGGAGAAACGGTAAAGACACATCCAAGCCTTGAGGAACCACGCCGAATCATCTATACATACCAAAGAGGTTCATACAAGGTCTAGCTTGCCGCCCGATCATCCTTCCCTCTCACAAGATCTCACCATGAAGCTCTTAAGCTAGTCCTATGAAAATCCTAAGAAAAATAGGAAGGAAAATAGGAAAACCAAATGAGCTAGGGTTCCAAGAGATGACTGCCATCCTCTCACCCCTTGGGTTATATGGAGGCAACCGAAAGACTAAAATACCCTTACTAGCTAACTAGGGATACATGCCCCTCAAGGGCAAATATGGAAGTCTTTGTCTTCGCACCATCGGACGGATGCCCAGCGACCGCAAACTTGCTTAGCCTCGACGCAAGCCTTGCGATCCCGACGCGTGTCCTCCGCTTCGAAGATTCCGGACTGCGTCGTCGCACACCGGTCAGACCGGTGCTCCTCACCGGTCAGACCGGTCAGACCCACCGGTCAGACCGGTCTGGAGTTGCTACACCTCCGTCTTCGGTTCTTCGGTCTTGGCTTTGTGGATCAACCAAGGAACCCAGTGGTTTTCTAGTGAACCACCGGAAACCCCGCGAACTCGGTGTAGCCTCAGCCAATCACCACTCATGACTCGACTCCCACGTAGTCCCATCTCGACCTTGGTTTTGAGGCTCAACCAAGAAACCGTCCATGACTTCATCTTGTCGTTCTTGCCACCATGCGGTCCGCACTTGACCCCGCTGGCCACTGGGTCCCTCGAACCAAGCCTACTTGTCTTCTCCACACCTGGAGGCCTCACCGGCAACGACCTTTCGCGCTTGTTCTTCACCTGCACCAACACCAGTCAAGCCGCAACCTGCACCTGCAATACTTAGCCAAGAATCAGTCCACACCATGTTGTCAATCACTCATCACACCAGGAAGCGACCATCCACCGGTCCTCGAACCACACATGGCTCTCAAATTCTTAGAAAAATTCTTGTTTATTCTAGAAAGTCTAACTAAATTGTTGATTTTTCCATAAATTCATAGAAAAATCTTGTTGATTATTCCAGAAATTCATAGAAAAATCTTGTTGTTTATTCTAGAAATTCAAAGAAAATTCTTGTTTATTGAAGAAATTCTTAGAAAATTCTTGTTTATTCTAGAAAGTCTAACAAAATTGTTGATTATTCCAGAAATTCATAGACAAATCTTGTTGCTTATTCCATAAATTCATAGAAAATTCTTGTTTATTCCAGATGGATGACAAACATGACAACTTTATGGCCGATATTATTGCTAGTGGTACAAATACCATTGCAACCTTCACCGACGAGGAGTGTAGTCAGGCGGACATGTACTTGAACATAACTCCGACTGAGGAGGATGCCGCCCCTGTCGAGGACACAACAGCAAATAATGAGGACAATGGTGGAAACAATGAGGAAAGTCTTGTGAATGAAAGTATTGATGTTCCCACGAGGTATATATCTCATGCATTAAGTTCATAGTTCTTATTTCTCTAACCTCAATTCTTACATAATTAATTAAATAACGAATCTGCAACTTGTAGGCTTCATGCTCAACATCAAAAAAGACAAAGAGAGGGCATACACAAGTACTCACCGGCCATGTCATGTATCATATCACAGAAGTATCAGAGGTTGGCCAACCATGTGCTCCAAAAAAATCAAGGACACGTATGAGTCACAGTGCGGGGCCATTGTAAGGGACAACGTGCCCATCAGCTACAGAGAATGGAAGGGAAAAGCAGATAATCCACACGTGATTCTAGACTTAGTGAAAAATTTGTTGTGGGATGAAATCCTAAAACACTTCACACTTCCTGAAGGCGTTGAACCAAACTATGTGAAGCGTTGGACTCTCACGAGGATGGCAACACAATTTCAGAAGTTCAAGCAGCAACTGGATAAAGATTATATAAAGAAGAATCGAACTCCAAATTTGATTGAATATCCCAAGTTAAAAGAACACTGGACGTCCTTTGAAGAATACAAGAAAAGTAAAGATTTCGCCAAGGCGAGTGCACGAGGGAAGAAAAGTCGTGGTAATAAGGAGCATGACCATCATCTTGGTCGAGGTGGTTACGCATTTGCAGTTCCCAAGTGGCGGAAGATGGAAGAAGACCTTCTCGCACACGGTACCATACCAGCGGTCTATGATTGGCCCGAGCGAGTGAAGAATTGGTATTATGCTCATGGAGGCACAATTAACTCCAAAGATGGTACCCTTGATTTCCCACCCTCGTCATGAGAGGCTGCACTTGAAATATTGAAAACAATTGAAGATGTCAGAGCGGGCGGAGTGAAGGTTGACAGAGAGATGGATGAGCTCACTATGGCGCTGAAGAATCCGGAACACCCAGGACGTTGCAGGGGCTACGAGGTATTATGCTAATAATAACTAATTAATTATTATTTCTCAGGTGGCGGACGGAAGTGCTTTTGCGCAGTTTGCTGGACAGACAAGCCACGTCATGCCGATTCCACCTGGCTACGCCTTAGTTAGCGTAGAGAACATCTGTCAACCTGCTTTTGAGGAGCTAGAGCTTGATATCCCAGGAGGTGATGGGGAAAAGACACTTAAAGATGCGCTACAGTGTATGATATTATGGCCAAAACGTCACATTGTCATAATCCCCGAGAATGATGGATCTCTGAGAGACCCCCTGGAGCCTCTACAATCGTCTCCGGGGCCGTCATCGTCACTACCTGCTCGCTCACCTTCTCTGCAAGAACCATACGACAATTCGGGAGAAGCGAGCTCCAGCGATCACGATGATGACATCCCTCCCAATTCACCTCAGCAACCATTGGCCGCAGAGCACACGCCACATAGGTCTCAAGCGTAATCTTTCAAGTCGGTGCAACCACCAAAGAAAAAACGAAAACGACCAGCAAAGAAAAAACCCGAGCCAACGAAGCTAGCATGGGAGAGGACAGAAGAAGAAACAAACACGATTGTAGATAAAGAAGTCGCGGACTTCTTTGCAAAAGTGAGAGAAGAAACTCGACAGGAAGACCAAGATGCCAAAAAAATGAAGGTCGTAAGCAGAGACTCCAGGCTATCATACGCGAGAGGGAAGAAATAAGGAGAAGGAAACCGCCGGTAGAGTTGAAAACGGACTATGAGTGTTCGGTGGACAAGTCTTATTAAAAGAAGAGACAACGAGGGTCGTCGAATAGTTACATCGAGCAAATACCTGTGTCAACGTCGGGGACCGCCACAAACAAGAACAAGGAGAAGCATATAGATGCATCCACGACCGATCCGACTAACTTGTTTGCAGGCCTCAGTGCAGAAGCACAAAAAGTAATTGACAACATGTCTGCAGAAGAACTGGCTCATGTCATTAACTTTTATGAACAAACAAAGATGCCTGTTGGTGGTATTCTCGGCCTTGAAGACCTACCAGCGGATAAAAATTTCGTACCTAGATGGCGCTTTCAGCTAGGACAACCTCTAGTGAAGCCAGAATTGGTCAACAAGCTCCCAACTAAGATGCGCATATTTCATGACTGGTACTTGCAGAAGTCAGCTGAGGGCCTGGAGATGTTTGGTATGCTCGTGAGACCTGGAGATTTTTCCCTTCAAAACGAGAAGGTGGTCTGGCTCTAATTCATTGATATCTATGAAGTTTACCATCTGGACGCCATGAATACCGATCTTATGATGGTCTGGTGTCTGTAAGTGACATATTTTCATATGTTTATTAATAAATTTATTACATTTGTCAAACTACTAATTAACATTTGGCTTTCTTCTTGTGTAGCCTGCAACTTACTGAGATGCGAAGGAAGGGTTATTCAAGAATTGCTTTCATGGACCCATCAAAAGTTAACGAGCAGGAGATCCGGGACCAACGAAAAACAACAATCGAGACAATTTTTAGGCACTTAGATGAGTTTCATTACAAGGATCTTATACTACTGCCTTACAACTTCAAGTAAGTACGATTGTCATCTAATTATCCTTGTTAATTCTATTTAGTCAATTCTAATCTTTATGAGCATGCATACACTGGATTCTACTCATAATCACTATCGACAAAAGCAACATCAATGTGTATGATTCATTGAGAAAAGATCCCTCAGAATACCAAGACCTTCAAGATGTATTTCACGAGTAATAATTCTATCTATGACATTTTCTTTAATGCAATATATATATTTAGCTTTTATACTAACATTGTATCTTTTATTATTTTGCCTCAGAGCTTGGACCATGTTCATTGCAAAACACCAAGGACCATTTCGAGAAAAAATTAGATGGATCACTGATTTTCCGGTACGTATAGCAAATAACAACTTCAAATTGGGAATATTTAAAATGTATAACACTAGTATTTCATAATCTGTTCTCCTCTCCACTTTAGTGTTTGAGACAAGAACCAGGAAATAATTTATGCGGGTACTACGTCTGTGAGCACATACACCATTTCAGTGGCAACGCGGATGATGATAGTGTAAGTAAAATAAACCTATTAATAATACATCATTTTTATCCTCTTTTGTATATTTAATCGCTTGGTGTATTATATCAATCTATTTGCAAATTACAGAGGATTACAAAAAGGGAAGCACTCATTGAGAAGGATCATCTCTTGACAATTCAAGAAGCTCTCATGGGATTCCTCATGGGCGAGGTGGTTAATCCACAAGGAAAACATTATTATGACAATCATCCAATTGATCGACTCACCTCCGAGGAAAGCTAATTGAGACTAGAAATTTGAACTGAATGATATTTTGATGTATATATACTATAGGGTTTAGGGTTTTTATGTATATATACTAGTTTAAGAAAATACTATTTATTTTGATGTGTATAAATTATTATGTGTATATACATTTATAAGTTTATATATGTACATATATAGGGTTTAATTTATATATAAGTCTAATCTAAGTGCGTATATGATATATATATATATATACATACAGGTATACATATATATACGGGTTAGACAACAATTAAAATATACGCTCAAATCGAAAACAGCAAAAAAAAAGAGACGAGACCCTTTAGTCACGGTTGGTATTACCAACCGAGACTAATGGGATGGGCGCAGGCGCTGGCGTGCCCCCCTTTAGTCTCGGTTCGTAATACGAACCGGGACTAAAGGACCCCTTTAGTCCAGGTTGGTTCACCCGGGACTAAGGAGGGGGGCTTTTGTCTCTCATCATTAGTCCCGGTTGGACTTGAAAGACTTATCCCCTTTACCAACCGGGACTAAAGCCCCTCTCCCTACCAGTGTCTCGCAGCACGCCATGTCATCTTTCACTAAGCACCCCACCAAGATGCATTAATTGCTAATTCTATATCTATATTAAACTATATACTTCTCGCATACGGTACAGCCACATCATCTTAATTGTTTGCACCGTCCAATCTAAAAATCTATATATCTATATTAAAGTATATACAAACACCTCACTACAAAACATTGATTTCTATTTCTCTCAACATGTAAGAATACGAAGAAATCATCTTAGTGTGTCTGTTTCCAAATTTTACTTTAGTATTTTTATTTTCAAATTTCACCAAAAGATCCCGCAGCAACGCACAGGGTATCACCTAGTTATTTAATTTTGATACCATGCTTCACTTTCACTACAAAGATCGTTAACTGCTTGCTCCGGTGGCCTTCTTCGCATGGTGGCACGAGATTCAGTTGGTCCATCGACACTACGGGCTTTGCCGTACGTTTTCTGCCAAGGTGCACGACAAATGACACATGGCAGCATTTTGCACGGCAAAGGGACTTTGCCGTGCGCCTTCCTCATGCATGCATGGTTAAGAAACTTTGCCGTGCGTCACGGGCGGCACACGGCAAAAACAAAAAAGCAACTGACGGCGCCCACGGTTGAGACGACGTCGAACGGCCTTTGCTGTGCGCCGGAAATGGGACGCACGACAAACAAACCAGAAAAAAAGAAAAAAAACAAAACCAGGTCGGGGCCCGCCAGGCCACCAGCACACCGTCGCACCGCGTGTGAGAGCTGACCACACCGGCGTCGGGGGAGGAGGTCGCGCCGGCCGTCGGGGGAGGGGGAGGCCCGCCGCGCGCCAGCCCAGGGGAGTAGACGGCCGCACCGCACCGTCGGGGGAGGAGGAGGCACGCCTCGCGCCTGATCCGGCCTCCACGCGTCACGTCATGGTGGCGGAGGAGGCCGCGCGCCATGGACGAGGAGGTGGGGCACGGGGGATAGGAGGCAACAGCACCGGCCGCCACGCGCCGGATCCGGTCGACGAGGAGGCGGGTCGCAGCCGTCCGGGGAAGGAGGGGATGGGGCGGCCGGAGACGAAGGATGAGGCCGGCGCCGGATCTATGGCCGTCGGATCCGGCCTTCTCGCTGGCGCCGACATTAGCGAGGCGGAGAAGGAGGCCGCCATCTCGAGGGAGCAGCGGGAACTCCCTTTCGATAGATTCGGTGGGCCACCACAGCATCGCGCCACCGCTTGTCGTGCTCTTCTCGCCGCCGTCGGTGTGGAGGAGGAGGCTTCAACCCCGGCGGTGCTGCTTGTGTCAGTGAAGTCGAGCGGAAGGGGGGCGCGGGGAGAGGAGCTAACAACAGTGGGGAGCGGGGGAGAGGGAGGGGGACGGGGGAAGGAGACGGCGGCGGGATCTGAGGGAGGGGCTGCGGCCGCGAAGGGGAGAGGAGGGGCTGCGGAATGGATAGGTTAGGGTTAGGCTGAATTTATATAAATCATGTCTCTATTTTCGGTCGTTGGATCCCGAGATCAACGGTTGGTGGGCGGCCGAAGAGAGATAGAGGTGGCCGGCAAAGAGTTGTTGCCGTGTGTAAAAAGAAGCGCATGGTAAAGTGGATGCTCTTTGCCGTGCGCCCGAGAAAAAGCGCACGGCAAACTTCCGGGCGCGCGGCAAAGACCGGTTTTCCCATAGTGCGAGTTGTTCACTATGCAAGTAATAAGTGCGTTCATGTTGCTACAAATAGTGACGACATATGTGAAAATAAGCGTAGCTCAGCTGCTAAAGGAGCGTGATCCTCAGGATTTGAGTTCTCGACTCGGCACTCTCGTTCTCATTTTCTCGATCGATACTTTTTTTCAGCGGTAAACAACGTACCCATCATTTGCGTGTATGTGAGCATCCGTACCGTGTGAGTTGGCAAAAAAAGAAAAGGAAATTAGTTACGACACCCACAGCTGCACACGCTAGTAGATTGATGAGCAGGTACGTACAACTTACATTACGATTATTATCCACGGCAATTAAATGGCTTGGCTTTAAAAAGTTAAAAACAAGAAATAGCCTGAGTCCTACTTTGACTTAAACGACCCACGCCGAATTGCCGAAAGCCGCAGCACGTGGCATAAGTAATTAACCTTTGCGTCTGCTAACAGCGAGGCATCATTCAGCGACAGATAATGTGATAAGCTCTAGCAGCTCATGTCATCATTTTGTACGGTTCAAACACGGCATAACCAACGACAAAGCACACCCTTTGAGTACGTTCTCATACGTTCGTACGTGATGATGCACCATGTGTGAAAAAAGGGCAAATGTTTCTATTGAAAAACAAGATAGAGAGCAGAAAGTGGCAGACTGGCAGGTTGTCAAAGCACGTGCAGCCTCGTATAGCGAAAGGTGCGCTGCACTTGGAGTTTTTGTTATCCTGGACGTATCTCGAGACGTAGACATGTGAGACTCGATAAAAATAGTTCACCTGGTCTCGATTCATTGGGTGCATGCATATGCTCAGTACCGGTGTTTCTTCGCAGCCGGTACTAAGGTGACCCCTTTTATACCGGCATAGAAGAATACTCAGTTCTAATGTGGAGTCTAGTACTGAAGCTAGTTTTCACCCGGTACAGTCCCACTGCGGTACTAATAGTCCTTCACGGGGAGCGTATCGGGGTCTTCCCTCCCTACCCGGTACTAATGTGCACATTAGTACCAGGTGCAAAAATACTCGGTACTAATGTGAAATCTGGCTCGTGACAAATGCTCGATTCTCTAGTAGTGACGCTTCATCCTGATCGATCTTTTGATCTTTTGTTAAAATTAAGCATAGCAATTAGCACACGTGGCGTGTAACGTACTATATGTATGCGTTGGCTAACAGCGATACATGCAGCCGTTCATGCATGATAGAATCCACCCTTCCGAGTCAACACTCGATCGTGCAGCATGTGTAGAAGCTAGGGTGAAGTTTTGGAACACAACACACGTACGTACACTGCCAGAGAACGAGTGGTAACAAGCAAGTTGCCAACACGTTAACCTCTTTTCAACCTAGGCTCTTCTAATATTGTTTACAAATTGTAGCATGACTGCATGAGTGGGACACCGAGATTTTAAGTTTCAAGGATATTTCGGGCGTGGTTTGACTCGCATAGCCAACGCGATTTTGCGGATTCACCAATGGTTTTGGAGCTTCATGGGAGAGTGAGAATGGAGGGGGTGTGTGAAGAAACTGACCATCTAGCGGTGCCCTCGTCACCGTTGGACATTTTTGCCACAGTGACAATGACATCCCCGTTTCTCCTCCGGTCATCCTCGTCACCGTTTGTGGTCGGTGGATGCATTTGTTTAGTTTGGTAAATTTTTTGCGATGTGACGAGTGAATATTATTGGCAATTTGGTAGCAACTTACCACATTAGACCCTGTGCATAGAGAGTAGTGCACTTCAATACGACGGGGAATGGTAACAGTTCATCGAACTAGAATTTAGTAATTTACTAATCTTTTATCTCTACAACATAGTGCATAAGAGTAACTGAGTAATGACTAGTCGCATGATTACATGATGTAAACTAGCGTCAGATGGCACTATATCGACATTTCCCCTTTTGATTTCCTCTTTTGATCGTTTACTGTAATATTATTATTAGCTGGTTTTTGTCACGCCTGATGGCTCAGAATCTTGCTAGCTACTAGTGGGCATTACTCTGATCCCATCCTTTTCTCACTAAGGGAAACCGAGAGGTTGCCGAGTGCCAGATACACTCGGCAAACGACGGTTCACTCTCGGCAAAGGGTAACTCTCGGCAAATCCTTCTCGACAGAAAATGTCTCGACAAAGAGGTCTTCACATGGTGGCGCACGTACTCCATGCTACTAAACTGAGTTATGTTGCTACAATGATGACGACTCCATGCTAGTAAACTGAACACTCCATGCTAGAAACCACTGATTTTAGTTTTTAATTTTGCAATTTTGAAACATAATTTTCGCATGATAAAAGAACAAATGCAACGAAAACTTTGCAGCTTTCGAAATATCTTGTTTCTCAGTTTAATTACCTGTAGCAAAATATGTCCTTGCAAAAAAGAGTGTAAACAGGGGGGTGGAGGCAGCATTTAGCGACGACGCAGCACCACCGCTAATCCACGCATTTTATTCAGTCGGCAGAGACATGCTTCCCACAAATCATGTCATCATCATTTTGTACGGTTCAAACCCGGCATAGCCAACGACAAAATACACCTTTGAGCCAGTTCTCATACGTAGCGCATGTGTGAAAATGGCACTGCTCGTTTTCTGTTATTTATTACATCATGTTTAGTTCCTCGTGTAAAGGTTTTTTCATCCAAGGTCGTGGCTATGGCTAAGGATGGATTGAAGTATGGAAATCCAAATTATACGAATCCGTATCCGATAAAAACAACAATATGAAATCTATATATGTATTTTTTAGTTTTTAATGTGAATGTTAAATGGATGTATTCGTATTCAATTTTCAATATTTTTCTCTATTGGTTCCAGATCCATATTAGACAAAAACGTGGACTATCCGAAAGTTTTCATATCCGTGTAGGATAACGTACTGATGAAACCATCTAAAACAATGTTGATGACTAATTACTAATTACAAAATGATGTTAATTTAATATTGTTACCTAAAAATGAAGTACATCATCTAAACTATTAAAAATATCTAATGTGTAATTATGTTAGTCTAACATTACTAGTGATGTACAATAATAAAATTTATTATTTTTAATATGATTGTTCATGTTATTTTAGATATATTATATTGTTTTTAAAGAATAAATCATATTTATAAGTATTACTCCCTCCGTCCAGGTTTGATATGCGCCTAACTGTGTAACGCAGAGACCAAGGAGAACTTTAATTCCCCTCTGTGATGCATCAACAAACGAGCCAGCGAGCCAAGCAACTCATGACACGATTGGCTCCAACTGGGAATACACATATTACTCATGGACACTTTTTATTTTGTTATACGCAGATCACATCAGAACCGAGGGAGTAATGTACTTATTTTAATTTTAAATGATATATATTTATGAACAAATATATTTTTGATGTATTTAATTACTTTAATTTTTACTAATAAATATATTACTTTATATAAGGCATTTTATTCTTAATTTACTCACTACTAATAACATATTTTTTATGCCAACTATAAAATCATTGGTTATGCAAATCTATCCATTTTGGACGTTAGGGAGGGTTGACTCCTTTTGCGTGGCGTCGTCTGCGTTAGTTCCTAACATTTTTTGATCTGCGGCCTGTTCGTTTGGCTGATGGCTGGTGGCTGGTGCTGATTTGTTCTGAGAGAGAAGTACTGCTGGCTGGTTGCTGGTGGCTGATTTGTTCTGAGAGAAAAGTACTGCTGGCTGGTGGCTGATAAGCCAAGCGAACAGGGCGCTGCTTGACACTGACAGTTTCCAATTGGCAACAATCATATCACCCCCCTCACGTACGGCCACACTGTCTGCATGATCCGACTAATGTTAGGAGCCGAGCCGTCAGGTCGATTTG
Source organism: Cenchrus fungigraminus (assembly GCA_036936925.1). Classification (NCBI taxonomy): domain Eukaryota; kingdom Viridiplantae; phylum Streptophyta; class Magnoliopsida; order Poales; family Poaceae; genus Cenchrus; species Cenchrus fungigraminus. The sequence goes on along the minus strand of CM072774.1, from coordinate 23,435,161 downwards.
CGAATTTTTTTCTACGATTTTCCGAAAATAAATAGCCGTTTCAAACTTTATCAAAACTAGCCTCGAACCGCCGTTTGAAACGGTGGCAGGAACTTGCCGCCGGTTCAAACGGCGGCAGGTCCTGTAACCGCCGTTTGAAACGGCGGTAGTGACGTGGCCCTAGAGCGCGGCAACCAGTCGCCATGTGAAAAGGCGGTTCGCGCAGCCGCCAGAGGATAGGGTAGTTGACCGCCCAACCGCCGTTTGACAGGGCGGCAGGTCCAACCGCCCTTTGGGCCGGCGGCTACGAAGGCCTACCGCCGTTACATATGGCGGTAGGTGTCCCACCTCCTATAAAAGCAACAGCACCCCGGGGTGGAGCTCCTAGGAGCATCAGACGCAGTTCTCTGGTAGAGGAGGAGGTGACCACATCAAAGCTCTTCCGTTCCACTAGTAATATTCTTAGAACTTCTAAAAATATATTAGAAATTTAGAAAATAGTTTAGAAATTCAGAAAATAGTTTAGAAATACTAGAACTAGCGTAGAAATTTAGAAAATGGTTTAAAAATACTAGAATTAGTGTAGAAATTCTGAAAATACTTTAGAACTTCAAAAAAAAGTATAGAAATTTAGAAAATAGTTTAGAAATACTAGATTTAGTGTAGAAATTTAGAAAATAGTTTAGAAATTCAGAAAATAGTTTAGAAATAGTAGAATTAGCGTAGAAATTCAGAAAATAGTAGAATTAGCGTAGAAGTTCAGAAAATAGTTTAGAAATTCAGAAAATAGTTTAGAAATAGTTTAGACATTTAGAAAATAGTTTAGAAATAGTAGAATTAGTGTAGAAATTCAGAAAATAGTTTAGAAATTTAGAAAAATAGTTTAGAATTACTAGAATTAGCGTAGAAATTCAGAAAATAGATTAGAAATAGCGTAGAAATTCTGAAAATAGTTTAGAAAATCCTAAAATAGTATAGAAATACTACAATTACCGTAGAAATTCAGGAAATAGTACTATTAGTAGTTAATTTAGAAACACCTTATTGCTTACAACTACTTTAATTTACTGTGGCTTCTCGCAATGGGTGGATCCCCCAGCCATTGACCCCTATCAGGATTACATCAACTACCTCCACGACATCGTCATCTACAACCTGAAGCGGCGCCTGGACGAAGCACTTGCTTCCCTAGATCGTCTTGCCGACAACCAGTGCTGCCCTTGTGCGACTTGCACTTGTGAATGCCACGCGAAGATGAGAGATTGGTCCCCTCCTTCTTCACCTCCGCCACCACCACCGGGGTACTACATGTCGTCTCAGCAGTCCTCAGGCGCCGGCTCCTTGCTCTCCGACCGGTTCGCGTACAACTAGTTTACGGATGTAATCCAGTATCTAAATTCCCTAAGGCATGTTAGGATTAGAGTTGTGCGTGTATGCCATTGCAATTTCGTCGGTGATTTATCTTTAATTTAAATGATGTCATTTCCATTTCATAAAAAAAACTTACCGCCGTTTTGCGCGGCGGTAGGCCCTGAGCTACCGCCACGGGATCTGGCGGTTGACCGCCAACCCCCAACCGCCATCGGCGACTACCTGCCGCCCGCTACCTTAAGAGCAACCACCGTAGTGTTTGGCGGCTAGGGTTGCCGCCATTTGGACGGGCGGCAGGACCTGTCGCCGTTTGAAACGGCGGTTACAGGACCTGTCGCCGTTTGAAAACGGCGGCAAGTTCCTGCCGCCATTTCAAACGGCGGTTCGAGGCTAGTTTTGATAAAGTTTGAATCGACTATTTATTTTCAAAAAATCGTAGAAAAAAATAAAAAAACATGAATTGTAGAACAGTGTGTGTTAGCAAGGCTTCAACATTTCATTCAGGGCTTGGGCTGGGCACTGTGTGTGAGAGATACTTTCAGCCTGCTGATCAGCGGCCCACCCATTGTGACATGGGCTGGACAGGGCGGAGTCGCCCGCCCCACAAAATCTTACTGGGCTCACTTGCTACACGCGCAGGTAGAAGCTTCTTCTTCTTCTTTTTTTTAAGTACAATCTTCCATTTTTTAAGCAATGAACCACCGCCACATTGGTGACTTAGATCATACTAGCAATGACATATTATTTATTTAGTAGTGTAGTTTGTTCTTACTTTGGGTCTAACATTGCCGAATGGCGTGATCGGGTCATGCTCGTAGTTCACGCACATGAAGAACCTCATCCCGTAGATGTACCCGAGAACGTTGCACTTGACAAGCTTACAGTTGTAACCACAGTAGCACATAGGAGTGTGGATCCCTTTTGGCACCACAACCTTGTCCTTACTCTTGGTGAGCAACTCCAAGTCCAACTCAGGACACGAGGAAGCCATTGCAAACCTACAAAAAAGATATCTTGGCCTGCCACTATCACTTGGGAGACTGAAAAAAGTAGATTTTCAGCCACTGTCGGACAAGGCCAATTCCAAGTTTGCAAACTGGCTAGGGAAATTGCTCACAGCCGCGGGGAGGGCGACACTCGTCAAATCAGTTCTCTCATCTCAACCGGTCTACTACCTGTCTGCTCTGAACGCCCCAGCTGAAACCATCGAAGAAATTGACAGGAGACGCAAAAGGTTCCTCTGGACCGGTACTGACCAAATCGCGGGCGGAAAATGCAAGGTTGCTTGGTCTAAGGCATGTCGTCCAACCCGTCTAGGAGGACTAGGGATTCTCGACCTCAAAAAATTTGCACGCGCACTCCGGCTACGCTGGCTCTGGCAAGAGTGGAAGTCTCCGGAAAAACCATGGGTCGGTATGCCCATTCCTTGCACGGAGGAAGACCGACATCTTTTAATGCCGCCACCACCATTACTATTGGCAATGGGGAAACGACACGATTATGGGAATCTGCTTGGTTGCAAGGACTTTCACCAAAGCAGATCGCGCCGTCCGTCTATGCTATCTCGAAGAAGAAAAAAAGAACCGTTGCTAACGCCACAACAAATGACATGTTGGTCCACGATATTGATATTTTTGCACATACGATCAGCTCCACAAATCCATGAGTTCATCACTCTATGGGACCGCTTGCGAGGGCTGCAGCTTTCCCCTGAGTCGCCTGATTCTATCGCCCGGAATTTTACGAAGCATGGACAATACACAGTTGCTTCGGCCTACGAGGCCCAGTTCACAGGGGTGCCAAGTTCGCCCATGGAACAACTAATTTGGCGAGTGTGGGCACCACCGAAATGCAGATTCTTTTCTTGGCTTGCGTTCCAAAACCGGCTTTGGACTGCTGATCGACTAATTACGCGCGGACGGCCAAACCAAAAAGTCTACATGCTTTGTCGTTGCACCGACGAGACCAGCTTGCACCTTTTCACCCAATGCTAGTACGGCCTGACCGTCTGGCAAAGTATCTTCAACTGGATTGCACCACATGTGCCGCCAAAACCTGACTGGTCCGCCTTCACGTCCTTACAAGACTGGTGGACAACGGTAGGAAATATGCCCGGAGCACCTCTGAAGGGATGGCGCTCCCTGATAATCCTTGTGTGCTGGGAGCTTTGGAAGGAACAGAATGCTAGGATCTTTCAACGATCTTTTATGCAGAGGGGTTATCTGGTCAGAAAAATCAAGGAGGAAGCAAGATGCTAGGTTTTGGCAGGAGCCAAACATTTGAGAGAAATCACCAATTTTGAGGACTAATTGTATAGCTTTGTTGTTTTTTTCTTAGGCCTAGGCCTTGTTTCACCTTCTCTATTAATTAATACAAAGTCGGCAATCTTTGCCGAGTTTACGTTTCAAAAAAAAATTGACATGGCCCTAATGCAATGTTTCCTCTTATCACATAATTTATTTCACAGACACCATTTTTTTATTGGAATCCTTCTTCCAGGATAATGAGAGAATAAATTGATGCCATAAATAGCTTCCAGTTAATTCATACTCTAATTCTTGATCATCACCATCTCGGATAGGAGATCAATTGAAAGGTTCGGGTTGTTGTTTCTGCTCTGTCACTGCTGCGCATGCTATGTTAGGCTCACTAGCGGTTGGGGCGCGCCCTGCGCGCCGGCCCAGAAAAACGAACCAATGTGCTTCTCATTTGCATTTGTTACCGTGGGCTTGTAACCGTTGGCCCAATTGCGTGTTCTCCCGGATGGTCCTTCGCGGCTCGGCGGTGTTGTTTTTTCGATTAGGGTTCGTAGCAGGAGATGCAGCATTTGAGCCCTTGCTTTACAGGCAATGCTGATCCTAGAAAAAGTGTAAAAAAATAGTAGTAGAAATTATGTCACTTCACCACACTGCTACAGTTCAGGCACTTGTAACTGTGTATGCAGACATGTACCTGCGCATAGTGATAACTCAAGTTGGAGGTCGTGATCATTCCTTCAGATAGCAATATATGATATCATACCCATTCAATTGGCTCATGGTCTGAAAAGTCAATTCAGATAACCAAGTTCTCATACACTCAATTAAACTCAAGTTCTACACGAATCTAGTGAAAAGTGAGTTGATTCATTCTAGCTTTCTAGGGAAACACACTACCACAGATCACACATACAGTTTGATGAGAGTACATTTAACAGTTGTTCAACACAGTCCAAAGAACATACATGCTCTCACTGGCTTTCTACCACTCTCTACAAAGTCACAACACCATTGCAGATGCAATGTAAGTTTAGAACACTGGCAATATACATCTGAGGCCTGGGGCTCATGATTCATCCAAGGTTTCATAAAATGACTTCAAAAGACATCCGCATAACACGTTTGTCTGACAACAGCTGATTTGCTCTTATTCTGCGAGTGCAGCAGAAAGAAAACATATAAGAATGTATAAAATATTAAGCAGATTCATCAAAGGAGATTTCATTCAAAAAAGAGTATTCACCTAAGATGCAAGCTTCTTATGTGTTCCTCGCACACATTGTTTTCTTCAATTTGACCTATATGAAACACTCCTTGGCTAAATAATTACCAATATTACTTTTATGAATTGGACCAGGTGACTAATGACATTGCCACATTTATTCCACAACTGGGACAAAAAACAAAAGAACAATCCTAAATCCTGAACATGTTAGTGAGAGACCAAGGGTTCTTCGTTCATTGGATTGCATGCTTCCTTAGGCATTACAAAATGGATGTACAAATGCAATGTTTAGAATGTAGCATAGGCACTAAGTAATTCACAAAGAAAAAACTGTGACTTTACTCATGAACCATCCGACAACAAATTGACATGCTTATGAACCATAATCTTTTCATATACTCTGCTGTACTGTTAAGTAAACATGGTTATGAACGAAGCAATAAAAGAAGATGACTGGAATGTCTAATGCCTCACTATATTAGAAGAAAAATAATCTATCTAAGAAAACAAATTAGAGATACATCTATTAAAACACATCAGCTCTATGATTGAGTACCTCACTAATGACAACGTGCAGGAAAGCAGGACAGATGAAAACTGCAAATTTGGCGTTCAGGTAGACAGTGTGGCCACATAGCAACTCTAGCACTGACTTTTATAGGTTCCTTAAGGCCTCAGCTTTAAGGTTGATATGGGACAGCCTTCAACTTGCCCTTGTCAATGTCGTGCAACAAAGGAGTGAAGATTTGCCGAGCAGCCTGAGACCAACAGGCATAGTGTTAGAGTGACATAGAATCAGAAGAGTTCATGAAGCTAAAAGACTCCATATGAAACCATAAAGACAAAAATATGAAAGGTGGCACAAACCTTTAATTTGCCTCTACAAACAAAGTGTTGTTGGTCTCTTCATATTTTACAGAAACATGGATATTGATCAGATGATTTGTGCAATAAAGAGAAGCGTCACTTTACATAGAAGAAAGCATTGCAATGTCACGACACGTAAGAATCCAAAATGAGGTATTCATATGCCTCAGGAATTTTGACATTTTAGTAGTCCAACCCATATGACAAATTAAACTCACTTTGTTCTGTAGCCATTTATAACCCAGTTTTTTTTAACCTGCAGTGATTCAATTGTCAAGGAGTATACATTCCGTTGCACATTCAAATCCTTGAGATTTCCTTTGTTTCCAAGAAAACATCAGCACTTACAATTAGTTTCACAGACATAGCTTCTGATGGCTGGAGGCATATGCCAATCTCATTTCTTCCTTGTGTCTCACATTCAGCAATCACCAGGTTATACTTATATTCAGTTAAACTATAAGATCCATTGCAAAACCAAATAAAATAGCCATCGCAAAAGAATCCAACTCATGGAAGACCATCTAACTGACCTTCTCATTGTTGCTGCCAAGGATGATTTAATAGACGAATCAGAATTGAGATGGTAGCAAACATCATTCAGAACATGAGGCTAGAACATCAGATTAACCTGTTCCGTGCAATGTCAGCTACATGATCAGCAGCTGCAGCAGTTTCTGCTATAACATTTGGGTTCTCTACGCGATCTGCCTGCACAATGGAAACAAAAAAGAAGATGAAAGGTTGTAATATGGCCTCAGCAAAAGTAGATATACACGATAAAATGAACATCAGGAGCTCAAGAGCCCTGAACTGCTCAAGAGCCCCGGCTGAAATCTACTCAATCTTGCTGTGCACATCAAGCATCCTGCACATAGTTAACTTGAAGAAGCATATCACGAATCAATGCACATAATTTGGATCAAGCACAGAACAATCGGAATTGTTGTACCTATCAAAGAATTTTTCGATCTCAGGAATCTCTTCATTGATGTACCATTTGCATGCAGATCTTCAGCTATTTTAGTGAAAGAGAGAGGGAAAACTGTAAGCAAATCAAAGTCTACTAATCATTGATAGGCATCAACACACACAGAATAGACCCACCTTTGTATGACTTAAGCAGCATTCCAACAAAAATAGCAACACCTAAAAGGCAACGGGCCATACCGCGCAAATCCGGCGACATAAGCGAGGGGGAGTGGCGGCCGTCGCGCCTGTCATTCTGCTCGAGTACAGAGGGGAGGAGGGGCACGCGAGAGCAGGTGAGGCATTGAGGGGGAGGGGGACTCGGGGGAGGGCGTGACTAGCGGCAGGCAGCGAGCGCGCAGGGAGCGGCGACGCGGCACGGCCGTCCGCGCGGGCCCCGGGGCGCATCGTGCGGCCGCGAGGCGCGGGGGCGACGTGGCACCCCTCCTCGGCCGCGCAAGCGTTCCATCCTTAGTGATGTTAGATGTTCTTTCTCCATGTAGCAAACAATAATGTATTAATCAGTAATGCGATTGTGCAAATTCGTTTTTAATTTTTTTATGGCTGAGAAACACCTATCAACTGTAGTGTTAGCAATAACATGCAACACTTGTACAAGCTTGCTGATATATCATCCAATCATGAATTTGTTTTCCTTAATCCGTGATCATCTCATTTAATTTCTTCTTCCCAAGTGATATTATCCAAACATGAATTTTGGGTATTGTTGCATTGGCACTTGGCACAATCTTCCAGCTCTGGCACTTTTCGTTTGGAAATTCATCCTATCAATTAAAGGACATTAGTACTCAATTCAAGATCCTGTAAATAAGTAGCTACTTTTACCATTTGCTACTTGCCTATAAGAATAAAAGAACGTGAAGTAAAACAGTGGCGGACCCAAAGAGGCGCTAGCGAGGGCACATGCCCTCACTCGGTTTCTATTGTTTCCCAAAATATCACCAACTACCCGTCACATCAATCTCCGGACACTAATTAAGAGTATTAAATGTATATTAATGACAAAACCCATTCCACAACCCCTACCTTAAGTTTCGAGACAAATCCAACGAGCCCAATTATGCCATAATTAGACAACGTCGTGCTACAGTAACCAATCTCTAAATGACGGACGAATTAGACTTAATGGATTTGTCTCGTAATTTCTGGTCCATTCGTGTAATTATTTTTGTAATTAGTCTATGTTCAATACTCCTAATAGATCTTGAAAGAGGGCCCAAAAATTTCTCCTCACGAACTAATGCCCTCATTAAATTTAAATTAGTGCCTCCAATGACCTAATTCAACCTCTCTCTTTATAAGTGCGACCATTCTAGTTTATTATTCTGAGTCCGCCCCCAAAGTAAAGGGCTGACATGTCATACATCCTTCAACTCCAAAGTTCCCTCTGATTGCAATCACTCCAGCCTCTCCAATGCTTTTATTAGCCATCCTATATATGCTACAGAGAATAACCAATTAAGGTTATCAACTCTATATCTAACAGAAAAGTTTGATTGAGAAAGAAATAGGAAACTTGAAGAAGCACTGGAACCTGACATAACAGCGAGACACTGAGTTGGTGATGGCGTGGCCGTCTTGTGGCAGCAGCACCGTGCCGAGACAGCCAGCGAGGGTGGAGGCCACTACTGTAGCCTGCGGCTAGCCACCCTCTAGACAACCAGCGACGACAGTTGGTGAAGGCACCAAGCGATATGACAGCGAATCTTGGAGACACAAAACCGTAAAAACCGGAGAGATACCGTGCTCAGTAAACCGCATATAGCTGTACACAATACAAGCCACTAGAGGAGGATGATATGTTTCCTTTTGTTAATGAGCTGCTAATGGGATGCCAAAGCTGTTGCCAGCGCTGAGGGTGTGCATTTGCACCCTCAAGTTTTGCCTCTGCCGGATGCACTTTTCAGATCTCAGTCGTTGAGCACCTCTTAGATCTTCGCCGCCTTCACCCCGCCTGTACCTCTCAGATCTCCGCCGCATCCACCCCGCCCGAACCTCTTAGATCTCCACCGCCTCCACCCCACCGTACCTCTCTGATCTCCGCCGCCTTCACCCCGCCTGCAACTCTCAGATCTCCACCGCCTCGCCTGAACCTCTCATATCTCCGCCACTGAACGCCGCCTCCAGCGCCTGCATGACCGACTCCCACACTGAACTTGTCCGAAACTACTAGTGACAACCTCGACCGGCAGCGTTCCGCCACATCATCACCCCGCCCGTGCACCGCCACTCAACGCTAAGGAATTAGAAGACAACATCCCACGGGACTGAAACTCCCCCACCTGCAACATTGATGACAGCGGCGCTGCATCTTCAATAATAATGGCAGAAGAGGTAAAAGTGTTCCTCCTCTTTTTGTTTTTTATTTATAAGGAAAAGCTATTGTCTCGGGGATGATCAATCACAATTGGTGTTGTTCCTGTTGATAGTTTGTCTTTGTTCTTCTAGTTGGTTGTCTATTTTATTTCAGTTTTTTAGCATTAAAAAAGATCCAATTTGCTAACCACTGCAGGTGCTTATGTGATTCAATTTTTTTTGGAAAGGAAGGTGCAACATTATTACTACCATAAGTGTAAAATTTATCAGTGTTACTTCTTGCATTATACCACTCAATAGGTCTTAGACATGCAAATGGATTGCTAATGGGAAGATATTGAAGGTTCAACAACTACCCACCCACAAAGATTTAATGCCTAGAAATAGAACGAACTAACTCAATTATTGATTTACTTTGTCAGGAAATGCATGGTAAAATACTTTCCCCACTATTTACAGTGGAGATTTTATATTAGTTGGTAGCTCTGTGCTATGAAAATTTGGATTCTTCACAAATTTAAAAGAAACTTAATGCAGCTAAAGCTATATCTGGCTCATATATGTAAGCTGAAGAGAATAAATGTGGTAACACGCCATAGTTCGCGGTTCACGCCATTGACTACCTGCTGGTCATAGTATTGAATTGCATCATCATGCAACATCAACATGATACATGTAACAGTTACATGTTAAGAATCCAACCCATTATAGGGAAGAACAGAGTTTGATGCACAAAGGGGTATCGGAGACTATGGAGAACATCATCACCAATGCTGGTGGTGAGAGGTCGAGAACACCCTAGTCCGATCTTTGATGCCTTTGGCATTTATAGGTCAGTTGGGATGTCTTCAAGACGAAGTATATTTGCATAAAACCCCTAGGGTGATCTCATTTGGGCTGTTGAGTAGGTTTGATTTGGGCCTGGACTGATCGACCTAGACCCCTTTGGACCATACGAAAGTTATAGATCATATTCATCCATGGCCTGTGCGAATGCTACTACTTCTATAGCATTCCGATCCAATATTTGTGTTTGTGGCTTCCAATACCCAAAGTCCTAGCTCAAATCCATCTTATACAAAAACCCTACATTAATGATTTTTCAATCAAAGACAAAGGAATAGGCTTTTTCATATGAGCATTACTGCCTAATGCTTGATCTAAGATCTGCTCTAGGCTATTGAAATTATTGTATAATACCTAAATTTTTCCAAAACACCCAAAGGGGTAGATAGTAGGCCCCCGAGAGCACTTGTGGCATAAACCACCAAGGAGGATATCCAAACTTCCCTCATTGTAGAGCCAATTCTAGATTCAAGACCAGTAATTGAATGTCTTAGATCGGATGCTACGAATCGTTTTATCCATTGTTTGAATTGTGATGTTCTTCTCATTATTCCATAGTTGACCACAAAGTTTGGGTGTAAGGACTACTCGGGAACACGACATACTCCATGAGGGTCAAGCTTGTCCCCATGAAAGTGTGTTTTGGGTGCTGGCTTAAGCTAAAGGGTCTACGTACATGCTGGAAAAGGAGGTGCTATGATGGATATGTATTTTACCGTCGAAAGGAATGGTAAACATTTCACTTTGAGATTCGAGGGGATACACCCAAAGGGGGCACTGAATTGGTTCACACAATGGTCTCTAACAAGGATGATGAAGGCTCAAGATTATGAACCCTTGAACTCATTGATATACCAAATTAGTCCGAGGCACAGGTGCCACAACCAATGAGTGCAACCTAGTTTGTTCACATGATCGATTCTTCAAAGATGAAGCTATCCACAACTCTGCAATCTGAAGGGGATCTTTTTTTTTACCGGAACAACAGGAGAGCCCCCTAGTGATATCTTTCCATTAAAGGAAAAGGATATGTACAAGTTACTCGACCATATGTCTAGAAAGAGACCCTGACTAAGCTGGTGCTACTTTATAGAGTATTACAAAACCACTGTTGTAAATCCTATTTGAGGGACAATTTAGCTCTGTGCAGGATCAGAGCAAACTCTTCTCTAAAAGATTGCTTCCACCTACCAAAGGATATACATGGACCATCAAAAACAATAGAGTTACGGTGTATCCAAATACACCAGCAAGCAATTATAGCAATTTCTCTGAAGTTCGCTGATCCAAAATGCTGAGCTACTCGAATAATCATTTCTGTCACCGATAGAGTTGAGTCCCAAGTGATATTCAGGAATTGCCAGCAATGTTGGGCAAAAGAGCAGGAAAAGAAAAGGTGTGGCAGGGTAGCCTCTTGCCCAGTTCCAACACGGAGGAGAAGTCAGCCAAGGCTTGACGCTTTCGCCGGAGAAGATTCTTGGTATTAAGATGATCACGAAGGAGCAGCTAGAAGAAAAACTTGTGTTTACTTTCCACACATGACTTCCACATCCATTTGAAAACTGGAGAAGTAGGCATGGAACCCTTTGGGACTTAGTATGCCTTCTTGAATCTTGATCACTAGGCATCATCATCATGATCACTAGGGGGAATGTTTGCATTTTGAACAAGAGTGCTCAAGGTTTGTAACTGACATTCAGCAATGACTGACAAAGGTGTTTGAAAGTTTTGATATGTAGTCCGGGACAAGAACCATTTTTCTTCTTGTTGGCAAAGGACTATAGCTGTGGGAAAGTCGAGCTTAACAGACCCAACCCCATAAGTCATTCCAAAACATAATCGGGTCTCCGTTGGACACTTTGCAGGTGGCTAATAATCTGAAGGAGTGGTAAGTGGTAAATAATCTTGGACAGAGGGCCTAGCAGTAGTACCAACTGTTGGCAATTGGAGCTGCCCAGCAGCTCCTACTACTGCCCAGGTGAGTTGTCAACTCCCTAATGGCCCAGCCAGAGGTAAAAGGAGAGAGCAGAGTGAGCACAACACATACACGCCACACCTAGTGCACAAGTGTTTTTTCTGCTGAACTGCTTTGCATTGCTGCCTTCTACCCTTTTGTAGAGGCCCAAAGTCAACTCTAGGTACAATAATTCATGAGTACTTCTATCTACTACTAGTAAACCTACTTGGGCATGCTTGCCCTGATACAATGAGTGCCTGCTGCCTTATACGGCTGGGCAGGGGCACTTGAGGAGTTCTAGCAACTCCATTGACCTTGCTAATGAGGGAATTTCAGCAGGGGCTAAGCAATTACTCAACACCAACAGGGAGGCCAGTTAAGAACTTAAGATAAGTAAAAGGCAAAGAAGCAACTTGACATCCTATCGAGGCAGCCAGATCATTAACTTTGCAGCATCCAACTTGAAGTTAACCTTACGCCCTGTTGATTTAGCAAAAGTTCCAAGAAAATGCAGCATCTGGTCTAAATCTGCTGGCATAATAATGAGAGTGTCATCTGCATATTGGATCGCTGGATAATCACCTCCAAAGTCAGGTCCCAAGAGATGAATAAGCTGACGCAAAGAGCATGCCTTGTTGATGATTGATTGAAGTAAATTAGCAGCCAGGACAAAAGGGAGGGGTTAAAGGGGGTCGCCTTGTCTAACACATCTTTTACATTTAAAAGGTCTGCCAGGTATTCCATTCAGAAGAACTGCCGAGGAGCCATCACATAATTTTCTGAATCCAGGAAATCCATTTGTCAGAGAAGCCTTTATGTTTAAACATTTCTAGGATCACCTGGTGTTTTACCTTGTCAAATGCCTTTTCAAAGTTGAGTTTCAGAAGTACTAGTTCCCTTTTGGACTTGTGGCATATATGAAGAAACTGAAAAGACCAAGCAAGGCAATCCTGAATTGTCCTGCCTTAGATGAACCCGTACTGGTTTGCATGTACAACCTTCAAGATAACTGACTGCAATCTGTTTGCAACTAGTTTTGTAAGAAGCTTCAAAGAGTAATTAAGGAGTGATATTGGTCTAAAGTATTTGACTGTCATGGGATTGTCTTTTTTTGGAGTAAGAGATATGAAAGAATATATTGATGCACTCCAGGTCAATATTGCACACATAGAAAGCTGCACATACCTATAAAAGTCTTCAACAATGACCAACATTTCTTCATAAAAAAGGCCATTGAATCCATCTGGCCTAGGGCCATGATCTGAGGGCATGTCCTTACTGCTTGATCAATTTCTTCCTAGGAGAAGGGAGTGTCAAGAATGGGCAAATTAACAGCTTCAATCAGACTGGAAAGATCAAAGTGGAGTGAGTCAAATTTAGAAACACCAAGCCTATCTTAAAAGTAGACCAAAGAAGGCCAGCTTTTAAATTGTGATCTGAGACCATGGTACCATCTTCCAATTGTAGCTGGGTAATCAAATTTCTTCGGTGAGAAATAGTAGCAATAGTTTGGAAGAGATGGGAATTTTCATCACCAAATTTGACCCACCGAATAGATGCTCTTTGCTCTAATATAATGTTTTGGCTTCCAGCAACTTGACCAAGGAGATCTTGAAGACGTCACTTGAGCAAACCTGTGAGCTTTCGTTGAAGTTTCAAAGAATTCTGTCACGTCATTTGACTATGAAGCGTTCATGGGATATGACCCCCGGGTATCCTTAGTATGGACCTAAATAGCTTCCCAACATGATACAATGGCCAAACAAAACCAGTTGGATGGTATACAAAATAAGTTGGCATGTACTGAAAGGCATTTAGAGATATGGATGGACTAGTTGGTAAATAGGAAAGATGTAGTTCTAATAAAAAAGGTCTTCTCTATCATAATTTTGTAGAATTTAGATTTAGAATCGACTTGTAACCCTATCTAGATGATGATCCATCATGCACCATACAATATAATCCATCAAATATATGATGTAGGGTATTATGCTATTTAGGAAATCTGAAGCTATCTAAATCTTGCGTCCATTTGCATCTTGCTTTAGACATGATGAACACCTCCGAACAATCTACGACCTTGGGCACACCCCTATTTGGACTAAACCAACAATATGCTTGACTTTGCTGGTTTCATATCAATAACTAGTGTCTAAATATTTTTTCATTATTGTCGGCCTAATATACTTTGAGTAATCATCAATTGATGTGGTGCTTGCAACCTTAGAAACTATATATCAACAATATGAAAATATGGCCAAAAATTTTGAGATTTATCTGTGGGGCATGTCTACATATATAATTTCATAATTAATCTTTTTGCAATTCTATGCAGCAGGGCAATGCGTGTGATGTGTGCGAGGATATTGGTGCCAAACACCTCCAAGTATGTCGCAAAGACAACGAAGGATCTAGTAGACCCCAGTATGCATTCTTTTCACCATAATGATTTTTATTAAATAAATATATGCTATGGACAGACTTGGAATAGAATGTTACTAGGCCTAAATGTTTTTTAATTCTTTGTCTATAAATTATCACTTTGTCAAGAAAATATGGCCTGCACCTTTGTTCTGTTTTGTTAATTCTAGATCTATGATATGATTGTTACTGGGCACAGTACAAAATAATTTATTTCCTTATGGAAAATCTATCACAAATCACATAAAGTGTGCTATCTTCTGTCATTTGATTGTGTTCGTATGACTTTGCTTTATCATCCTCAAGAGTGTGAAAGGCATGGATCTTCGATAAACTTGTCACATCTAGGTTCATGAACTTTCAAATGCATACTAGGATCTGTTAACCTGTTTAAATATGCCATCTTGGTCCAAAGTGCCTAAAATGCTGCTAAGATTCATACTTGTCAATGTGTGATAACTACATCGACGTGAGTGACACACATCAGCAATTCTGTGGGTATTATGAGAACTTTGGATCTAAATGCCATATTTAACAAGTTTGAGGACCTAAATATGCATTTTCGAAATTCATAGACCTAAATGACACTCCATGACAGGTTTAAGGACCACCCAGACATTTCAATTAAATGTTTAAATGTATTTCAAGAGAGAACAAAATCGTAGTTAACCTTTTCTTATTATAATTTCACAATGTGTAGGTACTTTTTGGACAAAGCTGATTATGTTGCATCAGAAGCAGTCTCACTATGTTATGAATGCCAACAAAGGCAAGATGAAGTAGTGCCTAGCCCCATGATTGTGTGCTGCTTGGGGCACAAGTTAGGAGGTGTTGATATTCTAGAAGCAATGCCAAATTCAGGTCCCAAAGCAAGGAAAAGGCCGCGACAAAATCATTGTAAGTATCCTGTAGTAAAATTCCTTTTCCTTCTGATATTCTGTTCAATTGAGCATGTATTGCTGTTATGAATCCTTCCTACTTTTATAACTTTTGCCAACCCATCTGCTGAGGAGGGTGGCCTCTGAAAGTCCAGCCCTGCCGCAATAGAACCTCACACAATGAACTTGTTTGGGGTGACAAATGCAGGGACGCAGAGAGCTCAGCAGCCGAACCAAGTGATGCCTATCGCAGCCAATCTTGCAATGCCAGAAGAGATGGAGTCAGCAGAGGATTATGACGGAGGTGACAGTGCTGGAGATGGAGCAGGACGGAATCCTTGCAGCGATCGCCAGAATCTGCGTGAGGAAGGTGGCCGTGGACAGTCCAGCTCAGTCCCAGCAGAACGTCCTACAATAAGACTGTTTGGGGTGACCATTTCGACGGGCCCTCCTCAGCCAGATGTGGTAGCTTCAGATGGCATTGGCCGCACCTGATGTCGAAGCTACTAGAAACATGGAAGTCCATGGCAACCGAGCCGTGCCATGCCAGCTGCTGAGGTTGAAGCCAGCGACATGGAAGTTGTAGCTGTGAACCTTTGCTCCCAAGGATTTCGGGCCAATTTGATCTGAAAACCGTATTTTGGAACCAACAGCACGCAAAAGCAGCTGTCACAGCGCCTCTGTGTCGACACCGGTCAGACCGGTCGCCGGGAGATTCCGGCGGTAGACCTAGAACGCAGGCTCGGGAGGGACCCGTCGGAGCTAGCGCACGTAGGGTTGCTCTAGGGTCGGCAAGACCACCTAGAACGCCTTCACACGTCGCGGAGACGAAGGAAGAACAGTAGATGAGATTGGAAAAGCTAGCGTTTGGAGATAAAAGTAAATACGAGACAAATAAAGGTAAATAGATTTGATCGATTGGATGATGAACTCAATCGGCCGCGACCCCTCATATTTATTGGGGTGAGAGGACTTGCCCTGCAAGGAAATCCTTTTACAAGTCTAATTCTATCAGGACTCCTTGTTGTAACTCGGACACGGGGGGCACCGGTCTGACCGGTTAGGCACACCGGTCTGACCGGTGTGGCGTGCCGGACCGGCTACAGGAACTAAGACCGGTCAGACCATTGTGGGGGACCGGTCAGACCGGTCTGTCCGGCCTGGTCGGCTAGGTGCCAATTTTGAGTGTCAACATATGCCCCTTGTTTTTTGGCAAAGGATACGTGCTAAAAAATACTTTTCTAATCTAAAAACACTTAGGACGATGTTTAACAAAACAACGGCCGTATATATATTTTACTCAAGTCGAGGATGACGCCTGCTTCGGTCTCCACTCCTTCCGGGTCCGTGTTGACTTGGCTGGCTTCTCTTCAATCTGCTGCTCCATTGCTCCTCGCTTGCGTAACCTTTGCAACCTCCTTTTTTGAGTATGGGACAAGCCTGAGGGACACCACCTCGGCTGCATCTCCTTAGCATTTTGCTTGTTACTATTCTCACCTTGCTTAATAGTAGTACACACATTATTTTTGACCAGATTGCTATTGTAAACAGTCGGCCTTTGTAACACATTATAATTTGAGTATGCAATAGGATATTGAATCATATATGAATTCATGTACATACTACTATAATCAGCAGGTGAATAATAGCAAGGATAATACCAAGACGATGGCATAACAGATCCAACAAAAGGATATTGTGAAAAGTTACCTCGTTGGTGATGAATACCTTTATGTCTTGGTGGTGCTTTTACGCCCTTAGCACCGATTGGCTGATTACTTCGATCTTTAGTAGCTCCTTCCCTCTTATATTTGGCCAAGAGCTCATTAAAACTCGGCCTTGCTTTTTCTTGAGCTTGGAGCTTTTTGAACCTTTTTGGAGGCACCGGTCAGACCGGCCTGAGGCACCGGTCTGGACACCGGTCAGACCGGTCAATGCAGTACCGGTCGTCTTGATCTTGTCTTGCCCCCCAAGTGTTGAAGTCGTTGAAACCTTGGGGATCACCTCCAGAGGCTGCCTCTCGCTGCGTCTTTGCTCTCCAATGATTACATTCTTCCCTTTAGTGTTTTCGGCTTGATCCGGCCGAATAAGCACCTTAGGATTTGACAACTCAAGAGTATTAACAGAAGCACTATTAGGGAAAGGATTTTCGTCGACTTGCATCTTATGGAATTTCAAACGACCTTCATTAATGGCCAATTGTATTTGTCGACGAAAAGTATTGCAATCATTGGTAGCATGAGAAAAAGAATTATGAAATTTACAATATGCACGTCTTTTTAATTGATCAAGAGGTGGTATAGCGTGAGACATTTTAATTTTACCCGAATTAAATAACTCATCAAATATTTTATCACACTTAGCCACATCAAAAGAAAATTTCATCTCATCCCGACTCTTATGAGCCGGCTTAAGAGAAGCACAAGTGTTTGCTTTATCATTAGGTAACCAAGTAAATTCAGCAGCACACACTTCTTTACTCTCATCGTCCGATGATTCATAATCTAGCATATGTATATTAGGACGATCAGATTTGAGCCGAATATCTTTGCTTCGGCTTTCATGAGCTAAAGCTCTTACTAAGACTTGGGCAACATCAATAAATTCATGACCCTCTAATTTTTCTTTAATATGGGATCGCAAATCATTAAAAGCTAATTCAACAAGATCCCTTTCGGAGATAACAAGATTATAACAACGGTTTTTGGTTTCTCTAAACCTCCTAATGTAACTAGTAACAAGTTCATCATGCTTTTGCTTAACCGATGTTAAATGACTTAACCTTGACTCATTATCTCCGCTATAAAAGTGGTCATGAAATTTTTGTTCTAATTGTTCCCAAGTACGAATAGAGTTAACAGGTAATGAAGCAAACCATGAAAAAGCATTACCAGTTAAAGATAAAGAAAATAAACGCACTCTTATTTCCTCTATGGCACTAGCTTCTCCTAGTTGAGCAAGATATTGACTAACATGCTCCCATGTAGTTTTGCTATCATCCCCATTAAACTTCACAAATCTAGGACAACGCCAACCAATAGGATAGGGAACCGAATCAAAACTAGAAGGATACGGTTTTCGATATGAAAGATTTTTATTTTTCACTTCTATCCTGTAGTCATCTTTCATTTGTTTAGCAAGATTAACATTAAATCTATCGATGACTTCCTGGATGGTGGTTGGCATTGGCGTAGTAGAAGCATTCGATTGCCCCACATTCGGCTGTGTGTCTGAGCCAGAAGTATTGTGTTGCAAACGGCTATTAATTTGGGGATTAGGTGCGTAACCATACCCAATGTCTGTCTCAAACGGAACCATAATTGGAATACCTTGAGCTACTGAAGTATTCCCACCGGATTGGCCAGAAGCGGCCTGAACAGGAGGAATAGTAACTATAGGTTCCAGAGACGAGGGAAAAGGCACCATAGCGCTGGCACCGGTCTGACCGGTCAGACCCATCAGTCTGACCAGTCTGTTCTGACCAAACGACGGCGGTGGTGTTTGTCCCGCAAAATAATTTAACGGTATACCATACTGAGGATTAATCGTTTGTGTAGCCGATGAATTAATAGATGGGGTCTGAGGTGTCACAGTTTTAGAACCAGATGCAACATTATCATCACCCTCTACCCGTTTACCGAGACTCTTATCTACCATGTTTTTCATATTTTCAATCATTGATAAACGAAAGCTATCCATCACGGTAGTAAGATCATTAACGGTAACAAAAGAGGATGGAGATGATGATGTGCTCACATTGGGTGGTACCTCAGGCGGTGGAGTGTCGAAGGTGATGTCCTTGATCTTCTTCACCTTGCCTTTGCGATTCTTCTTGAAGTGCGACAAGTAGTGAAGCCGATCCTCTTCAGCCTTCTTCTTCATGCGCTCTTCTAATTCTTGGCGATCTCGTTCGGCCTTTTGCTTCATGAAGTCCTCCATGGCTTGACGATCTTCAGGTGAGAGCTCTTCATCCGTGAAGTCGACGATGTTGTTTTTGTCTAGCTCACACCGAGACATGTCGCCGGAGTTAGATAGATCGGTTAGGATAGCCAGATCTTCGCTCCCCAGCGCAGTCGCCAATCTGTTGGCGCAGGTTTGCGGCCAACAGCACGTAGCACCAGTCTGACCGGTGCGCAAAGGTTTGACCGGTGACCCACACTGGTCTGACCGGTGCTACGTGCTGTTGGCCGCAAACCTGCGCCAACAAGTACGTTTTGTCTTCCATATATGACAGAGGACTTCTTTTTTTAATTCCCGCCGTTGTCTTTTTAACTTGTAGTAGTAATAAGTTGGGACTAAAAATCTATAGCAGAGCATGATGAGAACCTGAGGGAGTCCATGACTCCATGGCAAGAATAGACTAAAAAAATTCCAACGAAAATCGTCCTAAAATTTATTGGGTGACTCTTTTTTTTTGGGACGGCTACAAGAAAAAAAAAAGACAGGAATGAAAGGGCTTCGTTGCTTGCTTCGATTCATCAATCTGTTAAAATCTATAGCAGAGCATGCCATGAGGGATCAGTGCCTAACTCCTATTCAGTACAATTACTTATTCTCAAGAAAAAGAAGTTTCAAACTTATGTGACCTTTCCTCACAGTTTTTATGCAGAGCAGGACGGTTAGTTCAAGTCTATTTTACATTTTGTGACAGCAGCTTAACTGCTGTAGCTGTTTAACAGCTCGTCAAGAGGACTGAAGGTAGTAGCACAACCACTTCTTGTTCAAGTAAACCGTGATCCGCGCTGCCGGAGTCAGGCCTACCCGATGCGGCAGTGGATTTGAGGAGGGGAGATGAGAGAGGGAGGAGGAGGCTGCCTAGGTTATGGGCCTAGCGGAGGAGCTGATTTTTATAGTGGCGGGGCCGCTCAAAGATTGGTGCATCGCAACCTCAACCATTTTATGAAAATGGAGTTATTTTATTCAAATCAAACCACCCATTTTATGAAAATGGAGTTATTTTATTCAAATCCAAAGAGCTTCGCGTAATCTTCTACTAGTTATGTGCTTCAATATAATTTTCCAGAGTAAGTACTATAGCTTGTTTCCAATACTCAATATCTTGATCAAATCAAGCTTCCACAATTTCCGAATCGCCGATGAGGAAGATGACGGCATGTCTAAAATCTATGCACACAATTATTGTTTGCTGATAGCACTTCCAACAGGAAAGGGTACAAAGCATTAGATTTATTAGCTAAAATCTTTCTTTCTTTTGCATCGTCGATCGTCCCATCAGGTCTAGTACTTTGGCTCGAACTAACACCATTCGCACTACTTCCATAATAGCACAAATGTATTGCTATGTATTTGGGGATTCTAGTTGAAATGTAATGTTGCAGGTGTTGAAAAATGGTGAAGTCGCCGTCCTACTTGGGGGGGGGGGATTGACCCCCTCCTACGGGCCAAAATTCCATAGAGGAGGAGGGAGGAAGCTCCCTAGAGCTAAATCATCCTAGCTCTGCCAGATGTTGTGTCTTTTGTGATCGATGACTTTTCAGTCACCATTCACAGTGCTTCCTTCGACTCAGCCATTGTTGAACCCACACACAGTGTGGCATGGAGCATAGCAGCAACCTCATCTGATGATATTAGTCACTTTGGAACGGGTCAGAAAGGGTTTGTTGGAGATGAGTTTGAATTGGAGATCTGTGCCCTCAATCAATGCCTATCGTCCTTGTCACAAGAGGATTGTGGCAGTTGTCTCAAGGTGCTGTTTGACACAATGCTTACCGAAAACATGAATGAGGGAATGGTGACAAAGGTTTGGTGCAGTTTCTGCTTTGCACCGCAACACTTCTTCATGGAAAACCTCATGCCGGATCTTCTGTTAACATCCTCCTAAAAATTAGGGGGGGGGGGCTTGTGCCCCCCCACCGTTGGATCCCCCCGAAGTGTGGGTAAGCACCAACACCGCAAGCGCATTTTGGATCACCGTAGTTATACTCTAGAGTAGTGGGCTTGGTGGGCTTTCGGAGCACTGGTTGCAGTTGTGCTGGGCTGGCCTGTTGGTGCGTGAATAAGAAGCTACCACGACAGACCAACAAGTCCTCGGGTAAGTTTACAAGAAACACCAACATATTGTTTCATTGGAAATCCATATGTGTAACTCGATTACGAATCTTGATTTAACATTTTTTGGGAATCACCATATACATCTATAATATAGGTGAGCAACATGTGAAGAAGGTTCAATTCAATGCAAGAGAAAGATGTTTTTAGTAAGTTCAATGTTTACTATAATACTTTCCATCCACTCTTTTTTACTTCCAGCTTGATTGTTTCATAAGAAAGTTGTTAACAAGGTTTTAGACTTTTAGTGGACCTATAAAGCTAGCTAGACAACACTTACTGCATGTTGTGTGATCATTTGAGCCTCTCAAGAGCATTTCGTCCAGAAAATGGTGAAGTTTTCTCATCCATTTGCGCGGTAAGGATCATTTGGATTGTTTCCTTAAAAAAATGTTTATTTGGGCCTATCTTTCGATGGCAACCTTCGATCAACTCAATGTGTTCGACCCGTAGCCATGAAGTCTAACATCTTAGATAGATGGATGTAAAAACAACATTTCCAAAGGAAAATTGCAAAGTAATATGGGTGCGGCCCATGTGCCATAGCCGCCCATCGATACCATGGTCCATTTGCCCCCCTCCCCGGACAAGACGGTCAGATCTAACAAAAACAAGGCAGCAAGGGATAAATAAAGTGGTACTGAAAGAGAACAAATACTTGTTTTCAATTTTTATTTTTCTTATTTTATGATTGCAAAATTAACTGTGCCTAACAAAATTTGCAAAAATAGCACTCAACCACCAGATGAAAAGACTGTAGCAACTTACTGCCGTTTTGAATTTTAGATATGAATTTCGGTCGATTTGGCCCATTTGAATTTTAAGTATGAACACTTTGTCGATTATTTGACAACAAAGATGATTTCAAATGAAAAATGTTTGAACTACATAGTTGTAGGTCTCTTCGAGGTCTACAGTTTTGGTATAAAGTTTATCTCTATCCGAGTTCATATGGAATAGTTATGATTTTGTTTAAAATATGCTTGGTGTTACCGCTGGTTCAACTGGTGGTTTATTAGCTTCTATAGTGTAAAATACCACAGGATGAAATGGTGGTAGGAACTTTCCGCCATTTCATCCTGCGGTTGAGTGCTATTTTTATAATTTTTTTGTTAAGCGCAGTTAATTTTACAAAATCATAAAAAATAAAATAAAAAAATTCTGAGAATAAAGCACCATGTATTGGAAAGGGACATCTAAGATGTTAGACTTCACGGTTTTGGGCTTTGATCCTAAGATGTTAGATGGATGTAAAAAGCATTTTTACTTATACTAGAAGATTATAGCAATGTTTGCAAAACCATTTTTGTAAGTATAAGATAACAACATAAAATGGAAATAAGTAAATGCATTTAGAAACTCATGGCAAATTTCCTTACTTTTCTCCCCTCTATGTCCATGGAAGCCCTTTCGAAGTTCATTTAAATGTTTTCTTTTCCAATTTACCTGCATCGAGAGACTACCACCAACTATAATTTTGTTTTCAAAAGCCATAACTAAACTTCAGAACATCACACCATGAATCAATTTATTTGGATTGAACTCAATGTTACCACTAGTGTTATCTGAAGTTGTCTTTAGGAAGCTAATTCTAATCAAATATTGTGATTGATATATGCATCATAAAATAGGTATAGGTTCTAAGCACCCACGGTAAAGAGGTTGTACAAAAGCACAATTTTCCAACAATAATATTTCAGAGCAATGCTTTGATCAAAATTTGATATTTTAATTTTTCTAGACCAAGAAAATATTGTTCGAGACATTAGAGTCAAGTTATCATGAGGGATAAACTGAGGTCGAGAACAAGATGAGGATGAACAGGGGGGAAATCAAGAGCAAGTTGGATGTTGGTAAGCATTCAAGTAAGTGTAAGTATAGTTCAATTTATCACTTTTGCAAATTTATGCTTGCTTTGATTGTGTTGTCATCAATTATCAAAAAGGAAGATTGAAAGAAACATGGCCCCTAGGCCATAGTTTGTGATTTTGGTGAATGAGTGATAACATATATTGTCGTTGGGTCTAATGGCTTGTCTAGCATGTACATTGTAAGTTTAATAGGTCCCAAGAATGCAAACCAAATCATATAGCAAGGTCCAAATCATGGTATTCATGTAATTGAAATCATGGACATTCAAGTGTCCAAGTCTTGGTACGAATATTATGTGGTATTTCAATCCAAATGATAGAGAAAATCCAGAGAGGTTGGTGTTGGTCCATATGAGCCACTGGTACTTTTTTTTGGGATTATTCCTTATTTGGTGTAAAATGATTTCATCTCTATCTTTTGTATCACTACAAAAAATTTTCATGAATATTATAGGTGATTTGGATTTCATTTCTTAATTAAACTCATATGTTACTGTTCATCTGAGTTAACTGACGGAACTAATGGGACTGTCGAATAAGGAACAAAAGTTGAACTCAGTGTCAAATAAAGAATGAAAATTTTCTCAAGGCCAATGAAGGAATGGGTAAGTTTTACAGGGCTAAATAGGGAATAATCTCCTTTTTTTTGCGGGCAATGAGCCACTGGTACTTCATTTGGGGTGCATTTGGTAGGGCTTCAGCTGTGGTAGCTCCGGCTGTGGCTATGCTGATGGAGCAGATTCTGTGGTGAAGTTGAAATCGTTTTCAAGAAATGTTTGGCAAAACAGCTTCTCCTGGCTGTGTAACATGGATAAAGTGATGAAATGTCCACAATACCCCTATCCTTTTCTTTTTTTATTTCTTCTTATTTTCTTTTTCTTTTCATTTTTCTTTTCTATTTTTCTCTCCTTTATTTTCCTATTTTTCCATCTTCCTTATCCATTCATTCACCACCCCAATCCCCCATCTCTCTTGCGCTCTCCAAGATCCCGCCGCTGTCCCCGCCGATCCTCTCCAAGATCCACCCGCCGGTCATCTCTCCTGCGCTCGCCGGCCTGCGCCCACCGCCAGCACACGCCGCCACCGCCGGCCGGCCACCTCGCCTTCACCCGCCCCGTGCGCCATTAGGGGCCGCGGCTGGGCACCATGGTTGCCGCCCAAGCGCCGACGCGGGCCGCACTCTCCACCTCTTCTGTGCCGCCACCGTCCCCTACGTGGCTGCGCTAGTCACCGACCGCCGGCTCTGCTCATCTCTGCGTCGGTCCCTACCGCGTCGGTACCCCTCCTCGCGCCGCAATAGGAGCTCGTGAGGAGCTCCCCGCCGGCCATGGAGGCGGCCCCGCGCGGAGCTCGCCCGTCGGCCATGGAGGCGGCCCGGGCAGAGCTCACCGTACGGCTATCCTCCATGGCCAGGGATGCGTCGCGGGGGCGCTGCGGAACGCGTGGAGCCGAGTGGCATTTTGCACGTTATTACGCCATACTGCAGGGGCAATTTGGTAAGGGTGAGGGTGGGTGTCAGACGGAGCTAGAGGGAAGCTACGTTTTTTTGGCTCCTGTGTCCGTTTTTTCTCAAGAGAGCAGGATTTCCGGGCGCTCCTCGCGGGAGCTATTTTGCTCGGCCCTTTTGTCACACCCGGATTTAAGGGCAAATCCGAATGCATAGAATACATGTGCGCCAGGATCAAGTTACACACATGCATCGACTCAGTGAATACCAAAACACAGTGTAAAAGCGTAGAGGAAGTATTAAACATTTATTACATGACCGAATGTCTAAAATTATCACACGTTCGAGTAGCTAACAGCGGAAAAGTAAACGTAGAAGTCCTCCACAGGCAGCTGACTGGAGGACCGAACGCCTAGAACTCATCAAACTCTCCAGGATAATCCTCAAAGCGTCTGTCTGAGCAGCAGCCGGGTAGTGTAGATGCAATATAGAAACAACAAGCATGAGCACATGTCGTACTCAACAAGGGAAAACTCTATAACAACATGCAAGGCTTTATGGTGGAAGCTGGTGGTTGTAAAGCAAGTCAGCTTGTAAAGCAAGTCAGCATTTTAGTTGGTCAAGTTTTATTAAGCAATTATTACTAACAAGTATAAGTATATACCAAAACCCGATTAATAAGTGCAACGGAACCAAAGAATGCAATGCACAAGTTTAAAAGTTCCATCTTTCATAAATTACTCATGTGAGGGTCCAGGCCGCCCTTGACCGTGGACACGGCTAACTAGTCAGTTTTACACTCTGCAGAGGTCGTACATCTTTACCCACAAGTCGCGTAAAAACTCAAAAGAGTTTTGGACCCAACCACGCTGTGCAAAAGTAGGCACAATACCACACTACCGAGGTGTGGCTGCATAGGGACGCTACGAGGCCTTTACAAAGATCCCCTAGTGCAGGCTGCTCGCGGTTACCTGATCAGTGCAGCGCATAAAGCTCCCTAGCGGGTACCGTGTCTTAGCTAAGCCCAACTCCCCGCCAGAGCAGGTCTATACACCATCTCCCGTCAGCCCCCAACCCCTTTCAGGTAAAACATGCCTAACACCAAGTTTTCTAATTATTAAGCCAAGACAGAGCCATTTGTCTTGTGGTTGTACTGTTTTCTTGGGTGGTCGCTCCATGTTCCGATTAACAGACATAAAGTGTTCTTGCATTATATGAATGAATAGCATAAATAAATCCAGATTAATGTTCGTTCATTAAGTCCACCCAAAACCAAGGTAAAGCTCTAGCAAGTTCTACCCAACATAAAGCAAACCCAGGTTGATCAAGGCATAGGGTAAACAACACTAGTCGAACCTTAAGTAATCGGACCCATCATATTAATGCAAGGCGATAAATAAAGAGCAGTGTAATTAAAATGCATGTTGTAATAGGATAAATGGGGATGCAGCAAGGACTTGCCTTCTACAAGTTCCGGAAACTGCTCAGGGTCTTGAAAGTCTTCAACAGCAGCGAACTCCTCGAAAGGCTCGTACTCTACGCTCCACACATTCACATACAAGCATACAATGGAATAATTAAGAAACAATCACCAAACAGTATTAACAGAACAAAACAGAGGCATAACATTATTCTACTCTTCGAGACGATCGCGTGGATATAAAGAACGCTAAAAACGGTGCTAAAACGTGTATTCTATGGCCAAAACAAGGTGTAGGGACTAAACTACAGGGAATCTAAACTTCCAGGGACTAAACAGCGAGAAACTAAGGGCTAAAACATAATTTTATATAAAAACTCAGGGGCCACGGTGCTAAACTAAAAGCTTTGGATCTCGGGCGCTAAAACCAGGGAGTCTAGGGTTTAAACCGCAAGAAACAGGACCTAATCGTAAGGAAACTAACACGGTGGAAGGACCGGCTTGCAAAACTTAAAAACGCAGGGACTTTTGTGCAAAGCTGCGGGTCGCCGGCTGGGTTGACGGGTATTGACCCGGTGTGGATCAGATCCGGCCCGTCGGATCTCGATCGGGCGGCCAGAGACACACACACGCGTGCGGGCGGCGGTGGCCGAGCAGGGCGCGGCGGCGAGCTCGCCGGTGTACTCCAGATCGGGCTGGGGTGCACGATTCGGAGCGCGGTTTGCACTAAAACGAAGAGCGAAGCGAGACGGACTCAACGGAAACAAGAGATCGACCTTAAGGACGGCGACGGCAGCGTAAGGCTCGGCGGGGCGGACCTTCACGACGGCGATCTTCCGGCGAGGGCGTACGGGTGGTCGGAGAGGGCGGCGACGCGTTCAAGCGGCACCGGCGAATTCCCCACGTCCGTGCGGTGCTCCGGGGCGGCTCCTCGACGGCGGAGAGGCGGCGGCGGCGCGGGTTGAGCACGGCGGCGCGGCTAGGTTTGGCGGCGGCACGCGGAGCTCTAGGGTTTGGGGTTCTCGGGAAGGGGGTGGCGCGGAGCAAGGCGGTGCCCTTTATAGGGCCGGGGAGGCGCCTAGGCGTGCGGGCCCGAGGCCAGGCGCGCGCGCACGGGAAGGCGGCTCGGGGTCGGGGTCCTTGCCCGGTCGGACTCCGACCCGAGGTCGGGGATGACGGACAGGACCCGCCCGTCAGCGGCAGCGGGCGGTGGGGCGCCAAGCTGGGCCGCGCTGGGCCGCGAAGCAAGGCGGGCTGCGAACAGGCGGGGTGCAGCGGCGACCGAGCTGAAAAGCTCATGGGGCATGGCCGGACTTCGCAAGCTGGGCTGCGCAGAGAACAGGAGAAAAAGGAAGGGGAAGAAAGGGAAGGTTTTCACATTTTTGAAAAGAAAGATTCAAACAAAATTCAAACTCAGGTTTGAACTCAACAAACAAAAACTGATGCTCCAGCATGTATGCAACAGTAAACTCCTATATTTCATTAATTTGATTAACAAAAATGATTAAATGCCTAGAAAATCACAAAGCACCTTATATTCCTTAGACATGAGCAATTGTTGCTAAGCAAATTTTTATTAAACTCAAAAGTGAAAATTAGGGTGTTACACCTTTGGCAGGGCTTCGTAGAAAATTGGTCCCAGAGCCAGAGTGGAATCCCTGCCAAACGGACCCGGTAGTGCAACATATTTATTACGACATTAGCAGTGAGCCTGTGACATGGTATGCGGAGACCATTATTGTCACCGGTCTGGGAATATGGCTCTCAGTGTGTGCAAATGAGTAGCATCCTGGAAATTTAGCCACACACTTCAAATTGCGTGTCCCAGATTCATTCATAATAGCTTGTCTAATTCGGCTGTTCATTGCTCATGGTTATTTATATTATCGAGTTATAAAACATACTCCTTCTCAGGATCAGGATATATAGAGTCATGCAATTCTTCTTGGGTGACGTTCTTTTGAGCAACACGAGCACAGCTAATCCGATTGATAGTAGTCCAGGTACTCTCTAATCCGAGTTTCAGCCACTTTCTGCAAACTGCGACGTATATAGTAGTACCTGTTTTCTCATTTCCAATTGATATATGACTTTTGGCGTCGTGTGATCAGGCACTGCCGCTTGTGCGCACGACCTGGGGAAGCCATTTTCTTTGGGGAGTACCGGAGATTGTCCAGGAGGACCTACTTGCTCATACTGTCCAAGTTTGTGATGGCTGTTGTGGTCCTCATGACTTATCAGGGCACATCTGAAAATGGCTTTGCTAAGTTATGAAATTGTGAAATGTAATTAGCAGGGACGATCCTACTCCATATATGATATATGTAAGCACTGAGTTTCGGCGATATCCAAGCAACAGATCTGAAAAATCCTCGACCAGATTAGTTTCAATTTCATCATCTTACTGGTGTTTATTTGATCTTATATTACAGTTTCAAATACTTTTGCAAGACCCAATGTCCAGCATCGACCAACTTGGGCTGAGGTCCCCTTGGCATTCGCCACAGTACATAGATCTTTCGTCTTTACTGACCAAACAGAGACTGAGCAGAGGTCAAAGCCCAAAGCATAGGAGCCTACCAGGAGTACACAGCAGGCCCATGCCAAGATGCTTGATGTTGAAGCCAGTCACATCGAAGTTGATCCCAAACTGAGCCTTGGCATAGCAACGTATCGATCTGAGTCCTCTACTGCACCATCACAGTAGAACAGATGCCTTGCTCCTCTTATTATAGTGCTAGCTACGTTCAGATTCGTCAGACAAACAAACTATTGAGTATAGCCAGAACAGATGAAGCCGTAGGAGAAGATAATGGTTGGTCGACTTGGTACGTCGTACCCATTCAATCAACATCTGACATCCAGTCTTGAAGAATCACAACACCATTAGCGCCTACAGATCCTCGTCGTTCCACGCGAAGATGACGGAGCTTTAGCTTAATGCCCAAGTGTGGGTTCAATCTTGAATGTTGGAAGTAAATTTCCCGAGGTGGCCTGAGAGCTGCTGGTGCTTCCCATGCCTATCTATGCTTACTGCACATACGCTACGTGCACACTACAGCAGTTTGCAACCATACTGTATATGCAATGGTAGATGAGGAACTTGCTTATGAACAATCGACCATATTATTTTTTTGTGCAAGTTAGAAAGGGGATGAACGGGGTGAGTGGAAATCAAGCAATAGGAACCTAGTAGTAGAGCATTACTGCTGTTTAGGTCAAAGAACTTATATATGTAGACCCTAGTGGCAAGAAAAGGATATAAATGTAGGGTGGGTGAGGAAATGAGGTGGGGCTGGGAAAATTATAGGTTGCAAAATTATTTGTGGTGGAAAGTTTTCACTAGATAAACCATAGATGCACATCTAAATAACATGATTCAGTCTATGTTTTGATGTTTTGGACTGTAAGTCATATGTTAAGGTTTTAAGTTGCCTAATTACCCCCCCCCTCCCTCATAATCCATCTAGCACCGATTCATGGCTTCCAATTCATGGGTGGCTAGGCTGCAGGGTACGCTGCCGCTGATGCAGCCCAGGTACACTCTAATCAAAGTATGAGCCACTTTCTGCAAACTGCAACGTAATTAGGGTGCATTTGGCAGGGCTCCAGCTGTGGGAGGTACGGCTGTGGCTGTGCTGGTAGAGCGGATTTTGTGGTGGAGCTGAAACCATTTTGGAGAAATGTTTGGCAAAACAGCTTCCCTTGGCTGTGTGAAGAGTGAAATGTCCATAATACCCTTTCTTTTTTTATTTCCTTCTTTTTTCCTCCTATTTTTCTTTTCCCTTTTTCTTTTTGTTTTTTCCTTCTCATTTTTTACTTTTTTATTTCTCTTCCCCCTTCCCTTATCTCCACCGGCCTTTTATCCACTCGCACATCGCACCCGTCACCGTCCGCTCTCCACTACAAGCCCTAGCTCCCCTGCGCAGCCCACCCCCGTCATACCTCCCCTCGCTGTCATCCTCCACCGCGCCCGCCGGCCATCTCTGTCTCCACCACGCCCGCTGACCATCTCCGTCTCCACCGCGTCTGCCATCCTCCCGTCGAGCCCCTCCACTGCGCGGAGCTCCCCCGTCGGCCATGGAGGCGGCCCGACCCCTCTAGCCCCGCCTGGCTCCACTGTGCCCGCCGCCGACTCCTCTGCGTCGCACCGCCGCCGGCCGGCTGCCCGGCTTTACCGCACTGCCGCAGGTTCTCCGGTCTCTCGGCTCCAGCAGCACCACCGCGGGTCTCTGCCACCGGTGGAGCATGCCGGAGGCGAGGGTGGCGCCGAGCATCTGCTCCCATGTATGCTGGGAGCTGCTGCCACGGGAGCCAGCCGCAGGTGTTGAAGGCGAGCCGCCGGTGTCTCCATCGCACCCCGGCATGCTTCCACCGTGCCGCGCCGCCGCATTGGCATCCCGCCCCGATGAGGATCAACGCCTGCGGGAGATCCGAGAGAAGGGGCCCCATGGAGATCCACACCACCTCTGTGCTCCTGCTCTGCGCCGACGAGGATCAACGAAGACGACGACACAGCTCGGTGGGCTCGCACGGCCCGTGGCACGAGAGGCAGAGGCACGTGTGTGGGTAGAGGGGGTGTTGGCGGCCGCTGTTGAGTTCCTCCACTGCCGCCGCGGACTCGCTGTACCACCGTCTTCCCCGACCCCGACCTCGTCCGTGCCGCCATCTTTCGCCTCGACCTCATCGGCGCTCCCACGTCCCCCACCCCGGCCAGCAGCGCCCACCGCTTGCTTCTTCTGCCCCACCGGCCACCGCTTGCTTCATCTGCTCTGCCCCATCGAGCTGCCACCCTCCGCTTGCTTCATCTCCAGCGCGCTGACGGCCTCCTGTGCCCGCACATGGGCCCCTCCCTCGAGGGGAAAGGGGAAAAGAGACGATGAAGTTGTCGGGAGAGCGGGGGGGGGGTATGTTTCTCAGCTCCATCGCACCCCAACCGCGCCAGAGAGCGCGTTTTGCGGCGGCTCCTTGCCAGGAGTCATTTCGCGTGCACTACGTGAAAAACTCACAATGGTAACGGGCATAGATGGCCTTTAGTAATGGGCAAAGCGCCCGTTACCGATCAAGCGTTCCGAACGAGCGCACAAAGGTAACAGGCAGATGCCCGTTACTGATAACACGTATTTGTAACGGGCATCTAAAAATGATTGTTACCACAACTATTTACCGGTCACGTGAAATGGCGATTTCTCTAGGCCCACAGGGAACTTTGGTAACGGGCACAAACACCGAGCCCGTTACACGAACTCAACATCGGAGACGCGTAAAATACTTACATAATGCATCTCCTCTGTCTCGACTAATGGAGACACTTCTTGTGTACGTGCGTCTCCTCTGTCTCGACCAAAGGATACGTGTGCTGTGAACCTGCGTCTCCTCTGTCTGGACTAAAGGAGACACGTTTTGTGTACGCGCGTCTCCTCTGTCTCGATGAAAGGAGATGTCTGCTTTGAACCCGTGTCTCCTTTGTCTCGACTAAAGGAGACGCATCTTGTGTACGTGCATCTCCTCTGTCTCGACGAAAGGAGACGCGTCTTGTGTACACGCGTCTCCTTTGTTTCGACGAAAGGTGACACGCGTACACAGGACGCGTCTCCTATGATCCTTCTATATCCTGATTTCATATGCACCTAATTAAATTAGGTCCAGCATCCAAATTCACAGAAATCTACAAAATTCACATGCATCATATGACAAAATTCAGCATCATCATCTCACAAGTAAAGAAGCATCATTGGCTTGACAACAATATCACAGCCATAGTCCACTGGCTTGACAACAATATCACAAAATTCATGGGACAAGGAGGAATGCGAAAATTTCCTAATCATTGGCTATAATCTGAGCCAACAGAGCATCATCAATGTGAAATTTTCCTTTGGGTCCAATCACCTGGTCCATGAGGAATGTGGCAATTCTATCACAAACATAGACCAGTGTGTCTTTGTGGAGACAATAATCTGGTAGCTCAAATTGTTGAATAGAACAATGTTAGCAGTCAGCACACATAGGTGGTTAGCAAACATGTGCAGTGCTAATAAGCAAGAACTGTGCTCAGTTGCAGGTGTTACAAATGCAAATCCCAATAAACTACCTCAAGTTCTCTCAATTTATCTTTTACTTTAAGCATGTGATAGGCACAATAGAAGCCGCAGAGTTTGGTACCAGCTGGTTGTTGGTCTCACTGCGATAAATGTACAAAGAAAAACAGTGGTGAGAAGAAATAAACTCAAGCTTTAGTACTAGCTTCCACACAGACAAGAAATAAGTAATACGTACCTTAACCTCCTTGTCATGTTGCAAGGCGCGGCGGGGCAACTTCTTGTCGACGCAGTAACCATTCCAAGC
Source organism: Cenchrus fungigraminus (assembly GCA_036936925.1). Classification (NCBI taxonomy): domain Eukaryota; kingdom Viridiplantae; phylum Streptophyta; class Magnoliopsida; order Poales; family Poaceae; genus Cenchrus; species Cenchrus fungigraminus. Next base: position 23,402,898 of record CM072774.1, on the reverse strand, counting down.
CCTACAACTAAACATGCAATAATGGTTAGGGCACTATTAATAAACTCTGCAGAGTTTGTTGAGAAAGTTTGCAGGTTAAGAAAGAAAGAACTTACTCATCAATGACTTTTGTCAAATGGGAAATATCAGTTTCTAGGCTCTTAAATGAATCAAGATACAAGACCTTGTTCTGCTTCGGAAGGATGGCCACTGCAATCCAGTGGCTCTTAGTGATATAAGCGGAAATGATGACTCTTTTTAGCATATAGTTGGTGGGAAAATTGGTTCTATAGCATTGAAAGATTGCGACATCCGTAAAATACCACTAGAAGATCTCGGCCCCGTAAAATACCACTGAAAGATGAAGACGTTAACTGAAATTAGCATTCTGTTACATTTCTTCACGGAAAACTCACCTTTGTTCCTTTTCAGCAAATAAAACATACATGAAAAGACATTTGTACCCCTAACAAGATAAACAAAGAACACATGACCGGAGCCTTATCCAGACGAGCAGCGATGCCCCCATTGGCCCATCCCCACTAGCCACTGTCCATGGCCGCCAACCCCACCAATCATTCCCCATGGGAGGTGAATCACGAGGTGGTGGCCGTCTGGGAGTCCCTAGCAGACCTGCGCATGATGGTGGTGCTGCGCCGCCAGCAGGCCACAGCCACACAAAACGGGAAGGCCATGGTCGGGCGCTCGATGCAAGGTGGCCAAGCGAAGATTCAAGGTGACATGTGACTGCTGGCCCGTGGTGCTGCTGCTGCTTCGCCGTCGGCAAGCACGGCAAGGCACACAAGGGCAAGAATGGAGGCGGAGGCAGCGACTCCGGTGAAGAGCCTGCCGCGGGCTACTCTGGTTCTACAGGAAGCAGAGCAAGAAGGACGAGCTCGCCGGCGGCGACATGTCAGTGGCTGGGAGCAAGAAATACCAGCACACCTTCGAGGTTCCAGCTGGAGGAGATCGAGGTGAGGCCCTCCCCGAGGGGTACGAAACGATGAGCTGGAGTGCTTGTTGCTCTAGCTCATGCGCAGAAGAGCTTCGAGAAGCAGTTTGGCGTGACGTCCCCTAGCCATGCACCACCGCTGCCCGCCCTCTCACGAGCACACGCCAGAGGTGGAAGATGCACAGTTGGGGGTATTTTTGTCCTACTTAACAGACGTTCCGGCAAAACTGACGGATTGGTAGTTTCAGTTAGAGTTTGCAGTTTTTGATGGTATTTTACAGGGCCGCAATCTTTCGGTGGTATTTTACGGAACTCGCGATCTTTCAGTGCTACAGAACCAATTTTCCCTAGTTGGTAGGCACGCTTCATACAGGACACACCGAAAGATGGTTTATTAATTAACATTGTCTTGCCCGTTTGGTAGGGCTCCTCGCTTCTTGTGCGGAGCACAACGGCTGGGAGCCCTGCCAAATGCACCCTTATTAGTAGTAGTATCTCTGTTTACTGATTTCCTATTGATACGACTTCTGTTATCATGTGACCAGGCTCTGCCACTTGTCAGAGGAAGATTTGACACGCAAACAAATTAAAGAGTAACCATAGCAAAGGAAGCCGGTGGAGAAACGGTCGACTTCGTCGTACCCGGCCGTTCAATCAACATCTGACATCCACTCTCGAATCACAACACCATTAACAGCTAATCCGCCTCGTTCTTGGATGCGAAACAGACTACTCAGCAGACAACCTTGGTTAAGGCCCTGTTTGGGGTAGCTGGAGCTTTTCCAAAAGCTGCTAGTCTGAGAAGCTCACCTGCTGGTCTGAAAAGCTGCTAGTCTGAGAAGCTGCGGGTCTGATAAGCTGGTCTGTTTGGCAACCTAGCTTTTAGCTGAGGCGAGGAGTGGAATGTCTGAAATACCCTCTGATATATGAATGTCTTACCGCGAATTGTGATGAGTCGGCTGAACAGTTTGGTTAATACTATTTCATATTATTTTTTACTAGCTTAATATTTCATATTAAATGAAGAAATTAAATAGTAAATTAGTTTATATAATCATACGGTCCATTGTTTCACTGAGCTTAGACAGAAGCACATCTCGAGCATGACTAGCATTTTTCATGCTATCAAAAGCAATGAGCTACTATTTACATACAAAATGAGTTGCACCATCACAACGGTATCTACCCTCTATCAGCCATCAAAGAGTTCGCAATGAAATCACGAAATGCACACATATCGACATCATCTGATGATGAAACATTGTCGTGCACTCTTTCCTCCTCTTCATCTTCAACCTCTGGGATGTATTCTTCATCATCATCACACTTTTGAAATAACTCGTCACTTAAAGCGCTATCACGAATGAAGTTATGAAGTGCCATGCATGCAATGATGATCTTCTTTTGCTTCTCAACCGGGAAACTTGGCATATGTAATAGAACTCGCCATTTCATTTTCAGCACCCCAAAAGAACGTTCAATCACATTACGAAGAGAGGAGTGAGCATGGTTAAAAACCTCTTTGAGACCACTTGGCCTTTGGCCACCTTGAAACTCAGGTAGATGATACTTTTGGTCTCTGTAGGGAGCTAGGAAACCTTTCTTGTTTGGATATCCAGAATCAACAAGATAATATTTTCCTATATGTGAAAATAATGTGAGATGACATATATGGAGCAACGTGACAAGGACAAAAGTAGCATGATGTTTGGCTGTTACCTTCAGGAGGATGTGGAAATGCATTTGAGTAGCGGCACAAAGTATCATTGAATATTCGAGAGTCATGGGCAGATCCAGGCCATCCGGCTACAACAAATGTGAATCTCATATCAAAATCACAAACAGCCATGATGTTCTGTGTTGGGTATCCATGACGGCCAATGTGAGGAATCATCTCAATTGCTGGCACGACAACACGTACATGTGTGCCATCAATGGCACCTATGCAATTGTTGAAGTGAGGTGAAAACCGAGTATCTTGAAGCCTTGGATGCACTGTTGTGAATTCAGGATCTTTTGGTTTGATGATATCTCCAGCTAGTAGATTGACACACTTGAGGACTTCATTAAATTTCCGACTAATTGTTTCAGTGGATCGTTTAAATATATTCTCAACAGTGATAAATGATTGAGGACCACCACACGTCCACAGGAACATTCCCAGTGCTTCAACAGAGCTCATAACTCTTGTAGACTTTAGCCCATAATTTTCCACCAATGTTTCATGCAACCTACGGAAAACAGGAATATTCATACGGAACATGTTGTAGCAATCTCTATTGACTTGTAACTGATCCATGACCCATTGATACCCAGATTGGCGAGGAGGAGGTCTTTTTCTTTTTCCAAGATACTTTTCACTATGATCCATAGCAATGAGAGTCACTATTGATGCTACCAATAATTCTGATGCTTCATCACTATCACTAGATGAATCAACACCACATTCACTGGATGAATCAGCATCACTTTCACTTGATGTGCTCATCTAAAAAAAAAGATGCAGAAAATGGTTTAGCTAGCACAAACAAATGGCAGCAGAACAAAAATGGTGCAGCACAAAAAATATAATTCAGCTAGCACACACAAACGGTTCAGCACATACAAATTATTCAGCTAGCACACACAAATGGTTCAGCCCATAAAAATTATTCAGATAACACATGAAGGGTTCAGCACATAAAAAGGTGGCATTACATAAATGATTGAGCACATAAAAAGGACAGCATTGCATAAAAAGGATACAACACAGCACATGGGTGACGCTACTCTATTTCTTTTTCCTCTCTTCATACATCCTTTTCAGCCAAGCCACCTTTCCTTCATTAGTTTTGATGGAACGAAACACTGCACGGTTTTCACGCTTAACAAAGAGTTGGGAGGCCATAAAATGCTCATCAGACCCTTCAGTAGCCCCTGCATTGACAGCTTGATGCATAAGCTCTATGATGTCATCTTCAACCTTTTGTTCATTTTTGCTCTTACTAGTAGACAGCACATCGATAAGTCGTGACACTTGCTTAACCATAGGATTCCTACCCTTCTTCTTTGGGCTAAAAGTATGGTCAACATCACTAGCTTTGCGTTTTCCTTCTTTCTTTGCATCATGTGACTTGTGTCTGTTCTCTTCATTCTCATTGCTATCATCACCAACATCAATGGGACTTGAATCTTTTTGACCTCCCGGAATGACCGAAGATAAACCTGTGACATTGATGTGTTGAAACATAACTTCAAGCTCATCAATGTTCTCCATAGGTGCTTCACGAAAGGCCGCATATTTCTTGTTTTCCTGAAGAATAAGTCATATGTATTATTTTCACAACTTGGGTTTGAAGGATAAAAAAATGAACAACTTTCAATTTTACTTACAGCTATCTTTTCCTCCCACCATTCATCACTTGCTGTAATTATTCCCTTGACAACATCAAAACCAAGACCGGTTGCAGCTCTCTTCAAATCCAACCATAAGTTGTACTGTGGCTTCAAAGCATCCCATTTGTTCTTCAATTTTCCATGTGGATAGTGTCGTTTGGTGATAGCAAAAAAAATTTCCTCAAGATTCTTGTACCCAATGGAATTCAAAGTAGTCCCTGGCCTATTCCCAGCTAGAGTTTCTTCCTTACATATCTGGCAAAATATTTTGGTTGCATATGCATCCCATACTGCTTTGGGTGCCTTCACCTTCCCTTTCTCCATCTATACTATCAAATTACTCCAACAATAAGCAACATACAAGTAATCAGACCCATGCATCTACCTACGCACATCCAATTTTCAGCCATGAACAAATCAAATCCAATCTAAAACACCCGATGCAAAAATCCCCAGAATAAATGCTTACCGTGGAGAGTAGGGCTGGAGCTACGACGGAGGCTGGGGAGGGGCCGCCGACGAAGCTGCGCACGCCTAGGAGAGCCGGAGCTGTGCGCGCCGGGGAGAGACCGGCGCCGTGGAGCGGCGTTCGACTGGGGGCGGCGCTCGGGAGGGAGCCGCACGTGCCGGGAGCGGGGAGCGGCCCGCCGGCGAGCAGGGACGGCGCACGGACGGAGCGGGGGCGCGATGCCTGCTGGGAGCGAGGGCGCGCCGCGCCGGCTGGGAGCGAGTGCCTCACGAGGGAGCGGCGGCGCGCTCGGGAGAGACCGGCGCGGGGGAGGAGGAGGATTGGAGAGCGATGTTTTCCGTTTATATAGCAGTGGCAAACGCGGGTAATTTTGTTGAAGTTTCGTGGGGAGGTTCATAACCCTTAAGTTCACAAGCTCGGGAAGCTCCTCCCGCCCAGCTTTTCGACCCTAGGCAAAACCTGAGCTTTTCGGTTTGCTGCTACGGGGAAAAGCGGACCTGTTTGGCGGAGATTGTAGCTTTTCCAGCTAGTTGGAGAAGTAAAAGCTGTAGAAGCTGCCCCCAAACAGGGCCTAAAGCTCAAACCATACGAGCCTGCTGCATAGAAGCAGCTAGCACACCTGACACATCGATGTGGGTGGATCGGCAGCGGTGAAATCTGCTCTTCATCATTTGCGCTATGGTGACTTCGCGAGGAGTTGTTGCGCATGGCAGGATGGGAACCAGTAGCATCCTTGAGGAGTTGAGGTCTCGAACTGGTATCCACGGTAAGCAAGGAGTCTGCCCAAGTGCGGGTTATTCATGGTGTACGCACCGAGGAGGGGAAGGGAATATCGATGGATCCTCGACATCCACCACCACCTGATGCTATCCGAATCTTGAATTTTGGAAGTAAGTTTCCTGCTCTGGCCTGAGAGCTGCTGGTGCTTCCCATACCTATCTATGCTTATTGCACATACGTGTGCACTATAATAGTTTGGAACCATACAATGTGATGGGAGATGAGGAACTCACTTATGAACAGTAGACCATATAGTTTTTTTGTGCAAGTTAGAAAGGGCACCAACAGGGTGAGTCGAAATAATCAAGCAATAGGAACCTAGTAGTAGAGCAATTGCTGTTTCGATCCAAGAACTTATATAGAACCTAGTGACAAGGAAAAAAAATAAATGTAGGGTGGTTGAGAGGAAACAGATACAAGCCTTGTCGAGAGCAAATGAGCCCTTTAAAATAATATGGAGTTGGTTTCTGGAGTGACTTGATATGGGTTGTTGTCCCTCTTGTTGGAGTAATGCCCCACGCTTTATCCTACCCCTCTGCCCCTACTAGTCTCTAGAATACTGTCTCCAGAATGAAAATTCGACCAATACAACATTGAACATGAACCAATTGTACTCATGTGAAATCCCAATTGTACTCGTACAACATCCCAATTTATTAAGTCAGTGCAACATGAACCATGAATAGCTGCAACATCGAACCATAGTGTCTGGAACAAAATCAAAGCTCTCAACATGAACCATATAAACTCGGTTGCTGCAACATTGAAATCATGGAGAAACATGAAACATGAATATTGGAAACATGCAACATCCCGATTTAACTCTTGCAACATGAATCAAGAACTCTGTTGCAGCAACATTTGAATCATCTATTGCAACATTCACAAAATCACAGATTTCAAGCATCACACAAAACACAGATTGCAACATGGAGAAATAATAAACTTGTTGCAACACTAGAATGAGGCTACTGCAACATCAAATTCATTTAGCTGCAACATGAAAAAAGTGTTGCCTGTAGGGAGCAAAGGGCCGGCTCCTGGGGGTGTGAATCAGCTTGCCATCTATAGTGTTCAGTGTGTGTGTGTGTGTGTGGACTAGTGATCACAAGACATTGGCCCCTAATGGCAACATGCAAATAAATCTAGAAAAGAAAAAAAAGTTGACAACTCATTTCCTTTTCCAATAAAGAAAGAAAGGCCTATGGCATCAGAACTGCAAGCTTCGCCAGAGTCTTCCTCCTCGCGCTGCCTCCACCACCCTCCCGTCTTCCGGCGGTAGGTGGGTCGCCAGTTCCTCATCTCCCCCTTCCCCCGCCCCTCTCGTCCTCTGGCGGTAGGTGTGTCACCAGTTCCACATTTCCCCTCCCCCCGCCACGTTCTCCAGCTTCCATTGCGGACCTACTTCCATCCATTCGTTGTGTCTCAACCGATTGACGAAACAAAATATAGTAGTAGTATGTTTAAGTGAATCGCTATTGGTCCATTTTTTATATGAACATATTTTTCTTTGTTCTTTTAATTGTTTCCTATTTTGTTTGACATTTTTAGTATAGCTCTTCAAAATTTGGCAAAAAAAAAAAGAATCAGTTTGCCAACTATTGTGTTTGATGTGAGTGTGTGTGTGTGTGTGTGTGTGAGAGAGAGAGAGAGAGAGAGAGAGGACTAGAAATCACAAGGGAGCGGCACGCATAGAAAACAGGAAAAACATTTAAAAAAAGGCTATAAAGATGCTACTTAAATGGAAAATCCCAAACTATTGGAGGGAAGCGGGGAAGGGAGAATGTAGCAGGGGAATATTTAATGCCTTTGATTATCTCTCTCTTCCCCCTCCACATTCTCCTCCTTCCATTGCAAACCTACTTCCATCCACTCGTTCCATCTCAGCCGCCTGACGAAACAGGATATAACCACATTGTTGGAGATAAACCGTGATTGACATGAGCACGTGATGCTAGTAGTATGTTCCAGTGAATCATTATTTGTCTATTTTTTATGTGGACATATTTTTCTTTGTTCTTTCAAAAATTTCCAATTTTGTTTGACATTTTTAGTATATCTCTTTAAAATTTTGCAAAAGAAAAAAGATTGAGCCTGTTTAAAATTTTTAGTAGTATGTTCCAACTATTGTGTTCGATGTGTGTGCGTGTGCATGTGTGTGTGTGTATGGACTACTAATCACAAGAGATTGGCATCCATAAAAAACAACGAAGCACTAAAAAAACCCTAGCTCGCTTGTTTATTGTCTTTGCATGATGCATTTCTCTGGGTCGTAGTGTGTTGGTTCAGTCCGATCTTTGCGTGAAGGTGGTCGATGACGACACTTATTCCTTGCCTGGTTTGAATCCCAGACAAAATTAGTACTTCTGATTGAGGCTACTACCTTGCTTATTAAATCATGTTGTTCCTTTCTTTTGGGAAGAACATGCATGCGTAGTCGATATTTTGGTTCATGTATCACCCATCGTTTCGTCATCAACCTCCTTCGCTTTGAGATACTCCATCCATTCCAAATTATAATTCATTTGACTTTTTTGATCTCAAATTTAACCGCTCATTTAATTCAAAAATATGCAACATATTACATTTTTTTGTTGTGGCTTGTTTTATCAATATAATATTTTTTCAAAATTATTTAAATATGATTATATTGTATAATGTTTTTGCAGGCTGCAGAGTATGCTGCTGCTGATGCAGTCCTAGTTTTTCTAAGACAGATTAGTGGTGGCGCGAAAAGACTCTAGTACCCCTATTTTTTAGCCACATGCAGTAAGTTTTGGTATGCAGATCTGATCTGATTACTTAATTAGGCAGGTAATTAGATCTATTTTCTAGGATTGCACTCTTTGTGAGATTTTTTTCAAATGCTAGGATTGCAATCTTTCCGGGACGGAGGGGGTACTCTTTAATAAGAGTATCAGCCGCTTTAATTTCTGCAAACTGCAATGTAATTAGTAGTATCTGTTTTCTCATTTACAATTGACACCACTTTCAGGTGTTGCGCTTGTCAGCACGATCTGGGCTCTCATTTTCTTCGGGGAGTACTGGTGGTCGTCCAGGAGGATGTACATGCTGTTGGCTGCCATGTTGTGTTCACGTTCGTGACGGCTGTCGCGGTCCTCATGACTTCAGCAGGGCACATGAAGGTTTGACACACAGTGTCTTTGCTAAGTATGAAATTGTAAAATGTAATTTGGGGACGATCCTAGTCCATGTATGTAAGCATGAGTTTCGGCGATTCCAAAGCAACACATGGAAAAACCTCAACCAGATCAGTTTCAATTTTATCATCGTGCTAGTGTTTGGTTCGCTCGCTCCATTTGATCATATATTAAGTTTCAAATACTTTCGCAAGGCCAAGTGACCAAAAGCGGCCAACTTGGGCTCCGGTCTCCTTCGCATTGGCCCACATAGTGCTTTTCCAACCAAACTCAATAGAGGTCAAAGCCCAAAACAGGAGTAGTTCTAACAAAAAGCCCAAAGCATAGAAGCCCCAGCACTAGCTTAGACAGCAGGCCCAGGCCAAGATTGCATGAAGTTGAAGCCAGTCACATGGAAGTTGATCTCGAACTGAGCCTTGGCATGCCATCCTAATGGGTTTAGCAGATGTGAACCACGCTTTTGCTATAGGTATCACATATTATAACAGTTGGTAATATCGTCTCATATGGAGATCCTGACGGTTGAACATGTTCGGTGGATTAACTAGTTATGGTTTAGGGGGTATTTGACAGCACTCCACCTTTCAAAAATCAGCTCCACTCCACCATCTCCATACTTTTGGTGCTCCACTCCACCAACTTTAGATATATATAGAGCTAATTGCAGTGCTCCAGTTCCAAAAACATGAGATCACAGTGTGAATAGTCAAATTTACCCATTATAAATGGACCCATATGTCATCCTCTACCTATTTTCTCCTTCCTCTTCCTCTGCTTTTCTCTTCCTCTGCTCGCGGTAGTCACTCCATTACATCTGAGATTGAACAAATCCAAACCTAATCAAGCGAGCATCTAAAATAAAGCAACAAAACAATTCAGGCCCGCACGAACAAGGAGAAAAAATAATTGAAGAGTAGTGGCCCGAAGCCCCAATGGTAGCAGAAGGGACCATCGACGTGGCAGCAGTGCAGGCCCCTCACAGCCAGCAGAGCAGCATCCCCGCGGGCGGTTGCACACGACGCGGCTTGGCCTGCGATGCGGCCTCCTCACATCCGGCGGCATGGCCTTGCCGACCTGGCATGCGATGTGGGGCCCAACGGCCACAAGTGCGGCCTAGCCGCATGTGTGGTGCCCCCGCGGCGTGCGACAGCCGTGCAGCTCCAGTCCGGTGGGAGAGGACGGCGCAGCTCCAGTTAGCGGATGCGTGTGAGGACTGCGCCGACGAGACCGCGAGAGCCAGAAGGACGACTAGACGAGGCACGGGGAGGAGAAGTAATATAAACAAAACGATATCTTTTGTAATCAAAGGCAGTGGTGGGTAAATAACCTCGAGCTCCACGGGGAGGTTCAAAACTAGTGTTTTTGGTGCACCCCTTGAGGTACTTCAGGAAAAACGTGGATCTGGTCTCTAGCTCCACTTTTTTCTGGAGTTGGAGCTGCTGGAGCTAGAAGTGTTTGGCAAATAAATTTGTGGAGCTGGTGGAGTGGAGCTATTTTTGCAGCTTCGGAGTGCTGCCAAACACTCCCTTAGTGTCTATGATGCCACAGCACGATGCTTGCTTTGTTGGTTTTCCATGCAATATGGCTTTTTGCACCATCACTCTTAATATGTGTCCGCCCTGCCCTTGTAGCAACAAAGTTGCAAAAATGCCCGTGGCAACTATTTCGAATCCACGAAACATTGACTCCGTGCATGCCTTGCCTTTATGGCACAACTTAACGCTGATGTAAACCTCTTGCTCCTTCTGGCAGTTGGCCTGTTCTTTCCACCACATATATCATTCCAGGTTTGATCCGTGTGAACCTTGCTCGACTTTCTCCATGAGAGCCACTGTGTAACTTTGGTCTTTCTGATACATCCCATTTCTACAAAGTATTTGAAACTTTGAGATTAGAAACATGTGATGCATGTGTGTTGTGTGATGCTAGATACGTATTTGAAATTGAGAAATTGAAACTTTGAGAATTTCGGCAGCACCTCCATACTGTTCTCCAAATACATGTCTCGGAAGGGAGATTATTTATTGATCGGAGTAGACCATGGAAACTAACATCATCTACACATTCTTGGACTGTCAAAAAAAAACATGGACAATTCGAAACAAATACAGTTGTAGATATGGAAAGACCGCATATTTCAAACCGTATCTCCTTTGAATATATGGGAGACACCTAACTAGGTTACGTGATCTAACATGATACAGAAAGAGGGGCTTTTATGTCTCAACTTTCTATCACTACTACAACCAATATCACCAATTTTTTTGTAAAAATTGTTGGTGATGTGATATCACTGCCGGTTCTATTAAAACCATTAGTGATATAGGATCCATCACCAACGATTCCTGTAAAAAACTGTTGGCACCAACGGTTTTTTTTACAGGAACCGTTGGTGATGGTTCTTCATAACCAACGGTTTGTAACAAAAACCGATTATGATGAGAACCACGTACCCGAACATTTTATGCCATCCAGTATGTAATTTTTGGAGTCCAGCCGGCACCCACCAGGCAACCGGAACCTTCCACTCGCGACACCTCCTCTCCCTCCGCCACGACTCCATGTCTCCTCCGCTGGGAATCTCCCCCGCCTCCCCCTCATGGCTGCCCCTCCCCCATGGCTGCCCTCCGGGTGGCGGCAGTGGCAGGGACCTCACCGGGGCGACAGGGATGCGGTCAGCGGGATGGGGTCAGGGTGCAGGGATTTCTTTTTTTTTAATTCCCAAAAAAGCATCACCGACGGTTCCAAAAAAACATCACCACCGGTTTATGAGACAATGATTTCAAAACCAGTTGTGAAAGGAGTTTGGAACCGGCAGTGATGGGGGTTTCTGTAGTAGTGCATCCTGCAAAGTGACGAGTCGAGGACGCCGCTAGCGCCTCTCCTGAAAAAATAAAGAAAATAGGGTCCAATCAAATTTCAGCATCACCTCTCCTGCACGGTGAGGTTTCAAAAGCCTGCAACAAAACAGCGGCACGAAGGTCGACAAAAACATACAATGGCACGATGGCGGACAGCCATATACAATGCCACGATGGGCAACATAAAACCAACCTCCATGCTGAGGGGTGACAGTGTGATGTCACGGTGAGTGGGTCAACGGAGGCCTAGATGAAGGAGGGGGCTGTGCATGATCCTTATTGCAAATCAAAGCAAATATTAGGAATTGAATAAAACGGCATATGCACAAACACTACACTTTCATTCACTAATCAACAAAAGATATATCTAGTACACAACAAAAGTTGCTAACTATAAAAACTAAACTAGTTAAACTAAACAACTAAACTCGACTCAAGTAATTAAACTAAATTTAAACTAATTAAACTAAACTGAGCTAACTTGAAAGAGTCGGGGGCCGGCATGGGGATCGGGATGGTGGCGGCCGAGGCGGTTAGGGTTCGGGACGGGGGCTAGTGGCCGAGGTTGGGCATCGGCGGGCTGGCTCGGGCGGGTGGGCAGCGGAGGTCGGCAGGCAGCTGAGGTCGAGCGGCGGCTGGCCGAGTCGGAGGTCGGTGGGTGGCCAGGCTGCAGGCGGTCGGCGTCGGATGGCTGGAGGACTGGAGAGCAGGTTGAGAGCGTGCAACCGGAGGCTTTGTATTCAATGAATATAAAAATGATATTAATGATTTTGAGTCCAATGTGAGGCAGTGATTCGAAGCACTTGCAGTTCAAATCTAACTTGCCTATTACTAGAAATTCCTTTAAATCAAATAAATTAACAAAATAAAGCAAACAGACCGAGAAATAAACCAAATTTCAACATTGAATACAAAGTACAATATTTGGAGAGTAGAAAAGGTTGGTAGGGTAGAAAAGGTGAAAAATTAGTTGTTTGCTGAGTGTCCCACATTACACTTGGCAAAATGGGGTCATTTGCCGAGTGCCTGCCCACGACATTGGGCAAACTACTGATTTGCTAAGTGTCACCGTGAGACACTTGGCAAACACATCTAACGGCCGGCGGACAATCCTAATGGACGCCACGCGTGCTCAGCATGTGCTGGCCCTTTGCCAAGTACTGACCCTAAACACTTGGCCAAATGAGCTCTATGTCGAGTGTTGGGAAGCTGGCACTAGGCAATCTATCGTTTGGCGATTAATCCAGTGTACCCTGATTGCTTTCTTGTCTGCTCTCAGAATTCTCGAGGTTTGCCGATGTCCGACATATTGCACTCGACAAACAACCTAGCACTCGGCAAACAACCGGTTTCCGGTAGTGATTGTAATGTATTTGAAATTAATTTTTTAAGGCCTCTTTATATTAGAGGGACTGTAAATTTATTATCATAATCTTTATGCTGCGGAAAAGGTATGTTTAGATGTTTCATATTGTTTACGATGGACCTCCAGTGAGAAATTCACTTATGATGTTCAGTGGTAATTAAGCAGCGCCGTAAAATAAAAACTGATTTGAATTCACATTCTCCTGGTACTTCTCCTGGTAGTGTGAAAGCAACGTGTAGAGTCATGTTCCAAACAAATGGGAAAAGAGATTTGGAGTCATCCGCTACTGGCAACCGTCCCGAAGTGTCCCCTCGTCTTCCCCCCACACTCATCGCGCCTCTCGCCAATAAAGGCACCCACCCTTTTCCGCCAGTACGAAGCCCGTCGTCCCCTCGACTTCCCCCTCTCTCCCGTCTACAAAAACACCACGCCGCGCACGAGCCAAGGACATAATCGAACCTTGCAACGCATACGCCATGGCCCCGAACCCCTCTGCCGTCGCCATCCAGGCCGCCGGCGACGGCAACCTTCGCCTGCTCAAGAGTGAGCGTCCACTGTCGCCGCCGCTCCTCCTCGATATATATCTCGCGGCCGGCCGGGATGCTCGGCTTGCAACTTTCTGGTATCTCACACACTAATTTCTTAGTATTTTCTCTCTTTGTTAGAAATGGCGAAAAAGATTGACCTGCGGGGAGTCACCGGCCCCAGTGGTTGGAACGTTCTGCACTTCGCCGCGGCTAAGGATCGCCTGGAGGTCTGCAGGTTCCTGGTGGAGGAATCAGGGCTCGATGTGAACAGAGCCACCGCTAATGGTGAGCGCCGCGTTGCTGAATCCTGCGCATCGCACGTCGTCTGGCGCAACGAACTATCACTTTCACTGAGATGATTGATGATTGGCTTGTAGGTGAGACGCCGATCGCCCTCGCCGCGGCAGCCGGAAAGGTGAGCGTCCTGCGGTACCTTCTCGACCACGGCGGCGACCCAGCGATGCCTGACACCAATGGTCGCATGCCGCTGCACGATGCAGCGGAGAACGGTGCGTTCCTCCTTCCCTTCCTTTTTATTTCAGGCACCGTAGAGGGCCTTAACATTATGCATATACCGTTTCTTCTGTAGGATTCCTATATATAAATATCTTCGTGTCTACAGGGCACTGTGATGCTTTGCGACTGCTGCTGTCCAGGGGTGTCGATGTGGATCCCCTCAGCAATCGTCTTGTAACGCCACTGCATGTGGCCGTTGGTATGGGCCAAGATCAGGCTTTGAAAGTCCTGCTGGAGCACGGTGCTGATGTAAGTTGTTACCTGCACTGTGACCTTTATGCATTATTGGCAACAACAACTAAGAGATAGGTATCTGCATATTGTACTTGGCAACGAACTATATATTTCATTTTTGTCAGGTTCAGCAGAATTCTTGGTGCGTGGCCACTTTTTTGAAATCAATATTTTGCAGTGATCTTCTGGCATTCTAACTGGCTATGATCTTGTTAATTTCACTTGCAGCCCAACAGAGTGACCCATCGTATGTTTTCACCACTCATGTTGGCATGCTATGCCGATGTAGGCTCCTTGAAATCCATGAAGCTATTGGTTGAGGTACAATCACATATTCGCTTAACTTTGTGTATTATATTCTGTTATGTTCTTTTGCTTAAATGTATAGTAGCTTTTAAATACTTATTGTGTTGAGAATGCAGGCCAGTAACATTATTAGCTTGGATTTGCAAATGATTTTATACCTCGGAAACATCTCTAATGCTACTTAAGATTTGCAAATGATTTGATATACACAGGCTGGTGCTGATGTTGATTTTAGAAGTCGCTATGAACCAACCCCTTTAATGATGGCAGTTCTTAATGGATCAACTGACATTGTCTAGTTCTTGCTAGAGGCTGGAGCCGATGCTAACCTTTCTCATGAGGTAGATATCAGTCTCTTTGGATCTCACCTTGCTGCATATTGGCTTGCATGTTTTGACATTGGAAATGATTGGTACATATGTATATATTTCCTTACGCTGACCGGGTAGTGCTTTAATCATATGCATATATTTTTTAGTTTGAAATTTAGGTAGATATCATTTTAGAGTTTTCAATGGTTTGAAAATTCACATGGATTGTTTTGCATGCATTTTATGAAGGGACTTTACATTATACCGGTTTTGTAGTTTGAACTTGTATATCATGTGATCATGTGAAAATAATGGTCAGACAATTGTTGAAAACATATATCATATTTCTCGAGTAACGGGAGTACTACTGATAACTGTTGTTTAAATTTGAGGAATAATTTATGTTACCTTTCCTTCAAATTCTCAATTATTTTGCTTTGCAAGTCTATAAATGCCTCAAGTATAAATAAGAGAATATATCTTGCTTTCTTGCAATCAAACCATGTTTCTAACTGGATGGGCCCTTTTGTCTTCATATTCCAGAATTTGATGCCAATCACAGCCGCAGCAGCTAAGGGCCGACGTGATCTTGTTGAGATTCTCTTTCCTTGGACAAAACCGATCGAATCCCTGCCCAACTGGAGTGTTGATGGGATAATGACTGATGTAAAATATCTGTTTTCCTTGTTTATGGTATGTATTGAACTGGATCTTCTCAAATCAAAGCAGGGATCTTTCGGCCCCTTCCCATTTTTCTTGTTTTAACGTGACCTGTGCTACAGAATCCTATTTATTGTTCCTTGTTTCTTAATTTTCATATTGTGTGTATGTAGGTTGAGGCTTTCATGGATCCAGGACGTATACTTGTTGACACGAAACCGCATGGAAATGAAGCATTTGGTAAAGGGGACTACCTTGCAGCAGCCAAATTATATGACATGGTGAAAACTCCATCCATTCTGATGTAGTTACTTGTCTTAAATGATAAAAATGTTGGATGATTGATGATAGTTAGTTTGGAAAATTAATCCTTCGGAGACCCAAGATGTTTTCCACTTGCTTATGGTATATATATCACTTCTCTGTAATGTGTAATCCTTTGCATAAGTTGCGGAGCACTCATGCTCTAGTCATAAGCGTTCTTTGAATTTGCTAATTTACTATAAAGTAAAATTATTATTCTTATATGCAATTGGCTCACGTGATGTTAAAATAAAGATAAAAGGTGCTTTTATTATACTGATTCATCATGGCATCAGTATCCAAAGAATCAGAGTCCTGCTGATTGCTAATGCAGGCAATGCTCAAAGATCCACTAGATGCTACCTTGTTTGCCAACAGAAGCCTTTGCTGGTTGCGACTTGGAGATGGACAGCAAGCTCTATCTGATGCTCAACAATGTAAGAGTTTGCGCCCTGGTTGGTCGAAGGCCTGGTACCGTGAGGGTGCAGCTCTCAGATTGCTGAAGGTATACAGCAGCTTGCATCAAATTTAGCCCCTAATCTCATCTAAATCTGATATCTCCACTTTTATCTCTATACATGTCCAGAACTACAAAGGAGCAGCTAACGCTTTCGTGGAAGCACTGAAGCTTGATCCTGCAAGTGACGAGATCAAGACATCATTAAGGTAATGCTGTTGTTTGATTGTCTCCATCTACTGTTATCATTCAGTTACGATCTCCCTAATTGAAAGATTTCTGCTCTATTGATACAAACTTCATTTCGTTAGAAACTTAGTCCTTTGATTCCTGTAATAACTTGCAGGGAGGCCATTGAGGCTCTGAGGTGTGCTGCTCGCTCTGGAGAAGAGAACCCTTGAGCTGCAGGATCCGATTGCTTATCTCAGTTTTAATATCCTATATATAGGCATATATAATATATAATATATCCAATGATGAGTTACCGCAGCAGAGACTTGCTAAGAGCTATACTTGACTGTTCTACTCACAATATTTTATCGCTGCCTAAGTTTAGGCTGGAAGCTAATGAACCAGATCGAGTGATTACTTTCAGCTTTTATTTGCCCTAGTTCTATTATGTTTCTTGTTTTCTCTCATTAATTCTTCACCATTCCAAATTTTTCCACCCCTAGCCACTGTCAAGAATGGCAGTGCCCACGGTTTTCTGATGAACTAGCTAATAAGTGCGATCCATCAATAGGTGAATATTCAGATGGATGCTATTAATCATCTAGTGTACAAGTTTTCACACTTTGTTTCGTCATCAATATGTGCTGTATATCTAGAGTTATCTACACGTAAGGCCAAGGACTATAAGAGGCTGTATGTTATATGGAGGAGAGAAGGGAGGAGAGGGAGAAGTGCGCTGTAAACTTACAGCCAGCTTGGACGCAAAAACCAAAGAAAGTTTGTGAGAGATACATGTGGGTCCTATATTAGAAGCGGAGATGTAACTACTATATGGGTGATCTAAGATGTGGGTTACAAGGACCCACATGGCCAGCAGCTGGCTAAATTATTAGCCTTGCTCTAAAGGGTGGATAGAAATCTCAGGCTTGTGAGTTGAGCTAGCTCGGCTCGCCTTGATTCCCAAACGAGCTGAGCTCGAGCCAGTGTTTTGGCTCATTAGCGAATCGAGCTGAGCCCGTGATAGGTTGAGAAAGTGGAGTGGTGGCCTCTTAAAAAGGAGCATATCAGGTGGAAACCAGTCCACTTGTGCAAACTCCGAGCAAGAACGCTGGATCTAGATCCAAAGGCCATGGAGAGAGGTGGGAGTATTTTACAATGAAATGCCCCCCAGCCCTCCGTCTTGGTACTTTTGCAATAACCCCCTCCCCTAATCCCCAGGGGTCGGACCCCCTAGATCCCAACCGTGCGCACCATCGCCCGTGAGCAGCGCCGCTGGGATCTAGTTGCCTTCGCACGTGAGTCGTGCCACAGCCCTCCCGTCGCCGCCGCGCCGCCCCCTTCCCAGCGTCGCCAGCCTTTCCAAGCGGAAACGAAGAGCTCTGAGGGTGCGGCCGCGCGGGCTGAGTTCAGGCCAGGGAGCTGCAGGAAGGAGGATGGCGGGAGGCCCTAGGATTGCCTCGCGCCCTAAGAACTGCTTTTCGCCGACGCCAGGGCTCTCCCGGGCTGCTCTAATCCATCCTGGTACGTGCAACTATCTGAATTCAAGATGATCAAACTAGTAAATTGGATACAAGGGAAGGGGTGAGTTGCAAAAAAGATGAGATTATTGGGAGCCTGACGGGCATTTCTTTGTAAAATATTCCCACCTCTTTCTGTGGCCTTTGGATCTAGATCCAGCATCCCTGATGTGAGTTTGCATAGTTTGCACTGGTGGGTTGGTTTCCACCTGATGCGCTCACCTCTTAAAATGCCTAACTTAGTTCACGAGTCATTGTTAAAAGTAAAGTCATAACTCCCAATTCCTTGTCCTAATTATTTGGCAAACTAATTATTTAGATTTCTACTATTGAAAGATTTTTTTATTTTAAGACCTTGACGTCGGCTGAACATGCTCTTGGAACCTACAATTTATATTTGCATGTTACTTTTGGAACATAGTACACAAATTGCTGATACTTGTATGGTTTCTTGTGTCCTTCATGTCTTGTCGAGTTTTTTCGTCGTCAAGCTCGCAAGCCGCATCGAGCTAGCTTGAGCTTGTCAAGGAGTCAGGCTGAGCCTCAAGTTTGGTTTGTTTGTTTAACCAGCTGAGCCGAGCTAGGCCACCTTTGTACCAAGCTTTCACTTCATGAGCCGAGCCAAGCCGAGCTCGGCTCGACTCGTTTCCACCCGTATCTACACGGATTCGTTTGTTTTCCCTGATAACAGAGTCTGCAGACACATAAGCTATATTGTTCTTGGGCCTTTAGATTCTTTTAGCCTTTCCTTTTTTCAAAGGATTTCACCTTTTGGACATTATAAGAAAATAGTCCTTTACTGCTGAGAAATAATAAAAAGCAAAGCACCACAGTATTTTGATGCGAGAGCGTTACTAAGCACCCCTTTGCTAAAGAAATCTCCTCCCATGGTGGGCGAAATCTTCAATGCCATGGTTTTAGTGTTCAACAAGAAGCATGCACTGGTAGAGAAACTCACATCTATCACGGTTCATTATTTAGTTCCTGCGACTAAAGCGGGGGTCCTTTAGAGTCGGGTCTGTGAGCCCGAGACAACATCCATCCTTTAGTTTGTTTTTTTCTCTTTCTTTTTTTGTTTTCTGTTTTCCTTTTGTGGTTATTTTTCATTTGGTTTCTTTGCCAATAAAAGTAAGTTGCGTATACGTCCTTTCTTGTCCACTACCTCACCACATGGCCATTGATTTATTTATATGCTTCATCCTTAATCCCATGCTGATTTGCCCCTTCACTCTAGTTTGCAATTTTTAGATCATATTATTTTCATACTTTCCATTGAAACTTTCCGTGACTCAGAAATACAAAAGTTGAAGACAGATGTTGCTGAAAAAGTGGTGGTACAAGCCTTGGAGTTAGGTATATATAGTAGGTGGATATTCATCAATCCTCAATATCAGTGACCTGAGTGCTGCGGCTGATGCTTCCCATACCCATGTATCTTTTCACAATTGTCTCCTACAGTAGTTTGCAAAAAGATGCATATAGAACGCAGCGGAAGGGCGAGCAGGCACCTTATATGGATGATCGGTGTTCGCTGATACAGTTTTATGCAAGTTATATACAGAGGGGATCAATGGGCGAACTTGAATGGAAACCGTATTAACTAACACAAAGCTAGTACTCGAAGTGCCAATGTTTAGGATGAAGAATTTTTATAGAACCTACAACCTAGCTGAAACGAAAAGGATCACTCGCTTGAAAAATAATGAAAGTCTGATTCCGAGTCATATAAAACTATATAGAAACACCCCACTAAAAAATTCTCTCAACTCTCAGCTACCCACGTCAGGTACCCACATCATCTTGTCATCCCCACCCACCTCCCCATTACGCCCCCTGGCTTCTCCACCCGTCATGTAGCCCCTCAAAGACCTCTGCCGCCCCCTCGCCTCCCAACCGACGCCACCTGACCGCCGCCTCCTCGCCTCCCCACCTTGCCCATCTCCATAAAGTCGCCTCAGGCCCGTGCCTCTCCTCAACCACTCCAACTAATTCCACCGGATTCTCCTCGAACCGCGCCAGGAGGACAAGCGCCATGTGCCCACGCCGGGCCAAGACCGCGTCGCTTTAAAAGGATGCAAAGCCTCTTTTGGAATAACTGAATCCTTTAAAAGGTCATGGAGTTGGTTTCTGAAGTATCTTTCAGTTGTGGATGACATATTGCTGTATCAGTGCCTGTTCATTTGTCAATGTCGACGGTGGGTAGCAATTGATGATATCTTCCACTAACATTAATTCACTCCATAAGGTTCGAAGTATGCCAACCCAATGCATGAACCTTTTATTTAACAGTTCATATTAGTATCAAAAATCAAAAAGATTACCTGAGGACCAGGAGCGTCCGAGGACCAGTGGATGGTCGCTCATTACTCCTTAGTGATGAGTGATTGGCAACGTGATCTGGACTAATTCTTCGCATAGTATTGCAGGTGTTGGATGCGGCATATGACATGAAGAAATACTTAAACAGTTAAACCTTAAGTTGCAATACAGGTAGTATGCATGAGTAGTATAACTGTAGTATAGAGGTATATTCGGAAATATGTAAAATGACATTGTTGAGATTTATCAAATCTTTCTTAACTAAGCGAGGGAGAGAAAAGAAGAAAAAAATCCAAATAATACAATTCATATAAATTACAATTTTACCCATATAAAAAAAATCTGTTTTATGGTTTCAAATTTACAACACCCAGAT
This sequence comes from Cenchrus fungigraminus, assembly GCA_036936925.1. Taxonomy (NCBI): domain Eukaryota; kingdom Viridiplantae; phylum Streptophyta; class Magnoliopsida; order Poales; family Poaceae; genus Cenchrus; species Cenchrus fungigraminus. The sequence goes on along the minus strand of CM072774.1, from coordinate 23,382,258 downwards.
ACAATGTCAAGGAATGATGTTACCTTTGAGTGTGGTGTTGGTAGTAAGACCGATACATGTACATTTGGGATTTTATTTATGCCGTGTAACTTTTCCCAGAAGAAAATTTTAAATCGTAGTGAAATGTGATATTGACATGGATTTAGAATACTTCTTGCAATAATTATTATGATAAAGGACACGATGTGAAATTGTCATTTGGGTCGGCCCATGAACCCACACAGCGCAAAACCGCAAATAATCCTCACAACCCTTTGTAACCAAAATTAAATCTGCTGTACGTTAGTTACTGGCTACGTCAGGCAACAATCAGGCAAAGCGCCATAGCCGCATCCTCCTAACTCCTACTTCCCAAGAGATGGTGTCGCCCAAGCTCATCGCCCATGCCCAGCAAGGATCCAAAGCAAGCCACGAAGCCGAGAAGGTGGCCCACCCAAGCAGACGGCGGCGTGTCGAGTGCGCCGACCCTGCCAGTCCTCCCCGCCGGCCTCACCACGCCACCGCTACCGCTCCTCCCGGCTCCGCGGACTCCCATCCGCTACTGGGCATTGAGAGCTGAGACATAATAAAACAGGGAACCGGTGGGGCCATGCACAATTACTTATATGCCCTTTCTGAATTAAAATAAATTTAATTAAAATTTGTTGTGGGTCCCACTAATTTGATACTTCCTGCTACTTCCTCGTAGGAACTTCCTGATACTTCTTAATACTTCAACCATTGGATTTCATCGGATGGACGGCTCATAAAAATAACAAATACTATAAAACGTTTAGGACAAGTAAATTCATAACTAACTTGTCTTAAACGTCATATATTTAAGAAAGGAGGTAGTATGTTCTAAAGACATCAACTTGAACAGGAATAGCAGCTTTCTGTAAAAAAAAAGAAAGCTACATGTTTTCTCATCCCACGGCAAGTAACTGATGGAGAAAAGAAATTATAGTCATGAAGGACAGCTACATGTTATTCAATTCGCAAAAGAGTTTAACGTTACATAGTAGAGATCAAAGATGAGCTGCCAACCGTTCCATTTAATTTGTCCAAGAAAATGCGCTAAGTCAGGGAACTCTGTCCCTCGCCTTCCTACCGATTTCTCGCAGAAAAAGTACATTAGTCCGCGAAGGATTGTGCTACATGGAGAGGGCTCTCCCGTTTGCCTTAACGCGAGAACCCCGCCGCAGAAGATCCCGACGTGGCCCCACCAACGTTGGCTTATATTCACACCGCATCACCAGCCCATCGGACTCGAGTCGTCTTCCTCCGGCGGTCATCTTCCTCCCTTCCGACCTTGCGCCCCGCCCTCCCTTCCACTACCGGCCTCCACCGCCACCTGCGACCGGCGGCGCCCTCGCCGCCGCCCACCAACCGCCCCTCCCCCTCAACCCTGCCCTTCCTAACCTGTTGCTTGCCCCCGCCGCCGACCCGTCCCTCTCGGCTCCGGCGGCGCCTCCACCGCTGGATCCGCCGCCCAGGAACTCACCGCCACCGGATCCATCTCCAACGACCTCCCCGCCACCGGTTCCTTGCCCCTGCTGCCGACCCCGCCCAACCGGCCTCCCCCACCACCCCGGAGGGCGGCACCGACACCGCCTGCCGTTTCGCCCACACCCCGCCACCACCGCCGGTTCGGCAGCCGGCCCCGACCTCCCTCTAGGTCTGGTGGCCATGGAGGATCACCCAACCCTGAAACCCAAACCATAAACCGAAACCTAAGGCCGCCTCCCTCCGCTACCGCCCGCGCCCGACGGCGCCCCGCCATCGACTGCCCCGCCCACCAACCGCTGGAGTTGGAGAAGATCACCGAAAGAGCACTAAGTTACTTCCTCGAACCCGGTGTTACTTCTTCCCTCTTTCCCTTGTATCATTCGATTCATCCCCCGCTTCCTCGTCCTCTCCAAATCGGGAGGGCTCTCGGGCTAAGCCTAAATCGAGACCCCTCTCAATTTAGCTTTTGCGTTCCACAAAACTTCATTTCCGTGAAATTAACTGCTACTGCTATAGTTGCGACATGTTCTACTCTGACTTTCTATTAATTCGAGGCCTGTCCACACATCGACCCAGTCTTGTGCCACATAATAAGACTACTCCGCTGCCCATGCTTCCAGCTTCCTCAAAGGCAAATCAAACCCCCGCTCTGATCAATCGAGGACTTTGAGCTCCTGGTGATCACTAACTATAATGTGCTTCGTTCTTTATCTACTCGGTTCATTAATTTTGTCCGTATTACTCTCACTAACCGTGTCTAATCACGTGAATGTAATTATATACGCGCATCTCTGCACTTTTTTGTTTAATTAATTAGGAACCGGTGGCGTTAGGAATATGAGACCAACTTCTGCTGATGCTGCTGGCGTCTTGACTGCTCCGTCTCCTTCCGCCTACAAGCATCTTTGAGGAATGTCAGAAAGAGATTGACCTTTGACTTTGGACAGATGTCGATAGTGAAGGCACAAAAGTATACATGTGGGGTTTTTTTTTTCATGCTGGTAGACTTTTCCTCCCATGGGTTAATAAAACAGCATCAAACTTCATTTCTTGCTTAGTCAAATAATACATGCATGGTTAAACATGAAGGACACCTAAATTGTTTTTATAGCTAATAATATATATTGCCGTTGATTTAACCCTTCTTGTTGATATCGATTATTATGATAAGCCAAATTTCTTTGCCGTTGATTGTTGTTTTTATAGGCAGTAGTATATATTGCCATTGATTTAAACCTGAAGGACACCTAAATTTCTTTGCCAAGTCATGCTCCAACGGATAGACACTTATCAGAGCGCAATTATGTTATTGTAATTTTTTCCTTGGGTTCTAATACATTAAAAAGAAGTCATGCTTGTCACACCCTGCAATTTCCAAATTTCAGGATGTGAATAGGAAGAAAATTAAAACAACAATTTTCTAAAAATTTTAAAAATTTTCTCAACATTTATTTTCTTTACAGGAAATATAATATAGGAAAAAGTCATTGTTTGATTTTCTGAATTAAATAAATTAGTTCGATGTGAGCGTTGCATTCATGCCGATGCATCTTGGTGTTTATTAAGTGTAAAAGGTTTTAAAATGCGTTTAGGTGCTGATCAAAATCTTCTGAGAATTTCCCGGCTATTTCTATTTATTCTCACTTTTCCCGAGCTATTTCTATTTATTGGAAGGCTCTAAAATCTTTTTCATGAGCTCCAAATAATTTATTTGGATTGTTCATGTCTCAATCTAGCTCTAGGAATTTTCCTGAAATTTTTGGGATTTTCAGAGTATTTTTCGTGCATTAAATGAATTATCTAGAATTTCTGGATTTTTCATTGCAAGAGAAAATAATTTCTGAAAAAAAGAGAAATCTTCTCCTTTTCGGTTTGGGCCGAGCCCAAGGGCCCGACCCATCTCCATCCCGGCCCAGGGGAGCCCATCCGGGCCCATCGGCCACCTTGGCCTGCGCCGCAAGCTGCTGCGCGCCGGCGCCGCCCCTCAGCGTGCGTGCCCAGCATGCCAAGCTCAGCCCTGCGCCCCTATATAGCGTGCCGCCAAAGCCCCGTGCGCCCCTTCCCGCGCCACCTCGCCATCCAGCCGCGCAACGTCGTGGTCATCCGTGGAGATGGGGTGAGCGCCGCCGCCAGTCCTCCGCGTCAATTCGCCGGACGTGGACACCGTCGGGGCAAGGAGAAGCTGCCAGGAGGTGTGAGGGACACTGAGCTATCCTCCGGTATCCGCTCGTCCATCCCGTCCCGAAGCCGGAGCACCGTCGTCCATGAAGACCTGTGCGCCGCCGTCCCTGCCGCTCGGCGCCGAAATCCGGCCGCTCCCTTCCTTCTCCACCATTGGTGAGCGCCTCTACGTGATCCCCTTCCACTGCTCTACCTCCTGCGTAACTCAATCAAACCGAAGCCGCCTGAGCCGCCGGCGATTTGGCCGCCAATGATGCTGTCCGCCGTGAACCAGAGGAAGGAGATGAGATGGCTGTTTTGCGTTTAGCCCCCTGGAGTACCCTGTAATCTTCATCTCTTCTTATGTGTCTTGCAGCTCTTCCAAATAACCCCCTAGATCTATTAGGTCTTTACAACTGAGCCCTATCCCTATCCTTTTGCAGATCTAACCCTGGAGATCCATCTATTCGCAGTGACTGTTCAATGAGTCTTGCAGATCTTCTCTTTAACCCCTAACATCTTCTGATAATCACAACTAGGTCCTCCAATCTTGTCTAGCTCATAGTTTCCACGTTTTAACTCCGTTTTTAGCGTTCTTTATATCCATGTGTTCGTCTCGACGAGTAGATTAGTTTTCTGCTGTTTATGTTTCTGTTTGCAATGATTGGTGTACTGTTTCTTATTTTATTGTATTGATCCTTTGTATGTGAATGTGTGGTGCGTAGAGAACGATCCGTTCGAGGAGTTCGCTGCCGTTGAAGACTTTGAGCAGCAGCGAGACTTTGAACATGTATTTTAATTACACCGTTTACTTATTTATCACTTTGCATTAATATGATGGTCCTATTATTTAAGGTTTGACTAGTTTTGTTATCCCTATGCCTTGATCAGTCTGGGTTTATGTTCATGTTGGGTAGACCTTGCTTAGTTGCTTAACTTGGGATTGAGGTGGTGCTAATGAACAACAATGTTAATCTTGCTTTACTTATGTTATACCTTCATTAAAACAAGATCACCTCTATTAATCGGAACATGGAGCGACCACCCAGGAAAATCGTACTACCACAAGACATATGGCTCTCTCTTGGCCAATTAATTAGAGAACCTGGTGTTAGGTATGCTTTACCTGAAAGGGGTTGGGGGATGCCGGTAGTTGGTGTATAGCCCGGCCCTCAGGCTGATCTGCTCTATGGTAGCTTCGCAGTCTTGAGAGAGGTTTATGCATTGCGCTATCATGTAACCTAGCGAGCAGCCTGCATCTGGGAATCTTTGTAAAGGCCTCGTAGCATCCCTATGCAATCACACCTCGGTAGTGTGGTATGGTGCCTAGCTAGCACAGCTTGGTTGGGTCTAAAGTTCCTAGAACTTTTACGCGACTTGTGGGTAAAGATGTACAACCTGTGCAGACAGAGTGTAAAACTAACTAGTTAGCCGTGCCCACGGTGAAGGACGGCCTGGACCCTCACATTAGTAAACTATGGAAGATGGACTAAACATGTGCATTTACTTTCATTCATGATGATGATGCTTATGTTAATCTCTGGGTTGGTACAAACTTACATTTGCTAGTAAATCAGCTTGCCTAATAAAACTTGACCAACTAAAATGCTGACCTGCTATGTAACCACAAGCTTTCCACCATAAAGCCTTGCATGTTGTTATAGTGATTTTCCCTTGTTGAGTGCGATATGTGCTCATGCTTGTTGTTACTTATATTGCATCTACACAACCCAGCTGCCGCTCAGACGGACGTTTTGAAGACTTCCCTGGAGAGTTCGACGAATTCTAGGTGAGTGTGCCACCAGTCATCTGCCTGTGGAGACGTCCTTTTCCGCTGCTAGTACTCGCTTTTGATTCGATTATGAGACTTTCGGTCATGTAATATTATTATAATACTCCCTATACGCTTTTACACTGTGTTTTGGTATTCACTAAGTCGTTGCATGTGTGAACTTTGATCCTGGCGCACATGTATTCAATGCATTCGAGTTTGCCTTCAAATTCGGGTGTGACAATGCTCCACTCATAACAGAGCGTAATTTTGCCACCAACCCAAACAAACAATTAATTCAAGTGTAAAATATTTTATCTGCAAAGACAAATAAATGGGAAAAAATAGGACAACATGTGTTGCTATAACTACTTCCAACCGGTGGCTGACTTTACACACACTCCATTACTGTTTTTTTTACCTATTTCCTTCCGCAACAAAGCACTCAACGAAACCGTGCTCCCTTGTTTTGCTTGTGCCTTTGGAATGAGTTGCATCATGGGAACATGTTTCACCTTCAGAGTGGGTAGCTGTTGAGCACCAGTCGATGCTCGGCAGAACCATGATGAACGTCCAAGTAATATTGATGCTGTAATGCCAAGCTTAGGTTAGCATGGAGCATGATGTGCATGAGTTCTCGGCACGACGCGTGTATTTCAGTGGTGTTGGTCATGCTGACAGGTGAATGTAGAGGCGCTAAGGCTGGTGTCACAATAGGTGCGCGTACCGGCCGGTAATCCTTAGCTCAAATTGCCCCATATATAGATTCAACCTTCTTTTCCCAACCGAGGTGAGGCTCAATCTGACAATTGCATTCAGAGAGGTTATATATGGTGTTTGCTGACACTCAAACACCAAAGCAGTTCGAATGTTGCAATGATTTTGGCCCACTAGTTTGGGATCATCCAGACCGGCACCAAACCCCCCAATACGAGAGTGAGATTAGTTCATAATTAAACTCTCTCCTCAAACTTGTAGTCAAAGATCGTATCAATTACTTGATCTTGTGCAGCATATGTTCAGCCTTGAGGTTCAAAATCAATCGAGTCCTCCAAATTAAGATAACTTGCAAGATGTCATGTTTTTTTAAGTTTGAAAAAGTTCCTCAAACTTTGAAAGGTGACGTCTTGAAACTCTGTCCCTTCCTATTAATTTCTCGCAGAAAAAGTACAAGAGGAGGAAGACGATGATCCTCCTTATGCACTCATACTTAGATGTTGTTCGCTGTGTGCGGTTGCAGAGTCTGAAAACAAATTCCTTTCTAAAAAATGTGAAAGATGTTCTTTTCTATAAGTTCTTTTTAGAAAAAAATAAACTCCCAACTTTTGAGTAGTGTATGTACATGCAGTGCTAATATTTATAAGTTGCACCTACCTCACTTTCATGTCAAAAGAAAAAAACCACGAGACATTCAGTTGTGTGCTATATAACTACTGTGGATATCCACACACTCCAATGCTTGCTTACATGTTGCGTGCTCATTTTATTCACCTTATTCCTTTTTACATATTTTTGTATTGTTAACACTCAATGGAGGCCGGTGCGATCGATCAGCATGTCACAAACCAGATACGGATTGAGAGGCATCGGAAATTCCACAGAGGCGTGGTTTCTGACACAGTTTGGCATGATGGTCTTTGCTGGATCTCACCTTATTGCGCTGTGTATGAAGAATGGCTACGCTTCTCAAGCTTGAATTTGCGTAGCAACACTACGTCTACATATCCTCTAGTGTTCAGCATCATCAGCAACTGGGGCAGATCATGTTCTTGTAGATACAAAGAAATTACAAGTGTGAAGTTTGGATCTTTGATGAGCTGTGCTTGGATGGAGTTTCGTTCAATTATGATAAGAGATTGAATGATCTATTTGGAACCGAAACACTAAATTAATTGAAATTCAGGAACAAACTCAACTTATTATACACCTTCAGACTTCAGTCTACACATACCTTCTTAAATTGACACTAAATTGAGACTTGATTTCTTTTCGTTTAGCTAGAACAGGGCTAGCCAATCATACGATTTTATAGGTGATCGTGGTGTAATTTTGGATTTGTTGAGGCTAATTTATGTTGGCTCTCTCACTCTAGTGCTTGCATACAACTTCGTGGATAGTGAAAATAAATAAAATGGTATATTCACTCCTCTGCTATAAATAACTAGCAACAACGACGAGCTGTTCATTTCCAACATTCCACCCCTTGGGATTAGGCTTGCGCCCCTTGTTGTCTCCTTGGCCTGTCATAATCGGCATGTCATAAAGCTTGGGAATGAGCAGTATCATGGAATGAGTTTGTACTACAGCACCCACTGCAGCCCCGCTCGAGGATGTGCCACCCGTGGCTGATTGAATTTAAATATTTGAAGGTCCTGGAATCTATGAATTGTCTTCCGTTGTTACATCCTTCATGGATGACTACTGTTTTTCCATTGTTTCCTTGCCGAATGTATCTAGAGTTTTGTTTACTGGATGGAACATAAACTCGGTAACTGGATGTTCTGTTATGTCACACGTTGGTGGCGATCAGTATTATAATATATGAAAACAAAGTAGTTGGGTCAATTAAAAATAAGATTCTGGTAAGAACAATTGTCGTTTCATGTCTTACATCATTTGCGTGTAGTAGTTGGCCTGGTATACGTCTGAATGCGTATGTGGGAAAACGACTTTGCGGGGAAAAAAATCATAGGTACCCAAAATAATATACTTTTTGTTATAAAAATAATATACTTTCTGACAATTACAAATTTACCGATTAAAAAAAGTTATATCATATACCACCACTAGCTGTTATGGTGCACCGTAAAAGAGACTTAAATAAAATGACATGTTCCCTCCTCTGCTATAAATAACTAGAAACAACGAGCACTGTTGGGGAATTGGGTAAAAACCTTTCACTCTCGAAACTTCGGAGTAGCTTAGACTCCTGCGAATTCGTGAAAGTCTTCGGAGATGAGTCGCTAAATTGCAAGTCTGTTTCGTAAAGAGAAAGTATTCGGGAAGGTGTTTTGTTATTTCTTACACGATTCACTAACCCCTTAATCTTGTGCGAAATAATTGCCGAATAAAGCATTGGATCGCAGGTTTTACTTCTCGTTTCAGGATAGCAGAAACCCAGAGAGTTCGGAGAATGGAAAGGATGGAAACTTCGGAGATCTTAAAGAACTTCACTTCGGCTAAAGACTCAAATACTCGGTTCGGGGATTCTGGCGATCGGTGATCTTCGTGGATGAAGAATCGGAGATCAAAGGAAGACCGAGTTCGAGGTGTGAACTGATGGCTGGCTTGTAAATATGTGAAATTAGCCCCGCAAATCACAGGATGTAAAAGACGTTCATGTACGCGTTCACACCACGAATATTCTTTAGATTCGAGGGTAATCTCGGAATGTAAAAGTCCCTTCGTCTCCCTATAAAAGGGGGCTCGAGGGCACGTGTAAAGGGGTTCACAACTTTTGAGGTGAGTACAGACTTTCGGGGATTTCTTATCCCCTCTTTCGTTCTTGCTTTCGTGCGTTCGTTCTGGAATCTTGTATTTGGGGATCCCATCTGATTTTCGGACCCCCCAACATTGGCGCCCACCGTGGTCTCAGCCGAAAAACAACTCACGATGCCTCCACAGAAGAAGTCCAAGAAGAACACACCCACTGAAGCTAACCAGGAAGATCACCACACTGAAGAAGACAATGGAATCTCTCCTACTGCAGAACCTTCGCAAATCACAGACCAAGAAAGGAGGGCAAAACTTGAAGCTCTTCAAAAGGCACGAGCTGAGAAAACGGCGCATACTCTGGAACCATTCACTGAAGAAGAAGCTGATGAGGAAGATGATCAGACCGCTGACAGAGAACTAGAAAGAGTGCACCAAAAAGTACTGCAGCTTTAGAAAGAGAAAGAGAGATTCGCGAACCAGCTGGAAGCAAAAAAGAAGAGCTTCGGAAAAGCTGGAGAAACTTAACCAGGCAAAAGAACAAATAGAAAGAATGCAAAAAGAGATTGATGAAATGAAAGAGCAAGAAAACAGCTCACTATGGCGCGATTCGCCACTTCAGAACTCTGGCCAGAACAGAAGAACTTCAAGAGAAAATTTCTTCACGGGTAACGGAATCTCGCAGTTTGCAGATCCAGATTCTCCACTCTCACTTGGGTTGCAAACAGCACCATGGCCACCAAAGTTCAAACCAGTCTCTCTCCCGAAGTACAATGGGTATGGAAACTCTAGATAGTTCCTCATGAGATACGAATCAGCTGTGAATTCAGCAGGAGGAGATGATGTCGCACTGGCCAAATCTTTCATCATTGCTTGCGAGGGCCCAGTCCTCAACTGGTACTCCCTATTACAACCACACTCAATCTGCAGTTGGATTGATCTCAAGACAAAGTTCATCCAAGCTTTCCAGATATTCCATGAAACTGCGGTAAAATCATCAGACCTGTACAATTGCAAGCAAAAAGATAGAGAGCCATCGCAGAACTTCGTAAGAAGATTCATGCAGCAAAGATCTCAGATCCCGGAAGTAGATGACAAGACAACAATACAAGCACTGATCAAAGGCCTGACTCCGGGACCAACAGCTTCGCACTTAACCCGAAAGGAGCCTAAGAGTATTGACGAACTCTTTCACGAATTGGAAGAATACATCAAGTCCGACGAAGATCATCGAAGAAGAGTTGCTGAGCGAAATGAAGCAAGGCAAGGCAATAGAGGAACAACATGGAGACCTCATTCTCAAACCCCACGAAACATCAACAATGTGGAAAATCCTCAGTTCAACCAGGACAGCAGACCGAGCACAAGAGGAGGTTTTGCGTCAAGAGGAAGAGGAAGGGGAAGAGGACCCCCGAAAGTTCAGAACCACGATCCAAGAGATCCATACTTCTACTGCCGATATCATGGAAGAGGCCATAGCACAGAAGCATGCCTAGAAACCAAAAAGAACATAGCAAGAATCCAACAAGAGAAAACCATGATGAGTATTGCCTCCACGATGCCGAACCAATTCCGTCCAAACTTCTGGCAACCACAATTCATGGGTCCTCAACCAAATCCAGTCACAATGCAGCAGTTTCAGCAGGCACAGTCATCCTGGCAGCCTTCTCAGTAATTCTATCCTCAGTCTCAGGCACTTCAAACCATTCAGTAACCACAACCAATTCAAGAAATGTTGCCGCCACCACCCGACAATTCATCAAGACCCGAGTCGAGTTCGAGAGGACACAATCCGAAAGCATTACCTTTCTTCGGAACCATTATGCCTATAACAGGAGGGTCAGCCATGGACTTCGAGACAAAAAGGCAAAGAAACAATTACTTCAGATCTATGAACACAGTCATCAATGATGGTCCAGCAGCGCGACCAGAGTGGGCCAAAGTGCCGATAACATTCACTGAACAAGATTTCAGATTGAAGTCAACAGATCACAACGATGCCATGGTCATCGAGGTGAACATAGCCGGATGGGCCATCGGAAAAGTTCTGATGGATAATGGAAGTTCGGCAGATATCTTATTCATGAAAACTTTCGAGAAGATGAGCTTGAGTCCACACATGCTGCAGCCACCAGAGTACCCGCTGCTGGGTTTCGGAGGAAAACCAATCAAGCCAGTAGGAAAGATATCTCTTCCAGTATCCTTCGGGGATCTGGACAATGCTAGAACTGAGACTCTAACTTTTGACGTAGTCGATATGTATCATCCCTACTTCGCAATCTTCGGAAGAGGGTTCATCAATAAATTTGACGCCGTGATAAGGCAACAATTTTTGTGCATGAAAATCCCAGCACCCAAGGGGGTCATCACAGTATTTGGTGATCAACAAGAGGCCAGAAACATTGAGAAGGGCTTCATGCCAGGTCAAAGCAATGTGCATCAGTTGAACTCCACCGAAGAAAAGAAAGAACCCTATGTTGAGGCCAAGAGGGATAAAGAAAAAATTGAAATAACTGCTGATGGCGAAACGAAGAAAGTATATCTAGATGATATGCCAGACAGAGCAGTCGTGATAGGGGCTCATCTCAGTCCCGAAGAAGAGAAAGAACTTACCCAATTCCTGAACAAAAACAAAGATGTTTTCGCGTGGTCAGCCAAAGATCTGCAAGGTGTCGATAGGGATATCATTGAGCATGTCCTAGACACAGATGAGAGAATAACCCCAAAAAAGCAGAAACTCAGGAAAATGTCCGAAGAAAAAGTCAAGGCAGTAGAGGCTGAAGTACAGAGGCTTCAGGACGCCAAGGTGATTAGAGAAGTCATGTATCCTGTTTGGCTGGCTAATACTGTACCAGTTAAGAAGAAGAATGGGAAGTGGAGAATGTGTGTGGACTTCACAGATTTGAATAAAGCTTGCAAGAAGGATGACTTCCCCTTAGAAAGGGTGGACAAGGTCGTCGATGACACTGCAAACAGCGAAATGCTATCACTCCTGGACATGTTTTCAGGATATCACCAAATAAGGGTGCGAAGAGAAGACGAGGAGAAAACAAGTTTCATTACTCCTTTCGGAACCTTTTGCTTCGTCAGAATGCCAGAGGGTCTAAAGAATGCAGGATGCACATTTTCAAGAATGATAGCAATAGTGCTTCATCCCCAGCTTCGGAGAAACATTCTAGCATATGTCGACGATATAGTCGTCAAAAGCATTCAAAGAAAAGACCACATCAGTGATCTAGCAGAAACCTTTGCGAACCTCAGAGCAGCAAATCTTAAGCTGAATCCTGAGAAGTGTGTTTTCGGCATTCATAAGGGAAAAGTTTTGGGGTGCTTGGTTTCGACAAAAGGTATTGAGGCAAATCCTGACAAAATCAAGGCTCTAGTTGAGATGCAAGATCCTGTTTCGGTGAAAGATGTGCAAAAGTTGACAGGGAGAGTGGCTGCCCTTAACAGATTCATCCCCAGAGCTGCAGAGAGAAGTTTGCCCTTCTTCCAAGTTCTCCGAAGTTCCAAGAACTTTTAGTGGTCTGAATCTCAGAAACAAGTTTTCTAAGAACTCAAAGACTACCTGTCAAACATGACCAAGCTATGCCCTCCAGAGCCAAAATCGCCACTCCTGCTGTACTTGTCTGCTTCTAATTCAGCCGTGAGTGCTGTGCTAGTGCAAGAGAAAGAGGAAGAAGGAAAATTGAAACAAATTCCAGTATACTTTGCTTCGGAAGCTCTTTCGGGATCCAAACTATTCTACTCTGAATTAGAGAAGATAGCATATGCAATAATTATGGTAGCAAGAAAATTAAGACATTACTTCGAGGGTCACAGAATAAGAGTCATCACGAATCAACCACTGAATGACTTGTTCACAAATAAAGAGGCATCGACCCGAATCATCAAGTGGGCTGCTGAACTATTAGAATATACAGTTGACTTCGAAAGAAGAAATGCAATCAAATCGCAAGTCTTGGCAGATTTCGTCGTGGACTGGACATCGCCGAATCATAATCCTGGCGAAGAAATAGTCACACCATGGGTAGTGCATTGTGATGGGGCTTGGTGCGATAGAGGAATTAGAATATCAGCAATTGTAACATCTCCGGAAGGAATCGTGATAAGATACGCTGCTCGGCTGGATTTCGCGGATGATGTGCACTCTACGAACAACATAACTGAATACGAGGCTCTGCTTCTAGCCTTGAGAAAGATGAAAGCTCTGGGTCAACAAACCTTTATCATCAAGACAGACTCTAAAGTCATTCAGGAACATATTGAGAAAGTGAGCGAAGCAAGAAATCCTGTTCTGATGAAGTATCTTGAGAAAGTTAGAGAGATGGAAAGGCACTTCAAAGGCTATTCAGTTCAGCACATACCAAGAAATGACAATAACGAAGCAGACAAACTGGCGAAAGTAGCAGCCCAGAATCATGCAATGCTCCTGGACGTGTTCTTCGAAATCATCAAAGAACCATCCGTCAAAGACCCGAAGCCAAAAACTATAAACGTTGTAGAAACTCACGATTGGAGAGCTGAAATCATGGCATACTTGAGGGGTCACTATGAACCACAAGATGAATTAGAAGAAAAAAGGCTAAGGCAAAGAGCAAGAGGATACACTGTAGTGAATGGGGAACTTTACAAGTCTGGGGTAACCGAACCATGGCTAAGGTGCATAACCTCCGAAAAGGGCGTAGAACTTCTCAAAGAAATCCACAGTGGATTTTGTGGTGCACATATAGGCACAAGAGCACTGGCAGGCAAAGCAATAAAGCAAGGATTCTTTTGGCCTTCAATAAATTTTGATGCAAAGAAGCTGGTTCGGGAATGTGAAGCATGCCAGAAAACAGCGAATCAGCAAAACTTGCCTTCTATGCCAATTCATCTAATCCCACCAACATGGCCTCTGCAAAGGTGGGGAATGGATTTGGTCGGCCCATTGCCAACAGCCCAAGGAAACTGCAAGTTCGCAGCAGTGGCAGTTGATTACTTCACCAAGTGGGTGGAGGCAAAGGCATTGGTGAATATCACAGCACCAACAATTCAGAAATTCTTCTGGCAAAACATAATCTGCAAATTCGGAGTACCAAGAGAATTAACTGTTGACAACGGGAAACAGTTCGACTGTTATTCTTTCAAGGAACATTGCAAAACTCTGGGCACTCGTGTGAAGTTCTCTTCAGTTTATCATCCGCAGTCTAATGGGGCTGTTGAAAGAGCAAACGGGCTAATCTTTTCAGGAATCAAGAAGTGTCTATATGATCAGAAAAAAGGCAAGTGGACAGATGAATTGCCGAAAGTAATCTGGTCTCACAACACAACAGTGTCAAGAGCAACATGTTTCACACCATTTCGCTTATTATTCGGCACTGAAGCAATGTCACCGGAAGAAATCAAGAATGAAAGCTTAAGAGTACAGAAAGCAAAAGAAATCGAAGAAGTTGACATGAAGGTAGAAAAAGACATGATCGAGCTAACAATCCTCGAAGCCTCAGATAACATTGAAAAATACCAAAGGGAAACCAAGGCGTGGAAGGATAAGAAAGTAGTCAGGAAAGATATCAAGAGTGGTGACTTAGTCATAAAAAGAAAGAAAAACTGGGAGAATCCAGGGAAATTTCAAGAATCTTGGGAAGGACCCTACATTGCAAAAGAAATAAGCATGCCAGGAGCTTTTCGCTTAACAGACCAAACCGGTGAAGAGCTGCCGCATTCGTGGAATGCAGACAGTCTAAAAAGGTACTACCCTTGAAAATCATGAAAAGTAGCTAGATTTATTATTCAGCATTTCTTTTCGCACGTTTAGATTCCACAAAACTGTAAAAACCCGAACCACGGAACTATAAGTGGTTTCGAGAACAAAAACATTTGCTTCTCGCATTTAATTTAGAATAAGAAGGACCGTACTCTTTTCCTTGCAAAGGGGGCCCTAAATCAAGGGGCAAGGTTTTTAATGAGGCGGGTCCTATGTAAATACTCTTTGTGATATATATTAAAAGAGTCTTCCCCCAAAATTATGCGTCTTGCTGAGTTCCACCATGAGAAAGAAAAAATTCGTGAAAGGCTCTGTGATAGCCTGAGTTCCACCGTGAGAAAGAAAAGTTCGTGAAAAGGCTCCGTGAAAGCCTAAGTTCCATCGTGAGAAAGAAAAGTTTGTGAAAAGGCTCCGTGATAGCCTGAGTTCCACCGTGAGAAAGAAAAGTTCGTGAAAAGTCTCCGTGAAAGCCTAAGTTCCATCGTGAGAAAGAAAAGTTTGTGAAAAGGCTTCGTGATAGCCTAAGTTCCATCGTGAGAAAGAAAAGTTTGTGAAAAGGCTCCGTGATAGCCTGAGTTCCATCGAATGAAAGAAAAAATTCGTGAAAAGGCTCCGTGATAGCCTAAGTTCCATCATGAGAAAAAGAAGTTTCGTGAAAAGGCTCCTTGATAGCCGAAGGCTCCGTGAAAGCCTATATCCCACCTTAAGGGGATATCCTACCGAAAGGCCTGAGACAACAACAAGTTGTGGCCTAGATCCCACCTTAAAGGGATATCCTACCGAAAGGCCTGAGACAACAAGAAGTTGTGGCCTAGATCCCACCTTAAAAGGGACATCCTACCAAAAGTACGGGACAACTGAAGGTTGTGGCTCGGAAAATATTAAAGTCTTTGCTTAAATTTTCTTCTGTGAAAGATTATGATATAGAAGTTAATGTTCTTTTGATCGAGAGGATAAGCTAGCATAGTACCGAACATGCATCAAGGACTATGCGAAGTTTTTTCAGGAAAATTTTTTCTAGCCGAAAATCTTACTCCAAGGGCCAAGGGGCTCAGTTATCCCCGAAAGTTAATAATCGCACAAAACGGTTGAAGCAACTGAAGGTTGCAATATCAACCTAGGCAAGTATGCCAAGAGGGCGCAAGTCCACCAAATTCGTTAAACAAATTTTGTCGACTTGCACTATAACGAAACGCTAGCCATCGTGCAATGAAAGAAAAACAAGAACAAAATAGAGAGAGTCATCAGTCTTTCGGGAGTCTATGAAATTTTGCATGAAAACGGCAAGGTGGGAAGGGTGACGTTTTTTCTTAAAAAACAAATTTATTGCCTTAGTTTCATATAAAATTTCATAAAAGTACAGTTACACAGCTTCTAAGAGCTGAAATTTCAGAAAGGAAGTTCAACAACTCGGCCCGGTTTTCGGCCCCTTTCTTCGGCAATGTCACTAGCATAAGCAAAACTACAGTCGCCAGTTATAGGGCTAAGGGGCTCCGTCTTCACAGAGGATCGCGAGCTCGAGGCCTCAGAAGAAAGAGCATAACCATCACGTTGAAGAAAAAACCAGCTAAGTTGAAAACTACGCATCGAAAAATACTGACAACATTCAAGCCAAAAATCAGAGAATTCGCATCTAGGATTTGCTTCTTTGTACAATCGCCAAGCTTCACCACTAACTACTTGATCCTGACGGTGGATTCGCAAAGGTATCACATCCTGCACAGGCCCACCTTGCAGGACCTGCGCAGGTTAAAAATTTACAAGACAAGAGTTTAGAAGAGGGGGTCGCAGCCCACAAATATACAAGTTTGTAGTCTTAAACTTCAAAAGCAAATATTTAGACAAGTCTAGTCTCATCCGATGATGTCAACCTTCGGGGAGCTGGTTTGACGATCGGAGCTTTCTTCACCTCCGTCATCTTGATCATCGCTGCCGCTGCTGTCGCCGCTACCGTCGCTCCCCGAATCCTCCTCTCCATCGCCAGTATTATCATCCTCTTCAGATTCAAAAGTTGGTTCTTGAGTTCCCTCAACCTTTGCAAGCGCCTCTTTCTGAATCATCTGAAAAAGAACAAAAGAAGTTGGTAAGCATCAAGAAAAGGATACCTGCAAGACGCTAGAACTTTAGCAAAATCTAAAACAGAAACCTCCTCGAGTTTGTCTCGGGCAATCTTCTTCGCGAATTCTTTTCCACTCGCATTCCAAAATTCCCTTGCGAATCTAATCTTTACAGCACGGACGTCTTCGTTGGGACGAATAGTTGAAGTGCTTGCAGCATCTGGAAATCGCGAGAGTGCCCCGCGGAATTTCGGGAGATCGACACAATCGAAATCATAAAGAAGCTTCAGGAGACTTTCCACTGAAAAAAGAGCAGCGAAATCGCTAGCTCCTGAGAAAACATCTGGGAGAGCTTGGAACTCCTTCAGCATCCAGTCCATCAAATCAGAAATTTCTTCGCTTTCAGGCAGCGGACTTGGACGGGTGCCAAATTGCTCCAAGGATCCCCTATACTCCTCAAACAGAAGTTTCAAATTTTCCCTGATCGCATCAATATCTTCACTTGAAGTTTCGCTCCATTCAGACAGAGCTTTCTCGAGATCCTGAATCTTCTGTTCTTTTGTGCTCAAAGTCTTCGCGAGATCAGAATTTTTCGATGAAAGCTCAGCATTAGTAACACGAAGCTCATCAACAGTTTTTGCGTTCTTGTCAGTTTCCTTGCGAAGATTCTCAATCATTTTTAAGTCATCTTCATGAGTCTTGTTAAGCTTTTCAAGATCTTTCTTCGGATCGCAAAGAGCGGCTTCAGTAAGACTTTTCTCATCCTGACATTTCTTCAAAGAGTCCACCAGCTCTGCGATTCGCTTCTCTAGATCAAGACCGGAAGCCTGAGCCTTGTTCAGTTCTCGCTTCAGCTTCTTAGATTCGCCAGTAAGCTTCTCAACAAGCTCCTGTTTTTCGAGGAGCCGTCCAGAAATGACTTTGCCGATGATGGATGCCTTCAAATCATAAGTTTTCTTGAAACTAGCAAGGTCTAATGATGAAAGTTTCTGAGTATTTTCTTCAAAACCTGCGAACATCAGAAAGGTTACAGCAACGAAAAATGTAAGAAAAACAAGAAGATCAGCAGAGTGTAAAAGCTGAAAGTAAAGTGCAAACCTATTGGACTAAGCCTCCTTAAGGGAATTTCGTCTGCGGGCTCAGAAATCGTCAAAGATTTCTAGAGAGAGGAAGAAGTGTGCTTTTCAACAGCAAGAGTTGTTTTGTCGGTCAGTCAAAGCCTCTTCTTCGGAGCATCTCCTCCTGTTTCACCCACAAATTCAGGGGATGTCCATAGCAAGGAAAACTTAGGAACACCATCATCCGTGTCAACCACCTCACCGCTAATACTCAACAGTTCACCTCTAAAAGACGTACCAAAACTCTCGTTGTAGGCGGTGACTGAGGGGGTGGGATCTCGATCTTCAGGAATTTCTTTGCGATTTTCAATCAAAGGCGGGTTTTCAACCAGGTCACCGCTTTTTCGCACCGTGCGCTCCAGATCTTCGGTAAACTTTGGAGAAGCCTCATCCTTAGAAGCAGGAGCATGGGAAGAACCAGCTTCGGCTTCAGCAGCAACCACAGAATCAACAGGAGCTTCCCGAAATTCGAGGACAATGTCTGAAAAAGTTTCGACATCAACATATTCATTCTCAGAACTTGTTGTATAGACAGGACGAACACCAAACCTCAATGCACAGCACAAGCAAAAAGAGAAACCTGTTTGGCGAGGTTCATCAATCGTCTCCTCATCAGAAAAAGCCGAAGGGACGCGCTGGACAACAGCAGCAGCAACCTTCTTCACAGCCTTCTTAGCTTTTTTCTTGCCCAGCTGCGCAAGACTTGAAGCCGCCTGAATCTCAGCATCAGAAATATCTTCGGAAGCTTTCCTCTTCCTCTTGCTGGACTCCAAAGACTTAGTCTTTCCTGGGCGAACGGAGGGAGAAGAAGTGTCGGCCGCGATGCTTTTTGCCTTATCCTTCTTCGAAGCTCTCTTTCTTGGAGCCTTAGGTGCAGCAGACGAACAAACTGCTACGGCAACTGCCGGAATCTTCTTATCCACACTTGGCGGGCGAGATCAAAGAGCAGTCTCAGCACCAAGTTCTGAGAACACACGATTCACTCTTTTCCTGTGCTTCACGATGTTCTTGAAAGATTTATACTTGTTAAGGGTAGATTCACCAACCATCGTGTTAACTTTCTCCTCAACTTCAAGAATGAAGTCTTCAAGACTTTGACCATCCTTAAGTCGCAAGTTAAATCGTGGAAATGGCACCTTCTGAGAAGCCCAATCCACATCAAGCGAAACAATATCTAAAGGCTTCCAGCCATCTGATAAGGGCCAGACTCCAGCTGCAACGAATTCTTCAATAGCATCGCGACCTCCGAGAATGGTGCTGGCCAAGAAGAAGGCATTTTCACAGCTCTTGAAGCCAAGGGTTCGGCTGTTATATGGAGCAGTGCAAACAGCGCTCACCGGTGCCATCGGTGAATAGAATGGATAGGCTGGTCCAGTGTAGCCAGAAACTTTGGACATGTCGACCTTCACATAGAACCAAAATGAACTCCAATCTTCGGAGAAGTTGGTCTTGCTGTAAGGTGCAAGCTGAATGCGAGTGATGCCTTGATGTGTATTCTTCCTTCGAGTATTGAAGGTACAGCATGCGTAGTGAGCTTCATAGTATTTCCCGTCATCGAGCTTAAGAATATCCTTCTCGACCACAAGCTCGAACAAACATGTGAATATGTCAGCACCGCCAGTACACTTAAAAGTCTTCATTATCCAGAAGAACTTTGAAAGCTCCAGGAAAGTATTTGGTGTCAGTTGGTGCATCTTCACAGAAAACTTCTCAAGAATGGAAGGTAGATGAGGATCACAAGGAAATCTAAGTCCGCAAGTAAAGAAGTCCCTGAAAACAACAACTTCGTCGGCTTCAGGGGCGGGAACCTCTTCGCCAGAAGGAGGACGTCCGTCACCAGCAGGGAAGAATCCAACCTTCTCATATTCTTTAATGATTTCGGCCGTAACCTTTGACTTGCCGAAGACAAAAGCTGGAGGATAAGACATAGCCTTGGCAGCAACGAGTTCACTCAAGTCAACATCAATGTTGGAAAGATCTTCATCACCGCCGGATCTATTCTCAGATCTTATCTCTCCATCTTCGCGACTGCCAGAATCGCGAATTGCTTCAGTAGCTGGATCATTTGTGCTAGGGAGAGCAGTTTCTCCGGTCAGCGGAACGCCAGCGGCAGCCAATTCCTCGGAAGTCATTGGCCTAGCAGTACTTTTAGTGCGAGCCACCTTTTCGAAAGAAAAGTAAATACGAAATACGTATCAATTTACAAGAAACAAGAATCTACAAAATAGCTGGCCAATGAGCGAAAAAACATAAGAAAGACGAATAAAATACCTCTGAAAACTGAAGAAGTCGCCGAACTTCGGGAATCTTTAAAGCTCTGCGTGGCAAACAATCCAGAAAGTCGGAGAATGCGGCGAAGCGGTGAAATAAAGTTACCACGCCCGCCCTCTATTTATAGGGTGAGAGGGGGGTAGTTTCAAGAAACCGCCTCGAGATGACCGTTGCGCGTTTTAGGGGGACGCGTGTGTACTCCGACGTTCCGAGGGTGACGTTTTTACCAAAATTCAGAGAATTGTTTGTGGAAACGGATCGTCGGAGTCAACCCGCTTCCCCGAGAGGCTAGTGTTGGGGAATTGGGTAAAAACCTTTCACCCTCGAAACTTCGGAGTAGCTTAGACTCCTGCGAATTCGTGAAAGTCTTCGGAGATGAGTCGCTAAATTGCAAGTCTGTTTCGTAACGAGAAAGTATTCGGGAAGGTGTTTTGTTATTTCTTACACGATTCACTGACCCCTTAATCTTGTGCGAAATAATTGCCGAATAAAGCATTGGATCGCAGGTTTTACTTCTCGTTTCGGGACAGCAGAAACCCGAAGAGTTCGGGGAATGGAAAGGATGGAAACTTCGGAGATCTTAAAGAACTTCACTTCGGCTAAAGACTCAAATACTCGGTTCGGGGATTCTGGCGATCGGTGATCTTCGTGAATGAAGAATCAGAGATCAAAGGAAGACCGAGTCAAAGACGCTGCCTCAAAAGTCCGGGTTCGAGGTGTGAACTGATGGTCGGCTTGTAAATATGTGAAATTAGCCCCGCAAATCACGGGATGTAAAAGACGTTCATGTACAAGTTCACACCACGAATATTCTTTAGATTCGAGGGTAATCTCGGAATGTAAAAGTCTCTTCGTCTCCCTATAAAAGGGGGCTCGAGGGCACGTGTAAAGGGATTCACAACTTTTGAGGCGAGTACAGACTTTCGGAGATTCCTTGTCCACTCTTTCGTTCTTGATTTCGTGCGTTCGTTCTGGAATCTTGTGTTTGGGGATCTCATCCGATTTTCGGACCCCCCAACAAGCACCTCATTTCCAACATTCCACCGACCCATTGTTGTCTCCTTGGCCTCGGGCCTCCAAACATTCGCTTTTTGCATAGTAGACACGCGCTCTAACTGGCATGTCATAATAAAGCTTCAGAAAGTGCTTGTATACAGGACCCACTGCAGTTACGGTGATGACAGGAAGAACCGCTAAATATCGGGTCAGTGGCATGGTGAGTACGTGGGTGACTTGGTGGTGGCGACGGACACAGATAAGGGCGGACTGGTGGACCGAGAGGCAGCGAGGAAGATGAAGACATAATGCTCATGCAGTGTAGATCAATGGTGGTGCTGGTGCTGCGGATCGCCAAGCTAGGGCCTGCTGGTTGAGTCCATAGGCCTGCTGGACAAGGATGATCACTTATTCATTTTGGGTGTTCGACGGTGGATTCAGCCCAGAATATATCAATCACCCGCCAACACTACTGTAGTGCGGATTGTTCTTCTGTTACGAGTTAATTTTGTAAAAATCCAACTGTGACTAGCGTACTGCACACATGTGCTAATTTATATTAAGTACTACAACAAACTTTTCCCAAAGAGAAATAGATTTGCAGGCCATCAAACACTGCTATCTGCAGTAGAATTCAAAGTTCGTAGAAACGCCCTTCGGACTTGTAATGGTGCTGTGCTTCACATAAATGAAGCTTGATTGAACTACTCCCTATGTGTATAACTACTACTCCCTCCGTTCCAATTTATGTCACCAGTCCATCAGCCCGTGCTCCCGCATGAGCTATATTTTAATAAATTATAACGCACACCATTCGTATATACCTTAATTATTATATCATATGCCAATAGTTTAAGAAATAAAAAATTATTTTAGAATCATATTTTGATTTATATATTTAATATAGGTCATTTGGATTCAAATATATGGTTACCTCATGGTATTTTAGTGCAAATTTAGAAGATTATTTTATTTTTTTAAGTATTAGTGGTGGATAATTTATTTGCAAATTTAGGGGGTTATATTACATTTTTTATAATGGCAAAAGTGGGAAATTTCGATAAACATTAGGGGTTACTTCGGTTCATTTTATGTAATGGCAGAGCCGTGTAATTTAGATATAGGTTTAGGAGATTACTTTATAGTATTTTCATAATGGCATTGTTTAGAAAACGTAATAGATCCAATGGCTGTGATGATTTGAGTCACAGTCAGATTTTTTTGCATTTTTCTAAGAATCTCAGAAATTTCACTCTTTTTCAAGAGTGTTCATCTAGGATCCTATGTGGCTTCGCCTGAAGGCTGCAAAAGGAGTCTTCAATTAGTAATAGTAAGATTTGATTTTTTTTAATCTCAACATTGACCGTTGGTCTTATTCAAAGACGGAAGCCGAGTTGTACGTCTTTGACGTGTGTAATCCTGAGTCAATGACTGATAGGCCCAAGGCCAAACCCTGTAAACAATATAAGGGAGAGCCGGAGAGAGCGTGAGGCTTATGCTGTAATGCTTCTGAATATTCGGCGTTCTTCGTCGTCCTCACCCTACCTTCTGAGATCTCTAGGTGTTTCTCACGTCGCCGGCGATCGCCGCGGCCACGGGTGCATTACACCACCCCTTACTGTTCTACCTATTTCTTTCCAAGTTCCACCACCACTGGTAGAGAGCGAGGCTTTGGTTCAGGCCTTTAGTCCCGGTTCAACTTTGGAGCCGGGACTAAAGGCCTTTCGTCGAAGTGGTCCGAAATGGCTGCGGTAGCCGGCCCCCCTTTAGTCCCGGTTGGTATTACCAACCGTGACAAAAGGGAGGGCTCCCAACGGCTCCATCCCGTAATAATTGCGCCCGGTCTTTGGTCCCGGCTGGTGTTACGAGCCGAGACTAAAGGGGTACCCTTTAGTCTCGGCTCGTAACACCAGCCGAGACTAATGGCCGACATCCATATAAGCACCGTACCTCCTCCTTCCTCCTGCCACCCGAGCCATTCACCGTACCACTCACCCGCGAGCTCAAGCTCCTCCCCCTCCATGGCGACTCAAGCCTAGGGTGGTGCTGCGATTTTTTTCTTCATTAATTTGTGAAGATTTCTCTCCTCCAAAGTGTTGTCAAGGTTGGAATCTTCATCCTCTCTTCTTTTGTTGTGATTAAATTTTATTTTATGGTTTAGAGATGGAGAAAATAGAAATGTTAATTTGTAGCTAGGTAGGAGGAGCTTAAATTAGAGAGATGAGATTTTGTATATACACGTGAAAATGTAGTTAGGATGATACTTGCATTGTTCCTTCTTTCATTAAATTTGTATTAATAAGCATTCTCATATTTTCTTGTTTTTCATAATATTGAATTTTTCTTGTACATATATATAGTTTATAAAATATATGCTCATAAAGGAAGACATACAGAAAATGTACTAGGTATTTCCATTCTTTCATCGTTTAGAAATGATTTTATTCTAGGTAGCTATTGGAGGAAATAGAAGATTAAATTCTTTTGATAAGTATGTTTTTTATTTTTATATAGAATAAATGTAAGCATTCTCTTATTTTCTTGTTTTTCATAAAATTGAATTTTACTTGTACATATAGTTTATAAAATATATGCTCATAAAGAAAATAATAGACATACAGAAAACGTACTAGGTATGTATTTCCATTCTTTCATTGTTTAGAAATACTTTTATTTCTAGGTAGCTGTAGGAGGAAATAGAAGATTAAATTATTTTATTAAGTATTTTTTATTTTTATATACAATAAATGTAAGTATTTTCTTTTTTTTCTTATTTTTGATACACAGCCCCACGTCCTAATTAGGTACAGTCGAACATCACGGGCTAGGTGGGGACTGCCTGCAGCTCCGTGATGTTGGACTGTATCCAGATAGGAGGTGTAGGGCATGGATCATTATATCAAAAAGTAAACAAAGACAAAGATGAGAAGAAGGGTGAGTTTGATGATATATTCCGTTATGAGCTGGATGATGAGAACTGGAGGCCTGAGCATGTTGATCATTCGAAGACAATACGCGAATTCATAAATGTGTTTGAAGCAGAGATTTTTCTGAGTTGGTTTACTAATATTTTCAATTTAATTTATTTTCCTCTTCAAATTGTAGACGAAAATTAGAAATAATTGTTCCAACTCTTGAAATAATATGTGCATAGAAAAGTAGGTATTTTTTGGTCTTAACTTAATATAATTTTGCATGGCACAAATATTTTAACTAATGATTTTTTTTAAATGTTCAAAGCAAAAAGGAATGAGATAAATGAGGAAGGAAAAGAGAAATGTTAACTTCCCGCGCAAAATTGCCCTTTAGTCCCGGGTGGTGTTACCACGCGAGACAAAAGGACCCCCTTTTGTCTCGACTGGTAATACCACCCGGGACTAAAAGGTGAAAATTTACCTTTAGGGGGCTCCCGCGCGAAATACCTCTTTTGTCACGGGTCGTGAAACCACCCGTGACAAAAGGGGGGCCTTTAGTCTCGGGTCGTAATACAACCCGGTACTAAAGGGCATTTAGTCACGGTTGGGAATACGACCCATGACAAAAGGTGGGGGGTTCTATATAAGCCCCGTCGCCTTCCAGATCGGCACTTAGCCGTTTTTCCCCCAAATCGCCGCCTCGTCTCTATTCTCCGTCGTCGTCGCCGCCTCTCCTCACCGCACCCGTCCCCGACGCGCCCCTCCCCGACGAGAGGCCCCTCTCTGACGCGCCGCCCCTCTCCGACGCGCCGCTCCTCCCCGACGCGACGCCCCTCCCCGACACGCGCGCATCGCCGTCTCCCGCCGCCGGCCAGCTCGGTCGCGCCGACGTCCGCCCCCTCACCGCGCGCCGTACGACCCCGACGCGCCGCCACGCCGCCCCTCCCCGACATGCATCTCCTCCCCGACTCGCCGCCCTCTCCCTGCCGCGGCGCCCGCCCCCGCCGGCCCCTCCTCCACGCGCGCTGTCGCCCCTCGATACGGATCCAGGACCGTACCAGCCGGCCAGCCCGACCGGTATGCTGCGCTGCCGCCGCTTGCCGGGCCCCCTGTGCGGCCGCCGGCCAGCGTGCGTGTGCCCCGATGGCCGGCCGGGCCGCGCGCTGGGGTTTTGCCTTGCTGACGCTAGCCCGTGAAATGCCAAGCCTTTTTAATTAAATTTATTTGATTTAGTTTATCAATTGATATATATGTAGTTATAAAAAATTCATAGATATGCATGAAAGTTTTTAAATTTATTGGAATGGAAAGAAAATTTAATTAGAAATAAATTGTAATGCTTTGTATATTTTTGTGTGTATATACAGTCATACATATAAATTTATTAGCACCAACGACTATGGACCAAAATCTTATTTGTGTATTTGAGTTCTTAATTGTTTTCTAATATACAATTTCATAGTTTGATAGTTCTGAAGTCGACGATTGCCGCGAACAAGTGACTTCCCGTCACCTCTGTCATTCTCCCACACGGCACCGCTACCAACAAGCATCGTTCGTCCACAAGTTAGTAGAAATATTTCGACTTTGTTTATTCAAGAAAATTCGTAGTAAATACTTGTTTATTCTAGAAAGTTTTCGAAATTGTTGATTATTCCAGAAATTCATAGAAAAAACTTGTTGCTTATTCCAAAAATTCATAGAAAATTCTTGTTCAATAAAGAAATTCTTAGTAAATTCTTGTTTATTCTAGAAAGTTTTAGAAATTGTTGATTATTCCAGAAATTCACAGAAAATTCTTGTTCAATAAAGAAATTCGTAGTAAATTCTTGTTTATTCTAGAAAGTTTTAGAAATTGTTGATTATTCCAGAAATTCGTAGAAAAAACTTGTTGCTTATTCCAGAAATTCATAGAAAATTCTTGTTCAATAAAGAAATTCTTAGTAAATTCTTGTTTATTCTAGAAATTCATAGAAAATTCTTGTTTATTCCAGATGGATGACAACCATGACAACTTTATGGCCGACATTATTGCTAGTGGTACAAATACGATTGCAACCTTCACCGACGAGGAGTGTAGTCAGACGGACATGTACTTGAACATACCTCCGTATGAGGAGGATGCCGCCCCTGTCGAGGACACAGCAGCAGATATTGAGGACAATACTGGAAACAATGAGGAAAGTCTTGTGAATGAAAGTATTGAATGTTCCCACGAGGTATATATATATATCTCATGCATTAACTTCATAGTTCTTTCTCTAACCTCAATTCTTACATAATTAATTAAATAACGAATCTGCAACTTGTAGGCTCCAGGCTCCACATCAAAAAAGACAAAGAGAGGGCGTACACAAGTACTCACCGGCCATATCATGTATCATATCACAGAAGTATCAGATGCTGGCCAACCATGTGCTCCAAAAAAAATCAAGGACACGTATGTGTCACAGTGCGGGGCCATTGTAAGGGACAACGTGCCCATCAGCTACAGAGAATGGAAGGGAAAAGCAGATAATCCACACGTGGTTCCAGACTCAGTGAAAAATTTGTTGTGGGATGAAATCCTAAAACACTTCACACTTCCTGAGGCGTTGAACCAAACAATGTGAAGTGTTGGACTCTCCCGAGGATGGCAACACAATTTCAGAAGTTCAAGCAGCAACTGGATAAAGATTATATCAAGAAGAATCGAACTCCAAATTGGATTGAATATCCCAAGTTAAGAGAACACTGGACGTCCTTTGTGGAATACAAGAAAAGTGAAAATTTCGCCAAGGCGAGTGCACGAGGGAAGAAAAGTCGTGGTAAGAAGGAGCACAACCATCATCTTGGTCGAGGTGGTTACGCATTTGCAGTTCCCAAGTGGCGGAAGATGGAAGAAAACCTTCTCGCACAAGGTACCATACCAACGGTCTATGATTGGCCCGAGCGAGTGAAGAATTGGTATTATGCTCATGGAGGCACAATTAACTCCGAAGATGGTACCCTTGATTACCCACCCTCGTTACGAGAGGCTGCACTTGAAATATTGAAAACAATTGAAGATGTCAGAGCGGGTAGAGTGAAGGTTGACAGAGAGATGGATGAGCTCACTATGGCGCTCAAGAATCCAGAACACCCAGGATGTTGCAGGGGCTACGGGGTGGTACCAGGGAAATTTGCCTTCAGGGGAGACATTGCCACCTATCGAAGCCGCAGAAGAAGAAGAGAGCGCGATGAGGAGGAACGGCGGCAAGAGATAGAGAAAAGACTTAAAGAACACGGAGAAAAGGTGACGGCAGATATTGAACGGCGAGTGGCCGCCACATTAAATGAGATGGCCTCATCTGGAGGACTGCCTCTAGTACAAGTTCCTTCTGCTCACAAAAGCAGTTGTGCTTCCGCAGCGGTTCCCGAAGAGCAAAGGGCAATAGAAGGACTTCAAGTGGATAACCAACGGTACCCTGTGGATGACATCTGTCAGCGTACCACATGTGAGCTTCACAAGCCATTCGGCAACATCAAAATGAAGGTATGTATAATTCATGCTTTTATTAGCTCAATAATTGATGCATATATATATTACTTTGAATTTTGTGGACAGGCATTCACAATGACGGTATAATTCATGCTAATAATAACTAATTAATTATTATTTCTCAGGTGGCGGACGGAAGTGCTTTTGCGCAGTTTCATGGACAGACGAGCCACGGCATACCGATTCCACCTGGCTACGCCTCAGTTAGCGTAGAGAAGATCTGTCAACCTGATTTTGAGGAGCTAGAGCTAGAGATCCCAGGAGGTGATGGGGAAAAGACACTTAAGGATGCGCTACACGGTATCATATTATGGCCAAAACGTTACATCGTCATAATCCCCGAGAATGATGGATCTCCGAGAGACCCCCTGGAGCCGGGGCCGTCATCGTCACTACCTGCTCGCGAGCCTCTACAATCGTCTCCGGGGCCGTCATCGTCACTACCTGCTCGCGAGCCTCTACAATCGTCTCCGGGGCCGTCATCGTCACTACCTGCTCGCTCACCTTCTCCGCAAGAACCATACGACAATTCGGGAGAAGCGTGCTCCAGCGATCACGATGATGACATCCCTCCCAATTCACCTCAGGAACCATCGGTCGCAGAGCCACATAGGTCTCGAGCGCAATCTTTCAAGTCGGTGCAACCACCAAAGAAAAAACGAAAACGACCAGCAAAGAAAAAGCCCGAGCCAAAGAAGCTAGCATGGGAGATGACAGATGAAGAAACAAATGCGACTGTAGATAAAGAAGTCGCGGATTTCTTTGCAAATTTGAGAGAAAAAAATAAACAGGAAGAGCTGGAGGCCAAAAAAAATGAAGGTTGTAAGGAGAGACTCCAGGCTTTCATAGACGAGAAAGAAGCAATAAGGAGAAGGAAACCGCCGTTGAAAACAGACTATGAGCGTTCGTTGGACAAGTCTTATGCTAAGAAGAGACAACGAGGGTCGCCGAATAGTTACATCGAGCAAATACCTGCATCGACGTCGGGGACCGCCACAAACAAGAACAAGGAGCAAATAGATGCATCCACGACCGATCGGACTAACTTGTTTGCAGGCCTCAGTGCAGAAGCACAAAAAGTAATTTACAACATGTCTGAAGAAGAACTAGCTAATGTCATTATCTTTTATGAACAAACAAAGATGCCTCTTGGTGGTATTCTCGGCCTTGAAGACCTACCAGCGGATAAAAATTTCGTACCTAGATGGCGCTTTGAGCTAGGACAACCTCTAGTGAAGCCAGAATTGGTCAACAAGCTCCCAACTAAGATGCGCAGATTTCATGACTGGTACTTGCAGAAGTCAGCTGCGGGCCTGGAGATGTTTGGTATGCTCATGAGACCTGGAGATTTTGCCCTTCAAAATGAGAAGGTGGTCTGGCTCCAATTCATTGATATCTATGAAATTTACCATCTGGACGTCGTGAATACCGATCTTATGATGGCCTGGTGTCTGTAAGTGACATATTTTCATATGTCTATTAATAAATTTATTACATTTGTCGATCTACTAATTAACATTTGGCTTTCTTCTTGTGTAGCCTGCAACTTCCTGAGATGCAAAGGAAGGGTTATTCAAGAATTGCTTTCATGGACCCATCAAAAGTTAACGAGGAGATGAGATCCGGAACCAACGAAAAACAACAATCGAGACCATTTATAGGCACTTAGATGAGTTTCATTACAAGAACCTTATACTACTGCCTTACAACTTCAGGTAAGTACGATTGTCATCTAACTATCCTTGTTAATTCTATTTAGTCAATTCTAATCTCCATGAGCATGCATACAGATTCCACTGGATTCTACTCATAATCACTATCGACAATAGCAACATCAATGTGTATGATTCATTGAGAAAAGATCCCTCAGAATACCAAGACCTTCAAGATGTATTTCACGAGTAATAATTCTATCTATGACATTTTCTTTAATGCAATATATATATATATTTAGCTTTTATACTAACATATTGTATCTTTTATTATTTTGCCTCAGAGCTTGGACCATGTTCATTGCAAATCACCGAGGACCATTTCGAGAAAAAATTAGATGGGTGTATGATTTTCCGGTACGTATACAAATAACAACTTCAGATTGGGAATATTTAAAATGTATAACACTAGAATTTCATAATCTGTTCTCCTCTCCACTTTAGTGTTTGAAACAAGAACAAGGAAATAATTTATGCGGGTACTACGTCTGTGAGCACATACACCATTACAGTGGCAACGCGGATGATGATAGTGTAAGTAAAATAAACCTATTAATAATACATCATTTTTATCCTATTTTGTATATTTAATCGCTTGGTGTATTATATCAACCTATTTGCAAATTACAGAGGATTATAAAAAGGGACGCACTCATTGAGAAGGATCGTCTCTTGGCAATTCAAGAAGCTCTCATGGGACTCCTCATGGACGAGGTGGTTAATCCAGAAGGAAAACATTATTATGACAACCATCCAATTGACCGACTCACCTCCGAGGAAAGCTAATTGAGACTAGAAATTTGAATTGAATGATATTTTGATGTATATATACTATATGGGGTTTTGATGTATATATTTATTTTTATGTGTATAAATTATTATGTGTATATACATTTATAAGTTTATATATGTAGATATATAGGGTTTAATTTATATATAAGTCTAATCTAAGTGCGTATATGATATATATAGACAGGCATACATATACACAAGTGCAAATATGTATACATACATATACGGGTTAGACAACAATTAGAATATACGGTCAAATCGAAAACAGCAAAAAAAAAAAGACGAGACCCTTTAGTCAGGGTTGGTATTACCAACCGAGACTAAAGGGGGTGGGTGCAGGCGCTGGCGTGCCCCCCCTTTAGTCTCGGTTCGTATTACGAACCGGGACTAAAGGACCCCTTTAGTCCAGGTTGGTTCACCTGGGACTAAAGGGGGGGGACTTTTGTTTCTCATCATTAGTCCCGGTTGGACTTGAGAGACCTATTCCCCTTACCAACCGAGACTAAAGCCCCTCTCCCTACCAGTGCACTAAGCACTCATTGGAAGTTGTGCATCCTCAATCATTTTGATGCCGCCTTCGGAATGAGTGACATCACAGGAACATGATTTACTTTGATAAGAGCTTGAACAGTTCGAGGCTACACAGTTGATGCTCGTGAAACTCAATGGATGACCTATATATTGATGATGTAATGCCTACCTTATTAGGATTGCACCGAGAGCCCGAGGCATTTTGGTGCTGTGCGTGAAATTTTAATGTTCAAATGTTCCACCAAATTTTAATATGTAGTGCTAACCAGTAGTGCTAATTTATGCACCTAATTGACTTTCATATCTCAAAAGTATAATAAAAAATTAAATGGACATATAGATATAGTCGTTTGTAGAGCTATATATATATAACTACTATCAGCACTCATCTTGCATTGTTTCTCACCACACTCTATCTCTTTCGTTCATGCCCATGCCCATATTATTTAACCCTATGTTCCCTATTATCAAACAACTAAATCTTATTGGAGACACATGTGTATCAGCACGTCGCTAGCTTCAGATTGAGCGGCATCGGGAAATCATAATTCACAGGACATCATAATCCAAGTCGAGTTAACCTGAACTAGCATGCCAACGCTGCGTGTCACTTCAGTCAGAATGAGCTGCATCTGGAATTCACAATCAACGCCACGGTGTGAAGTACTTGAATCCTCAACACATGCCAAATTCCGTATGATGGAGTACAAGAAAGGCCAGGATAACCTTGTTGCCGATAGTTTATATATCTTGAAGAAATGTTTTGTTGAATCAACCCAAGGTAAAGGTTCCGGGACTAGAGAGCTTGAAGGATTTGTGTATTCCACTTATCATGAATTTTCAGAACAATATTTATGCAAAATGTACAACAAGAATGGAAAAAATATAATTTTCATGATGGACAATTTTTGTTTATATGAACTAACTAACAAAACGTGTGCGCCAAATTATTATATTAGACCCTTGTTGTTACAGTAATTAAGCACTGCAAGTGGACTGTAACGGATCAGTTTGGATGGAAAATGGGTCACACCGTTAAATTTGGACTGGTAATTTGCAGCTGCTATAACTTACTTGACCATGCATGCGCAGGAAGTTCCAGTACTCTGATTCCCAAAAAATTATCAATGTGCAAACAGCAATAAAGTTGTATATAATTAACTACTTTTGTGTGCCTGCGTGAGTGCTCCTTTGATCTCGGAGCTAAAAATATAGCCATGGGATTCAAACACGCCCAGATCTACATGCTAACTTAATCATCTATCTACTTCCTTCCTTTATTTACCAATTAATTTATTAATCACTGACATACTATATATATTACCATCCTGCAGTTCACTCCTCTCATCACACACTCCACCTCCTGCAAGCGCTCGCGCACACACAATCTAGCAACAAGGTGAGTGAGGCAGCACCTTGCAACTGACATGCATGACACGTCGAGAGTGTTGCTCGGAATGAGGTGCATCAGGAGTTTATGGTCAACATCCCTGGATGTGATGCATCAGGAGTTCATTATGCATCTCCTTTTAGCTATACGAGCTGAGAAAAACCAACGTCTTATAGGGTTGTGGCAGTAAACTGCATGACTTGAGTCTTCAAAGCTTGTGTGCACTGCTTCCTACATAAGTACATCCCAATCCAATGCTTGTCATCTACTACTATAGATGGCAGTCGTCGTACATAAATAAACTTGAATTCATATATACTTGCTAGTGCCACCTAAAAAATCAGTCCCAATTGCACGATATGACAGTATATGTGTATCAACCCGAGCTCACTGCTGCATGGCATCCCTCTAGCTCTTGAAGTATGCATTGCTTCTTTTATTTGCCCGGCCGATATGGCACGAAGCCTATATACAGTATATGGGAGGGAGTATGTACTGATTTGTTTGATAATGATATTTCGAATACACGGTAGACTGTAGTTCTGTTGGTTGTCTACGTACTGTTCTTGCCACCATGCATGGTGGATACCCCTCATGGTCATGGAAGCTTGCATGCTAGCTGTCCAGAATGGTCAACCGATGCCCCCGATGCCCGTGATGCCCCCGATGCTCCGGGTCATACTCCTTCCGACTACGGGTGCAGCTCCTGAGACCCCTGTTGTGAGTTACTTGACATCTTTGTTGTTTCATTTCAATCATTAGAGACTTAGAGAACGTAGAGACTTAGACCCACTTAGAAACTTAGAGAAAGTAGAGACTTAGAGAACTTAGATCCTGTCTCACATGCCATTTACTCTTTCTCTTGAAAGAATCAATCGGCGGCATCGAATAATCTACATGAGTCCCTGGGCATCTCACCGACGATGGCCCCACAGTAGTTGTTCCCACCACTGGCCCCACGGCCACCTCCTTCTCAGTGAGTCATGCCTGTTTATTTCATTTGAGTTTCTGGACTTCGTGGACTTTTGTCGATGTACTTGGATAATGCTTGTGGATGAACTCTGTACGTGTGGATGTACTAGTGGACTTGTTGATGAGTAACTTATGGATTTATCTATATATGTGATGTCTGTGATGATTATTGTGATATATATGATGCGTGTGATAGTTATTGTGATATATATATGCCTGTGATGAATATTATGAAATGTATAATATGCCTGTGATTTTTGGGGATTTTTATACGCGAAAAACAAAACAAAGAAAAATATAGGTCACTTTGCCGTGCGCCAAACAGGGGGTGCACGACAAAGTGACCAAAACCGCAGCCTCAAACAGGGCATTTGCCGTGCGTTGCGAGGGGCGCACGGCAAAGTGACCATTCTTTGTCGTGCGCTTTTCAGAGGGCGCACGTCAAAGGTGCCATCCTTTGTCGTGCATTCCATGTCCGGCGCACGGCAAAGGCCGTCGGACACAGTCTCAACAGGGGGGGGTTATCAGTTTTTTCTTTTTTTTTTTTTGCCTGGCGTGCGTGAAGAAGCCACACGACAAAGGTACTTTGCCATGCAGTAATCTACTATGCAGCCTTTGCCGTGTGTCTCGGCAGAAAACGCATGACAAAGCCTTTGCCGTGCGCTTTCGTACCTTCACCGTGCACCCGAGGCGCATGACAAAGGCCCTGTTTCCCTAGTGGTTAGCACATTTTGGGAGGATATAATTTCTTAGAGTGAGTTAGTTGCAAATAGCTCTGAAATAGCCCACTTGTTTGACTCCTTTTGAGTTATTTGGGCTAAAAAGAGGAGAGCTAAAAAAAGCCATGGGATTCAAACACCCCGAGATCTACATGGTAACTTTATAATCTTCCTTTATTTATTTACCAATTAATTTATTAATCGCTGCCACACTAGCTACTATAAATATTACCATCACTGGTAGAGAGCGAGGCTTTGGTTCGGGCCTTTAGTCCCGGTTCAACTTTGGAGCCGGGACTAAAGGCCTTTCGTCGACGTGGCCTCAAATGCCCGCGAACGCCCCTACCCTTTTGTCCAGGTTGGTACTACCAACCGGGACTAAAGGGGGGGGCGTCCAACTGCTATGTTGAGGCAATTATTGGCTTAAGCCTTTAGTCCCGGGTGGTATTCCCACCCGAGACTAAAGGGTACCCCTTTTGTCTCGGGTGGAAACACCACCCAGGACTGTCTCGGGTGGAAACACCACCCGGGACTAATTTAGTCCCGGGTGGTGTTTCCACCCGAGACAAAAGGGGTACCCTTAGTCTCGGGTGGGAACACCACCCGTGACTAAAGGCCCTCTCTCCCCTTTATTTCTTCTTCAATGCTCTGCGCCTACACTGTGTCCACTCATTTTTTTCTAACTTCTTCTCTCTTATCTTCTTCTCCATTCTCCATCTCATATCTCTCTCTCATCCTGCAGGAGGCGGCGCACGACTCCTGGCAGCTCCATGGGCGGGCGACCACGGCGCGGGCGCGCGGGCCCTGGCCGCTGGCGCGGGGCGCAGACGCACGACCCCCGGCGCAGGGGCGCAGGGCGCAGGTGCGGCCTCCGGCGGGCGGCGCGGGCGCGCGGTCCGGGGGCGGCCACCGGCCGCCGGCGCGGGGCGTAGACGCGCGGCCCCCGGCGCAGGGGCGCGGGGCGCAGGCGCGGCCTCCGGCGGGCGGCGCGGCCGCTGGTTGGTTTTTTTTCTGATTTTTATTTGTGATGCAAATGCAATTTTTGTTGTGAATCGAATCAAACTTGTGTTGTGAATCGAATCAAACCTGTGATTCATGAGTGGTGAAGTTGATTGATTTACTCATGTGATGGTTAAACTATTATGTGATAAATATTCTTCTTGTCTGTGGTGTTTTTTTTTCTTGTCGATTCCCAATTGTTATGAACTGCGGCGGCGGAGCTTGAGTAGCAGGCTCGCCGGCGAGGGGTGGCGGAGCCCGTGCATGCAAGGCACCGGCATCCAGAGGTGTTTTTTTTCTGGAAAACCCTTTAGTCCCGGTTCGTTCACCTGGGACTAAAGGGGGGCCTTTTGTCTCTCATCATTAGTCCCGGTTAGACATGAGAGACATATTCCCTCTACCAACCCGGACTAAAGCCCCTCTCCCTACCGTTGCATCCGGCAGTTCACTCCTCTCATCACACACTCCACCTCCTGCATGCAAGCGCCCGCGCGCACACTCAATCTAGCAACAAGGTGAGTGATGCAGTGCATGACATGATGTCGAGAGTGTTGCTCGGAACGAGATGCATCAGGAATTAATGGTCAACAGGCTTTCTGCCTGAAACTGCTTGCTAGCACATTTGGGGCCTGACCTGTTAGTCAAGCTATTATATTTGTGGAATTATTAAAAGACATTTATTACTTTTTTTCAAAGTTTGCCTTTATCCATCTCCTTTTAGCTATACCAGCTGAGAGAAACCAACGGCTTATAGGGTTCTGGCAGTAAAAACGTACATGACTTGAGTCTTCAAAGCTTGTGTGCACTGCTTCCTACATAAGGACACACATGCATTTGTAACCCAAATAGAGGAACCTGTACAGTGGTGTTTGTTCAGCAAATGTAATATTTGTGGTGCTAATAATTAAACGCACAATATGTTGGTTGCTGCTGATATGACACGTATCAAATACAAGATGCACTCACGAGTTCTATTTGTCAGCACGAAGCACTCGGTAGAGGTAAACTTAACCACATGCATGTACATATGCATATCAGGGCATTGTTTTGAGTATGGGGGGCACCAGGGAAACACATCCCACCAGATATGAACCTGGAGCTGCCTTAACATCAGGGAAGCTTCTGTTGAGTCGAAATCTGCACACTTTCAGCTTCCGTCCTACTCGATGGAAACATGAAAACTCCTTCAAAATTCATACTTAGAAGTCTCCAATTTTTTTGAAATGATTCATATCATAATCCATCCACTGATGTACTTTTTTACAAGAGTTGAGATGTGAACTCGTTTTATAAAAATTCATATGAAAACGACAAAGTTCAAGTGCATGTGCACTAGAATAATACACCTGCCCAAGAATTTGCCTTCTAGTGCACATGCACTCAAAATTTGTCATTTTGCAAGAATGAGTTTACATGCCACCTTTTGTAACAAAGTAGTTATATTGATACACAATGTGTGTGCATTGTTTCAATGTTTTTTAAAAACTCTAATTATGATATTGAAAGGGATTTCACGTTTCCACTGAGAAAGTGGTTTCCAATAGATATTTTCCCCAACTAAAATCAAACAATTGCAACAAAATCTCATTTTGTACATTTGAGGCGTAAGTGATGGAGCTTGCATGTGAGAGAAGTGTTGAAGTACCTTTTGTGATTATAGGCTTATAGCTCATGGGGGCATGTCAATCCCATTTTATTTTACTGCGTAACTACATATGGTGTAGCCAGTGCCATTTGGGATACAATAAGATCTAAGAGGACCGAAACTTTGAGGCACCCCGCATGATAACAGAATGCCCACGTGCCATTTTTCTCCCATTTCGAAAAAAGATCTTTTTAAGCTCAACATCTTCTCAGTGCCAAGCACTACTCGATCGACCGATGTAAAAACATCATGGCACGCGCCCACCACTAGCTTAATTGTCTTGTCTAGCAGATCGATCTTTCCATGCCTCTAATAATGGCAAAAGGGCACATCCACATGGAGAGAACAGATGTTGTGTAGGATATATGTATGAGATACATCTGGCGAACTTTTGCTGTGAATTCACGTGAATCCAGTTCTTTCATGGCAAAAGATACGTCGTGAGTGCATGGAAGTAGAAGTAGCTAGTGAATTGACGTGCAAAATGACCAAGATAATAAAACATTAAGCTAAAAATATCAAAGTGTATGCACCTTGCAGCCGTTTATGATTTATTACCATGTTCTTTAAGTCCTAGTGTAATTAAGTGTAGTGTTTTTGTGCACACAATGACAATACATGGACACTTTGGCGAATAACTTTGGAGCTGATATAAAATAGTAATTTTGCCATGTGCAAAGGTTGCAGTGTTTTTTTAATAAAAAAAGGAGCCTGTGTATGCGTGGCGGTAGCTTATTTAACCGCCCTATATCAAGTCATTTTACTATAAGTTAGCAGTAAAAATAAGATGACTTGTATGCTCACTATTCCTGGCTATAACTAGCGGGCTCTTTTTAATACTTTCTAGCCCTAGAGATCTTGCGTTGCGCGCGTGAGCATCTTCGGGCCCGTTTGCTTCACCAAGTTTTCACCAACAACCCGTCACATCAATCTTCTTTCCACTAATTTGGAGTATTAAATGTAGATTAATGACAAAACCCATTCCACGACCCTACCCTAATTTTCGAGACGAATCTAACGAGCCTAATTATGTCATGATTAGACAACGCCGTGCTACAGTAACCAATCTCTAATGACGGATTAATTAGACTTAATGGATTCGTCTCGCAATTTCCGATCCATTCGTGTAATTATTTTTGTAAATAATCTACGTTTAATACTCCTAATAGACTTTGAAAGGAGACTCAAAATTTTCAGTCCGCCAACTAAACGGGCCCTTCACTCCACCACCCTAAGTTCTTTTTAAATTACCCTATTTTTTCTTGAGACAACATATATACTCAATGGAGGCCGATGTGGCCTGTGCAGCTGTGCTCTGCAATTCCTAATAAGTAATTAACTTTGTCATGTGCTCTGCTCTGTAGTTTAAAAGAACGAAGCCCTGCTTTGACTAGTGTGCATATATAGTTCTTCTTGATTTATTATGTCAGCTGTCTCACTTTGATTCGAACAACATGAGTAATAAAAGTAACGTAGCATGATCGTTCCTATAACTACTAGTAGTTTCATCGTGGGCTCACATGGGACATTCCTTCAACTCTGATTCTCCGTCGCATATTTTTATCCTCAAGATCACACACAGCGAGAGGAGGCTAATCTTACATGTGTATCTGCAATATTAGTTTGGGAATGAGAGGTCTGAGGAGAATGCATTCCACAGAGTGGCGATGTGTGTTAGCCTTGTAAACTTGTGTTGGTTTTATCTTGTTAGTTAGTTTGTTGGTTAGACTTTTGAGCTCTGCGTTCCTGAAATAGCTGGGTCAGAGCGCATCCTTGTATTTCGCCAGACGTTCAATGTCATGGCCATAGTGACCGTGTCGCACGGCGCGCTCTCCCGCGTGTGGGATGGCACACGCCGGTAGGAGATCGTGGCGTGCGTGCTTTCAGTTGTAATCACCAGTATAAATAAGATCAATAGAGTCAGAAAACGTCGCACAGTTGCGGCACAAAAAACTTCCTCATCGAGTTCTCTAGCTGTTTGGTCTTGGCCGGGGTGGTCCGGCTGACAATGTGGTGCATAGTTCCCCAGTTCAGCCAGTCAGTCATGGAGTCAAGCAGAAACTTAAAACTGAGCACAAACATGTGGGAAATGGTAGATACATCGAGGCTCGTCGACCATAGCTTTATTTGAGGTCACCCTTCGTCTGCAGCGAGGTCAACCCCGCGTTGGTGCTCCACGCCCTGCCGGCGGACAGCACTGGCCAGTCCCTCCTCTACGGCATCATCTACGGTGGGCATCCCAGTCGAGAGTTGTCTAACAGCGACGAGCTCAATCGGCAAACTTGTGATCAACAGAGCTGACATAGCTATTAGCTCTTGCAAACTTGTCGCCACTGAATTTTGTATTGTATGTGTTTTCTCGAACTCAAGTTCATATCTGTAGAATTAATTGACATAAAATGTATATTCTCGTCTCACAAAAAGAGTGAAAGGATAATCTAGTGTAGCAGCTACTAAAAGGGAAAAGAGCTCCCACTCATCACCGGGACACTGGGATCTTCCTCCACGAGCTCGTGGATGTTGCGACCTACCAGGATGGCCCTTGGCTCCTGATTGGAGATTTCAATCTCACACGCTCTCCGGCTGACAGGAACACTAAGACGTTCCAGGCCTCTCTGACCTCTGCTTTCACCGACTCGATCAATAATCTTTCCCTGGTAGAGCTGCCCCTTCTAGATCGCCTCTTCACCTGGAGTAACAATCGCCACTGCCCCACCCTCGCCAGACTCGATCGAGCTCTCATCAACATCCCCTTCAGTGATAAGCTCCCCAATACTACGCTGACATCCCTCACCCGTGCCACGTCTGGTCACGTCCCCACACTGGCCACTTTCACTACCTCCATCCCCAAACCTGTGAATTTCAGACTCGAGCGTCCCTGGCTGCTCCACACTTCCTTTCTGCAATCGGTTGTGCCGGCCTGGAATTCAGCTCCTGGCCA
Organism: Cenchrus fungigraminus; assembly: GCA_036936925.1. Classification (NCBI taxonomy): domain Eukaryota; kingdom Viridiplantae; phylum Streptophyta; class Magnoliopsida; order Poales; family Poaceae; genus Cenchrus; species Cenchrus fungigraminus. The sequence continues at coordinate 23,343,083 of CM072774.1, read as the reverse complement.
TGAGGACAAATTAAAGCTGCCCACCTGATGGCGAAATCAAGGCACTGCGGCAAGCTGCAAAGGTATGGGTTCGTAAGCTACGCATCCCCTCCTCCATTTTCCATAATTGCTCCTTCATTATAAACTTGCTAGATCTATTCGAGGAACACTGTAGCCTGTCTGCAGCTGAGGCATGCTTGCGACGCTTGTGCAAAGATCGCCTCTCCTTCCTGATCTGGGAAAAGGTGGCCAACTGGAAACAGCGCCGCAAATTTCGCGCGCTCAAGAAGGGGGATGCGAACATCCGGTTATTCCACGCCCGCGCTTCTGTCAGTGATAAGCTCCCCAATACTACGCTGACATCCCTCACACGTGCCACGTCTGATCGCGTCCCCATACGGTCCACTTTCACTACCTCCACCCCCAAACCCGTGAATTTGAGACTCGAGCGTTCCTGGCTGCTCCACACTTCCTTTCTGCAATCGGTTGTGCCGGCATGGAATTCGCCTCACCTTGCTGATCTGGGAAAGGCGGCCAACTGGAGCATAATATTATATTTGATCAAGGCAGTACTGCAATGCTCGTGTTGGCAGCATCCTACAAACTTATACGTAAAAATGATTACGTAAAAGTGGTTGGTAATACGGTGCCCTGACGGCCGTGGAGCTCGGCGACGGCACAACAACGTCCTTCCGGCACGATGAATGGGCGGAGCTGGCCGGCTCGTACGTCGAGCTCCTCCCAGCCCTCTACTCCCACTGCCTGGACACAGAAGTCATGGTGGAGTAGGTGGTTGCCGCGGGTGGTCTGACCCGATCAACTCCAGCCGCAAGTGTCCTCTGCGGCGCAACACGAGCTCAGCCTGCTTGAGGCCGCACTCCTCTCCGTTGAGCTCAGGGACTGCCCCGACGCGCGGCACATGGCCGGCTCAGGGGCGGGCCGCATCTGCACAGCGGCGTTCTACTTGGCGCTAACGGAGCTGGCCGTCTGTCCCCCCATGGCGGACCCGCACCTGTTAACGGGTTTCCACGTGCGGGTGACGGGGTCACCCGCACCTGAAAATGGGTGCCATTCACAGGAGCGGGTGATGGCGTCACCCGCTCTTGAAACTTGTTTGAACACTTACATAACTGTTAGGGTCGGGCCGCAACGCACTATTAAAGTGAAGCGCATCATCCTTCGTAACAAGCCAGATTCTTGCTTCTCCTGGATGCATTTCCTGATCATGCTGTACTGCGCTAGCTTTGCGGACCACTCTTGTTTGTTTTCTTGATGGAGATAACTGGCTATGCTGTGCAATACTGTGATTCCACCGGGGAATTTTCTACACAGCGGGCATTTTACTGAACATGATATGGTAGTACTGTATGCCCAGCACGACGAGATGAATGACATAAAGATAGAGCATGTCTCCAATACGATGGCGCCCACAAATAGAATGTAAGATACGATGACATCTGCTGTATGATGACCCATCGGACCAGTCATGGCTCTCACGAACAACCCAAATGCCACTGATGGTAGGACAAGAGAGACAATCCGGTGGTAGGCAACTGGGGCCATGTGGAAATGGCGCGTGCCAAACTTGGTGTACAAGTAGTCATACATAGATCATGGAGAGATTGATCTCTGCCATTCTGTAAGCCATGTGGAATATTTTATCTGAAGATTTGAATCCCCTCACAGCATTGTCGATCTCTGTTATATGATCAGGAAGCAGAGAGATTGAAGGTGTCGTGCCCATGAAAAAGTGGAGGCTTGTTTTCAAGCTTTCAGCTACCACTGCTAGAATGACCTCGAAATCAGTCTCCTGCTTGTTGGAAATGACAAGGCACAACATTCTGTAATACTCCTGCGTTTCCCACGAAGCATCATCAGACGCACGAGCAACAAGGTTCGAACTAGACCTACTCGTTCCAGGTATCACTGACCCAGCTCTCCTGAGAGCCCAGATCCTCTCGGCGTATTTGGCCGTTCCGGCGACGAACAGGAGCACCATGGGAGCCACCAGCCGCCGGTCTTCTCCACGCATTTGTGTGCTGACGACGTAGACAGTCATTGGCACCTGGGTGGCAAAGCTGAGAAGGTGGCGCTTCCAGAGCGCGTTGTCTTCCATGGAGAAGGCCGTCACGGTCTCCTGCCCACCGAGATGGAGCAGCAGGAAAGGAGCCCAGAATAGGGCCAGTGGGTTACCACCTCCGAGAATGGTGAGGCGACCAAGGACATAAACCGCAAGGGAGTCAGCAGATAGGTAGGCCAGCCACAGCAGGACCCTTAGCACGCTGGAGCTAGCTGTAACGTGTACGGAAGCCGGAGAAGAAGAATAAGAAGACTTGCAGGGAGAAGCTAGCAATCACAATACACTGGAGGTCCCATTCATTGATGAACTGTTGGACTACTGACAACGAGCTGATGCAAGGAACAAAAAGATCAGTAGTTGCAAACAAGGAAATAGATATGCAGAGTGATGTTTCATGCACATACAAGAGTATTGCTGTTCGAGAGTTCAGGATGGCTTTTTCTTATACTAAAATGCACCAAACGTTCATTACTCCCTCCGGTTCCCTATTAGAAGTCGTTTTGGACAAGGTTTGAGTCAAACATTGGGAATATAAATCATGAATAACTTTTAAGTCGTTGAGTTTGAAAATGTGAAAATCATATAAATAGATTTGTCTTGAAAATTACTTTCATAAGAATATACATATATAACTTTCCAATAAAGATTTTTATGGAAAAGAGAAGTCAAAGTTGTGCTTTGGTGACCGTGTCGCTGTCCTAAACGACTTCTAATATGGAACTGGAGGGAGTAACTTGTAAGGATGGGCTACTTGATATGGCACGCAGACTTGATTCCACGAAGCATGTCATGGTTGAGGCATTTGGTCGTGCTGGTTGGGGGTGACACCAGCAGCGCCACAATCATCGCTTTTGCTGCCTGTCCGGGTCCATCACGTTCACACGGTTCATCGCACTCACAACCATCACCAGCGGCCGTGGCGGATGGCAACGCCTCCACCATGGCGTCCACCTCGTATAGGGATAGCAATTTTCCCAGTGGGGACGAGTCCCCGTGGAGACCTGCCGAATCTGATGGGGATTGGGGGCAAATTTCCCTCGCACGGGAAGCGGGGCGGGCCCCGAAAACTTAACGGGTCAGGGGCAGGGGCGAGATTCCCATGCGGAGGCACCCACCACAGGGACCAGAAATATGTGGATGGCCCATAAAAAGTTACAGCCCAATAGCCCACTTCCACAGGTCCTACATATATAAACATTATCTTCTCTCCAACCCTAATTCTATTCTCCTTCTCCTCGCTCCTGCAGCCGCAGGCCTTCTCCTCGCTCCCGCAGTCGCTGCCCGCCAGCACCAAGCGAGCGGAGCGACAGCCACCAGTCCACCACAGATAGCGAGTGCGACCGGAGAAAGCTGGAGGTGGGGCCCCAAGGGCAAAGAAGAGCACAAATCCCGTCACTTGCCTGCTGCTGCTCGTACTCCACGAGTTGAGCAGAAAATCTGCTGCCGCACTATTCAACCAAGCATGGACGGAGTATTAAAATAGGGGAGATTTAGTAGGATAGTTAGAAGTGTGCTTGATCTGTTAGTTTGTGCTAGATTCTTCCCTCTCTGATTTGCTAGCTTGTTCTGGATATGTTAGTGTGTATGCACACGATCTATGACTTGTTCTTGGATAGTTGGATCTGCGTTCTATATGCTGAAATTTGGTTGTTTCGATCTTGAGATTTTCTTTTCGATCGTTGTGCGCATAATCCCCACGGGGATCCCGTCGGGGTTCGGGGATCCGACGAGGACGGGGACGGGGACGGGGTAAGTTTTTACCCCGATTGCAATTTCGAGGCCGGGGCGGGGATCAGAGTTCGGGGATCGGGATGGGGACGGAGGGTGCTCCCCGGGCCCCACTCTGCCCCATTGCCATCTCTAACCTCGGATGATCACAATGCCTTCTCCTGGGTGAGACGAAACATGTCGTGCACCATCCTAACCCATCGTCGAGGTTAGCGAGCCATGTCAACACTAGGAGCACACCTGGACTGTTGCACACCTACCATAAACGGTTAATAAACAGTTTATGGAGCTAGAAATGTATCTATAACAACTATATAGGTAAGACCCACTACATGGCTTTACAACCATTCTCTCAACTCTCTAAGTTCCCACGTCAGCATCAACTCTCCTCTTCTTTACTCCGAGCACCGCACCGAACCGGCTCAGCTCAAAAAGTCAAAGGCCTCACAACACGGCAACTCAAAGGTCCTACCGCTCAACACCACACGGCAATTATGGCCTCTGTAATGGTGGAAGAGGAAGAGCCTCTGATCCCCTCTTATTTACTGACCATGGCCAGTTCAAAGGACTCCACCGCTGCCATCAGGGCCCGCAGATGCTCGACTCCCTCGATCTTGCCTCCCAGGCTGTCCAGTCCAGGGGACTACCTGTACGTCCCTCGCCATCCAGTGAAGCAGCTTGCCGTCCAAGCCGGAGCACCGTTAGACTGCTTCCCTTGCAAGCAGCGCCTCACCGTCCTGTCCACAACACCACCTCCCTCATTGTTCTTTAGGTGCGTCAGCTACCAAATTCTGCCTCCGCTCTGTGTTCCCATTTTATATGCATTTGTCTTCAATACTTGCCGATTGTTGTTGTTTTGTGCAAATAATACTTGCCGATTGTTGTTGTTCAGTGCTAATTGAGTGCAAAATGTACAACTATTCTTCATTTTGGTTTCCTATCATTTGATTCCGTGCACTTACAACTCCCACCGTTCAATTGAATTTCATGCACTTAATATATTTGATGTATTGCCCCTTCCAAACTCTTGCATAAACTATCTTGAATTTTGTAGGTTCATATGAATTGATTTCGCCTCTGGAAATAGCAAATGCATTAATCAGGTAACATCATTTGCTCCAACTTTGTTACCATTTCTAAGTCTGCAGTTGTCCTCGTTGCATTGTGTGCACGTCCTTAGCAGTTTTCATTTCAGTATTACATGATTTTGGTGTCCCACATTTGCAATAGTAAGAATAAGTAAAATAATTTACCTTCATATCAAAAAGTCTAAAAACTTCAAAAATGAATGAAATAATTATAAAAAATAAAGCCAAATATCCCACAGCAACGTGCGTTGAATTCACCTAGTTTTCATAGTTCGTGGACCCAAGTGCTTACAATTTAATGGTGCTCTTGTGTATTGTACTGTGTTCCTAATATGACATGACATTTAATAACAAAATAAATTTCAGAGTGCTTATGTTTAATGTGAGTCATCCATCTGATAAGATCTAATAGTGATAGTACTAGGTAGTACCAATATGATAGTACTAGGTATCGAAACAAAACTCAATAAGAAACATATTCTTTTTTTTTTGCAAATGGAGTAATATTTAATGGTCATACTGGCTGCATGTCTGGATGTTGGTTCAAAAGAAGTGACACACATAATCTCTTTTTCAAGATGCTCCACCCTTTGTAATATTTTTGGCTTATATTTGAGAGCGTGTGTGGTTCGAGGACCGGTGGACCGGTGGATGGAGCCTGAGTCACCGGTCTGACCGGTCTGAGTGCTAGCCCTGTTCAGATGTTGGGCACCGGTCTGACCGGTGCGGTGGACCGGTCTGACCGGTCAGAGCTGAGCTGTTGCAGCTGCTCTATTTCATGAAGTGGTTTGCATGCATTTGTCCAGGGGGAGTTGCGTCGGTTCAGGGGGAGCTTGCATGTGTGCAGGGGGAGCTCTTTGTGGTTTTCGAGCTTTGCTTTGGTGGTTTGTGCTCTTTGCTTGAGCTTGTTTTTTACTCGGTTGTGTCGAGCCGTTGCCCTTGCCTAAGGGGACCGAGTCTTTCCTCTTTCAAGTGATCTTGCTCTTTGCCTTTGTCTGGCTTTCGATCGCTTGCTTGAGTTTCTTTTTTAGTCGTTTCGTTTCTTTTCCTTTTCTCTTTGGTTACCAAATGTGTGTGTTGTCAATGCACTCATCAAGGGGGAGACTGAGAGCCTGTGTGGTTCGAGGACCGGTGGATGGTCGCTTCCTGGTGTGATGAGTGATTGACAACGTTGTGTGGACTGACTCTTGACTAAGTATTGCAGGTGCAGGTAGTGGCTTGACTGGTGTTGGTGCAGGTGAAGAGCAAGTGCGAAAGGTCGTTACCGGGTAGGCCTGTGGCCAGCGGGGTCAAGTGCGGGCCGCATGGTGGCAAGAACGGCAAGATGAAGTCATGGACGGATTCTTGGTTGAGCCTCAAAACCAAGGTCGAGCCGGGACTACGTGGGAGCCGAGTCATGAGTAGTGATTGGCAGAGGCTACACCGAGTTCGCGGGGTTTCCAGTGGTTCACCAGAAAACTGCTGGGTTCCTTGGTTGATCCACAAAGCCAAGACCGAAGACCGGAGGCAGCAGCACCAGGACCGGTCTGACCGGTGGGTCTTACCGGTGGGTATCGGTCTGACCGGTGTGCGACGACGCAGTCCGGAGACTTCGAAGCGGAGGACACGCGTCGGGATCGCAAGGCTTGCGTCGAGGCTAAGCAAGTTTGCGGTCGCCGGACATCCGACCGATGGTGATACGACGAAGTTTCCCAAAAGGCCCTTCGGGGGTGTGTATCTTAGTTTAATGTAATAGGGGTAGTTTCGTCTTTCGGCTAGCCTCAATATAACCCAAGTGGTGAGAGGATGGCAGTCATCTCTTGGAACCCTAGCTCATTTGCTTTGGCTATTTTCCCTTCCTATTTTCCTTAGGATTTTTAGGATAGCTTGAGAGCTTCATGGTGAGATCTTGTGAGAGGGAAGGATGATTGGGAGGCAAGCTAGACCTTGTATGAACCCTCATGGTATGTATAGATGATTCGGCGTGGTTCCTCAAGGCTTGATTGTGTCTCTCCCATTTTCCCTTTTTGGTGATTTTCAGAGCCTTTTCTTGGCGATTTTCTATCACACCTGGTTTTATAAAAAAACAAACCAAGTGCATACCTACATGTATGCCAGGATCAAGTTTCATACATATAGTAGACATAAGTGAATAACAACAGCAGTATCACGTATGAAAACATAAACAACTTACTATTCTATCAGAGTTATACAGCTCAATCCTGGAAACGGAGGCGCCAACTCCACAAGCAATCGACTGGGGGCTGCGTACGTCTATCATCATCATCTTCAACAGCTTCACACATTTTTCTTCTGAGCAGCAGTAAGCAAGGATGAGTACACTTATGGTTGGTACTCAGCAAGGCCACAAGAACTAACCAGAAAGCGATTTAAAGTCCATCTTTAAGTTTATTAATCATGTGAGGGTCCAGACCGCTCTTGACCGTGAGCACGGCTAATCGATTAGTTTTACACTCTGCAGAGGTTGTACATCTTTACCCACAAGTCGCGTAAAAGTCCCGAAGAACTTTAGACCCAACCATGCGATGCGGATCAGGCATCATACCACACTACCTAGGTGTGATTGCATAGGGACGCTACGAGACTTTTACAAAGATTCCCTAGCACGGGCTGCTCGCTAGGTTACCTGATCAGTGCAGCGCATAAAGCTCCCTAGCGGGTACCGTGTCTTAGCAAAGCCCAACTCCCCGCCAGAGCAGGTCTATACACCATCTCCCGTCAGCTCCCAACCCCTTTCAGGTAAAGCATACCACATACTAAGATTTCTAATTAATTAGCCAAGACAGAGCCATATGTCTTGTGGTAGTACGGTTGTCCTGAGTGGTCGCTCCATGTTCCGATTAATGCATAGTATAATCTTGTAATAAAGCATAGGCAGAAGGTGGTTAGGGACACTTGCCTTTCTCCAACGAAAAGTTACTCTTACTGCTCTCTCTTCATCTCTTGCTTCCTTGGAACTCTTCATCTTCAAAGCAAACGAACATCGATCCTTCTTCTACTCGAAGCAAACATCGGGAACAACCATACAAAGCAAACAAACAAGTACAACTAAGAATAATGCACAAATCAAAAGAAAAACTTTAAAAGAGCGCACTAAAGGATGGGCTCGATTCTATGGTTACGCAACGACAAAAGAACGTTGAAAACGAAACTAAGGTTGAAAAGACAAAGTTATCGAGAGATTATTATCAAACAAACAAAAGACTAGATGCTAGATTTATTTTAATAAGAAATCATGTGGAGATAAATACTCTATGTTAGAATTCAGCAAAGTTTTAAATATAAAAGAACGATGTTGAACTTAAGCTAATTTTATTTGTAATTATTTAAGTATAATTTAATCAATTTAAACAGTTAATTCAAAAGAAGCATGTACAACAACATCTAAGCGTATATGTTAATATTTCGAGTTGAACTAAACAAATTATAATTCAGAAACACATTTATATTTAATTTAGTCAAATTAATTTTTAACATGAAAACTCGAGATAGAACCTATGTGGCTTTTATTTATAAAGCAAATTAAATATATTAATCAACTTAACAGTTATATTATGAAAAACCGAAACGTAGCTCTAATTACTTTTTATTTGAAAAACATCATTAAATAAGATTAGTCAATTTAACATAAGCTATGAAAAACCATTATATAGGCCCTAATCTATTATTATTAAGAAAAGAGATTTCAATAGACGTTAATCAAATTAATTTGGAATAGATTCTCAAAACACATTTTATGTTGAACATCATGACTAGCGTGTATTTTATCATGCGACGAAGCTAACATGACAAGAACAAGATTAAACGGACTAAAACGTGGCATGTATGGATTAAACAAGGATTAGAGATCTTATCATGATTAACTTTATAGATCGAAAGGGCTAGCAAAGAAGATTTATAAGACAAGGAGCAGTGAGAGACACGGTTTAGATTACCAGCTAGATAGATATTGTAAGAACTGCTAGACAGATATATTCTTGTTAGAGAAAAGGAGTATTTTTATATGAAATGTGCATGTTGTAAGACTAACTTCAACAAAGATAGAAAGCTAGCAAGTACTACACGTGATTTGTGGCCGAGTACCTATATTGAAATAAGATATATACTGAAAGACACTTAACTTGAAAGATGCATTTGATGGTGACAAGGATTAAACAAATGGAAAGAAAGCTAAGAGTCAGGAGTATGGAGACGATGCTTCTTACCAGTCTTGTGATAGTTGCCAGTGACTCAAGATGGGAAAATGGCTAGCATCAGCAGGAGTCGATGACGAATATCAAGATAGAAGAAGAGACATAGCTGAAAAACATATGCTGAGATTAGAATTGAATTGAATAAGATATGGATTTTAACAAGAAAAAGGATAGCTGATTGAATATGACATAGAGATGATGTCACCATGAGAAATAATCAAGAGAAGAAATTAAATGATAGATAGATTGGATGACGTGAGCAAGAATTTTACAGATGAATAAATAATTATTCTATAGATCAAAGATTTGCAAGGCCTAATGATGATCAATGAAGACATTACCGAAAAGAAGAGTGGGAGAAGTGCTGATTATTTTGTTAAAGGAGAAGTCCTAATTTCCACATAAGCATGATGTCATCACCGGCAAGAGCAAGTACGAATGACGATGCATGGCTTGGTTGCTTCTGTACAAGAACGTAACCCTCTTTCTATAGCTTTCCTGATGGCTCGCGATGTCAGCTGCAGAGACATTAAGGGAAGTGGTTCAGCAATTGTAGCCAGGGCAGCAGGGACGATGGAACGGGTAAATATGGCAACAACGCCCTGCAGCTTGCACGCATGGATGCAACGACCCAGAAAAGAGACCAAAGATAAGAGAAGATGACGGTGTTGTGCTCACCTAGATGCAGAAACAAGCTGGCACGGAATAGATCAGTGGGCCGGGGACGTGTAGGTCCGCTTCACGTGGAGGTGTTCCGAGGACGACGAAACAACAACGGTGTCCAGGCGGATAGGGCTTCTCTCTCGGCAGGCGATTAGATGGAAGGTGCGCGCGGTTCGTCGTCGCGAGGCTTCAGGAGGTGCTGACTTGCTCCGGCGCTGGACTCAGGAGGCGAAGCGATCGACACGGCGGCGCAGAGGTGCCGGACGCTGGGTTGTTCCTCCTGATGCTTGCCGTCCTCGCTCGCCGGAGGTCTACGCACGAAGCACGTAGGTTGCAATATGCACATGCACGTAGTGCATCCTGGAGGAAAAAGAGATCGGCGCACGAGGAACTCGGATGAGCAGCAAAATAGAACGCAGGCTGAAATACGAGCAAGACAAGATAGATAGAGTATCTCTGTATCTGTATCCTCACCTACGGGAAAAGCTGAACGACAAACATGACGGTGGCGGCGGAGATCGAATTCAACATGGACAAGGATGGCTTGATCTTTCACGTGGACGTGCTCCTCCCACGGCGGATCGTGATGCCTTCATGAAGCTCGGGGAGTTAATGGCCGTCAGTGTTGGCGGTGATCGACGACGACGAGAGCCGATCGAGTGCGAGATGGAATCTCGTCGGCGGGAGCTTCCTCGAACTGCTGCGCGGCGGCAGCTTGCCAAGGAGCTAGGGCACAAGGGGAAAGCGATATTAATAAGAAAAAGAGACCAGGAGGCCGCATCTTGTTGTTTATAGGCCATGCATTGCTAGACCTGATATTGGATTATTGGGCTTATTAGTCCAAGTCGAGTTGGACCTTGTCTTTGCAAAGAGGCTAGCTGATTTTTGCTGGAAAGGGCCTAGCTCGGCAACTGAACACCCATGTTAGAGTTATCTAGGCTGCTAGCAAAGACTTGAGATAGAGAGAATAAATAATGGGCTGGGAGAGAGCAAAGAGATTGAGCATGACGTGAGCCTGATTTGGAAGAATATTTGGTGATGACCAAATTGTAGTAGCTCAAAGAGTTTCGGGAGCACAAAGAGTATGACGGTTCAAACATAGCATATGACATGGTGAATCCAATTAAAATACTTGGAACCTATCAAAAAGATTTCGGAGTTTCCTAGTTGATAGATTTAGCTCCAGGAAAGTGAGAGAGGAACCTAATCGACATTTAACGTACTTTAAAATATTTTGCACTCATGAAACACCAAATGCATCGGCATGAATGCAACACACACATATAACCATTTATTTAATTTAGAAAAACGAACAAAGGATTTTTCCTGCACTATTTTTCCTGTAAGGAAAATAAATGTTGAGAAAAATTTTAAAATTATGAGAAAATCATTGTTTAATTATTCTTTCTATTCACATCCTGAAATTCAGAAATTTCAGGGTGTGACATTTTCTTGTGGCGGTTTTGAGACCTTTCTCTTTGGGATTTGGTAGGGGATGTATGCATGAACCCTTCTTGGTTCTTTTCCCTTTGATTCCCCTCCCAAATTCGTGAGTAAAGGGGCTCGATTTTGGGGTTTTCTTGGCTCTAGGGTTAGAGGCGTTCTTGGTGGGATTTTTTGATTTCTCTTGATTTAGCAAGTTTTGGTGGACCAAATCTTGGCTATAGAGTGCCCATGAGGTGTTCCTACTATCCCCAAAGTCTTATGCGAATCCATGGAGCGAATCGGGAGATCGAGATTTGGATTTGGGGGTGTTTACTCGTGGGCTGCTATTCATCCTGAGCTGCCCAGGCTTGACCGGTCTGACCGGTGCTCATGACCGGTCTGACCGGTGCAAGACCCTTGTGGGATTTGCCTCGGGTGAACTACCTGATTCGTGTGTCTTTGTGCTGAGGTGTTGCTGGTCAGTTCTTGGCAGGTTTGGAGGAGTTTTGCTAGGTTGTGTGAAGGTTTTTCTTTTCCTTCGGTTTAAGTTTTGGAGGTGGTTTTTGTTCCAGGGCCTAGAGGAGTCACTGAGGATTCCTGAAATGTTTCTATGCAACTGCTGTAGCCACCGGCCTGACCGGCGCTGTCCACCGGTCTGACCGGTGCCATCGGTCTGACCGGCGTAGGCCATCGGTCTGACCGGTGTAGCACAGGCAGTGTGTTGTGCAGATTTCCACTGCGTGTTTGGGGTGTTTGGTTGAGTTGTTGGTTCCTAGGACCAGTAGCACTCCAGTGGCTACGTGGTCTTGGCCAACTTGGGTAGTTGAGCCGGAGATGTGTTTTGGATCGTCGAGTTCATCTTGTTGGAGTAGCCATCTCCTTCGAGAAGAATTTTTATCGGCTCCCATTCACTCCCTCCCTCTCTGGTCGCCAGTTCGGTCCTTCAAGTGGTATCAGAGCCGGTTACGGATCTTCAGATTCTTACCAGTCTAAGATCCAAGGATGGTGTACCAGGAACGGGGTTCGGGTCCTCCGCACTTCGATGGCAAAAACTACCAGATGTGGCAGAGGCGAATGGCAGCTTTCCTCCGCGGTAAGGGTCAGATCCTTTGGGACGTTACGGTGAACACAACTTATGTTCATCCGATTAACTTCCTTGCTCTGGGATCGAGGGACATGCATGACGCCAACAACAAGGCGGTCGGCTACTTGTTTCGTGCTCTGTGTCATTCTGAATTCGATCGAGTTCAGACAGAGGACCTAGCTTGTAGGATTTGGAGTCAGTTGAAGGATGCTCACGTTGTAAATGCTCAGGTTCAGGCTCGGATGTATGCGACTTATCGGAGAGAGTACGAGAACTTCACTCATCTCCCCGGTGAGTCAATTGATGCCTTTTTCCAGCGGTTCATGGTTGTGGTGAACAACATGAGGGCCAATGTGGACGTGCTCCCGTACGATGATCATGACATAGCTGTTAAGCTCTTGCACTCTCTGGATCGTACAATTTGGGATGGCAAGTTCGAGGCCATAGTTGAGTCTGAGAAGTATGACACTCTGACGGTGAACGAGCTGTTCTCGAAGCTCAAGTCGGCTGAGGTGGACTGTGGTATGATAGCCAAGCTTGAGGGCCCGACTAACTCTCATAGTCTCGCCCTCATTGGTGGCTCAGGTGCAACCTGTGAAGAGGGAAAACTCCGAGGACCTGAACAGAAAATGCTGAATCTTGCGAGACAAGGAGCTCTATCCAAACCGCGGAGAAATTGACGTCAAGGGCCCACATGCAGAAGGGAGAAACTTCTAGAAGACACGGGAAGCATCACCGAGGAAGGAGGCCACGAGATGGGCCAGAATGGGCCCAGGCCGGCCGGCCCAACCCATTTCTGGGTCCATTCGTCTCCCCCTTTGACCTAGCCACCTCTCGGACTATTTATAGCCCCCTGGCCAAGAGCCACGCATCAACTCATTCGTCATTCGTCGTCGAGGAGCAGAAAAGAGAGGGACACCATTCCGGAGAGGAGAGGGTCGAGCTAGTTGTCTAGGGTTTCCCTAGCCGATGTGGGAACCTTGCAAGGAAGACCACGTCGGAGTTCCAGGAGCTTAGGAGCAAGATCAAGGTAGGATCCCGGTGGTGATCTTGTCCATGTAACATTTACTATGTTGAATTATCAAGTTGCAATCCGATTTCTGGCGATCAAGTGCTTCTTCTACAACTTCGATTTCGATTGGCTTTTCTTACTTTAAGATCTATTCTCGAGATAGATCATAGAGGGTGTTCTTGTAGCCATGGTGGCTAGAGGTGCTTGCCTGACCTTCCAAGAGATTTCGATTTGTCCATTGGACTCGCCCTAGGCTAACCCGCACGAATAGGAGTGCGTTGTGACAGAACGGTGGCTTCAAAAGGTGCGTGTCTTCGGAGTTGGACGGGAAGCCGTGATTTAAAGGGGCTCTTTATGAGATTCGACTTGGCTATTGCTTCTTTGCTTGGAACTTCAACAAGAGCTTGATCCAATCTCTCTAGATTGGTTTTACCTATCCCTCTCTATCTCTTGCTACCTCCGGTTTTCATAGATTAGATTCGTTTCTTTTGATGTTCTCTAGATTAGATACTAAAGCAACAACCTTTCGAAGATTAAAGTGTTTGTGGCTTTATTAGATTGATTCTTGCATCGCACATTTGTTCCATGGATTCGATACCTTGGGTTCACACTTGAGGGAAGAAGGGTCGCTTGGCTACGACGGAGGACTTGTCCGCTTGCAAGTCCAAACGAAGTTGGATACGCATATACACCATCAACAAGCCCCTTTTTCTGGTGCCGTTGCGGGAGAACAAGTGATCAAGATTCGATCTTTTATTACTTTTTGTGAATATTTTCAGTTTTCTTTTGGTTTTTCTTTTTGCATCTACTAACTTTTGATCATTCTCAAAAATCAATCTAATCTAGTTTGACTAACCCTAGTTTTCTTAGATTTGTTTTTATTTTTGTTTTTGTATATATTTTGTTTATTGCTAACCCTAACAGGAGATGGATGGCTACCTCTCCAACAAATCCGAAAATTTTGTGGATGATCTAGAAAAACTTTACAGGCTAAGGAGACTTGAAGCACAAGCTAAAAAACTGGAATTTGTAGATCCAAAAGCGGAGGCCGAAGAATCATCAGAGTCTCCAAAGGAAACGCCACCTCCAAGCCCTAAGGAGAATCAACTTCCACCGCAACCGATGGGAGAACAACCGCAGCCAGAGCGCAAGATCGGGGAGCTATGCACCCCGGACATCATCGACCTACCAATCTTGAACCTCACAGAGATTGGAAGGCCATTCGAGATCAAGACCTCAACAATCCGCATGGTGCAACATTCACCCTTCACCGGTAAAGAGGATCCAAACCTTCACCTCCAAGCATTCATTCAACTTTGTCAAACATTCAACATGGACGGGGTGACTCAAGATCAAATGAGGGCAAGACTCTTTCCGTTCTCGTTACTAGGGAAGGCTTTGCAATGGTTCTACTCTCAACCGGTGGAGACGGTGCAAAATTGGGATACCTTGATGAGAGCCTTCATGAAGGAATACTACTCACCGGGTAAGACTCAAAGCTTGCGCAATAAGATTGCTACCTTTGCTCAATATCCTACGGAGACCATATCGGAAGCATTCGAGCGCTTCAATGAGTACACTCGGGCGGTTCCACATCACAAGTTCCCGAAGGAAGATCTCGTTCAAAAGTTCTATCAAGGACTTACCATGGCGTCAAGGACAATCATTGATGCATCGGCGGGAGGATCCATCATCGTGCTTACACCGACCCAAGCTTTCACTCTATTCAAGAAGGTCGCGGATAATGACACATGGGCGTCATCCGGACGCTTACTTCCGGTTCAACCCACAGGGAACGTCAAAGGAGTCTTGTAAGTGGAGAAGGAAGATCTACTCGAAGGCAAGATCGATTCGCTTATGCGGAGGTTGGAGAAGATGGAGATAGAGAAGAAAGAAGCTCAAGACTTAAAGGCTGCCGAAGCAAGATCCACATGTGAAGAGTACGGAGAATATGGCCATGTCCAAAAGGATTGCCGGAGGAAGCCAAGATGCTCGACTACATGAGGAAGGGAGATTTGCCGAACTTCCGCTACGGGCAAGGTAGACCTTAATTTAATGCAAGCTCATCCATTCCGAATTCGGTTCCTCTTTGTATGCAATTGAAGGACTTCATGGACGAGCAAGCTAAGATCAACAAGGACACCGTCACTAAGTTCAAGGCCATAGACAAGGTGTTGGAGAACATCGATAGCAAGGTGACGGAGGTCGGAAGCTCCAACCATCAAGTGCTCAACATGATGAAGATGCTCGAGACGCAAGTGGGACAACTTGCCGGGCACCTATCCGCTAATGAATGGAAGCTTCCGGGACAACCTCAAGGTCCCGAGACATCAAAAGCCATTCAAACTCGTTCGGGGAAGGAGACCGAAGATCCAGAGCGTTCCGCGGGAGCAAGAAAGCCTAGACCATCTACCGAGGCGGAGGAATTTGCTAAGGAGAAGGTTACCGAGATCATCACCGAAGAGCCCGAGTTTGAGATGCCGGGAGAAGACACGAATATACCACAACTCAAGCCACGCTACTTCCGAGGTAAACTTGATAATCATTTTGAGAAGTTTGTGGAGGTTGTGCGTAGGTTGAGCATCAACATGCCGCTATTGGATGCCCTTCAAGTTCCTACATATTCTCACTACTTCAAAGATATTCTTGCAAACAAGTATGAGACAGCAACACCTGGGGTGGATCATGTCAAGATGTCCGAGCAATGTAGCACCACTATTGCAAACGGACTAGAGAAGCAAGGAGACCCCGGATGCCCGACGATTCCGTGTTCCGTTGGTTCATTCAAGTTTGAAAAGGCATTATGCGACCTTGGAGCAAGTGTGAGCGTCATGCCAAGAGATGTGTTCGAGAAGCTACGCCTACCGGAGTTAGAGCCTACGGCCATGTGCTCGGAGTTGGGTGACAACTCCATTCGCTACCCTTTGGGCATCGCCGTGGATGTGCCCGTGAAGGTCGGACACCACTTCATCCCCATCGACTTCGTGGTGCTCGAGATGGGAGAAAGGGAGAAGCCGCCACTCATTCTTGGGAGGCCTTTCCTCAAGACCGTGGGAGCCACCATCGACGCCGGCAAGGGGGAGATCAAGTTCGACATCAACGGCGAGAGGAGTTCCTTCAAGTTTCAACCACGCTTCGAGGTATGCAATATGATCAAAGTTAAATATATTCTGCCTCATCGTCATGTTAGTAAGGAAGAGCCAAGGAAGAAGGTAGAGCCGGAGAAGAAGGAAGCGAAGGAAATCAAGGAAGTTGTTGCATCCGTCAAGATAAAGGAACAAAAGCCGCCTGTGAAGACCAAAAAGATGACTAAGCTGGAGAATAAGCCTGCACCCAAGATGGTGCGGAAGTGGGTACCCAAGATTGCAACACCCACAAAGAGCGTTGATCCGAAGTAATCAAGTGAAGAAGTCTAGCCATGGACTATAAACGAAGCGCTAGGCGGGAGGCAACCTGTTTCGTCGAGTCAAGAATAAGCTACCGGGAGGACAACCCGATCAAGATTTTTCGAGTCTTTCAAGTAAGTTAGTTTTAAGATTTTGCTACGCAAGACATTCATAGACTTAAAGTGGTTGGATAATGTTTAGAGTTATAAATCTTGTTTGGATATTTTATTTAGATCATAAACCCTTTACATGAGCCATCCCATGAGTTATTTGCTTCTTTTCGAGAAACCAAAACCAAAAAAATTCAGAACCTACCTCAACCTTTCATCCTCTTCATGATGTTATGGTTGACTTGTTTTACATGCTAAAAACACACGAGTAGAGCCATGCTATGTACCTAGATGTTATTTAAATTTCAGCGCATGGTAGGACTCGCGTGAACCTAGAAAACTTAACTTTTGGTTTGTTCAAAATTCATATCCTTGGTTTCTCTAGAATTAGAATTTTTCTAAGCCTCATTTAATTTTATTTCATTCAAAATCTCTCTCATTTAACCAAAATTAGAACCTAAACCTATGCCCCCATGATCAAACCGGGAAAAGCTTACTCTCAACTAATGAAAGCAAACAATACCGGTGAGACCAAAATAAAAGTAGTCGAAAAACATTTTCGACATACATTTGTTTTTGATGCTTAAAAACTCCTCTAAATACATTTGAACTCATTGCAAGCTCTGAGTTTAATTTTATTTTTCGAAATTAGAGGAGTGCTTAGCATTAAAACATGCTTAGAGGGAGGCAAATGAGTTCACTTAACTGTGCATGCACCATGATGCATCACGGGATGCCCCTCCAACATTTTTCATCAAACCACATGCAAAGGACAAGCATGGAGGGCAGCCAAAGCTTTGTTTTGCAAGAATCTCATGGAGGCATGTGAGGCAAGGGAGCATGGAAGTGACTCAAAGCAAAACCATCAAGTGGAAGGATCAATCATGCAAGCAAAGGAGTGGACGAGAGCATTTGGGTGATGCAACCCCGTGGAGCACGCGGTCACAAAGCAACAAAGCAAGCATGAGTGCACTGGAGGAAAATTGAGCCAAGTGGAGCAGTAGGCCACCTAGGCCGGTCGGCCCAGGCCGGCTGGCCTCCCCCCTTTTTAAAGCCCCCGGTGCCCGTCTTCCTCAGGTAAGTTATTTGCCCAGTTCCTTGTTCGTGTGCATGAGCTCTTAGTCTAGAACCACCTTAGACTTAGACTTTCACTTCGAGTTTTGTTTCGTCCAACAAAATCTATCCTAAATTCACTCAAAGTTCATACTCCAAATAATATTTGTGTGCCTTGTTACCAGTTGAAAACCCCGGGTATATATTTGTGAGGAGAGTGCAGCAACCATGTGGAAGAAAACTACAAGTCTTTTCACCAAGAAGAAGGGATCATTATCGTCCAAGCCATCATCGACAATTTCTTCGAGGAGGCACTCGGTCTCCGAGTCTCCTCGGAGTATGGAGGAGGACACGACACCGCCGAGGAGGAACAACACTCTTCTCCTCGGTGGCATGAGGGCCACACGAAGCTCGTCTATGCGGTTCACCGAACCACAAAGACGTACGGAGGAGCCGCCCGTCCGACCACGCCACTCGACACGATCATCCGCTCCACCTCCATACACTCCGCGATATTCCAAGTATGGGTTTATTATCAAGACGGAGGAGGAGGAGGAGAAGCTCACTTGCCTTGAGAAGAGGCTTGTGGCAAACGTCGACCTCGACGACCAAGCTCTCCAAATGTTGGGTTTTCATACGGATATTTACTACATGTTGGGACACCTAGGTTGGGTGCAATTCTCCAACGGAGTGTCGGCAAACACCCACAAGGAATTCGCCTTGGAAATTCTCATGACCATGACGCCTATCCTTGATGAAGGAGTGCCGAGTCTCTCATTCCGTTTGGAGGGAGATGAACAAGTGGTTCCCTATGAATATATTAGGGAATTGCTTTGTTTTCAAAAGGGAGCACCGGAACAAGTGGATGTGCATGGAGGCACATTAGAAGGTTTTTGGAGAATGATCGCGGGGGAAGCTAACCGGCAAAGAAATAGTATCCGGAACCCCATCATCCGAGTGTTTCACTCATGGATGTGCAAGAGGATTTTGGGGAGAATGAAAGAGACCAAGATAACCGACATGGAGGTAAATTGGCTTTACTCGGCTTTGATTGCCGGGCAGCCAATCGACCCCACTCACCTTATGATCAACCGGTGGTGTTGTGAAGCAACATCGGGATCAGAAGATATTGGTTCGGGGTGCTACCTCTCTATGTTGGCTATCTCATTGAGACCAGGAATTCCAAGAAACCCGGAGCATCTCCTAGTTGGGACTTCCCTAGGATTTGATTATATGAAGCAAGGCAAATACATAAGTGGAGATGAGAGAGGAGGCTTCAAATTGGTCAAGGTGAATTTACCCCTACCAGATGCAAGACTAAGACTTTTTCTTGAGGGGAAAGAAGATTGGTTAGAGGAAGGACTTCTTGTGCCGGCAAAGAAGAACAAGAGAGGAAGGATTATAGAAGAAAGTTCTTCCGCAGCCCAAGAAGAAGGTGCGCCACAAAATTATGTGCCAGCATTTGGAGGAATTCCGGCGCCGCCGAGATACTACGGTGGTGTACCAATGCAAGCATGGGGGAGTGGTGCAGCCATGCCCCCACCAAATTTTGTGGTACCCAACGTGGCCTTTGCGGAGCAATATGCACACCTCCCTCAACCACAACAAAGTGTGGCCATCATTGGAGGATACGCTGCAAGAAACATGCAAAATATCACAGCCATCCAAACCAATGCAAACCAAATGGGTGAAGGAAATGCAAACATCGCCTTTGAGCTTGGACGTCTTCACCTAGCACCGTCGGAGCAATTCATAGGAGGAGCGGTGCAATCCTATTATGAGCAAGGGTACAACAATCAAGATTATCAATATCAACCACCGGCGGAAGATTAGAGAGAGGAGGAGCTTTAGTTTAATTTTTCCTTTTCCCTTTTCTTTAATTTTCAGCTTGTATGCGCCTATGTATGCGTAGTGTTTTCAGTTTTTATTTAATTTTCAGCATGTGTGTTAGTTTTTATTTTCATCATGAATAAAATCACCACCTTGTTTTTACCCTTGGCAAAGATACAAAGTTTGTGCCATGTTGATATATGATGATAGTTGCCGCTTTGTTTATCTCTGTACTTGTTTTATGCATGATTAAGCTAATGCTCTTTTAAAATACAAATCTGAAATTAATCTAAATGCTAGCTTAATCTTTTGCGGAGGTTACGATAAAAATAAGACCCATAGTCTTTTATATGCTCTCAAGTTTTGGATGGATTAAAGATGATTTATTTTTGTTCTTAAAAGTAATGCTAACCTTGTCATAAATACCTCTTGCATGTTGCTCTACCTATCCAGAGCCATATATATATTCGAGTGCAAAAACTTAGTATACAAGGTTTATTTTTGGGTGAGTTATTTCAGGGCTTGATTTCTCTGGCCTGAGACTAAGAAGCTGGTCATTCTATTTTTGCGTATCTATCTTATTGCTAGCTTTTTTATCCGTGCATTGTGTATCCCCACTCCGGGGATTTCACAAACCTCGCCGGATATCCACCCTTAAAACCAAAAATATCATCTTTTGTGTTTACCTCCTTGACCACAACCTATCATTGAGTATGGATCGTCAATTCAAGGAATATCGCAAGATGGTGCCAAGATTGAAGATTTCAAGTACCTCTCCAAAGGAAAAATATTTCTAGTACCTACCTTATCTCTATCACCTCTTTGCCCGAGGACGAGCAACGTCTAAGCATGGGGGAGGAGGTAGGTACAATGCAATTTAGAGTTCAAGGGGAGCAAATAAAAAAAAGAGTGAAAGTGTATAAAGAAAAAAAAGGAGAAAAAGAAAGAGATAAAGAAAAAAAATATATGTATGAGAAAAGAAAAAAAATGAGTATGTATAAAAATAAAATAAAGTGAACTCCCCGGTTCTCTAAATGCATTAGGAATTTCGAAAGGTTTCAAGATTAAGATCCAAACTCATCTTTCCAACCATGTGCAATCTGATAACGAGGACTTCCTTTGTGCCTCGGGATCACTCTTTGACATTTGCACATGTCCACCTATATCAAAGTGTGTGTATTTTTCTCTCCCCCTCCTTGATATAACATTATTTTCTAATGACCTTTTTGACGAGTCTCGGTAAGACCTTGAGAAGCTTATCTTGGTTTGACAACATCTCATTTATAATATCTTGGTAGGACTAAACTTTCCCAAAAAAGCTCCATATAAAGCCTACCACATATATATATATATGTTATGAGAGGGAAAGGAGTAGAAGAAATAGGCTTGAGAGACAAGATGAGATGAGTGTTCATGAGCAAGATGCAAGATGGTTTAATTTTTTTGAACTTGGTTTAGCTCTTTTTCATCTCGTTCTTTATTTCAAAATTTCTGAGATCCATTTAAATTTTGGGAGCATGTTTAATACTTGTGGGATGAGCTTAATTAATATCCACCCTCCGTAGGGATGAAGGCTAGTACACTATGGAACTCTAACGAATTAAACTATTGAGAGCATTATGTTTTCTTGTGTATGATCAAGTGCAGGGTTTGAGCAATGAAGGGCAACGCTGATATCCATCGAAGGCTTACTCGAGG
Source organism: Cenchrus fungigraminus (assembly GCA_036936925.1). Lineage (NCBI taxonomy): Eukaryota > Viridiplantae > Streptophyta > Magnoliopsida > Poales > Poaceae > Cenchrus > Cenchrus fungigraminus. The sequence goes on along the minus strand of CM072774.1, from coordinate 23,321,754 downwards.
ACGAGCAAGGTTTAAGTATGGGGGAGATGTTGACGGTGAATTTCCGTCAACCTAACCATGAGTTTATCTTCGGTGTTGGCATGAATTTTATATCTTATCCATTGGTACTAACCCCCTTGGTATAACAAGTTCGTTCGTGCATGTCGGTTTTGGAGTTTGATGTTTATGTAGGAATTCAGCACTGAAAGCAAGACTTCCGGGTAAAGTTCATCAAGCACCTCGTGACAAGACCTTGAAGCCCGGCACAAGTCAAGCAATGAAGTGAACATGACTCCAAGAAGCCCAAGGACCAACCTGTGAAGATGGAAAACTCCGAGGACCTGAACAGAAAATGCTAAATCTTGCGAGACAAGGAGCTCTATCCAAACCGCGGAGAAACTGACGTCAAGGGCCCACATGCAGAAGGGAGAAACTTCTAGAAGACACGGGAAGCATCATCGAGGAAGGAGGCCACGAGATGGGCCAGAATGGGCCCAGGCCGGCCGGCCCAGCCCATTTCTGGGTCCATTCGTCGCCCCTTTTGACCTAGCCGCCTCTCGAACTATTTATAGCCCCTGGCCAAGAGTCATGCATCAACTCATTCGTCATTCGTCGCCGAAAGGCAGAGAAGAGAGGGACACCATTCCAGAGAGGAGAAGCCCGTTACCAGAAGTCCACATTGGTAACGGGCGTTGTGGAGGCCAACCCCGGGGTCGTCCTGGCGCGCTTATAGGTAACGGGCGCCAAACAACAACCGTTACAGATGTGGGTGGATGTAACGGGCGTTAAGGGCCCGTTACAAATGTTGCGTGACCTATTTGAGGTTTTCACGTAGTGATAGGCGCAGTAAAGACAGTGCAACCGGACGACGTGTAGTCGCGGCGTATGACGTAGTTGGCCGCTCGACGATGTAGTTGTACTCGTGTACATCTTGTGTGTGAGCCAAGCCAAAAATCTTGGACTTTTGTGGGAGCTTCCTGGTAGCTTGTTTGTGTGCACGTAAGAGAATTGCACATATTTGATTTTTGTTGCCGTACAGACCTGAAGAGAGGGCAGTGCTCTGTCCCCTGCATGTCTATGACGCGCTTGCCTTGGTAGCTTGCTAGAGTGTGTAGCGACTTGTGGCACATGAAATTCATTGCTGCACAAATTCGTCAAGAGATCGATGTACGCGAACAGTTGGTATGCTTCGGACTCGAATATGATTTCGAGTTGGAGTGTTGGACTTCAATTACGACACGGAAAAAAAATAATCCTGCGGCCACCTTATTTGATGTAGACAGCACGTGGATTGCTTCGACTCGAAATCAACCGGCGGCCGGTCTGCAGATGAATAGCTCGCGACAACTTGTGCTTCAACTCGGTCACGAATTCGTCCAGGATACGAAATCCAGTCTGACTGCTGTGAACTCGAGAACACACGAGTTGTGCTCTGATCCGCCCGTTCGTGAATAGATTGTTGATGATGAGGTCCTTCGAATCCGCCCGGTGTTGATGATCTCTCCTACCTGGCGCGTCAGCTGTCGGTGTTTTAGACCGGCAAACCTACCAAGGGGATACCCGAAGTAGTAGATTGTGCGGTGGAGGATCATGATCGGGAGACCGAGAACTCGAAGGTATGCGCAAGAGCACGAGACACAAGATTTATACAGGTTCGGGCCGCCAAGGTGGCGAACCCTACGTCCTGTTTGGAGATCAAGTACGGCGCCCTGCGCTTTGTGTTGGGTTGGTTAGATGTTCGGCTAGGTACCCGGCCCTCCTTTATATAGTCTAGGGGGCGGGTTCCTAGTCGGTTACAAGGCAGGAGTCCTAGTAGGATTACACGGAACGAGTCCTAATAGGATTACAGGGGAATTCTAGTAGGAGTCCGTCTTCATCCTTCCTCGTATGGGTACCCGGGGAGTATGCCCGACAGCTGATTGGTGGCACGCTAGCCTAGACCTCGTCGAACTCTCCAAGAAAGTCTTCAAAACGTCCGTCTGAGTAGTAGTCGGGTTGTGTAGATGCAATATAAAATAACAACAAGCATGAGCACATGTCGTACTCAACAAGAGAAAACACTATAACAACATGCAAAGGTTTTATGGTGGAAGCTTGTGGTTACATAGCAGGTCAACATTTTAGTTGGTCAAGTTTTATTAAGCAAGCTGACCAACCCAGAGATTAACATAAGCATCATCAACATGAACATAAATAAATGCAACAAGTTTAATCCATCTTCCATAGTTTACTCATGTAAGGGTCCAGGGCGCCCTTGCCCGTGGGCATGGCTAACTAGTTAGTTTTACACTCTGCAGAGGTTGTACATCTTTACCCATAAGTCGCGTAAAAGTTTTAGGAACTTTAGACCCAACCATGCGGTGCTAGCTAGGCACCATACCACACTACCGAGGTGTGATTGCATAGGGACGCTACGCGGCCTTTACAAACATCCCCTAGTGCATGCTGCTCGCTAGGTTACCTGATCAGTGCAATGCATAAACCTCTCTCAGCTGCGAAGCTACCATAGAGCAAATCAGTCTGAGGGCCGGGCTATACACCATCTCCCATCAGCCCCCAACCCCTTTCAGGTAAAGCATACCTAACACCGAGTTTTCTAATTATTCAGCCAAGACAGAGCCATATGTCTTGTGGTTGTACTATTTTCCTGGGTGGTTCTCCATGTTCCAATTAACAGAGGTGATCTTGTTTAATGAAGGTGTAACATAAGTAAAGCAAGATTAACATTGTTGTTCATTAGAACCACCATGATCCCAAGTTGAGCAACTAAGCAAGGTCTACCCAACATAAACATAAACCCAGGCTGATCAAGGCATACGGATAAACAAAACTAGTCAAACCTTAAATAGTAGAACCCTTCAATTTAATGCAAAGCAATAAATAAATAATAGTGTAATTAAAATGCATGTTGTAATAGGATAAATGGGAATGCAGCAAGGACTTGCCTTCTACCAACGCTTGTTGCTGCTCAAGATCCTGGAAATCTTCAACTTCAGCGTATTTCACGTACGGATCGTCTTCTACGCACCACATCATTCACTTACAAGAATACAATGGAATAAAATAAGAAACAATCACCAAACATTATTAACAGAACAAAACAGGGGCATAAAACAGTTCTACACTTCGATATGATCTTGTGGACATAAAGAACGCTAAAAACAGAGCTAAAGCGTATATTCTACGGCTAAAACAAGGTACAGGGGCTTTTCTGCAGGAAAACTAGACTTCCATGGGCTAAACTGTAAGAAACCGAGGGCTAAAACGAGATTACGTATAAAAACCTAAGGGTTGCGGTGTAAAAATATAAAGATGGACCTCGGGCGCTAAAACTATAAAAGCTAGGGTTTAAAACGTAAAGAAAAGGACCTGAGCGTAAGGATCTTTAAACTGCGGTGCATCTTTTTGTGAAACAGATAAAAGCTAGGAGTTCTTTTGCAAAAAGGGTGTGGTCAGCCGGGTTGACCGGGTCGGACGGCTGCGCGCGATCGCGGCGAGACGAGCGGCGGCCTGAACGCCGGGAGCAGCGGCGCGCGCTAGAACTCCGGCGAGCTCCATCCATCCCGAGCTAGGGGGCTCGATTTGCGACGCGGAATGGCTTGGGACGCAGCTTGCGACACGGCGGGTCGGTCTAAGGCATCTAGGAGAACGCACGGGCGACAACGACAGCGCATGGCTTGGTGCTGCGGACGCCGGCGCTGGCAACTATGGCGAGCGCAACCAGACGACGCAGGGCACAAGGGCATACAGAGATGGCACTGGAGGTTTCCTCACCTTCACACGAAGCTCCGAGTCTACTTCTCGTCCGCGGAGAGGCGGCAACCGAGGGAAACAACGGCGGCGGCGCTAGGGTTCCTTGGAGCACGGCGGCAGTGTGGGTGGCGGCTAGGGTTAGAGGAAAAGGGGGCCACGGTTGGCGGCGACACCATAAATAGGCCAAGAGAGGCGGCCTTGGCGTGCGGACCACGGGAGGTGCGGCGCGGGACGCGGTTCGGGCAGTGCGAGGTCGGACCTTAGCTCGGATCCGGCTTGGTCGGCGCGGCGGGCGGGATGACAGGCGGGTCCCGCCCGTCAGCGGCTGCGTGCGGGGAGCGTTGTGCAGGCCGAGCTGGGCCCGCTGTTGGGCCGCGGAGCTGGGTGGGTTGGAGAGCCGAAGTGTGATGCGCGGGCAGAGCGGATGACTTAGGGGACCGGCGCCGGACTTCCAGCTCTTGGGCTGCACGGTGAAGTTGGGCTGCGGTGCGGCTGCGGGTTGAGCTGGGCACCATCGGGCTGCGAACTAGGATGGGCCAAAAGGGTTAAAAGAGAGGGAGGGAAAAAGGGAAAGGTTTTGCTGATTTCAAAAGAAGATCAAACAATTGAATTCAAATTCAAATTTGAATTCAAACAACCAAAATAAATGCACCAGCATGTATGCAACAAACACAAAGCCACTTATTTAATTTAGAAAAACAAATATTGTTTTTTTTCCTGTACTATATTCGCTGTAAAGAATTAAATGTTTGGAAAATTTTTATAAAGTATGGGAAAATCGTTGTTTAAATTTTGTTCCTATTCACATCCTGAAATTTGAAAATTTCAGGGTGTGACAACTACGGGAAAGTCTGAAGACGCCGCAAGGGCACTCGGCGAAGGCCCGTTAACACTCTAGTGAACACTTCACCGAGTGTTGCACTCGGCATCGCCTACTCGGCTACCAAAGACTCGGCAAAGGCGTCTTCGCCGAGTGTCAAATGTTGGGCACTCGGCGAATGTTTGCCGAGTGCCGAGGTAACACTCGGCGAACGACGTAACAGACGACGCGAGATTACAGTGGGAGATGACGGTGACGGCAGCTTCGGCAAACAATTTCTGAAAAAATAATAAAATAAGAAATTCGCACCGCCCTGGTGCCCGCCAAGACGTGCTGCCGCTGGTGGCCAGCACCAGCAAGCCGCACGCTGTCGCGGGTGCTATGGTCGTGCCGTTCCCTGGTGTCTGAGCTGTGCCACGCCACGCTGCCCTTGGAATAATCATTGGGAGATAGAACATGTTAAGAGTATAACCAGGTATTGGCATTATTAGCTAAACATACATTTTAGTTTAGGCAAGCGCATGTGCCACCTTACCAACCCGGATGGTAATTAACGACATCGATGTTTAATTAATAAAGCACTATCTTCGTTTATCCAAAAAGAAACAAAGTCATTTGGATACAACAGTACCGAATGGTCTGGAGACCTTGTCCATGAACAGATATAGATGTACAGTAAGTGAGTATATATACGTGTCCTGTTGACTTGTGTGGTTGTTGTTTGTAGCTTCTCGGCGTCGGAACGGGTGGCATTAGGAAAACATATTCGATGGGAAAAATGTCAAAAGCTGCAGTTATCTTCACCATGGATGGTTCTTCGCGGACAAGGGCGTCCACGTACATAATTATTGGTAGAATCACAACAACGCCCACGTACATAATTTATCAAATCTTCACCAGTGCTCATCCTCTGGCCCAGTCGGAACCGGATGCTGCCGCCGCTGCCCGGCGACCCTCTTGCACGGTCAGGTTTGGAGGTTATGGCGCCGCGCAGAAATGTTCAGGTGCTGCTGGAGGGGTGCCCTGCCGAGGGGCGGCGGCCGCAGGACATACTGAAATGCATCCACGTCGGGCTGCAGAGCAGCCCAGGAGGACCAGCAGCTCTAGCCCGGCATGGCGTCCATTGTCGTCATGCTCCACAGCCGCTCCATCAAGCTGCCGGCGTACGCGGTGCCGGCACGGCGTGCGTTCACGGACACCGCGGACACGCTGGGCGCAGTGAGGAGCACCGATCGCGAGGATCAATGGGTGGGGTCACTGCATCACGGGAGCACTCCGTCGATGACGTTTCCGTTTCCTAGCAGCGTTGATAGCTCACCAGCGCTCAGCAGTCAGCGGACAAAGTGACCAATCAACGAACAGTGCTTTACTACTATTCTCGATTTACCATCTATATATAGTTTTCGATTACGACAGAAGTGTTTATGTTGTTTTGAGCATTTAGTATAATCCAGTGTAATTTGATTATTATGTGGAAATCTCGGAGCAATAAACTTTTGGTAGATCAAGTTGCCTCTTGACTTCACATAACAAAATAATTTTTGTTTGGTTACTGGATATGAGTAGTGTGAAACTCAACCTTCGTACAAGGGCAGCACAAAGTGTCCAGGATGATCCACTGCAAAGAGCCATATCTCATCATATCAAAGCATTAAATTTTGACATGTCGACCCAACAGGGTTTCACATAATCAGATATGATGGAGCACCGGGGTCTGAATTTGAGAAGCACCGAAACCCCTGGAAATGTCTGAACTTGAAGTGCCTAGCACCTACTTGACCTACAGGACTCAAGAGTCCGGTAAATTTCACCGTAGTTGAAATTAAGACAAAGAGACTCTTCATCTAGACTATACCGTGCGTATTGCCAAATTTTACGTGCTTCAGACTGCCAACTGCAGGAAGGCTTCATCGAACAAAAGAAACTAGAGGGACAACCTCAGACAGGCTCCTCGCTTTCGTTAATCCTTTTCAAGGATAATCGATCAAAAATTCAGAAGCATCGGTAGGAAATGTTTGAATGCTTTATCTCGACGCTATTAGCAGTATAAATTGAAGGCCAAACTGACGTCGCCATCCGCAACAATCAGGCAAAGCGCCATAGCCGCATCCTCCTAGCTCCTACTTCCAAGGCCTTCGATCTCATCACCAAGAGATGGTGTCGCCCAAGCTCGTTGCCCATGCCCAGCAAGTAGGGATGAAAGTGGTACAGATATTATCCATATACCGTCCTACCGAAAGGGTCAAGAATTCGAATGGTAAAGATCGTATCCGAATCCGAGCATTCAATATCCGTAATTATCCATACCTTATTAGTATCCGGATATTCAAAGTTGGATTTGTAAGATCCAAATATGATGAATATCACTATTCGACACACCATTTATTGTTTGTATCCAAATCTATTCCGATAATTTAGTCCAAGAAAGAAAAAAAAACTATCTGTATCTGTATCTGCAGTATCTGTTCGTATCCGATCTGTATTCGTCGCTACCAGCACAGATCCAAAGCAAACCACAAAGCCGAGAAGGTGGCCCGCCCAAGCAGACGGCGGCGTGTCGAGTGCGCCGACCCTGCCAGTCCTCCCCGCCGGCCTCCCCATGTCGCCGCTGCCGCTCTGCCCGGCTCCACGAACGTCCATCCACCCACCCGCTACTAGGCACTGAGAGTTGAGACATAATAAAACAGGGAACAGGTGGAGCCATGCACAATTACTTATATACCCTTTCTGAATTAAAATAAATTTAATTAAAAATTATTGTGGGTCCCACTAATTTGATAGTTCCTACAACTTCCTCGTAGGAACTTCCTTATACTTCTAAATACTTCCACCATTCGATTTCATCGGATGGCGGCTCACAAAAATAACAAGTACTATAAAATTTCTCTAATATATAACGTTAAAGATAAGTAAATTAGTTCATTTTTAAACTTAACTAACTTGTCTTAAATGTCATATATTTAAGAAAGGAGGTAGTAGGCTCTAAAGACATCAACCTGAACAGGAATCGCAGCTTTCTGTAAAAAAAGACAGCTACATGTTTGCCCCCTACCAATAACGGTTTAACGTTATTCAATTCGCAAAAGAGTATAACGTTACATAGTAGAGATCAAAGATGAGCTGCCAACCGTTCCATTTAATTTGTCCAAGAAAATGGAAAAATTAAGTCATGGAACTCTGTCCCTGGCCTTCCTACCAATTTCTCGCAGAAAAAGTACATTATTCCACAAATGTCTGTGCTACACGGAGAGGGCTCTCCCGTTTGCCTTAACGCGAGAACCCCGCCGCAGAAGATCCTGACGTGGCCCCTACCAACGTTGACTTATCTTCACACCGCATCACCAGCAAATCGGACGCAAGTCGTCTTCCTCCCTTCCGACCTTGCGCCCCGCCCTCCCCTCCATTGCCGGCCTCAACCACCAGCTGCAACCGGCGGCGCCCTCGCCGCCGCGCCGCCACCCACCAACCGCCCCACCCCCTCAACCCTACCCTTCCTAACCTGTTGCTTGCCCCCGCCACCGACCCGTCCCTCCCGGCTCCGGCAGCGCCTCCACCGCTAGATCCGCCGCTCAGGAGCTCACCGCCACCGGATCCGTCTCCACCGACCTCCCCGCCACCGGTTTCTTGCCCCGCTGCCGACCTTGCCCAACCAGCTTCCTCCACCACCCCGGAGGGAGGCGCCGCCACCGCCTGCCGTTTCGACCATACACCGCCACCACTGCTGGTCCGGCAGCCACCCCCGACCTCCCTCTAGGTCCGGTGGCCATGGAGGATTCCCAACCCCGAAACCCCAAACCCTAAGCCGAACCCTAAGGCCGCCTCCCTCTGCTGCCACCCGCGCCCGATGGCGCCCCGCCGTCAACCGCCGGAGTTGGAGAAGATCGCCGAAGGAGCACTAAGTTACTTCCTCGAACCCGGTGTTACTTCTTCCCTCTTTCCCTTTTGTCATTCGATTCATCCCCTGCTTCCTCGTCCTCTCCAAATCGGGAGGGCTCTCGGGCTAAGCCTCGATTTAGCTTTTGCGTTCCGCAAAACATCATTTCCGTGAAATTAACTGCTACTGCTAATAGTTGCGACATGTTCTACTCTGACTTCGTAGTAATTCGAGGCCTGTCCACACATCGACCCAGTCTTTTGCCACATAATAAGACTACTCCGCTGCCCATGCTTCCAGCTTCCTCAAAAGCAAATCAAACCCCCACTCTGATCAGTCGAGGACTTTGAGCTCCTGGTGATCATAAACTATAATGTGCTCTGTTCTTTATCTACTCTGTTCTTTAATTTTGTCCGTATTACTCTCACTAACCGAGTCTAATCACGTGAATGTAATAATATACATGCATCTCTGCACTTTTTTGGTTAATTAATTAGGAACCGGTGGCGTTAGGAATATGAGACCAAGTTATGATTATGCTGATGCACTACAAACGAACACCCCCTCTTGCAACACATATATGCGTTGCTAGAAGTCCAAATATGTGTTGCTAAGGTCTATACCAACACATGTTGTATCCGTTGCTAGTAGTGGCGTTGCTAGGGTCTATAGCTACACATACATATGCGTTGGTAAGTGGTGTGTATAAGTGTTGCAAGACTGCAACATATATATCTTGAGGTCAACAACACATACATGTGTTGCAATCTTAATATTCATTCAACATGCCTAGGTATTTTTGCCATTTCATATGCTGCCTTTTCAATGTCCACTGGACCAATTACTGTCAAGTAATGATATGCATCTTTTTCATCCATCAGCAATAAACACAAGCACCAAGATAGAGGTCAAGAAACTATATATCTCCATTGAATAAATTATTCTGTACAAGGGTGAGGAAATGGTACAATGTGATTGTTTACACCGGATTCAGTAAATACAATTGTTCTAGATCCAAACGAAAGTGTCATGGCATCTAATGTGATAAACTTTTCTTGTGAGAACCAGGTACTTCATCTCGCAATCATCTCAACATCCAGAGCATCTTGTGAGAACCATGTGCTATGGAAAACTAAAACATGTTAGTTGCAGGTCGCTCGTTTTACAAATTTGATCGATCAACAAAAAAAACTTAAAAATTATATCAGATGCAGCACATATGTCAACCGTTTAAAAACAACAATACAGAGCTGATTAATGTGCATAGAAAAATTGTGGAGGTGGTCAGCAGTAACAGAAGGGAAAATGGTGTGGCATATGTCCAATGCATATCAGTAATACAAGAGGAAATGCTAGACTATATCCATTACCGCATCAGCAGCAAAAAAAAAAGTCAGGTTATACTTTACAATTCATAAACTAAGTCATTCCAGAAAGCAAATTGACCATACAGACAGAGTGTTTATATGCAGTGAGAGAGGATACCAACAAATATACCTGTCTTCAAACAGCTCTTAAAAGTTCAACCAAATCCTTAGAACTCCACAACAATCCTGACATAAGGAAACTGAACTAAATTAGGACTAAATCCTCACTACAGTAAGACAGTGGCTATGCTTGTGAACAATTATACTATACTAAAATCATGAGTGATATTCACATATACTGGCATATTCATAGAATATGATATCAGAGGTTATAGCAAAGTTCCTTGGTTACTCAGGTTTGGAGAACATATGCAGAAATAGTGTACAGCCATCTGATTGGACAACAGAAATAAAATAGAAAATTAGTGCTGTTACTACTAACAAAGACTGGAATTGTTACTGTCAATTGAAACTACTATATCATAGTGGTAGCTCTATCTCTTAGAAACACGTGAAATTTGATATCTATCAAAATTTCAGTGAGTTCAGACCAAGGAAACTCATGCAAATTTCGTCCTGACTGCAGATTTTAGATGGATTGCAAGATAAGATATCAATTTTAATCATCTCGACTATATGGTACAGAGAACATTAGTGGATAATAAACTTTATATCATGAGATGCATTTTATCAAACACGTGGTGGGTTGGTTACAAAATATAGTCCAAATGTATGGATCCATTACAGCATATCTAGTCGATACCAGGGAAGGGCCGTAGGGGACGAGGGAGGTTATAGTCGTGGGGGCCTAGGGGGCGCCATCGCGGGTGGGTCGGCCAGCAACACATATTGAATCCGTTGCAAGGTATGTGCGGCAACACGGGGGTTTTTGTTGTAGTGATGGCTTCTTGACTGCTCTGTCTCCTTCCGCCTACAAGCATCTTTGAGGAATGTCAGAGAGAGATTGACCTTTGACTTTGAACGGGTGGCGATAGTGGGGAGTTTTTCATGCTGGTAGACTTTTCCTCCCATGGGTTAATAAAACAGCATCAAACTTCATTTCTTAGTCAAATAATGCATGCATGGTTAAACCTGAAGGACACCTAAACTGTTTTTAAAGGCAATAATATATATTTCCGTTGATTTAACCCTTCTTGTTGATTTCGATTATGATAAGCCGATGTAAAATTTTCTTTGCTAAGTCATGCTCCAACCGATAAACACATATCAGTGTGCAATTATGTTATTGTAATTTTTTCCTTGGATTCTAATATACTAAAAAGAAGTCATGCTCCACACATAACAGAGCGTAATTTTGCCACCAACCCAAACAAACAATTAATTCAAGTGTAAAATATTGTATCTGGAAAGACAGATAAATGGCAAAAAAGAAAAACAGGAGAACAGGTGTTGCTATAACTACTTCCAACCAGTGGCTAACTTTACACACACTCCATTATTGTTTCTTTTACCTATTTCCTTCCGCCACAAAGCACTCAACAAAACCGTGCTCCCTTGTTTTGCTTGTGCCTTTGGAATGAGTTGCATCATGGGAAACATGTTTCACCTCGAGAGTGGGTAGGACTGTTGAGCACCACAGTCGATGCTCGGCAGAACCACGATGAACGTCCAAGTAATGTTGATGCTGTAATGCCAAGCTTAGGTTAGCATGGAGCACGATGTGCATGAGTTCTCGGCACGACGCGTGTATTTCAGTGGCATTGGTCATGCTGACAGGTGAATGTAGAGGCGCTAAGGCTGGTGTCACAATAGGTGCGCGTACCGGCCGGTAATCCTTAGCTCAAATTGCTCCATATATAGATTCAACCTTCTTTTCCCAACCGAGGTGGGCTCAATCTGACAAGTGCATTCAGAGAGGTTATGGTGTTTGCTGACACTCAAACACCAAAGCAATTCGAATGTTGCAATGATTTTGGCCCACTATTTCGGGATCATCCAGACCGGCACCAAACCCCCAATACGAGAGTGAAATTTGTTCATAATTAAACTCTCTCCTCAAACTTGTAGAAGATCGTAATCACTTGATCTTGTGCAGCATATGTTCAGCCTTGAGGTTCAAAATCAATTGAGTTCTCCAAATTAAGATAACTTGCAAGATGTCATGTTGAAAAAGTTACTCAAACTTTGAAAGGTGACGTCTTGAAACTCTGTCCCTTCCTATTAATTTATCACAGAAAAAGTACAAGAGGAGGAAGACGATGATCCTCCTTATGCACTCATACTTAGATGTTGTTCGCTGTGTGCGGTTGCAGAGTCTGAAAACAAATTCCTTTCTAAAAAATGTGAAAGATGTTCTTTTCTATAAGTTATTTTTAGAAAAAAAATAAACTCCCAACTTTTGAGTAGTGTATGTACATGCAGTGCTAATATTTATAAGTTGCACCTACCTCACTTTCATGTCAAAAGAAAAAACCACGAGACATTCAGTTGTGTGCTATATAACTACTGTGGATATCCACACAATCCAATGCTTGCTTACATGTTGCGTGCTCATTTTATTCACCTTATTCCTTTTTACATATTTTTGTATTGTTAACACTCAATGGAGGCCGGTGCGATCGATCAGCATGTAACAAACTAGATGCGGATTGAGAGGCATCGGAAATTCCATGGAGGCATGGTTTCTGACATAGTTTGGCATGATGGCCTTTGCTGGATCTCACCTTATTGCGCTGTGTATGAAGAATGGCTACGCTTCTCAAGCTTGAATTTGCGTAGCAACACTACGTCTACATATCCTCTAGTGTTCAGCATCATCAGCAACTGGGGCGGATCATGTTCTTGTAGATACAAAGAAATTACGAGGGTGAAGTTTGGATCTTTGATGAGCTGCGCTTGGATGGAGTTTCGTCCAATTATGACAAGAGATTGACTGATCTATTTGGAACTGAAACACTAAATTAATTGAAATTCCTGTGCACACAGGAACAAACTCAACTTACTATACACCTTCAGACTTCAGTCTACACATACCTTCTTAAAATGACACTAAATTGTTTCTTTTCGTTTAGCTAGAACATGGCCAGCCAATCATACGATTTTATTAGTCATCCTGGTGTAATTTTTTGGTGAGGCTAATTTATGTTGGCTCTCTCACTTTGGTCAAGAAACAATACAAAGTGGACAGTGAAAATAAACAAAATGACATGTTCACTCCTCGGTTATAAATAACTAGCATCAACGAGTGGTTCATTTCCAACATTCCACCCCTTGCGATTGGACTTACCCCCTTTGTTGTCTTTTTTACCTCCGTATTTTCTTTTTTTTTGCATATAAGAGACTCTAATCAGCATGTCATAATGCGACGGAATGAGCAGTATCATGGAATGTGTTTGTACTACAGCACCCACTGCGGCCCCGCTCGAGGATGTGCCACCGTGGCAGGTTGAATTTGAATATTTGAAGATCCTGGAATCTATGAATTGTCTTTCGTTGTTACATCATTCATGGATGACGACTGTTTTTCCGTTGTTTCCTTGCCGGATGTATCTAGGGCCGGTTTTGTTTACTGGATGGAACAGATAACTTGGTAACTGGATGTTCTGTTATGTCACACGTTGGTGGCAATCAGTATTATCAAATATGAAAACAAAGAAGAAGTAGGGCCGATTAGAAATAAATTTTGGTACGAACAATTTTCGTCTCATGTTTTACGTCGTTTGTGTATAGTAGTTGGCCTAGTATACGTCTGAATGCGTATGTGGAAAAACGACTTCGTGGAGAAAAATCACAGGTACCCAAAATAATATACGTTTTGTTATAAAAAATAATATACTTTTTGACAATTACAAATTTACCAATTCAAAAACAGAGACTTATGTCATATACCACAATCTGCCGTTATGTTGCACTGTTAAAGAGCTTTAAATAAAATGGTATGTTCACTCCTCTTCTATAAAAAACTAGGAACAACGAGTGACTCATTTCCAACATTCCACCGACCCCCTGCAATTGGGCTTGCACCCCCTGTTGTCTCCTTGGCGGGCTCCAAACATTCTCTTTTTGCAAAGTAGACACTCTAACTGGCATAATAAATCTTCGGATGTGCTTGTACTACAGCACCCACTGCAGTTCGGGCGATGACAGGAGGAACCGCCAAATATCAGGTCGGCGTCATGGTGAGTGGCACTACGTGAAAACCTCAAACCGATCACGCAACATTTATAACGGACCTTTGATTCCCGTTACAAGGCCCAACATCTGTAATGGTCGTTGTTTGGCGGCCGTTACCCATAAACGCGGCAGGCTTGACCCTGACCTAGCACAAACAATGCCCATTACCGATGAGGACTTCTGGGAACGGGCGTATTAAACACCGTTACATTAATTCATTGTAACAGTCGTTAAAATGCATCCTTTATGAAATTCATATCTATCGGTAACGGTCTCTTAATGTCCTATACCGATCAATGTCGTATTGGTAACAGTGTCTTAATGTTCGTTACCAATCACTATCGTATCGGTAACAGTTGCTTAAGGACCATTACAGATAGGGCAGTGATCATACCTAGCTCTCGCTGGTAGTAATGTGTGTTACCGATGACCATTTGATGCCCGTTCCCGATAGAGCGGTGTTACTTGTGTTCGTCGATGCCCATTACTAGAGTCAGAGCTCAATAATTGAACTCACTGGCGCAGTAAGTGGCGGGCGTCCTCCACACCATCGCCGTGCCCGTGACCGATGCCTCCTCGGCCGCGCTCGCCTCCACCGCTGTCAAGCGGGAGTGTAGCGGTGCTGCTACTTGACGTGTCCTGTTGCTACTGCTTCCGCGCCGGCATCACCGGAGGTGCCAACGAACGTTGACTGTGGCGTCCTCCACGCCGTCACCATCGTCAACATCCCTTCTTCCACGTCGTCGCCATGGCCACGACACCTCCTCCTCCTCGGGCACGCTTGCCTCGTAGACAGTCCTTGTCAAGGTGGAAATTGCCCCCTTTTATTGAACCTCGCTGTCTTAATCCTCTTACTCATCAATTTTGTGATGAATTATGCTCATTTGATGTAGGGAAATTTCCCCTGTTCATTGAACTTGTAGATGGCGGCTGCTGATCGGGCTTGGATGTACAGACAACCCCAAGGTTGGGACAATTTCGTGATTGGAGTCAATGATTTTCTAGCTCAAGCAGAGGCGGATATGAGAAACCATGGTGTTCAGGAAATGAATTGCCCCTGTATAGATTGTCTCAACCAGAAGAAGTTCGGACAGTGGGACAACATTTTTTTTTCATCATTTGATCTCACGCGGTTTCACAAAAAAGTACACATGTTGGAACAAACATGGTGATGAAGGCCTAAATGAAGTCGAAGTAGTCTGCCTAAATGAAGGTGAAGCGCGACACCATGCTCAAGACCTTAATGAAGGGGCAGCGTGATGCCATGATGAAGCCCTTGATGAAGGTGGAGTTTTCGAATAAAATGAACCATTCCCACCCTTTGTGATGAGGCCTGAGGTGTTACAACATGTGCACAATTAATGTTGATCAAATGATGCAGGATGTTGAGTTTCAAGGAGTGTACACAAATTTTGAAATTAGCGAGACTGAAGCAGTTCATTGAAGATTCAAAGAAACCCCTCTATCCCGGTTGCAAGAAGTACTCTCACCTTTCTGGTGATCTAAAACTTCTGTAGCTTAAAGAAAATCATGGTTAGATTGACAAAAGTTTCAAACAACTATTGGATCTCCTTAAGAACATCCTACCTGAGGGAAACCAAGTAGCGTAATTTGTCTATGGGGCAAAGAACATAATCTATACCAAGGGAATAGAGGTTGGAAAAATTTATGCATGCAAGAACATTTGTGTATTATTTTGTGGAGATTATGCAGACCTTGACAAGTGCCCCAAGTGTGGGTGAGATCAATACAAGAGGAAAAAAGATGGTGGAGATGATAATAATGCTGATGATAGGAATGAGCTCGTGGAGATCAGACGCAAGAAGAAGGTTAACAAAGGGGGTCATGTTAGGGTGGCATGGTATTTTTGCATCATTCCCCGGTTGAAAAGATGGTTCGCTAGAAGAAAGGAGGCTCAACTCTTGTGTTGGCATAAGGAAGGCCGAAAGAAGGAATATGACAAGCTTAGGCACCCCGCAGATGCAACACAATAGGGTAACATTAATTCCCACTTTACGTGGTTTGCCGATGATTGCAGGAACCTCACAAATGGCGTGAACCCATTCGGTAATTAGAGTTCAACACATAGCACCTGGCCTGTTGTGCTGTCAATGTACAACCTTCCACCCTGGCTATGCAAGAAATAGAAATATATGGTGGTGACAATATTGATCTTTGGGCCAAAGCAACCTGGCGATTGATGTCTAATTGAGGCCACTAGTTCATGACTTGAAACTTGTTGCATGACTCATGAGGAACTTGATGTGATCTTGCGTATATACGTGATGTCTACTTGCTTGTGTATATATGTGATGAGAATGTGTTTGTGATGTGATGTTGTGTATATACTTGCTGGTGGCTGCCGAATCCTATGTGGTTCCAGGATGCAGCTAATGATCTAGTGGCTGCCAAATCCTAGCCGGTACAAGGATGCAGCCAGAAAAACAACTTGTTACTGTATGGGTGGTGTACGTATCGGTAACAAGTGTTAACTAAAGCACGTTACAACAACTGATCAGAGAGTAACGAGCTTCATGTGGAACGACTGTTATAACTATGCCAACAATGTTACGGGCTACACTGAATGACCGTTACCAATACTAACAGCATTTGTAATGGACATAGTGAAAGAACCATTACAGATATGGTTCAAAGGTAATGGGCTTCGATTCAGCGTCCATTATGTGTAACTGGCCTTTGCAACGGGCTTAATAACAGGGCCCGTTAAAAAAGTTTCCAGACCCCTCTCTGGGCCCACCAGCAAAAGAAACATTGTAACGGGCTCAGTGTAATGACCGTTACCGATACTGCATAATTCACTCTCATATCTCAAAAGTGTGATAAAAAAATTAAATGGAGATATAGATATAGTGGTTCGTAGAACTATATATATAACTACTATCGGCACTCATATTGCATTGTTTCCCACCACACTCTTTCGTTGATGCCCATGCCCATATTGTTTAACCATATGTTCCCTATTATCTCACCACTCTCTTATATCAGACACATGTGTATCAGCATGTCGCTAGCTTCAGATTGAGCGGCATCGAGAAATCACAGTCCACAGGATATGTGCTTCAGACAGTATACCACTATGATCTATGTGCCCTTCTTAATTTGTCCATCAGACCGTAAGATCATGATGGACAGAGTCATACTACGTCCTGTTGGAACAGCGTCGCGCGGTAGCACTTCACGAAAAAGCACGTTTGCAGAAGTAAAAGGTTGAGCTTTGCGTTTGCGTCAAATCACGAGACAAACGTCAGCCAGTCAGGAAGCAGAGTGGGCACTATATATTTGACGTTTGGATGGGTTCATTCCTTTCTTTCGAAATTCCAAGAGATTTGGCCTGTTATTGTTTCTTCGTTGCCAGGAAGCTAGCAGTCACTTGAACTGAAAGAAAAAGGAAACTTGGATAGAAACATTTTAGTATTTTGCATGCGAGTTAGTAAGCTATTTTGGTTATATATCTTACGGCTGTTAACATTGTTTCTTCGTTAAAATTTTAAAGTTGAACGTAGTGTTTTTGGTCCAAAGAAAAAGTTATGACACCTAAATTGTGTGCGGAAAAATTATGACCATAAGTCAAACATGAAAACAAAATTGTGTGCACAATATGTGACACTTAAATTTGTGAGGAAAATTTATGGCCATAAGTTAGGCATGAAAAAAAGTTATGTGCAAAACATATGACATGTAAATTATGTGCGAAAAAATTATGTGTAGAAATTTATGTACACAACACATAAGTTGGAAAGGAAATAAAAAAATATGGATATAACTTATGCAAAGAAGGATAACTTATGGTAAGAAGTTATATATACACGTATATAAGTTATATGTATAACTTTTCCATTGCAGCAAATTTTTGAAAAAAAGAAGGAAAGAAGAAAAAATGAAATAAAAGGGGGAATCTGGCGTTGTCGGGTCGCGGCGCGGGTGCCGCGTCGCTGTCTCTCTGGATCCGTCCTACCATGGCTGGGCAGCCCCAAGCCACCTTCCCGGCGGCAAAGAGGAAGCAGAGCTGTTGACAGGCGGCCAAGCCCGCACGCAAGGCAAGAAGCAAGGCAAGCAGCACGTCAAGATTACAACTAGCACTCGTCAAGTAACACGTAAAGATTACAATCAAATTTTAAATTTGCATAGCCTTTCACATTTTGGAAGCAAGGCAAGACGTGTAGCTACATCCAGTTCAATCAAGCTAGAAATAAACATAAAAAAAGCATCATGATGATCTGATCTCCTTCAGATTAAGGTTGAACTCACTCTTTAAAACTTTCATCCTGTGCATGGGTTCCAACATCAGTTTAAACTCTTTTGATACTCCAAACAAAAACAACAGCGATAGTCACATTACTACATGATATCATCCAGGAACAAGTTTGCTACAGAATACGGATGCTGCTGCCTCCCAGCTCCTGAACCGATAAATTTCAGACTTTAGCTCAGTGAATTCAGGCCAACCCGCCGCTGGTCATTGTCCCGTTGAAACAAGGCTGCAAATAGACCAAGAGAATGTGGAGTCAGACTTCTTGTTAGATCTAGACCACTGCATTGTAAGGAAATTCAAAGCCTTTGTATGGAAAGCATCATGTGTATATCTTGAGATTAGCATACAAAACCAGACTTTCTTAATTGGTCTGCATTATCATCCAGAAAAAAATTGTGACATGTCACAATGACTGTAATATAATATATGGATATGTTACTTGAGCAAGAAGAACTGACAATGTTGCAAATGAAAGTAAATCAGGCTCAGGCTAGAGCAATCCAGAGAGAATGAAACATGAACTCCTGTTGTTGCAAATGATAAAAAAAAGACAGCATGCCAATTTGAATGCTCTGTACCAATTCCAGTTTCTCTTGAGTTGCTATTAATGAAATGAAATATTCAGTTAAAATATAAGGCAGTTTGAATGCTCTGAACCATTTGAATGCTTTCAACACCAGTCACTTATGAATGATCTAAACCATTTTTCCTCTAACTGAAACTGTGAAAGGAAATTACATCTACTTATGCTGACATTACAAAGGCAATTTCATTACCCATAATCATCCTGAATTCCTAATCAGGCTGAACGTAGGAATAGTTAAAAAGTAAATCAGGCATCAATGCAAAGACATTTGAAAACAAGTTGATCACTTATAAATCAAACCAGCCAACAATCACAAACAGAACATCAATCAAAGCCGCATCAGTAAACGCCTGGCTACATAATGTGGTAGGGTTTGAAAGAGCAAACTCTTTTACATGCCAAACAAAATTTTCCTTCCTGGTCTCACACCAATGGTCTCAAAAAAAAATACATTACCAAGAAAGAGATAGAGAAGCCGTCAGTTTAGTCTTGAGTTTGGCATTTGCTCCTCAGTTCACCTGTACTGAATTGTATGTCTGAACTTAAACTCAGTCCCAATTTTGTGCTGCCACCACCAATGCCAGGCCCGACACAATTGGTGAAATTAGGTAATTCGATCATTACCAGCCTACCACCTCTGACCCAAACAATCCAAAACCGACTTTAGACTCAACTGAGATCCCTCCGCTCATGGAACAGCAGCTATGTTGAAACGCTCATAGTTGTGTTCTAACACAAACATTCATAGCTGCATACAGATTACTGCACCACAAATTAATCTAGTCTAGAGGATTGATTCCAGGACACAAATATTCCACAGATTGGATGCATGATGAGTCCAGGACACACCACAAAGAAAGTAAGCTTGCGGCAAGCTGACCGACGGTGGAGATGGATCTAGAGAGGGAGAATGGATCTTGACGAACCTGCGGCGGCGGCGGACTTCAGGACGGGCGTCGGTGTCGGCGGTGGTTGAGGCAGGGCGCTGCGATGTCGAACCCAGTCTTGGACCGGCGTTGTGGTCGGTCGAAGATGGAACACGGCCGCCGTGGGCGAGGATGGGCAGAGCGGCGTCGGAGTTGCCGTTGCAGGACGGAGATGGGGAGGGACGAGCGGCGACAAGCTACACCACAGGGAGGCTGATTTGGTCGGCGACGAGCTCGATCGTTGACGACGGACGGCGGCCGGCGGCGGCGACTCGAAGGACCGACCCGAGGGTCACCGGAGGTCGAAAGGGTCGCGACCCTTCTGCCCCTATTCTAATCCGGGGCGACCCAATTTGCTCCACTTGATAATTCCAGGGGCGGGTTGGATTGGAAAATGGGTCGATCAGAACCCTTTGCAGGCATAGTCTTTTCGCGTCATCACTAATCTGTGCTAGAAAAACTAGAATTGTACTTTTTATGGGACAGACGGAGTAGTATTCATAGGTATTCTGGGTAATATAGGGTATTATCGAAAATGCAAAAGAGTAATATTGTAAAATATGAAATCTTTTATGTGTAAGTCAGTAACCTTATATCATTCATATTATTTGAGATCATTTTATTTCTTCTCTCAACCCTGCACTCTCTCTCCTCTCCTCTCCCATCCGTACTGCCGCCACCGGCGTCGCGGCAGGGAGCGACGGAGGGACTCGCGTCCCGCGGCGGCCACGACCCCCCGCATCGGCGCCGGTGGAGGCCACCAGTCCCCGCCCCGTCTTCAATCCGCATCGGCGGTGGAGGCGGGCAGGGCAGGACTCCCGCGCGAGGGGGCGGCGGCTGCGCGGCAAGGGTCGACGGCGGGATTCGCGCTCCGCATGGCGACGACCACGACCCCCGCATCGGCGTTGGAGGCCACGCCGGCCGGTCTTCATCCTGCATCAGCGCAGGTGGCGGACGCGCCCTGTCCCCCTACCGCATTGGCATGGCCCCCTCAAGAAGGACGACTGGAAGACTGTGGTGCATGGTTCTCTCAGGGATGGCGACAAGCCCCATGGGCTGGTTTTCTAGATTAGTTGGTCCTAGGTGCGAAGCTCAATTGGTCATTTTGCCTGGTCTACCTGAGTGTGCTCCTGAATTTTGTATCTGTCTGGTGAACCTTTGTTTTCCATTTGAATCACTGTAATGAAGTCATATATGTAAGCTTTCGCTACAAAGTCCTGTTCTGGCAATCTGTGCATTCTTCCGTGGCTTTGATCACATGAAATTAGTTAAGTTATTGCTTTCAATTCAGGTTGGTTAGATGAACTTGTCTCACCGTTTTAGCTGCTGTATCAAAATGTGAATGTATTCTGACTATGTTTTGGATGCTGAATGTGCTATTTTTCCAAGGTATCTCAGTTTCAATCATACTGATGAGTTTTGAATAGGACGGTGGGGAATTGAGATCAGTGTATGATATATCCGTGTATTATGTGCATCTGAACGACTGAACATGACTGAACATCATCGATCATCATGGCAATAATAGTACATTGTAGCATGCACTGAAAATAGTACATACTACTCTTGTTAACACGAATGCACTCGCAATGAACTCCAGGGCTCCAGGCTGTTGTCTAGTGCAGGCCACAGTACATTTGAAACTGCAGGCCGGTTCGCAATGGAATAAAAAACAGTGCTATTCCGAATACAAATGAGCTGCAGAGTGCAGGCGCGCTACAGCATAGTGTCAGCCCGGGACGACGGCCTCTTGAAGAAGTTGATGGCGGCCGACGGCATGCTGCTCCTGAACGGCTGAACCGCGGGTGGCGGAGCATGTACATGCCGACGACAAGCGCCACGACCCGGATCGGTGTGACAAAGAACACCGTGGCCCTCGGGTCCCTCCACGCGAGCAGCGACCGCACTGGCTCCCCCTGTGTGGCCACGTCCGTGACCACCGCTGGACCCGCCCGGACACGCTCTGCAGCCGGTCGTACCGCACACGCACCACGGCGTTGGGCCTCGACGTCGGGAACGTGTCCAGCACTCCAGCTCCTCGTCGAGCTCGTCGGGATGCGCCGCCTCGGCACACGAGAGCCTCGCGTCCATGTGCGGTGGCCTGTGCGGGTGGCGCCGGTAGTTCCAGAGGCTCGCGACGGACATGTGCAGGAACACGCCAACAGGATCGACGGCGGCCGGCACGGGGAGTCTTGTCGCCTACAACTGACGATCACAAACAGGCAACCCAGGCACCAAGCATTGGCCTGCCCTGCAAAAGGGAGCGGTAGCCGGCCACGGCAACGATGAGTAGCTGGCAGCGCCGGTCTGCATGAATTGAAGGAGTATGAGGCTGCGACGGTGGCGCGAGCGGCCAAATGGACTGGGACGATGTCCCAGTGGTGGCGGTGCGGGAAATGGAGGGGAGATGCCCAGTCCCGACGGCAGCGCGGGATTGGAGGGCGGTCAGGTGAGGCGTAGGGAATGGAGGCGGCGGCGGTGGCGCAGGATTGGAGGCGCGTGTGTCCGAGTCGGGTGGGCTAACCGGGAGATTTCTAATAATATATTCCGAGTAAATTACCATTTTGCCTATAAATAAAAACCTATTATACCACCATACTACCGTTGGGTAGTATTGTACGCTGTAAAAGACCTCTTCAAACACCCCCCAAGATCTACATGGTAACTTATTAATCATCTATCTACTTCCTTCCTTTATTTACCAATTAATTTATTAATCACTGGCATACTATATATATTACCATCCTTCAGTTCACTCCTCTCATCACACACTCCACCTCCTATAATCGCCCCCGCGCGCACTCAATCTAGCAACAAGGTGAGTGAGGCAGTGCAAGACATGTCGAGAGTGTTGCTCGGAATGATATGCATCAGGAATTCATGGTCAACAGGCCCTCTGCCTGAAACTGCTTGCTAGCACATTTGGGGCCTGACATGGTAGTCAAGCTATTCTGAATTAGTGAGACTAAAGCAGTTCATTGAAGATTCAAAGAAACCCATCTATCTTGCTTGTAAGAAGTACTCTCACCTTTCTGGTGATCTAAAACTTCTGTAGCTTAAGGCAAATCATGGTTGGATTGACAAAAGTTTCAAACAACTATTGGATCTCCTTGAGGACATCCTACCTGAGGGAAACCAAGTAGCCGAGTTTGTCTATGAGGCAAAGAAGATAATCTATCATATGAGAATAGAGGTTGAAAAAATTCATGCATGCAACCGCCGTTTATGTTTACTTTTTTTGTCCTTTACTTTAAGTCTCAGTGTCGGTACAATGTTAGAGTAAAACATACATGCATTTATACTTATGCAAATGTGTTGATCCGTCTGGACGAGGTCCACAAAAGAGTATGCTTGCTCGTATATATATTATATATGAACAATCTACGCTACAGTGTACGTACAGTGTAGTAGAGTGATTTAAATCGTCTACCAACTCAGTCTGGTGCCGCGCGTGGAATATATACAACCACGAGAGCTGATACGTCTAGGCGCGCACAAGAAAAATATTAGTCAACCTTGAATCTTACTTTCCTTATTTCCATTTACCTGCTTTTCCGCTCTCTACAGCCAAGCAGTAGTATGTAGGCCCGTGTGTGGCACCGTATATATGACTCGACGCCGCAATGCTGCATCCCCCCGCGGCCCGGCACTTCGGAATTGGCGGCACCAGGAATTCAGTTCCTGCTGCGTACGTGTTCAGATGTGCAGATGAAACAGCGGAAGCACAGGCAGGTTATAAACTCACATTTGCATCTAGGTCAAGCCAACCCAATGCTGCAGATGAAGCAGCGGAAGCAGAGGCAAGTGGTGCCTTTGTAAGAAAACCTTATTTGCTTTCAATTACACCTGAGTATTTCACGGGCCGGGCCGGGTTCGGGCCGGGCCGAAAAAAAATTCGGGTTTTTCGGGCTGAGAAAATCCTGCCCATGACCGTCCCATGGGACGTGTCGGGCCTCAGTTTTCGGGCCGGGCCCGGGCTTGGGCGGGCCGTTCGCGCATTTTATAGTGTAAAGTAACTAAAAACAGCATTTCGGGCCGGGTTCGGGCCAAAAAAAATTTTCGCGGGCTTCAAGATCTCTGCCCACGCCCGTCCAGTAAGGTTCGTGGGCGGGCCTGGCGCGGGCCGAGCCCGGGCCGGGCCAAAAATGCTCAGGTATACTTTCAATAAAAGCAGAGATATTCTCCTTTCTAAAAAAACCCCAATGCTGCAGATCGCCCCAGTTATACACTTACATTTTGATTATTGTGCCAGAGTAGTGAGTGCCCTGAAAAAAAAAAGAGATAAATCTGATACTGCCTTTGCAATATCAGTGGGACATAGAACATGTTAAGAGTATAACCAGGTATTGGCATTATTAGCTAAACATAGATTTTAGTTTAGGCAAACGCCTGTGCCCGTGTTCCACCTTACCAACCCGGATGGTAATTAACAACATCGATGTTTAATTAATAAAGCACTATCTTAATTTATCCAAAAAGAAACAAAGTCAGGCCATGTATATATCTAGCTGTAGTGTTGCACCTCCATGTAACAGAACTTTTTTTCTCTCTAAAATACGCAATAGGGGAGCTGTATATCAACGTGTGCCACTAGATAATGTACACAAACAAATTAAACTCTTCAGAACTTTAATGAACCAATAATATGGCCTCCATCTCACCGAAGAAGCAGCTGAGAGATCTTTTGCTCCGTGGCCCAGCATAATAAACTAAACAAGTGTTGTCTTATGATGACTGATGTACACATGTAAGATATATGTAGTACCTAATTTGTGTCACCTATCAACTCTCAAGCTGGTTCGATATAATCTCAAGATAAATGGATATAGAAACAAAATAAACAGAAACACACTATCTGAAAAAATGGTGAAAAAAGAACTACTATACATTTTCACTGCCGTCCTGCATCCCGTAACTATTATATATACCACCCAAGCATATAGGCTCACTTGACACTTGAGCTAGCTACTGTGTGGCGTGCATTGCTCCTTTTAACACTTGCGTTTACCTGGTCTCACACAACCTAAAGCAAGTCGCGCATCCACACTTAGCTACATTCGGAATAAGAGGCCTCAGGCATGAATATTCTTCCTCAGATGTGAGCTTATAAGTAAAAATGGATCCACAATTGTGATGCTGAAATCATCCCAGAGTTAACACCGCTAGGCCTCGGTGGCTGCCGTAATGGCTGTGACACAGCTAGGGCTTCACTGTCGTCGTTGTTATCAGCTGACGTCGATAATTTACCTGAAAATCAGTTGTAAAACACTGTTGTTTATACTGTTTATCCATAAAGCTGACATCAGTGTTTAAAACAACCGACACAGTTGACCCTACAGGTTGGCTCCGCCCCTGACAAATGGCAATGCTATTATAATCCATAAAATATTTTCCGGTGTATGTGAATTTCTTTAGTCAATTCAGATTTCTTGCACACAATTTTAATCCAGACCATATATATATGTCCATGCATGGCGTTGTTGCTTGGCTTCTGCGGATGACTTGGAACTTTTGTGCCCTCTAGATCATTCCATGGCTGAAAGCCATGCAATATATCTCTTCAAAGTGTGTTTGATAATTAACAATAATCATGTTTAAATTATTGAAATATTAGTAAATTTCCCAATATGTTTTTTCATGAGCTTACTATGTTGGGTTGAACTAGTCAGTACATGCGACTCAATATATTGTTCAAAAGCACAAGCTCAAATAATAATAGGCGGGAGAAATTTCACAGCAAACCCCCTACTCCTTGGAAACATAAAAACTCCTTTAAAAATCTTACTTAGAAGTCTCCAAATTTTTTGAAATGATTCATATCCATAATCCATCTCAGGAGGCGACGGGGAAAAGACACTCAAGGATGCGGGAATACCAACGTGGAATAAACACCCCGCGTACATAGGGTAGAATGCAACAATTATTGACACAGACACTTTAGTCTCGGGTGGTGTTTCCACCCAGGACTAAAATGTCCCCCTTTCGCCAAATTCCGTATCATGGAGTACAAGAAAGGCAAGGATAACCTAGCTTGTTGCCGACAGTTTATCCTGAAGAAATGTTTTGTTGAATCAACCCGAGGTAAAGGTTCCCGCACTAGAGAGCTTGAAAGATTTGTGTATTCCACTTATCATGAATTCTCAGAACCATACATATGCAAAAATATACAACAAAGAATGGAGGAAAAAAATATAATGTTCATGATGGATGATTTTTGTTTATATTAGAACTAAAAAAACGTGTGCCCCAAATTACTATATTAGACCCTTGTTGTTACAGTAATTAAGCACTGCAAGTGGACTATAATACGGATCATTTTGGATGGAAAATGGGTCACACCATTAAATTTGGACCCGTAATTTGCAGCTGAGAAAAACCAACATCCTATAGGGATGTGGCAGTAAACGTACATGACTTTTTTTTTTTGCCCTCTCCTACTACAGTAGAGCTGTAGTATCTGAACGTACACACTTAAGACACACACCACACGCACGCACTCACACCACACCACACGCACACTAAGTGTGCACGCTAGACCTAAACAGACTATACTAGAAACACGCCCTATGTGTGTACGAGGCCAACCCTCGTAGTCGACGAGGCACGTCGATTCCCTGTCCGACAGGCGTGGGAGAGGCAACAGGTCCACCTGAGAAGAGAGGGGAAAAATCCCCGGTGGGAAATCACGTGCTCGAGCGAACTCGAGCCGTGACCGGCAGCCTCCCCACCAGGAGGTCTTGCCACCCGAGCTACCGCTCGGTCCCCAGTAAACGTACATGACTTGACGATCTTCAAAGCTTGTGTGCACTGCTTCCTACATAAGTACATCCCAATCCAATGCTTGTCATCTAGATGGCACTCATCGTCCATAAATAAACTTGAATTCACATCTACTAGCTAGTGCCACCTATAAAATCAGTCACAATTGCACGTATGACAACTACAGTATATGTATCAACCCGAGCTCACTGCTGCATGCCATCCCTTTAGCTCTTGAAGTATGGGCGGCATATCAGGGCATTGTTTTGAGTATGGGCGGCATCAGGGAAACACATCCCACCAGATATGAACTTCCAGCTGCCTTAACATCAGGAAAGCTTCTGTCGAGTCGAAATCTGCACACTTTCAGCTTCCGTGACAGGACTTGGTGTGGTTGGAGTCGTAGTCGAGGTAGTGGTCTTTGCAGACAGCTACTCATCGATGGACGATCGAGAAAGGCTGCGTCCAATACTTCCCTGTTTTGGTTTGAAGATGAATAGCAGTGCTGATCATCAGTTGCGACACATAGATTAGTTCCAAGCCATCTTCATTAGTCATACATATATGCATGTGTAACCCAAATAGAGGAACCTGTACATTGGTGTTTGTTCAGAACAGGGCACATGCCATGTGGAGCAAGTGTAATATTTGGGGTGCAAATTAAATAATTAAACGCAAAATATATTTGTTGCACAACATATGGCACGTATGAAACACAAGATGCATTCACAAGTTTTTTTTGTTGTGTCTTGTATGTACTATTTTGTTTGGTAACGATATTTCGAATACACAGTAGACTGTAGTCCTGTTGGTTGTCTACTGATCTTGCCACCATGCATTTTGGATGTCCCTCATGGTCATGGAAAAAATAGCATCAACTATGTTGCATGGTTGGCTTGAAGTAGATGTAGCAAACGATCGACTGAATAATAAATCATGTTTCTTCAGTCATAGTGGACTGACATTTGGTACAACACGACCAACACAGTAACAATTTGGAAGAAGTGCAATTTTCATCCCTTAAGTATTGTGAAAGTGTGAAATTCTTCCCTCATGTTTCATTTGGTGCAAATCAACCCCTTAACTATCTGAAATGGTGCATTTATCATCCTCACCTTAGTTTTACTATGAGTTAGTATCATATAAAAGCAGTTTAGACCAAATAATCATCTTGTTAATTACTGCTGAGTCACATTTTGTGTTGAGTCAGTCTTTATACTAATTAAGTGTAAATTAGTTTTGTGAACTTTTTCAAAAAAAATAAAGTATCCAATTTAGAGAATTTACTAAAACCTCTTGCAAACTTTATAGTTTCCACATGGCATATTGCATCTCTAGGTAGTGATTACTACTTAATCAAATTATTATAAACCATTGTTAAACTTTAAGGTGGGATGATGAATGCACCAAATTAATTAGTTAAGAGACTGATTTGCACCAAATGAAACATTTGTGGTGAATGTCACACTATTGCAATACTTGATGTATGGAAAATACAGTTTTTCCTAACAATTTTAAAACGTCAATAAATAAATAAATGTCAAAGGACAGATTCGCAACCACACATTTATGTTTACTTTTTTGTCCTTTACTTTAAGCCTCAGTGTTGGTACAATGTTAGAGTAAATACATACATGCACTTATACTTATGCAAATGTGTTGATCCGTCCAGACGAGGTCTGCAACAGAGTATGCTTGCTTGTATATATATGAACAATCTACGCTACGGTGTACAATGTAGTAGAGTGATTTAAATCCTCTAACAACCACAAGAGCTGGTACGTCTAGGCGCGCACTAGAAATATATATAGTCAACCTTGAATCTTACTTTCCTGATTTCCGTTTACCTGCTTCTCCATTCTCTACACAGCCAAGCAGTAGTATATGTAGGCCCGTGTGTGGCAACGTTATATGACTCGACGCCGCCATGCTGCATCCACACGCTTCGGAATCGGCGGGACCACGAATTATGTTCCTGCTACGCGTCCAGAGCAAGCACATCGTATACTCCTTCCAAAAATTTTGAAGCTGGACATGTCATCCAGCTGCTAGTCCAGACAAATTGCTCCAGCGTATAAGCAAGCAAAATCAATCCTTTCCCCTGTAAAAACTGTAAGGCAGCTTTTTTTTTTCTCTCTCATACATGTGGTACTGATGTACTAGCAATGATGAGTAAAAATAATTACTTTATTTGGAGCGCCGGGCGCAAAAGTAAGTGGTGCTGCTACAGTGATGTTTCGTAGCCCTATGCCCCGGCCTTTGGTACCCAGAAAAAATGGCATGGGTGCTCTAGATGTGCAGAAGCAGAGGAAGCAGAGCCAAGTGCATGTGTCAATGTTTAGGTCAAGCCAACACAATGCTGCAGATCGCCAGTTATACACTCACATTTTGATTGTGCCAGAGTAGTTAAGTTCTCTGAAAAGGATAAAAGAAGATAAATCTGATACTGCCTTTGCAATATCTTTGGGAAGAGAAATGGCTCAGCCGCTTGGCGAGTATAACCATGTAATTAACAACATCGATGTTTAATTAATAAAGCACCCTCTTAATTTACCCAAAAAGAAACAAAGTCAGGCCATGTATCTAGTTGTAGTGTTGTACCCCCATGTAACAGAGCTTTTCTCTCTCTAAAATACGCAATAGAGGAGCTGTACATCAACGTGTGCCACTACATAATGTACGCAAACAAATCAAACTATTCAGAACTTTAGTGAACCAATAATATGGCCTCCATCTTACCGAAGAAGCAGCTGAGAGATTTTTGCTCCGTACACATGTACACATATAAGATATATGTACCTAATTTATGTCACCTTTCAAGTCAAGATGGTTGGATATAATCTCGAGGTAAATGAATGTAGAAACAAAATTAACAGAAACACACTATCTGAAAAAAATGGTGAAAAACATAACTACATGTTCACTGCCGTCCTGCATCCTGTAACTATTATATATACCACCCAAGCATATAGGCTCACTTGACACTTTGCTCTTACCTAAAACAAGTCGTGCGTCCACACTTAGCAACATTCGGAATAAGAGGCCTCAGCCCTCAGGCATGAATATTCCATGGCCAGCTAGGTTTCAACGGTCGGGCACCTAGGTGAACTCGTGAGCTTATAAGTAAAAATGGATCCACAATTGTCAAGCTGAGATTATCACCGAGTTAACACCGCAGTGGAAGCCTTGATGGCTGCCGTAATGGCTGTGACACAGCTGTCGTCGTTGTTGTCAGCTGACGTCGATAATTTACTTCAAAATCAGTGCTGAAACACTGTTGTTCATATTGTTTAATCATAAATAAAGCTGACACCAGTGTTTAATACAACCTACAAAGTTGACTCTACCAGCTGGCCCCGCCCCTGGCCCTGACAAATGGCAACACTATTATAATCCATAAAATAGTTTCCGGTGTATGTGAATTTTGTTAATTAGTCAATCAGATTCCTTGCACAAAATTTTAATCTAGACCATATGTCCATGGCGCTGTTGCTTGGCTTCTGCGGATGACTTGGTACTGTCGCTCTAGCTTTTTTTTGTGCGATCTAGCTCATTCCATGGCTTAAAGCCATGCAATATATCTCCTCAAAGTGTGATTGATAATTAACAATAATCATGTTTAAATTATTGCAATATTAGTAATTTCCCAACATGTTTTTTCATGAGCTAACTATTTTGGGTTGAACTGTTCAAATATGCGACTCAATATATACATTGTGCACAAGCACAATCTCAAATTATGACAGGCAGTGGAAATATTCACAGCAAACCACCTACTCGATGGAAACATGAAAACTCCTTCAAAATTCATACTTAGAAGTCTCCAAATTTTTTGAAATGATTCATATCCATAATCCATCCACTGATGTACTTTGTTACAAGATTTGAGATGTGAACTCGTTTTATAAAAATTCATATGAAAACGACAAAGTTCAAGTGCATGTGCACTAGAATACACCTGCCCAAGAATTTGCCTTCTAGTGCACATGCACTCAAAATTTGTCATTTTTGCAAGAATGAGTTTACATGCCAACTTTTGTAACAAAGTAGTTATATTGATACACAATGTGTGTGTGCATTGTTTCAATGTTTTTTAAAAACTCTAATTATGACATTTAAAGGGATTTCACGTTTACACTGAGAAAGTGGTTTGCACTAGATATTTTCTCCAAATAAAATCAAACAATTGCAACAAAATTTCATTTTCTACATTTGAGGCGGATGGAGCTTGCATGTGAGAGAAGTGTTGAAGTACCTTTTGTGATTATAGGCTTATAGCTCATGGGGACATTTCAATCCCATTTTATTTTACTGCGTAACTACATATGGTGTAGCCAGTGCCATTTGGGATACAATAAGATCTAAGAGGACCGAAACTTTGAGGCACCCCGCATGATAACAGAATGCCCACGTGCCATTTTTCTCCCATTTCGAAAAAAGATCTTTTTAAGCTCAACATCTTCTCAGTGCCAAGCACTACTCGATCGACCGATGTAAAAACATCATGGCACGCGCCCACCACTAGCTTAATTGTCTTGTCTAGCAGATCGATCTTTCCATGCCTCTAATAATGGCAAAAGGGCACATCCACATGGAGAGAACAGATGTTGTGTAGGATATATGTATGAGATACATCTGGCGAACTTTTGCTGTGAATTCACGTGAATCCAGTTCTTTCATGGCAAAAGATACGTCGTGAGTGCATGGAAGTAGAAGTAGCTAGTGAATTGACGTGCAAAATGACCAAGATAATAAAACATTAAGCTAAAAATATCAAAGTGTATGCACCTTGCAGCCGTTTATGATTTATTACCATGTTCTTTAAGTCCTAGTGTAATTAAGTGTAGTGTTTTTGTGCACACAATGACAATACATGGACACTTTGGCGAATAACTTTGGAGCTGATATAAAATAGTAATTTTGCCATGTGCAAAGGTTGCAGTGTTTTTTTTAATAAAAAAAGGAGCCTGTGTATGCGTGGCGGTAGCTTATTTAACCGCCCTATATCAAGTCATTTTACTATAAGTTAGCAGTAAAAATAAGATGACTTGTATGCTCACTATTCCTGGCTATAACTAGCGGGCTCTTTTTAATACTTTCTAGCCCTAGAGATCTTGCGTTGCGCGCGTGAGCATCTTCGGGGCCGTTTGCTTCACCAAGTTTTCACCAACAACCCGTCACATCAATATTCTTTCCACTAATTTGGAGTATTAAATGTAGATTAATGACAAAACCCATTCCACGACCCTACCCTAATTTTCGAGACGAATCTAACGAGCCTAATTATGTCATGATTAGACAACGTCGTGCTACAGTAACCAATCTCTAATGACGGATTAATTAGACTTAATGGATTCGTCTCGCAATTTCCGATCCATTCGTGTAATTATTTTTGTAAATAATCTACGTTTAATACTTCTAATAGACTTTGAAAGGAGACTCAAAATTTTCAGTCCGCCAACTAAACGGGCCCTTCACTCCACCACCCTAAGTTCTTTTTAAATTACCCTATTTTTTCTTGAGACAACATATATACTCAATGGAGGCCGATGTGGCCTGTGCAGCTGTGCTCTGCAATTCCTAATAAGTAATTAACTTTGTCATGTGCTCTGCTCTGTAGTTTAAAAGAACGAAGCCCTGCTTTGACTAGTGTGCATATATAGTTCTTCTTGATTTATTATGTCAGCTGTCTCACTTTGATTCGAACAACATGAGTAATAAAAGTAACGTAGCATGATCGTTCCTATAACTACTAGTAGTTTCATCGTGGGCTCACATGGGACATTCCTTCAACTCTGATTCTCCGTCGCATATTTTTATCCTCAAGATCACACACAGCGAGAGGAGGCTAATCTTACATGTGTATCTGCAATATTAGTTTGGGAATGAGAGGTCTGAGGAGAATGCATTCCACAGAGTGGCGATGTGTGTTAGCCTTGTAAACTTGTGTTGGTTTTATCTTGTTAGTTAGTTTGTTGGTTAGACTTTTGAGCTCTGCGTTCCTGAAATAGCTGGGTCAGAGCGCATCCTTGTATTTCGCCAGACGTTCAATGTCATGGCCATAGTGACCGTGTCGCACGGCGCGCTCTCCCGCGTGTGGGATGGCACACGCCGGTAGGAGATCGTGGCGTGCGTGCTTTCAGTTGTAATCACCAGTATAAATAAGATCAATAGAGTCAGAAAACGTCGCACAGTTGCGGCACAAAAAACTTCCTCATCGAGTTCTCTAGCTGTTTGGTCTTGGCCGGGGTGGTCCGGCTGACAATGTGGTGCATAGTTCCCCAGTTCAGCCAGTCAGTCATGGAGTCAAGCAGAAACTTAAAACTGAGCACAAACATGTGGGAAATGGTAGATACATCGAGGCTCGTCGACCATAGCTTTATTTGAGGTCACCCTTCGTCTGCAGCGAGGTCAACCCCGCGTTGGTGCTCCACGCCCTGCCGGCGGACAGCACTGGCCAGTCCCTCCTCTACGGCATCATCTACGGTGGGCATCCCAGTCGAGAGTTGTCTAACAGCGACGAGCTCAATCGGCAAACTTGTGATCAACAGAGCTGACATAGCTATTAGCTCTTGCAAACTTGTCGCCACTGAATTTTGTATTGTATGTGTTTTCTCGAACTCAAGTTCATATCTGTAAAATTAATTGTCATAAAATGTATATTCTCATCTCACAAAAAGAGTGAAAGGATAATCTAGTGTAGCAGCTAGTAAAAGGGAAAAGAGCTCCCTCTCATCAACGGGACACTGGGGTCTTCCTCGACGAGCTCGTGGATGTTGCGACCTACCAGGATGGCCCTTGGCTCCTGATTGGAGATTTCAATCTCACACGCTATCCTGCTGACAAGAACACTAAGCCGTTCCAGGCCTCTCTGGCCTCTGCTTTCAACGACTCGATCAATAATCTTGCCCTGATAGAGCTGCCCCTTCTGGATCGCCTCTTCACCTGGAGTAACAATCGCCACTGCCCCACGCTTGCCAGACTCGATCGAGCTCTCATCAACATCCCCTTCTGTGATAAGCTCCCCAATACTACGCTGACATCCCTCACCCGTGCCACATCTGATCACGTCCCCACACTGGCCACTTTCACTACCTCCATCCCCAAACCTGTGAATTTCAGACTCGAGCGTCCCTGGCTGCTCCACACTTCCTTTCTGCAATCGGTTGTGCCGGCCTGGAATTCAGCTCCTGGCCATGAGGACAAATTAAAGCTGCCCACCTGATGGCGAAATCAAGGCACTGCGGCAAGCTGCAAAGGTATGGGTTCGTAAGCTACGCATCCCCTCCTCCATTTTCCATAATTGCTCCTTCATTATAAACTTGCTAGATCTATTCGAGGAACACTGTAGCCTGTCTGCAGCTGAGGCATGCTTGCGACGCTTGTGCAAAGATCGCCTCTCCTTCCTGATCTGGGAAAAGGTGGCCAACTGGAAACAGCGCCGCAAATTTCGCGCGCTCAAGAAGGGGGATGCGAACATCCGGTTATTCCACGCCCGCGCTTCTGTCAGTGATAAGCTCCCCAATACTACGCTGACATCCCTCACACGTGCCACGTCTGATCGCGTCCCCATACGGTCCACTTTCACTACCTCCATCCCCAAACCCGTGAATTTGAGACTCGAGCGTTCCTGGCTGCTCCACACTTCCTTTCTGCAATCGGTTGTGCCGGCATGGAATTCGCCTCACCTTGCTGATCTGGGAAAGGCGGCCAACTGGAAAAAGCGCGGCCAACTGGAGCATAATATTATATTTGATCAAGGCAGTACTGCAATTCTCGTGTTGGCAGCATCCTACAAACTTATACGTAAAAATGATTACGTAAAAGTGGTTGGTAATACGGTGCCCTGACGGCCGTGGAGTTCGGCGACGGAACAACAACGTCCTTCCGGAACGATGAGTGGGCGGAGGCTGGCCGGCTCGTACGTCGAGCTCCTCCCAGCCCTCTACTCCCACTGCCTGGACACAGAAGTCATGGTGGAGTAGGTGGTTGCCGCGGGTGGTCTGACCCGATCAACTCCAGCCGCAAGTGTCCTCTGCGGCGCAACACGAGCTCAGCCTGCTTGAGGCCGCACTCCTCTCCGTTGAGCTCAGGGACTGCCCCGACGCGCGGCGCATGGCCGGCTCGGGGGCGGGCCGCATCTGCACAGCGGCGTTCTACTTGGCGCTAACGGAGCTGGCCGTCTGTCCCCCCATGGCGGATCCGCACCTGTTAACGGGTTTCCACGTGCGGGTGACGGGGTCACCCGCACCTGAAAATGGGTGCCATTCACAGGAGCGGGTGATGGCGTCACCCGCTCTTGAAACTTGTTTGAACACTTACATAACTGTTAGGGTCGGGCCGCAACGCGCTATTAAAGTGAAGCGCATCATCCTTCGTAACAAGCCAGATTCTTGCTTCTCCTGGATGCATTTCCTGATCATGCTGTACTGCGCTAGCTTTGCGGACCACTCTTGTTTGTTTTCTTGATGGAGATAACTGGCTATGCTGTGCAATACTGTGATTCCACCGGGGAATTTTCTACACAGCAGGCATTTTACTGAACATGATATGGTAGTACTGTATGCCCAGCACGACGAGATGAATGACATAAAGATAGAGCATGTCTCCAATACGATGGCGCCCACAAATAGAATGTAAGATACGATGACATCTGCTGTATGATGACCCATCGGACCAGTCATGGCTCTCACGAACAACCCAAATGCCACTGATGGTAGGACAAGAGAGACAATCCGGTGGTAGGCAACTGGGGCCATGTGGAAATGGCGCGTGCCAAACTTGGTGTACAAGTAGTCATACATAGATCATGGAGAGATTGATCTCTGCCATTCTGTAAGCCATGTGGAATATTTTATCTGAAGATTTGAATCCCCTCACAGCATTGTCGATCTCTGTTATATGATCAGGAAGCAGAGAGATTGAAGGTGTCGTGCCCATGAAAAAGTGGAGGCTTGTTTTCAAGCTTTCAGCTACCACTGCTAGAATGACCTCGAAATCAGTCTCCTGCTTGTTGGAAATGACAAGGCACAACATTCTGTAATACTCCTGCGTTTCCCACGAAGCATCATCAGACGCACGAGCAACAAGGTTCGAACTAGACCTACTCGTTCCAGGTATCACTGACCCAGCTCTCCTGAGAGCCCAGATCCTCTCGGCGTATTTGGCCGTTCCGGCGACGAACAGGAGCACCATGGGAGCCACCAGCCGCCGGTCTTCTCCACGCATTTGTGTGCTGACGACGTAGACAGTCATTGGCACCTGGGTGGCAAAGCTGAGAAGGTGGCGCTTCCAGAGCGCGTTGTCTTCCATGGAGAAGGCCGTCATGGTCTCCTGCCCACCGAGATGGAGCAGCAGGAAAGGAGCCCAGAATAGGGCCAGTGGGTTACCACCTCCGAGAATGGTGAGGCGACCAAGGACATAAACCGCAAGGGAGTCAGCAGATAGGTAGGCCAGCCACAGCAGGACCCTTAGCACGCTGGAGCTAGCTGTAACGTGTACGGAAGCCGGAGAAGAAGAATAAGAAGACTTGCAAGGAGAAGCTAGCAATCACAACACACTGGAGGTCCCATTCATTGATGAACTGTTGGACTACTGACAACGAGCTGATGCAAGGAACAAAAAGATCAGTAGTTGCAAACAAGGAAATAGATATGCAGAGTGATGTTTCATGCACATACAAGAGTATTGCTGTTCGAGAGTTCAGGATGGCTTTTTCTTATACTAAAATGCACCAAACGTTCATTACTCCCTCCGGTTCCCTATTAGAAGTCGTTTTGGACAAGGTTTGAGTCAAACATTGGGAATATAAATCATGAATAACTTTTAAGTCGTTGAGTTTGAAAATGTGAAAATCATATAAATAGATTTGTCTTGAAAATTACTTTCATAAGAATATACATATATAACTTTCCAATAAAGATTTTTATGGAAAAGAGAAGTCAAAGTTGTGCTTTGGTGACCGTGTCGCTGTCCTAAACGACTTCTAATATGGAACTGGAGGGAGTAACTTGTAAGGATGGGCTACTTGATATGGCACGCAGACTTGATTCCACGAAGCATGTCATGGTTGAGGCATTTGGTCGTGCTGGTTGGGGGTGACACCAGCAGCGCCACAATCATCGCTTTTGCTGCCTGTCCGGGTCCATCACGTTCACACGGTTCATCGCACTCACAACCATCACCAGCGGCCGTGGCGGATGGCAACGCCTCCACCATGGCGTCCACCTCGTATAGGGATAGCAATTTTCCCAGTGGGGACGAGTCCCCGTGGAGACCTGCCGAATCTGATGGGGATTGGGGGCAAATTTCCCTCGCACGGGAAGCGGGGCGGGCCCCGAAAACTTAACGGGTCAGGGGCAGGGGCGAGATTCCCATGCGGAGGCACCCACCACAGGGACCTGAAATATGTGGATGGCCCATAAAAAGTTACAGCCCAATAGCCCACTTCCACAGGTCCTACATATATAAACATTATCTTCTCTCCAACCCTAATTCTATTCTCCTTCTCCTCGCTCCTACAGCCGCAGGCCTTCTCCTCGCTCCCGCAGTCGCTGCCCGCCAGCACCAAGCGAGCGGAGCGACAGCCACCAGTCCACCACAGATAGCGAGTGCGACCGGAGAAAGCTGGAGGTGGGGCCCCAAGGGCAAAGAAGAGCACAAATCCCGTCACTTGCCTGCTGCTGCTCGTACTCCACGAGTTGAGCAGAAAATCTGCTGCCGCACTATTCAACCAAGCATGGACGGAGTATTAAAATAGGGGAGATTTAGTAGGATAGTTAGAAGTGTGCTTGATCTGTTAGTTTGTGCTAGATTCTTCCCTCTCTGATTTGCTAGCTTGTTCTGGATATGTTAGTGTGTATGCACACGATCTATGACTTGTTCTTGGATAGTTGGATCTGCGTTCTATATGCTGAAATTTGGTTGTTTCGATCTTGAGATTTTCTTTTCGATCGTTGTGCGCATAATCCCCACGGGGATCCCGTCGGGGTTCGGGGATCCGACGAGGACGGGGACGGGGACGGGGTAAGTTTTTACCCCGATTGCAATTTCGAGGCCGGGGCGGGGATCAGAGTTCGGGGATCGGGATGGGGACGGAGGGTGCTCCCCCGGCCCCACTCTGCCCCGTTGCCATCTCTAACCTCGGATGATCACAATGCCTTCTCCTGGGTGAGACGAAACATGTCGTGCACCATCCTAACCCATCGTCGAGGTTAGCGAGCCATGTCAACACTAGGAGCACACCTGGACTGTTGCACACCTACCATAAACGGTTAATAAACAGTTTATGGAGCTAGAAATGTATCTATAACAACTATATAGGTAAGACCCACTACATGGCTTTACAACCATTCTCTCAACTCTCTAAGTTCCCACGTCAGCATCAACTCTCCTCTTCTTTACTCCGAGCACCGCACCGAACCGGCTCAGCTCAAAAAGTCAAAGGCCTCACAACACGGCAACTCAAAGGTCCTACCGCTCAACACCACACGGCAATTATGGCCTCTGTAATGGTGGAAGAGGAAGAGCCTCTGATCCCCTCTTATTTACTGAGCATGGCCAGTTCAAAGGACTCCACCGCTGCCATCAGGGCCCGCAGATGCTCGACTCCCTCGATCTTGCCTCCCAGGCTGTCCAGTCCAGGGGACTACCTGTACGTCCCTCGCCATCCAGTGAAGCAGCTTGCCGTCCAAGCCGGAGCACCGTTAGACTGCTTCCCTTGCAAGCAGCGCCTCGCCGTCCTGTCCACAACACCACCTCCCTCATTGTTCTTTAGGTGCGTCAGCTACCAAATTCTGCCTCCGCTCTGTGTTCCCATTTTATATGCATTTGTCTTCAATACTTGCCGATTGTTGTTGTTTTGTGCAAATAATACTTGCCGATTGTTGTTGTTCAGTGCTAATTGAGTGCAAAATGTACAACTATTCTTCATTTTGGTTTCCTATCATTTGATTCCGTGCACTTACAACTCCCACCGTTCAATTGAATTTCATGCACTTAATATATTTGATGTATTGCCCCTTCCAAACTCTTGCATAAACTATCTTGAATTTTGCAGGTTCATATGAATTGATTTCGCCTCTGGAAATAGCAAATGCATTAATCAGGTAACATCATTTGCTCCAACTTTGTTACCATTTCTAAGTCTGCAGTTGTCCTCGTTGCATTGTGTGCACGTCCTTAGCAGTTTTCATTTCAGTATTACATGATTTTGGTGTCCCACATTTGCAATAGTAAGAATAAGTAAAATAATTTACCTTCATATCAAAAAGTCTAAAAACTTCAAAAATGAATGAAATAATTATAAAAAATAAAGCCAAATATCCCACAGCAACGTGCGTTGAATTCACC
The DNA here is from genome assembly GCA_036936925.1 of Cenchrus fungigraminus. Classification (NCBI taxonomy): domain Eukaryota; kingdom Viridiplantae; phylum Streptophyta; class Magnoliopsida; order Poales; family Poaceae; genus Cenchrus; species Cenchrus fungigraminus. The sequence continues at coordinate 23,282,932 of CM072774.1, read as the reverse complement.
TAGTTTTCATAGTTCGTGGACCCAAGTGCTTACAATTTAATGGTGCTCTTGTGTATTGTACTGTGTTCCTAATATGACACGACATTTAATAACAAAATAAATTTCAGAGTGCTTATGTTTAATGTGAGTCATCCATCTGATAAGATCTAATAGTGATAGTACTAGGTAGTACCAATATGATAGTACTAGGTATCGAAACAAAACTCAATAAGAAACATATTCTTTTTTTTTTGCAAATGGAGTAATATTTAATGGTCATACTGGCTGCATGTCTGGATGTTGGTTCAAAAGAAGTGACACACATAATCTCTTTTTCAAGATGCTCCACCCTTTGTAATATTTTTGGCTTATATTTGAGAGCGTGTGTGGTTCGAGGACCGGTGGACCGGTGGATGGAGCCTGAGTCACCGGTCTGACCGGTCTGAGTGCTAGCCCTGTTCAGATGTTGGGCACCGGTCTGACCGGTGCGGTGGACCGGTCTGACCGGTCAGAGCTGAGCTGTTGCAGCTGCTCTATTTCATGAAGTGGTTTGCATGCATTTGTCCAGGGGGAGTTGCGTCGGTTCAGGGGGAGCTTGCATGTGTGCAGGGGGAGCTCTTTGTGGGTTTCGAGCTTTGCTTTGGTGGTTTGTGCTCTTTGCTTGAGCTTGTTTTTTACTCGGTTGTGTCGAGCCGTTGCCCTTGCCTAAGGGGACCGAGTCTTTCCTCTTTCAAGTGATCTTGCTCTTTGCCTTTGTCTAGCTTTCGATCGCTTGCTTGAGTTTCTTTTTTAGTCGTTTCGTTTCTTTTCCTTTTCTCTTTGGTTACCAAATGTGTGTGTTGTCAATGCACTCATCAAGGGGGAGACTGAGAGCCTGTGTGGTTCGAGGACCGGTGGATGGTCGCTTCCTGGTGTGATGAGTGATTGACAACGTTGTGTGGACTGACTCTTGACTAAGTATTGCAGGTGCAGGTTGTGGCTTGACTGGTGTTGGTGCAGGTGAAGAGCAAGTGCGAAAGGTCGTTACCGGGTAGGCCTCCAGGTGTGGAGAAGACAAGTAGGCTTGGCTCGAGGGACCCAGTGGCCAGCGGGGTCAAGTGCGGGTCGCATGGTGGCAAGAACGGCAAGATGAAGTCATGGACGGTTTCTTGGTTGAGCCTCAAAACCAAGGTCGAGCCGGGACTACGTGGGAGCCGAGTCATGAGTAGTGATTGGCAGAGGCTACACCGAGTTCGCGGGGTTTCCAGTGGTTCACCAGAAAACCGCTGGGTTCCTTGGTTGATCCACAAAGCCAAGACCGAAGACCGAAGGTAGCAGCACCAGGACCGGTCTGATCGGTGGGTCTTACCGGTGGGTATCGGTCTGACCGGTGTGCGACGATGCAGTCTGTAGACTTCGAAGCGGAGGACACGCGTCGGGATCGCAAGGCTTGCGTCGAGGCTAAGCAAGTTTGCGGTCGCCGGACATCCGACCGATGGTGATACGACGAAGTTTCCCAAAAGGCCCTTCGGGGGCGTGTATCTTAGTTTAATGTAATAGGGGTAGTTTCGTCTTTCGGCTAGCCTCCATATAACCCAAGTGGTGAGAGGATGGCAGCCATCTCTTGGAACCCTAGCTCATTTGCTTTGGCTATTTTCCCTTCCTATTTTCCTTAGGATTTTTAGGATAGCTTGAGAGCTTCATGGTGAGATCTTGTGAGAGGGAAGGATGATTGGGAGGCAAGCTAGACCTTGTATGAACCCTCATGGTATGTATAGATGATTCGGCGTGGTTCCTCAAGGCTTGATTGTGTCTCTCCCATTTTCCCTTTTTGGTGATTTTCGGAGCCTTTTCTTGGCGATTTTCTATCACACCTGGTTTTAGAAAAACAAACCAAGTGCATACCTATATGTATGCCAGGATCAAGTTTCATACATATAGTAGACAAAAGTGAATAACAGTGATAGTATCACGTCAATAAACATAAACAAACTTACTATTCTATCAGAGTTGTACAGCTCAATCCTGGAAACGGTGACGCCAACTCCACAAGCAATCAACTGGGGGCTGCGTACGCCTAGCATCATCATCTTCAACAGCTTCACACCTTTTTCTTCTGAGCAGCAGTAAGCAAGGATGAGTACACTTATGGTTGGTACTCAGCAAGGCCACAAGAAATAACCAGAAAGTGATTTAAAGTCCATCATTAAGTTTATTAATCATGTGAGGGTCCAGACCGCTCTTGACCGTGAGCACGGCTAATCGATTAGTTTTACACTCTGCAGAGGTTGTACATCTTTACCCACAAGTCGCGTAAAAGTCCCGAAGACCCAACCATGCAATGCGGATCAGGCATCATACCACACTACCTAGGTGTGATTGCATAGGGACGCTACGAGGCATTTTCAAAGATTCCCTAGCACGGGCTGCTCGCTAGGTTACCTGATCAGTGCAGCGCATAAAGCTCCCTAGCGGGTACCGTGTCTTAGCAAAGCCCAACTCCCCGCCAGAGCAGGTCTATACACCATCTCCCGTCAGCCCCCAACCCCTTTCAGGTAAAGCATACCACATACTAAGGTTTCTAATTAATTAGCCAAGACAGAGCCATATGTCTTGTGGTAGTACGGTTGTCCTGGGTGGTCACTCCATGTTCCAATTAAGACACAATATTCTTATTTAAAGCATAGATAGAAGTATGGTTAGGGACACTTGCCTTTCTCCAACGAAAAGCTACTCTTACTGCTCTTTCTTCATCTCTTGCTTCCTTGGAACTCTTCATCTTCAAAGCAAACGAACAGCGATCCTTCTTCTACTCGAAGCAAACATCGGGAACAACCATACAAAGCAAACAAACAAGTACAACTAAGAACAATGCACAAATCAAAAGAAAAACTTTAAAAGAGCGCACTAAAGGATGGGCTCGATTATATGGTTACGCAACGACGAAAGAACGTTGAAAACGAAACTAAGGTCGAAAAGACAAAGTTATCGAGAGATTATTATCAAACAAACAAAAGACTAGATGCTAGATTTATTTTAATAAGAAATCATGTGGAGATAAATACTCTATGTTAGAATTAAGCAAAGTTATATTTAAATATAAAAGAACGATGTCGAACTTAAGCTAATTTTATTTGTAATTATTTAAGTATAATTTAATCAATTTAAATAGTTAATTCAAAAGAAGCATGTACAACAACGTCTAAGCGTATATGTTTATATTTCGAGTTGAACTAAACAAATTATAATTCAGAAACACATTTATATTTAATTTAGTCAAATTAATTTTTAACATGAAAACTCGAGATAGAACCTATGTGGCTTTTATTTATAAAGCAAATTAAATATATTAATCAACTTAACAGTTATATTATGAAAAACCGAAACGTAGCTCTAATTACTTTTTATTTGGAAAACATCATTGAATAAGATTAGTCAATTTAACATAAGCTATGAAAAACCATTATATAGGCCCTAATCTATTATTATTAAGAAAAGAGATTTCAATAGACGTTAATCAAATTAATTTGGAATAGATTCTCAAAACACATTTTATGTTGAACATCATGACTAGCGTGTATTTTATCATGCGACGAAGCTAACGTGACAAGAACAAGATTAAACGGACTAAAACATGGCATCTATGGATTAAACAAGGATTAGAGATCTTATCATGATTAACTTTATAGATCGAAAGGGCTAGCAAAGAAGATTTATAAGACAAGGAGCAGTGAGAGACACGGTTTAGATTACCAGCTAGATAGATATTGTAAGAACTGCTAGACAGATATATTCTTGTTAGAGAAAAGGAGTATTTTTATATGAAATGTGCATGTTGTAAGACTAACTTCAACAAAGATAGAAAGCTAGCAAGTACAACACGTGATTTGTGGCTGAGTACCTATATTGAAATAAGATATATACTGAAAGACACTTAACTTGAAAGATGCATTTGATGGTGACAAGGATTAAACAAATGGAAAGAAAGCTAAGAGTCAGGAGTATGGAGACGATGCTTCTTACCAGTCTTGTGATAGTTGCCAGTGACTCAAGATGGGTAAATGGCTAGCATCAGCAGGAGTCGATGACGAAGATCAAGATAGAAGAAGAGACATAGCTGAAAAACATATGCTGAGATTAGAATTGAATTGAATAAGATATAGATTTTAACAAGAAAAAGGATAGCTGATTGAATATGACATAGAGATGATGTCACCATGAGAAATAATCAAGAGAAGAAATTAAATGATAGATAGATTGGATGACGTGAGCAAGGATTTTACAGATGAATAAATAATTATTCTATAGATCAAAGATTTGCAAGGCCTAATGATGATCAATGAAGACATTACCGAAAAGAAGAGTGGGAGAAGTGCTGATTATTTTGTTAAAGGAGAAGTCCTAATTTCCACATAAGCATGATGTCACCATGATGTCATCACCGGCAAGAGCAAGTATGAATGACGATGCATGGCTTGGTTGCTTCTGTACAAGAACGCAACCCTCTTTCTATAGCTTTCCTGATGGCTCGCGATGTCAGCTGCAGAGACATAAAGGGAAGTGGTTCAGCAATTGTAGCCAGGGCAGCAGGGACGATGGAACGGGTAAATATGGCAACAACGCCCTGCAGCTTGCACGCATGGATGCAACGACCCAGAAAACAGACCAAAGATAAGAGAAGATGACGGTGTTGTGCTCACCTAGATGCAAAAACAAGCTGGCACGGAATAGATCAGAGGGCCGGGGACGTGTAGGTCCGCTTCACGTGGAGGTGTTCCGAGGACGACGAAACAACAACGGTGTCCAGGCGGATAGGGCTTCTCTCTCGGCAGGCGATTAGATGGAAGGTGCGCGCGGTTCGTCGTCGCGAGGCTTCAGGAGGTGCTGACTTGCTCCGGCGCTGGACTCAGGAGGCGAAGCGATCGACACGGCGGCGCAGAGGTGCCGGACGCTGGGTTGTTCCTCCTGATGCTTGCCGCCCTCGCTCGCCGGAGGTCTACGCACGAAGAACGTAGGTTGCAATATGCACATGCACGTAGTGCATCCTGGAGGAAAAAGAGATCGGTGCACGAGGAACTCGGATGAGCAGCAAAATAGAACGCAGGCTGAAATACGAGCAAGACAAGATAGATAGAGTATCTTTGTATCTGTATCCTCACCTACGGGAAAAGCTGAACGACAAACATGACGGCGGCGGAGATCGAATTCAACATGGACAAGGATGGCTTGATCTTTCACGTGGACGTGCTCCTCCCACGGCGGATCGTGATGCCTTCATGAAGCTCGGGGAGTTAATGGCCGTCAGTGTTGGTGGTGATCGACGACGACGAGAGCCGATCGAGTGTGAGATGGAATCACGTCGGCGGGAGCTTCCTCGAACTGCTGCGCGGCGGCGGCTTGCCAAGGAGCTAGGGCACAAAGGGAAAGCGATATTAATAAGAAAAAGAGACCAGGAGGCCGCATCTTGTTGTTTATAGGCCATGCATTGCTAGACCTGATATTGGATTATTGGGCTTATTAGTCCAAGTCGAGTTGGACCTTGTCTTTGCAAAGAGGCTAGCTGATTTTTGCTGGAAAGGGCCTAGCTCGGCAACTGAACACCCATGTTAGAGTTATCTAGGCTGCTAGCAAAGACTTGAGATAGAGAGAATAAATAATGGGCTGGGAGAGAGCAAAGAGATTGAGCATGACGTGAGCCTGATTTGGAAGAATATTTGGTGATGACCAAATTGTAGTAGCTCAAAGAGTTTCGGGAGCACAAGGAGTGTGACGGTTCAAACATAGCATATGACATGGTGAATCCAATTAAAATACTTGGAGCCTATCAAAAAGATTTCGGAGTTTCCTAGTTGATAGATTTAGCTCCAGGAAAGTGAGAGAGGAACCTAATCGACATTTAACGTATTTTAAAATATTTTGCACTCATGAAACACCAAATGCATCGGCATGAATGCAACACACACATATAACCATTTATTTAATTTAGAAAAATGAACAAAGGATTTTTCCTGCACTATTTTTCCTGTAAAGAAAATAAATGTTGAGAAAAATTTTAAAATTATGAGAAAATCATTATTTAATTATTCTTTCTATTTACATCCTGAAATTCAGAAATTTCAGGGTGTGACATTTTCTTGTGGCGGTTTTGAGACCTTTCTCTTTGGGATTTGGTAGGGGATGTATGCATGAACCCTTCTTGGTTCTTTTCCCTTTGATTCCCCTCCCAAATTCGTGAGTAAAGGGGCTCGATTTTGGGGTTTTCTTGGCTCTAGGGTTAGAGGCGTTCTTGGTGGGATTTTTTGATTTCTCTTGATTTAGCAAGTTTTGGTGGACCAAATCTTGGCTATAGAGTGCCCATGAGGTGTTCCTACTATCCCCAAAGTCTTATGCGAATCCATGGAGCGAATCGGGAGATCGAGATTTGGATTTGGGGGTGTTTACTCGTGGGCTGCTATTCATCTTGAGCTGCCCAGGCTTGACCGGTCTGACCGGTGCTCATGACCGGTCTGACCGGTGCAAGACCCTTGTGGGATTTGCCTCGGGTGAACTACCTGATTCGTGTGTCTTTGTGCTGAGGTGTTGCTGGTCAGTTCTTGGCAGGTTTGGAGGAGTTTTGCTAGGTTGTGTGAAGGTTTTTCTTTTCCTTCGGTTTGAGTTTTGGAGGTGGTTTTTGTTCCAGGGCCTAGAGGAGTCACTGAGGATTCCTGAAACGTTTCTGTGCAACTGCTGTAGCCACCGGCCTGACCGGCGCTGTCCACCGGTCTGACCGGTGCCATCGGTCTGACCGGCGTAGGCCATCGGTCTGACCGGTGTAGCACAGGCAGTGTGTTGTGCAGATTTCCACTGCGTGTTTGGGGTGTTTGGTTGAGTTGTTGGTTCCTAGGACCAGTAGCACTCCAGTGGCTACGTGGTCTTGGCCAACTTGGGTAGTTGAGCCGGAGATGTGTTTTGGATCGTCGAGTTCATCTTGTTGGAGTAGCCATCTCCTTCGAGAAGAATTTTTATCGGCTCCCATTCACTCCCTCCCTCTCTGGTCGCCAGTTCGGTCCTTCAAGTGGTATCAGAGCCGGTTACGGATCTTCAGATTCTTACCAGTCTAAGATCCAAGGATGGTGTACCAGGAACGGGGTTCGGGTCCTCCGCACTTCGATGGCAAAAACTACCAGATGTGGCAGAGGCGAATGGCAGCTTTCCTCCGCGGTAAGGGTCAGATCCTTTGGGACGTTACGGTGAACACAACTTATGTTCATCCGATTAACTTCCTTGCTCTGGGATCGAGGGACATGCATGACGCCAACAACAAGGCGGTCGGCTACTTGTTTCGTGCTCTGTGTCATTCTGAATTCGATCGAGTTCAGACAGAGGACCTAGCTTGTAGGATTTGGAGTCAGTTGAAGGATGCTCACGTTGTAAATGCTCAGGTTCAGGCTCGGATGTATGCGACTTACCGGAGAGAGTACGAGAACTTCACTCATCTCCCCGGTGAGTCAATTGATGCCTTTTTCCAGCGGTTCATGGTTGTGGTGAACAACATGAGGGCCAATGTGGACGTGCTCCCGTACGATGATCATGACAGAGCTGTTAAGCTCTTGCACTCTCTGGATCGTACAATTTGGGATGGCAAGTTCGAGGCCATAGTTGAGTCTGAGAAGTATGACACTCTGACGGTGAACGAGCTGTTCTCGAAGCTCAAGTCGGCTGAGGTGGACTGTGGTATGATAGCCAAGCTTGAGGGCCCGACTAACTCTCATAGTCTCGCCCTCATTGGTGGCTCAGGTGCAAAGTCTAACGCTAACCCATCCACCAGGATGTTCTCTTTGTCCTCTTTGATGTCTTTGCCAGATGAGGAGTTCGACGTGCTTAGAGAGGACAAGCTGGCGCCATTGACCAAGAGGTTCGAGAGGATGCACGAGAACCGGGTGAACACAAGGAGGAACACGAGGACATGCTTTCAGTGCGGCAAGCCAGGACACTTCATTGCCGACTATCCTGAGAAGATGGAGAACAAGGACAGCTACAAGCACCGGTCGAGGACGGACGGCAAGTACCGATCAAGGCGCGATCACAAGCACAAGCACAAGAACAAGCACAAGGACGAGCGACGATCGAGGAAGAAGGACGATCGCGGTGTTGACGGTGAATTTCCGTCAACCTAGCCATGAGTTTACCTTCGGTGTTGGCATGAATTTTATATCTTATCCATTGGTACTAACCCCCTTGGTGTAACAAGTTCGTTCGTGCATGTCGGTTTTGGAGTTTGATGTTTATGCAGGAATTCAGCGCTGAAAGCAAGACTTCTGGGTAAAGTTCATCAAGCACCTCGTGACAAGACCTTGAAGCCCGGCACAAGTCAAGCAATGAAGTGAACATGACTCCAAGAAGCCCAAGGACCAACCTGTGAAGAGGGAAAACTCCGAGGACCTGAACAGAAAATGCTGAATCTTGCGAGACAAGGAGCTCTATCCAAACCGCGGAGAAACTGACGTCAAGGGCCCACATGCAGAAGGGAGAAACTTCTAGAAGACACGGGAAGTATCACCGAGGAAGGAGGCCACGAGATGGGCTAGAATGGGCCCAGGCCGGCCGGCCCAACCCATTTCTGGGTCCATTCGTCTCCCCCTTTGACCTAGCCACCTCTCGGACTATTTATAGCCCCCTGGCCAAGAGCCACGCATCAACTCATTCGTCATTCGTCGTCGAGGAGCAGAAAAGAGAGGGACACCATTCCGGAGAGGAGAGGGTCGAGCTAGTTGTCTAGGGTTTCCCTAGCCGATGTGGGAACCTTGCAAGGAAGACCACGTCGGAGTTCCAGGAGCTTAGGAGCAAGATCAAGGTAGGATCCCGGTGGTGATCTTGTCCATGTAACATTTACTATGTTGAATTATCAAGTTGCAATCCGATTTTTGGCGATCAAGTGCTTCTTCTACAACTTCGATTTCGATTGGCTTTTCTTACTTTAAGATCTATTCTCGAGATAGATCATAGAGGGTGTTCTTGTAGCCATGGTGGCTAGAGGTGCTTGCCTGACCTTCCAAGAGATTTCGATTTGTCCATTGGACTCGCCCTAGGCTAACCCGCACGAATAGGAGTGCGTTGTGACAGAACGGTGGCTTCAAAAGGTGCGTGTCTTCGGAGTTGGACGGGAAGCCGTGATTTAAAGGGGCTCTTTATGAGATTCGACTTGGCTATTGCTTCTTTGCTTGGAACTTCAACAAGAGCTTGATCCAATCTCTCTAGATTGGTTTTACCTATCCCTCTCTATCTCTTGCTACCTCCGGTTTTCATAGATTAGATTCGTTTCTTTTGATGTTCTCTAGATTAGATACTAAAGCAACAACCTTTCGAAGATTAAAGTGTTTGTGGCTTTATTAGATTGATTCTTGCATCGCACATTTGTTCCATGGATTCGATACCTTGGGTTCACACTTGAGGGAAGAAGGGTCGCTTGGCTACGACGGAGGACTTGTCCGCTTGCAAGTCCAAACGAAGTTGGATACGCATATACACCATCAACAAGCCCCTTTTTCTGGTGCCGTTGCCGGAGAACAAGTGATCAAGATTCGATCTTTTATTACTTTTTGTGAATATTTTCAGTTTTCTTTTGGTTTTTCTTTTTGCATCTACTAACTTTTGATCATTCTCAAAAATTAATCTAATCTAGTTTGACTAACCCTAGTTTTCTTAGATTTGTTTTTATTTTTGTTTTTGTATATATTTTGTTTATTGCTAACCCTAACAGGAGATGGATGACTACCTCTCCAACAAATCCGAAAATTTTGTGGATGATCTAGAAAAACTTTACAGGCTAAGAAGACTTGAAGCACAAGCTAAAAAACTGGAATTTGTAGATCCAAAAGCGGAGGCCGAAGAATCATCAGAGTCTCCAAAGGAAACGCCACCTCCAAGCCCTAAGGAGAATCAACTTCCACCGCAACCGATGGGAGAACAACCGCAGCCAGAGCGCAAGATCGGGGAGCTATGCACCCCGGACATCATCGACCTACCAATCTTGAACCTCACGGAGATTGGAAGGCCATTCGAGATCAAGACCTCAACAATCCGCATGGTGCAACATTCACCCTTCACCGGTAAAGAGGATCCAAACCTTCACCTCCAAGCATTCATTCAACTTTGTCAAACATTCAACATGGACGGGGTGACTCAAGATCAAATGAGGGCAAGACTCTTTCCGTTCTCGTTACTAGGGAAGGCTTTGCAATGGTTCTACTCTCAACCGGTGGAGACGGTGCAAAATTGGGATACCTTGATGAGAGCCTTCATGAAGGAATACTACTCACCGGGTAAGACTCAAAGCTTGCGCAATAAGATTGCTACCTTTGCTCAATATCCTACGGAGACCATATCGGAAGCATTCGAGCGCTTCAATGAGTACACTCGGGCGGTTCCACATCACAAGTTCCCGAAGGAAGATCTCGTTCAAAAGTTCTATCAAGGACTTACCATGGCGTCAAGGACAATCATCGATGCATCGGCGGGAGGATCCATCATCGAGCTTACACCGACCCAAGCTTTCACTCTATTCAAGAAGGTCACGGATAATGACACATGGGCGTCATCCGGACGCTTACTTCCGGTTCAACCCACAGGGAACGTCAAAGGAGTCTTGCAAGTGGAGAAGGAAGATCTACTCGAAGGCAAGATCGATTCGCTTATGCGGAGGTTGGAGAAGATGGAGATAGAGAAGAAAGAAGCTCAAGACTTAAAGGCTGCCGAAGTAAGATCCACATGTGAAGAGTACGGAGAATATGGCCATGTCCAAAAGAATTGCCGGAGGAAGCCAAGATGCTCGACTACATGAGGAAGGGAGACTTGCCGAACTTCCGCTACGGGCAAGGTAGACCTTAATTTAATGCAAGCTCATCCATTCCGAATTCGGTTCCTCTTTGTATGCAATTGAAGGACTTCATGGACGAGCAAGCTAAGATCAACAAGGACACCGTCACTAAGTTCAAAACCATAGACAAGGTGTTGGAGAACATCGATAGCAAGGTGACGGAGGTCGGAAGCTCCAACCATCAAGTGCTCAACATGATGAAGATGCTCGAGACGCAAGTGGGACAACTTGCCGGGCACCTATCCGCTAATGAATGGAAGCTTCCGGGACAACCTCAAGGTCCCGAGACATCAAAAGCCATTCAAACTCGTTCGGGGAAGGAGACCGAAGATCCAGAGCGTTCCGCGGGAGCAAGAAAGCCTAGACCATCTACCGAGGCGGAGGAATTTGCTAAGGAGAAGGTTACCGAGATCATCACCGAAGAGCCCGAGTTTGAGATGCCGGGAGAAGACACGAATATACCACAACTCAAGCCACGCTACTTCCGAGGTAAACTTGATAATCATTTTGAGAAGTTTGTGGAGGTTGTGCGTAGGTTGAGCATCAACATGCCGCTATTGGACGCCCTTCAAGTTCCTACATATTCTCACTACTTCAAAGATATTCTTGCAAACAAGTATGAGACAGCAACACCTGGGGTGGATCATGTCAAGATGTCCGAGCAGTGTAGCACCACTATTGCAAACGGACTAGAGAAGCAAGGAGACCCCGGATGCCCGACGATTCCGTGTTCCGTTGGTTCATTCAAGTTTGAAAAGGCATTATGCGACCTTGGAGCAAGTGTGAGCGTCATGCCACGAGATGTGTTCGAGAAGCTACGCCTACCGGAGTTAGAGCCTACGGCCATGTGCTTGGAGTTGGGTGACAACTCCATTCGCTACCCTTTGGGCATCGCCGTGGATGTGCCCGTGAAGGTCGGACACCACTTCATCCCCGTCGACTTCGTGGTGCTCGAGATGGGAGAAAGGGAGAAGCCGCCACTCATTCTTGGGAGGCCTTTCCTCAAGACCGTGGGAGCCACCATCGACGTCGGCAAGGGGGAGATCAAGTTCGACATCAACGGCGAGAGGAGTTCCTTCAAGTTTCAACCACGCTTCGAGGTATGCAATATGATCAAAGTTAAATATATTCTGCCTCATCGTCATGTTAGTAAGGAAGAGCCAAGGAAGAAGGAAGAGCCGGAGAAGAAGGAAGCGAAGAAAATCAAGGAAGTTGTTGCATCCGTCAAGATAAAGGAACAAAAGCCGCCTGTGAAGACCAAAAAGATGACTAAGCTGGAGAATAGGCCTGCACCCAAGATGGTGCGGAAGTGGGTACCCAAGATTGCAACACCCACAAAGAGCGTTGATCCGAAGTAATCAAGTGAAGAAGTCTAGCTATGGACTATAAACGAAGCGCTAGGCGGGAGGCAACCTGTTTCGTCGAGTCAAGAATAAGCTACCGGGAGGACAACCCGATCAAGATTTTTCGAGTCTTTCAAGTAAGTTAGTTTTAAGATTTTGCTACGCAAGACATTCATAGACTTAAAGTGGTTGGATAATGTTTAGAGTTATAAATCTTGTTTGGATATTTTATTTAGATCATAAACCCTTTACATGAGCCATCCCATGAGTTATTTGCTTCTTTTCGAGAAACCAAAACCAAAAAAATTCAGAACCTACCTCAACCTTTCATCCTCTTCATGATGTTATGGTTGACTTGTTTTACATGCTAAAAACACACGAGTAGAGCCATGCTATGTACCTAGATGTTATTTAAATTTCAGCGCATGGTAGGACTCGCGTGAACCTAGAAAACTTAACTTTTGGTTTGTTCAAAATTCATATCCTTGGTTTCTCTAGAATTAGAATTTTTCTAAGCCTCATTTAATTTTATTTCATTCAAAATTTCTCTCATTTAACCAAAATTAGAACCTAAACCTATGCCCCCATGATCAAACCGGGAAAAGCTTGCTCTCAACTAATGAAAGCAAACAATACCGGTGAGACCAAAATAAAAGTAGTCGAAAAACATTTTCGACATACATTTGTTTTTGATGCTTAAAAACTCCTCTAAATACATTTGAACTCATTGCAAGCTCTGAGTTTAATTTTATTTTTCGAAATTAGAGGAGTGCTTAGCATTAAAACATGCTTAGAGGGAGGCAAATGAGTTCACTTAACTGTGCATGCACCATGATGCATCACGGGATGCCCCTCCAACATTTTTCATCAAACCACATGCAAAGGACAAGCATGGGGGGCAGCCAAAGCTTTGTTTTGCAAGAATCTCATGGAGGCATGTGAGGCAAGGGAGCATGGAAGTGACTCAAAGCAAAACCATCAACTGGAAGGATCAATCATGCAAGCAAAGGAGTGGACGAGAGCATTTGGGTGATGCAACCCCGTGGAGCACGTGGTCACAAAGCAACAAAGCAAGCATGAGTGCACTGGAGGAAAATTGAGCCAAGTGGAGCAGTAGGCCACCTAGGCCGGTCGGCCCAGGCCGGCCGGCCTCCCCCCTTTTTAAAGCCCCCGGTGCCCGTCTTCCTCAGGTAAGTTATTTGCCCAGTTCCTTGTTCGTGTGCATGAGCTCTTAGTCTAGAACCACCTTAGACTTAGACTTTCACTTTGAGTTTTGTTTCGTCCAACAAAATCTATCCTAAATTCACTCAAAGTCCATACTCCAAATAATATTTGTGTGCCTTGTTACCAGTTGAAAACCCCGGGTATATATTTGTGAGGAGAGTGCAGCAACCATGTGGAAGAAAACTACAAGTCTTTTCACCAAGAAGAAGGGATCATTGTCGTCCAAGCCATCATCGACAATTTCTTCGAGGAGGCACTCGGTCTCCGAGTCTCCTCGGAGTATGGAGGAGGACACGACACCGCCGAGGAGGAACGACACTCTTCTCCTCGGTGGCATGAGGGCCACACGAAGCTCGTCTATGCGGTTCACCGAACCACAAAGACGTACGGAGGAGCCGCCCGTCCGACCACGCCACTCGACACGATCATCCGCTCCACCTCCATACACTCCGCGATATTCCAAGTATGGGTTTATTATCAAGACGGAGGAGGAGGAGGAGAAGCTCACTTGCCTTGAGAAGAGGCTTGTGGCAAACGTCGACCTCGACGACCAAGCTCTCCAAATGTTGGGTTTTCATACGGATATTTACTACATGTTGGGACACCTAGGTTGGGTGCAATTCTCCAACGGAGTGTCGGCAAACACCCACAAGGAATTCGCCTTGGAAATTCTCATGACCATGACGCCTATCCTTGATGAAGGAGTGCCGAGTCTCTCATTCCGTTTGGAGGGAGATGAACAAGTGGTTCCCTATGAATATATTAGGGAATTGCTTGGTTTTCAAAAGGGAGCCCCGGAACAAGTGGATGTGCATGGAGGCACATTAGAAGGTTTTTGGAGAATGATCACGGGGGAAGCTAACCGGCAAAGAAATAGTATCCGGAACCCCATCATCCGAGTGTTTCACTCATGGATGTGCAAGAGGATTTTGGGGAGAATGAAAGAGACCAAGATAACCGACATGGAGGTAAATTGGCTTTACTCGGCTTTGATTGCCGGGCAGCCAATCGACCCCACTCACCTTATGATCAACCGGTGGTGTTGTGAAGCAACATCGGGATCAGAAGATATTGGTTCGGGGTGCTACCTCTCTATGTTGGCTATCTCATTGAGACCAGGAATTCCAAGAAACCCGGAGCATCTCCTAGTTGGGACTTCCCTAGGATTTGATTATATGAAGCAAGGCAAATACATAAGTGGAGATGAGAGAGGAGGCTTCAAATTGGTCAAGGTGAATTTACCCCTACCAGATGCAAGACTAAGACTTTTTCTTGAGGGGAAAGAAGATTGGTTAGAGGAAGGACTTCTTGTGCCGGCAAAGAAGAACAAGAGAGGAAGGATTATAGAAGAAAGTTCTTCCGCAGCCCAAGAAGAAGGTGCGCCACAAAATTATGTGCCAGCATTTGGAGGAATTCCGGCGCCGCCGAGATACTACGGTGGTGTACCAATGCAAGCATGGGGGAGTGGTGCAGCCATGCCCCCACCAAATTTTGCGGTACCCAACGTGGCCTTTGCGGAGCAATATGCACACCTCCCTCAACCACAACAAAGTGTGGCCATCATTGGAGGATACGCTGCAAGAAACATGCAAAATATTACAGCCATCCAAACCAATGCAAACCAAATGGGTGAAGGAAATGCAAACATCGCCTTTGAGCTTGGACGTCTTCACCTAGCACCGTCGGAGCAATTCATAGGAGGAGCGGTGCAATCCTATTATGAGCAAGGGTACAACAATCAAGATTATCAATATCAACCACCGGCGGAAGATTAGAGAGAGGAGGAGCTTTAGTTTAATTTTTCCTTTTCCCTTTTCTTTAATTTTCAGCTTGTATGCGCCTATGTATGCGTAGTGTTTTCAGTTTTTATTTAATTTTCAGCATGTGTGTTAGTTTTTATTTTCATCATGAATAAAATCACCACCTTGTTTTTACCCTTGGCAAAGATACAAAGTTTGTGCCATGTTGATATATGATGATAGTTGCCGCTTTGTTTATCTCTGTACTTGTTTTATGCATGATTAAGCTAATGCTCTTTTAAAATACAAATCTGAAATTAATCTAAATGCTAGCTTAATCTTTTGCGGAGGTTACGATAAAAATAAGACCCATAGTCTTTTATATGCTCTCAAGTTTTGGATGGATTAAAGATGATTTATTTTTGTTCTTAAAAGTAATGCTAACCTTGTCATAAATACCTCTTGCATGTTGCTCTACCTATCCAGAGCCATATATATATTCGAGTGCAAAAACTTAGTATACAAGGTTTATTTTTGGGTGAGTTATTTCAGGGCTTGATTTCTCTGGCCTGAGACTAAGAAGCTGGTCATTCTATTTTTGCGTATCTATCTTATTGCTAGCTTTTTTATCCGTGCATTGTGTATCCCCACTCCGGGGATTTCACAAACCTCGCCGGATATCCACCCTTAAAACCAAAAATATCATCTTTTGTGTTTACCTCCTTGACCACAACCTATCATTGAGTATGGATCGTCAATTCAAGGAATATCGCAAGATGGTGCCAAGATTGAAGATTTCAAGTACCTCTCCAAAGGAAAAATATTTCTAGTACCTACCTTATCTCTATCACCTCTTTGCCCGAGGACGAGCAACGTCTAAGCATGGGGGAGGAGGTAGGTACAATGCAATTTAGAGTTCAAGGGGAGCAAATAAAAAAAAGAGTGAAAGTGTATAAAGAAAAAAAAGGAGAAAAAGAAAGAGATAAAGAAAAAAAATATATGTATGAGAAAAGAAAAAAAATGAGTATGTATAAAAATAAAATAAAGTGAACTCCCCGGTTCTCTAAATGCATTAGGAATTTCGAAAGGTTTCAAGATTAAGATCCAAACTCATCTTTCCAACCATGTGCAATCTGATAACGAGGACTTCCTTTGTGCCTCGGGATCACTCTTTGACATTTGCACATGTCCACCTATATCAAAGTGTGTGTATTTTTCTCTCCCCCTCCTTGATATAACATTATTTTCTAATGACCTTTTTGACGAGTCTCGGTAAGACCTTGAGAAGCTTATCTTGGTTTGACAACATCTCATTTATAATATCTTGGTAGGACTAAACTTTCCCAAAAAAGCTCCATATAAAGCCTACCACATATATATATATGTTATGAGAGGGAAAGGAGTAGAAGAAATAGGCTTGAGAGACAAGATGAGATGAGTGTTCATGAGCAAGATGCAAGGTGGTTTAATTTTTTTGAACTTGGTTTAGCTCTTTTTCATCTCGTTCTTTATTTCAAAATTTCTGAGATCCATTTAAATTTTGGGAGCATGTTTAATACTTGTGGGATGAGCTTAATTAATATCCACCCTCCGTAGGGATGAAGGCTAGTACACTATGGAACTCTAACGAATTAAACTATTGAGAGCATTATGTTTTCTTGTGTATGATCAAGTGCAGGGTTTGAGCAATGAAGGGCAACGCTGATATCCATCGAAGGCTTACTCGAGGACGAGCAAGGTTTAAGCATGGGGGAGATGTTGACGGTGAATTTCCGTCAACCTAGTCATGAGTTTATCTTCGGTGTTGGCATGAATTTTATATCTTATCCATTGGTACTAACCCCCTTGGTATAACAAGTTCGTTCGTGCATGTCGGTTTTGGAGTTTGATGTTTATGTAGGAATTCAGCACTGAAAGCAAGACTTCCGGGTAAAGTTCATCAAGCACCTCGTGACAAGACCTTGAAGCCCGGCACAAGTCAAGCAATGAAGTGAACATGACACCAAGAAGCCCAAGGACCAACCTGTGAAGATGGAAAACTCCGAGGACCTGAACAGAAAATGCTGAATCTTGCGAGACAAGGAGCTCTATCCAAACCGCGGAGAAACTGACGTCAAGGGCCCACATGCAGAAGGGAGAAACTTCTAGAAGACACGGGAAGCATCATCGAGGAAGGAGGCCACGAGATGGGCCAGAATGGGCCCAGGCCGGCCGGCCCAGCCCATTTCTGGGTCCATTCGTCGCCCCCTTTGACCTAGCCGCCTCTCAGACTATTTATAGCCCCTGGCCAAGAGCCATGCATCAACTCATTCGTCATTCGTCGCCGAGGGGCAGAGAAGAGAGGGACACCATTCCAGAGAGGAGAGGTCGAGCTAGTTTTCTAGGGTTTCCCTAGCTGACGTGGAAACCTTGTAAGGAAGACCACGTCGGAGTTCCAGGAGCTAGGAGCAAGACCAAGGTAGGATCCTGGTGGTGATCTTGTCCATGTAACATTTACTATGTTGAATTATCAAATTGCAATCCGATTTCTGGCGATCAAGTGCTTCTTCTACAACTTCGATTTCTATTGGCTTTTCTTACTTTAAGATCTATTCTCGAGATAGATCATAGAGGGTGTTCTTGTAGTCGTGGTGGCTAGAGGTGCATGCCTGACCTTCCAAGAGATTTTGACTTGTCCGTTGGACTCGCCCTAGGCTAACCCGCACGAATAGGAGTGCGTTGTGACAGAAGGTGGCTCCAAAAGGTGGGCGTCTTCGGAGTTGGACAAGAAGCCGTGATTTAAAGAGGTTCTTTATGAGATTCGACTTGGCTATTTCTTCTTTGCTTGGAACTTCAACAAGAGCTTGATCCAATCTCTCTAGATTGGTTTTACCTATCCCTCTCTATCTCTTGCTACCTCCGATTTTCATAGATTAGATTTGTTTCTTTTGATGTTCTCTAGATTAGATGCTAAAGCAACAACCTTTCGAAGATTAAAGTGTTTGTGGCTTTATTAGATTGATTCTTGCATCGCACATTTGTTCTATGGATTCGATACCTTGGGTTCACACTTGAGGGAAGAAGAGTCCCTTGGCTACGACGGAGGACTTGTCCGCTTGCAAGTCCAAACGAAGTTGGATACACTTATACACCGTCAACACGCGGCAAGGCCCGAGCGATGGTCAGAGCAAGCAGCATCGACTCCAGTTCCGCGTACTCTACCTCGAGCTCGAGTAGTAGTGAAGACGAAGGTGATCGGCACAAGAACAAGAAGTCATCCAAGAACTTGAGCGGGCTGAGCTGCTACGCGAGAGATGGCTTCTGCACCATGGCACGAAGCTCCGGCAGTAAGAAGAGTCACCAGAGCGACTCGGACTCCGACTCCGAGGATGAGGTACGTCACAGCTTCCCTTCTTGCGTGAGGAGAATGAACAGCTTGGCAAGTTGCTTGATAATCGTGATGACATGCTTAGAGAGGCTAAGAAGGTGAGGAAGGAGCTTAGGGCCTCGCTTGAGGATGCTAGGACTAGAGTGACTGAGCTAGAAACACAGAACCTAGATGCTAAGCTTGAGATTGATTCGCTTAAGGCTTCACCTGTTGTTTCTGATGAGGTTGATTGTGCTGATTACTCTGTGTTCCTACCTGATCTTACTATTTTCAAGGAAAAGCATGCCTCCTAGTGTGAGGAACTAGATGTGCTTAGGGCTGAAGTGGCTGAGCTTAAGTCTAGACCTGCTTTGCTAGGTGCTTGTACTTCTTGCCCTGTTTTGCATGGAAAGATTGATGAGATGCATGCTTACACTGTTTCTCTTGAGGCTAAGTTGAAAGAACCTATTCCCACTTCTTGCTCTACTTGTGAATTACATGCTTTGAAGAATCTGGAACTTGCACATTATGTTGATCGCTTGCAGGATGAGAATGATGAGTTGAGGAAAATGATGGGTTGGTTGTCGGGTCATGAACCACAGCTTAGGATGATGATAGAGGCATACAAGCGCTATGATGGGCAAGCGCTTGGGTCGGATAAGATTGGAGAGTGTAGTGGTGAGGGAGGAGAGAAGATTGGTGATATCCAAGCTCCACCAAAAACCTTCCACAAAAATGCCTATGCTCCTAAGCCAAACCCATTGAGAAACAAACTTGACACAACCCAAATCCACCCATATTCCCTCACCCCACAAATGATTTCCAAAAACCCATGAAGTTCAAGAGCAACTTGGGAAATGTGCTCTTTGGGAAAGAGGGTGAGAAGCTTAGTGAGGAGAAACCGGTTGAGAAGCCGAGTGAGGAGAAACCAAGTGAGCAGCCCCAACCCAAGCCTAAACCTAAGCTCATACGGTTTTATTGTGACTATTGTGGGATAGATGGTCACAAGGGTAAGTTTTGCTTCAAGAGGAAGCGTGAGGAGAGAATGGCCATCTCATTCTAGAGCCTTTTGAGTGCTCAATCTTGAAACTAACCAAATCATGGAGACTTGTGAGGTTACCTTCGATGAGACACAGCCACGTAGTCAGCTTGTTTTTGAGTGTGCAGGTGACGAGGAACTTGGTGAGGAGATTTTTGAGGATGAGGTGCAGCAAGGTGATGATGAAGATGGTGGTGTGGCGCCCGCGACTGAGCATGTCCAGACTACTTCGACTATGATTGTGGACAGTCCTTCTCCCACACCTACGACGACGTGCCGAGATCGTGAGGAAGCTCCAGCTGAGGGGGAGGTGGCTTCGAGGTGAGAAGCTCCCCAGCGAGTACAAGTGGATCATCCAGCTTCAATGATCATCGGGAACATCAACGAACGCACTACACGGTTGAGGTCTCGTAATGATTCTCACTTTGCCCATGCTGCTTTTGTTGCTACTTTTGAGCCCAAAGACATTGGACATGCGCTATCTGATCACAATTGGGTTAATTCGATGCATGAGGAGTTGGAGAATTTTGAGAGAAACCAAGTTTGGGAGTTAGTGGAGCCTCCACCGGGGTGTAAGCCGATTGGGACAAAATGGGTGTGGAAAAATAAAGAGGGAGAGAAAGGAGAAGTGGTGAGGAACAAGTCAAGGCTTGTTGCTCAGGGGTACACACAGAAAGAGGGGATAGACTACAAGGAGACTTTTGCTCCCGTAGCCCGTTTGGAGGCGATTAGGATCCTTCTAGCCTTTGCCGTGGCTAGAGGGTTCAAATTGTACCAAATGGATGTGAAGAGTGCTTTCCTAAACGGTATTTTGGAGGAAGAAGTGTTTGTGAGGCAACCACTGGGGTTTGAGAGTGAGAAGTACCCCCACAGGGTGTACAAGTTGAGGAAGGCACTGTATGGGTTGAAGCAGGCGCCTAGAGCTTGGTATGGTAGGTTGAGAGGGTTCATGTTTGAGAGAGGTTTTGAGATGGGGAAGGTAGATCAGACTTTGTTTCTCCTTAGGCAGGGAAAAGAGATCCTAATTGTGCAGGTGTACGTGGATGATATTGTCTTTGGTGGCCCGTCTCACTCTTTGGTTGCAAGATTGGCAGAAGACATGAGCAGGGAATTTGAGATGAGCATGATGGACGAGTTGCAGTTCTTCCTTGGGCTCCAGATCAAGTAATCAAAGGAAGGAACATTCGTACACCAAGCCAAGTACACCAAGGACATTGTGAGGAAGTTCAAGAGTGAGGACTCCAAGGCCATGACGACGCCGATGAGTACGACTACAGCTCTTGATGCGGACGAGGACGGTGAACACGTGGACCAGAAGGAGTACCGGAGCATGATCGGCTCCCTCCTGTACCTGACGGCGACGAGGCCGGACATCCAATTTTCGGTATATCTGTGCGCTCGTTTTCAAGCGTCTCCGAGGACTTCGCATCGGCAAGCAGTCAAGCGCATCTTCAGGTATTTGCGATACACTCCCGACTTCGGCCTTTGGTACTCCGCGTCTTCTTCTCTGGAGCTTCACGGTTTTTCAGACGTGGATTTTGCCGGGTGTCCGTTGGATAGGAAGTCCACCTCTGGGACTTGCCAGTTTTTGGGTTTTTCTTTGGTGTCTTGGTCTTCCCGCAAACAATCGAGTGTTGCTCAATCTACAACCGAAGTCGAATACGTTGCCGCAGCCAGTTGTTGCTCTCAGCTCCTTTGGATCACATACACCATGAGTTACTTTGGTGAGGAGTATACCCAGATTCCACTTCTTTGTGATAGCACGAGTGCGATAAGTGTTGCTAAGAACCCAGTGCTTCATTCCAAAACCAAGCATATAGAAGTGAGATACCATTTTCTGAGGGACAATGTTGAGAAAGGGAAAATCGCTTTGATCCATGTACCCACACAAAACCAACTAGCGGATATTTTCACCAAGCCCCTAGATCAAGCAACTTTCACTCGTTTGCGGGGAGAACTTGGTGTGTGTTTGGTCTCTTGAGTTGGGTGTGGGAGCTCCTTTGTAGCATATGTATAGCTTTCCTTTGTCCATTTCTTGCATTTTGCATTGCATGTGTATCATGATGTATAGGCATCTTTGTATCTTAGGTTGCATGCATTTTGTATCATATGCATTTTGTAGGAAAAGCTTCTCTTATATACATAGTTCACCATGATGTGCTATATACAATCTTGTGAGCTAGTTTGGTATGATATGGCTTAGTGTGGCTTAGCTCTTGATGATCTTGATTTATATCCATGGTTGATAGCTATGTTTTTGAAAAATGTCACATGTATGCTCTTTTGTGAGTAAATGCCTTTATATGATCATGACATGTTTTAGTGGCTTTTCTATGCTTAATTTGTGCTTGGATAGCTTATTTTGAGTATATGGGGCCAAAGGCTCATTTGCCATCATGAATGTTTAGCCCCTATGCTTTATCTTGTGGAGGGGCATAAGTTCCTTTTTGTCACAAAAACATTTCATGTGCCATATATGAATCTAAAAATGAAATGTAAATTGCTTGAAAAATGTGCTCCCATGTCATATGTGCTTAATTTACTTACTTTTGGGTGCTAAACCGTTGCATGTTACTTACCAATGAGAAGTCTCATTTTTAGAAGTAAGCACATGGCTCGGTGGCTTTGACATGACATGAGGTGCTTGTGGGTGTTTATGATGGTCTTATGCTTAGAATGGTTGTCCTAGCATGAAGTTTGTGTGGCTTTGCCATTTTGACATGTTTTACTCATGTTTAGGACTTTGCTCATGAGAGGGATTTTTTCGCAAAAAATGGTCAATTCTATCTTAGCTTCGTCCAATGGTTGTGAAACTTGGTGATCTTGTAGTTTTTGTCCATACGAAGCTATAGAGTATCTAACTTGCTAATTTGGATGTGTATAGCATGCTTTGTTGAATTTTGTCCATTTGAGAAGCTCTAGGTTGAAATTTTCCTAATTTTGGCTTGATTCATGCATTGTCAACAAGTGGGAGAAGTTTGAGCATATTTTGGCCTACTGAATGCATCTAGAGGGTTTTCAAGTGGTTTTGAGCAAAATCTGGGTTCTGTTGGGCACCGGTCTGACCGGTCGTGGTCACCGGTCTGACCGGTCAGAGTGCTGACCCTGTTCAGATGTTGGGCACCGGTCTAACCGGTGCGGTGAACCGGTCTGACCGGTCAGAGCTGAGCTGTTGCAGCTGCTCTATTTCATGAAGTGGTTTGCATGCATTCGTCCAGGGGGAGTTGCATCGGTTCAGGGGGAGCTTGCATGTGTGCAGGGGGAGCTCTTTGTGGTTTTCGAGCTTTGCTTTGGTGGTTTGTGCTCTTTGCTTGAGCTTGTTTTTGACTCGGTTGTGTCGAGCTGTTGCCCTTGCCTAAGGGGACCGAGTTTTTCCTCTTTCAAGGGATCTTGCTTTTTGCCTTTGTCTGGCTTTCGATCGCTTGCTTGAGTTTCTTTTTTAGTCGTTTCTTTTCTTTTCCTTTTTTCTTTGGTTACCAAATGTGTGTGTTGTCAATGCACTCATCAAGGGGGAGATTGAGAGCCTGTGTGATTCGAGGACCGGTGGATGGTCGCTTCCTGGTGTGATGAGTGATTGACAACGTTGTGTGGACTGACTCTTGGTTAAGCATTGCAGGTGCAGGTTGTGGCTTGACTGGTGTTGGTGCAGGTGAAGAGCAAGTGCGAAAGGTCATTGCCGGGTAGGCCTCCAGGTGTGGAGAAGACAAGTAGGCTTGGCTCGAGGGACCCGATGGCCAGCGGGGTCAAGTGCGGACCGCATGGTGGCAAGAACGGCAAGATGAATTCATGGACGGTTTCTTGGGTTAGCCTCAAAACCAAGGTCGAGCCGGGACTACGTGGGAGCCGAGTCATGAGTAGTGATTGGCGGAGGCTACACCGAGTTCGCGGGGTTTCCAGTGGTTCACCAAAACACCGCTGGGTTCCTTGGTTGATCCACAAAGCCAAGACCGAAGACCGGAGGCAGCAGCACCAGGACCGGTCTGACCGGTGGGTATCGGTCTGACCGGTGGGGTACATCGATATGACCGGTGTGCGACGACGCAGTCCGGAGACTTCGAAGCGGAGGACACGCGTCGGGATCGCAAGGCTTGCGTCGAGGCTAAGAAAGTTTGCGGTCGCCGGACATCCGTCCCATGGTGATACGACGAAGTTTCCCAAAAGGCCCTTCGGGAGCGTGTATCTTAGTTTAATGTAATAGGGGTAGTTTCGTCTTTCGTCTAGCCTCCATATAACCCAAGTGGTGAGAGGATGGCAGCCATCTCTTGGAACCCTAGCTCATTTGCTTTTGCTATTTTCCCTTCCTATTTTCCTTAGGATTTTTAGGACTAGCTTGAGAGCTTCATGGTGAGATCTTGTGAGAGGGAAGGATGATTGGGAGGCAAGCTAGACCTTGTATGAACCGTCATGGTATGTATAGATGATTCGGCGTGGTTCCTCAAGGCTTGATTGTGTCTCTCCCGTTTTCCCTTTTTGGTGATTTTTGGAGCTTTTTCTTGGTGATTTTCTTGTGGCGGTTTTGAGACGTTTCTCTTTGGGATTTGGTGGGGGATGTATGCATGAACCCTTCGTGGTTCTTTTCCCTTCGATTACCCTCCCAAATTCGTGAGTAAAGGGGCTCGATTTTGGGGTTTTCTTGGCTCTAGGGTTAGAGGCATTCTTGGTGGGATTTCTTCGACTCCTCTTGATTTAGCAAGTTTTTGTGGACCAAATCTTGGCTATGGAGTGCCCATGAGGTGTTCCTACTATCCCCAAAGTCTTGTGCGAATCCGTGGAGCGAATCGGGAGATCGAGATTTGAATTTGGGGGTGTTGACTCGCGGGCTGCTGTTCATCCCGAGCTGTCTACGCTTGACCGGTCTGACCGGTGCTCATGACCGGTCTGACCGGTGCAAGACCCTTGTGGGATTTGTCTCGGGTGAACTGCCTGATTCGTGTGTCTTTGTGCTGAGGTGTTGCTGGTCAGTTCTTGGCAGGTTTGGAGGAGTTTTGCTAGGTTGTGTGAAGGTTTTTCTTTTCCTTCAGTTTGAGTTTTGGAGGTGATTTTTTTTCCAGGGCCTAGAGGAGTCACTGAGGCTTCCTGGAACTTTTCTGTGCAAATGTTGTAGCCACCGGCCTGACCGGCGCTGTCCACCGGTCTGACCGGTGCCATCGGTCTGACCGGCGCTGGCCATCGGTCTGACCGGTGTAGCACAGGCAGTGTGTTGTGCAGATTTCCGCTGCGTGTTTGGGGTGTTTGGTTGAGTTATTGGTTCCTAGGACTAGTAGCACTCCAGTGGCTACGTGGTCTTGGCCAACTTGGGTAGTTAAGCCGGAAACGTGTTTTGGATCACCGAGTTCATCTTGTTGGAGTAGTCATCTCCTTCGAGAAGAATTTTTATCGGCTCCCAATCACTCCCCCCTCTCTGGTCGCCAATTCGGTCCTTCAATATTGTCCACATCCTCCTATTAATGGTGTTTTTATTAAGGTTAGTTAGTAATTTGATCAATTTTCAATTTTGTAGATTGCTTCCTAGATATGGTTTCGATATATATATATATACACACACACATATACATATGTATATATATAGGGCGATACTAAAATGCAACCAGGTGCATTATGTAGAGCAAATGCACAGACCCTGCGGTTGCAACTTCGCAGCTGAACCAATTGCAACTTGACGGACCAATTGCAACTCGACGTGAACCAATTGCAACTAGACCCAACCGAGCTGCAACTAGGCGTGAACCAGTTGCAATTACGCACAAACCAATTGCAACCAAGAGACTAACCGATTGCAACTGTGACACTACACTAATTGCAACTCGACGGAACTAATTACAACGAATTTGACTCCGTTGCAACTAGATACGAACCAATTGCAACTAGACTCCTAGTTGCAACCAGACGTGAACAAATTGCAACCAGAATGAGCCCAGTTACAACTGGACAAGAACTAGTTGCAACAAGAGTGGGTACAGAATGCACCCAGGTGCACTATAGCAAAACAATATATATATAAATATATATATAGGGCGATACTAAAATGCACCCAGGTGCATTCTGTATAGCAAATGCACAGACCCTGCGGTTGCAACTTCGCAGCTGAACCAATTGCAAATTGACGGACAAATTGCAACTCGACGCGAACCAATTTCAGCTTGACGGACCAATTGCAGCTTGACGGACCAATTGCAACTCGACGCGAACCAATTACAACTAGACTCAACCGAGCTGCAACTAGGCGTGAACCAGTTGCAATTACGCACGAACCAATTGCAACCAAGAGACTAACCGATTGCAACTGTGACACTACACTAATTGCAACTCGACGGAACTAATTACAACGATTCTGACTCCGTTGCAACTGGACACGAACCAATTGCAACTAGACTCCTAGTTGCAACCCAACGTGAACAAATTGCAACCAGAATGAGCCCAGTTGCAACTGGACAAGAACTAGTTGCAACAAGGGTGGGTGCATTCTCTATACAGAATGTACCCAGGTGCACTATAGCAAAACAGTATATATATATATATATATATATATATATATATATATATATATATATATATATATATATATATATATATATATATATATATATATATATATATATATATATATATATATATATAAAAGTTTTTAATAAGTATTTCTACAAAAATAAGAAGTCAAAGTTTACTTTGGAGACCGTGTCTCTGTCCTAAACGACTTCATTAACCAAACCAGAGGACCATCACTTATTGAAATCTATATATGTCTTTTATTTTTCTGGCCGATAAATATATGTTAGTGGGTGTTGGAAAAAGTTGACTTCAATTCAAATCTGAACACAATAATCAAAAGTTTTATAACCTTAAGGCCTATATTGAAATCCATGTCAAACGAAGCCATTTAAAAACAGGTTTTCCTTGGCTGCTCAATCATTAATTAGGTGCCCCCGCGTCCTTTGATCTGATCTGAATTGTAGGAGCAGGTGTGGTCCATGGACTACTCGATCTGATCTGACCTGACCTGTAGGAGCAGGTGTGGTCCATGGATTACTTTACGAGCAGGTACGACCCCACCTACCAATCACGACTCGGTCAGTCTTCGCTGGCTCTGCATTCGTTCTGGATCACGTCCCGATGCTAATCCCTAGTTTTCTTTTTCCTCTAACTCCCGAGTTATTGGTAACAGTTGTTCAAGTGTAAAACAGGATAAACTCCACAGGAAGAATGCGGAAAGGATTTAACGAGATTTCAGAATTTCACTACAATTACATTCTACTCCCTCCTTGCAAAAAAAATGTCACTCTAAAAATTTTTAGACCTCAAAAGCATAGGAATTTACCTAGCGACCCGAGGTAAGTTCGAAAGTGAGAGTAGGAAAATAGTTGTAAAATATGGTTCAATATATTTGGAGCAGCTTCTTAGCTACATTTAAAATTCCTGGATTTCATTCTAACGCAACAAAATCTCCACCGCCAATGAAATGATATATCTCTGGATTAGCTACTCCCTCCGTATCGGCAAAGGAAGACGTTTTAGCACTTAAGTCTGGTTGCACAAAGGATGCCGTTTTGCAGTCGTGAGTGATTTTTGGACGCTGTTGCCCCTCCGCTTCGACTCCCGTGACCATTTAATAGTGCCTCCAGCTAATGTCCAGCCTCCCGCAAAAATAGATGGAAACAGTAAAAAATGAGGCCGCAATGAGTCGATCCTGCATCCTTTGGCCTCGAAACTTGAGGAGCTGCTTGTGCTAACCAGTCGAACCTAAGTTGAGTTGTGATCTAAAAGTATCTGCAACCCTATTTAATAGGGGTAAACAGGGAAAACTCTAGCCTAATTAATCACTCCTTAGTATACACAATCTTGTCCTAAACGTCATCTAATACCAGTATGGAGGGAGTAAAGCGAATCGGCAATCAATATCCCGGCTTCCAAATCCAACAAACTGAGCATATATAACTGCCGTGATCTTATGGCGCAAGCTGCAAGATTAGGCGTATCAGAAATAGAAGTTGCTTGGGAGGAGAAAGCGAACTGATGCTAAGGTGGCATTCGAGTTGCGGATACCAAACATGAGAGTTCCGGCCTCAGCGCTCCAGGAGTGCCTACAGGCAAGGTTTACAAGCTATAGCTACCCAGCTGCAATCCATCGATACATCTAAAGCTTAACAGCAACGGGTCACTACCGACCCAAGAAAAAACTTCCCAGTTCAGACCATCAATAATAATAATAACTAAGAGAAAATGGATTATAATTTATGTGTTACCTGGGTTGAACTGTGTGAAGGACGCCTGCATCTTGGAGTTGAATGAGCGCCCTCATGTCGTCACTAGTGGTGCACCAGCTGAGAAGAAATGAAGGTTCAAAGAAATTTGGTCTTGAGGACTATGTATCATCCTGGATGCCGTTTTCGATATATAGATAGAAGGGGGAAATGAGAGGGGAGCTGGCAAGTAGCATCTACCATGTGTTGTCCCTCTACGCACATCACTAGCTAATACTCAAATTGGAGGGAGTACTCTGCTAACACAGCAGAATTGACCTTAATTTTATATTTACAACCATCATTAAAGATTAGTATCGGGGCTGTAAAGAGAATGGGAACGTGGTTGCCTATCTTGGCTCACCACGATTGCGTGTTAATTATATAGGCAATTGCCTTGAGGATTACACAACAAGATTACAAGGTTGTTGGAGCCGCCTCTATCTAAACAAACTAGAAGCTTCCTGAGGTCTTATCCCAACAACCAATGCTACGGGCGCAGCCGCATGGTGTACAAGATGTATCCCTACGATACACAACTACTTTCAACACCCCCTCTCAATCTAAGCTCTCATACTATCGGAGGTTGAGATTGTACTTGAAGTCTTCGAACTTGTAAGCTGGAAGAGCCTTGGTAAAGCCATCTGCCAATTGATCCTTGGATGGAATAAATCGGATTGCCAATTGCTTCCGAACAACTCGTTCTCGAACAAAGTGAAAATCAATTTCTATATGTTTGGCTCTTGCATGGAACACAGGGTTAGCAGATAAATAAGTAGCTCCTAAGTTGTCACACCATAATTTAGGTGTAACCTTCAACCGTACTCCCAGTTCAGCAAGCAAGGACTCCAACCATATAATTTCTGCCGTTGCATTAGCCATTGCCTTATATTCTGCTTCAGTGCTTGACCATGCAATTGTTGCTTGCTTACGTGCACTCCATGAGATGAGGCTTGACCCGAAGAAGACAGCAAAGCCACCTGTGGAGCGTCTATCATCCACACTTCCTGCCCAGTCAGCATCTGAGAATGCACTTATGCAGAGAGAGTTCCTTTCTGGTATTGTTAGTCCAACATCAATTGTGAACTTAACATATCTAAGGATCCGCTTGACAGAAGTCCAGTGAGTGCTAGTCGGGGCATGAAGGAACTGACAAACCTTATTTACAGAGAAGGCCAAATCAGGTATTGTCAGAGTAAGATATTGTAACGCACCTGCAATGCTTCTGTATCTTGTGCTATCCTCAATGCCCAAAGGATTTCCATCAAATCTTGATAATTTTTCTGTAGCAGGAAGAGGTGTAGACGTTGGCTTGCAATTTGTCATACCAACACGAGACAAAATGTCCTTTGCATACTTGCTTTGTGACAGGATAGTTCCTTCCTTGTTCCTCTTAACTTCAATACCAGGAAAATAGTGTAAGTCCCCCAAATCCTTTAGTGCAAACTCTTTCTTGAGATCTCGAAGTAGAGCTGCAACAGCATCTTCAGAAGAGGCAGTAACAATTATATCATCTACATATATCAACATATAAATGCTTACCCCTCCTTTTTGATAAATAAACAAGGAAGTGTCTGACTTTGAGGATTTGAAACCAAGACTGATCAGCTTTGTACTTAATCTAGAGTACCATGCTCTTGGTGCTTGTTTGAGACCATAAAGTGCTTTGTCTAACTTGCATACTAGATGAGAACCATTCTCAAAACCAGGAGGTTGTTTCATATATACTTCTTCTTCCAGAATACCATGGAGAAATGCATTCTGTACACCTAACTGTCTTAGACACCAACCTCTAGCAACAGCCAATGACAAGACAAGTCGAACAGTAGCAATTTTAACAACTGGACTGAAAGTATCCTCATAGTCTATGCCATATTGTTGTTTAAAACCTTTTGCTACCAGTCTACCCTTATATCTATCAATTGACCCATCTGCTTTCCTTTTAATCTTAAAGACCCATTTGCAATCTATGAGGTTCATACCTGGTTTATAAGGCACAAGGTGCCAGGTATCATTTTTAAGCAATGCTGCATACTCATCCTCCATTGCTTTCTTCCAGTTGGGATCTCCAAGAGCTTCTTGTACTGATTGAGGTTCACCTGTGGAACACAAATTTCCATATCTAATTGTGCCATCAGTAAATTTCTTGGGTTTCACTATACCACTTTGCAGCCGGGTCTTAGGACGTTGAATTTCTAGTGAATCAGTAGGCAATGAATCAACTGTTGCTGTAGGATCAGGAGCAGACGGTGAAGGTGCAGGAGATGCAGGCGAAGTGGGCGCAGGGGATCCGCTCGGCGCAGAGGATCTGCCGCCGCCACCATCATTGGCGCCATCATTGGCGGCTGCCGGATCCGCCTCGAGTCCAGTGTTGTCTCCCCCGTGAGGAGAGGCAGGCGACGTGGCGGAAGGCTGCGGCGAGAGAGGCACCGCAGAGGATCCGGTCGGGGCCGCAGCTGATCGTGTCGCCCCACGCGGCGCGCATTGAGGAGGAGCGCCTGCGACCGCCGCCGCATCGTTCTGGGATCGGGAGCCCCCTGCTGCCGCCGGATCAGCCTCGGGTCAAACGCCAGGAGGGTGCTGGAGGAACACGTCGCCATCGCATGTGTTTTGCACCGTTTGATCACTGTTTTGTCCCAAATTTTTTTCTGTGTCCTGCAAAACAGACAGGGAGCTCGCACCAGGTTGATTATTAGTAACATCAGGATTAGGTAATGCATCCCCAGAATTTAAAAGATGTTGTGGTAAAAGAAGAATTTCTTGCCGTAGGCGAGCCCCGGCGTTTGGATGCATCTCGCTAAAAGGAAACACCGTTTCGTCAAAGACGACATCACGGGAGATATAAACTCGACCAGATGATGGTTCAAGACATTTGAATCCTTTATGAAGAGAGCTATACCCCAGAAAAACACACCGAATAGATCGAAAGGCGAGTTTGCGAGTATTATAGGGTCGAAGATTTGGCCAACATGCGCAACCAAAAATGCGCAAAGAGCTATAATCAGGCCTTTCGTGTAGGAGAAGCCCAACAGGGGTAGTATAGCCGGTCACTTTGCTAGGAAGGATATTGATGAGGTAGGTTGCGGTTAGAAAAGCTTCATCCCAAAATTTCAAGGGCATGGAACCGTTTGCAAGCAAGGCTAGGCCTACCTCAACGATGTGTCGGTGTTTACGTTCAGCAGCCCCATTTTGTTGATGAGCATGAGGACAGGAGACACGATGAGCTATTCCTATTTGCTGAAAAAAGGAATTTAATTTTTTGTATTCTCCGCCCCAGTCAGTTTGCATAGAGATAATCTTTTTATCAAACTTCCGCTCAACTAAATTCTGAAAGTTCTTAAAAACTTAATAAACATAAGATTTGTGTTTGATTAGGTAGATCCAAGTGTATTTACTAAAATCATCAATGAAGCTCACATAGTATGAATATCTGCCAACTGAAACGAGAGCAGGCCCCCAAACATCTGAATAAATAAGTTCCAAAGGAGAACTAGAAACACTATTTGATCTACCATAAGGAAGTTGATGACTCTTAGCCTTTTGACATGAATAACAAACCGACTCATGACTGGAGGCACTCGCACAAGGAAGATTATTATCTCTAAGGACACGCTGAACTATAGGATAAGCTGGATGACCCAGACCACTATGCCACCGAGATGACGATGGTTTATTAACTCCATAAACTTGCTTGGCAGAGCTAGGACCCGAAGAGTGAG
The DNA here is from genome assembly GCA_036936925.1 of Cenchrus fungigraminus. Classification (NCBI taxonomy): domain Eukaryota; kingdom Viridiplantae; phylum Streptophyta; class Magnoliopsida; order Poales; family Poaceae; genus Cenchrus; species Cenchrus fungigraminus. Next base: position 23,251,472 of record CM072774.1, on the reverse strand, counting down.
ATGCAAGAGGATAAAGCCCTCTCTCACATCTTCCTTGATGTAGAATTTGCTTCGTGGCCTGATCCTTTATAAGAAAGAAAGTTGGGTGAAATTCAAAGAAAGCATTATTATCCGAAGCAAGGCGATGAACTGAGAGCAAGCTTTTGTTTGCACTGGGCACATGCAGAATATTTCTAAGATGTAAATTTTTATTTGGGGTATGCAAAACTGAATGATTGATGTTACTAATTTTCATACCTGCTCCGCTAGCTGTGTGCACTTGATCTTGCCCGCCATACTTGTCACGGACAGACATCTTCTCAAGTTTACTGGTAGTGTGATCGGATGCACCACTGTCTGCATACCAGTTGGTGTCGATCCCATATCCAGTGGCAGCAGCTCCTGCAGTCTTGTGTTGGTACTCATCTTCATCGTCATAGTGGTACCAACAATCGGGAGCTTCATGGTTGGTCCTCTTGCAGATCTGGCAGGGGACTTTGCGCTGTCCTCCTTGATTGGGGGCGCCATCGTGGTTTCCAGCACCACGACCACCATTGTTGTGCCCGCCATTGGCACGTCCGCAACCACCACGGTAGTTCCCGCGGCCACGCGAACCATTACGTCCCCGCGACGCTGAATTCGCGGACGACTAGAACTGTCCTCCACGAAACATATCAAGGCGAAGATCGTAGGCCATCTATTGAGCATAGAGTTCACTCAAAGTGATGGGGTCAGTACAGCCAAGAACAGATGAAACAATAGGATTGTAATCGAAGTCAAGACCGTTGAGGACAAAGCCAACCATCTCATCTTCATCTACGTTTTTACCAGCAGATGCAATCTCGTCGCGGATGTTCTTCATCTTGGCGAAGTAGTCAGCCATCTTCATGTCGCCTTTCTTCAGATTGGCGAGCTGGAGACGCAGGTTCGCGACCCGCACACGCGAGTGAGCAGCAAAACTCGTCTGGAGGGACGCCCAGACTTCGGCCGAGGTGGCCAAAGTGGCGACTTGCCCCAGCACGTCCTTGGAGATGGAGTTCAGCAGATGGCCGAGCAGCTTCTGATCGTTGGCCACCCACGTTTCATGCTCCGGGTTCGGCACTTCTTCAGACTTGCCGTCCTTCTGGACGGTCAGGGTCTTGGGCGGTTCTGGAGACGATCCATCCAGGATGCCCATGGCATGGGCTCCCCGGACACCCGGCAGGAACTGCGCCTTCCACAACACGAAGTTGTCGCGAGTGAGTTTCTCTGCGACGATGGGGCCGAAGGGAGAGTGCGGAGAATTTGAGGATGAGGACGCCATGGCTAGGGTTGGAAGGTTGTAGATGTATTTTAGGAAGAAGATGCTCTGATTACCATGTAAAGAGAATGGGAACGTGGTTGCCTATCTTGGCTCACCACGATTGCGTGTTAATTATATAGGCAATTGCCTTGAGGATTACACAACAAGATTACAAGGTTGTTGGAGCCGCCTCTATCTAAACAAACTAGAAGCTTCCTGAGGTCTTATCCCAACAACCAATGCTACGGGCGCAGCCGCATGGTGTACAAGATGTATCCCTACGATACACAACTACTTTCAACAGGGGCAACTGCACATCCTATAAATATCTGCGTCAAGATGAAGTCATTTGATGGATAGGTGAGATTCGCTACGTCAGGGTTAGGTAACGCCGTGACCCTTTCCGTTCATAATATTTTTTTGTCTAAATATTACAGATGACCTATGATCTTTTTTTAATTAAGGAAATAAATCTGGTCTCCACAGTCGGCTGACTGTGTACGACCACAAAGTAACACCATTACAGTGATAGACTCCACGAGTACAAGAATCTCCCAACACACAATACTAAGGACAGCTAAAGAAATACCCTGGTAACTGAAAGGAAGATACACTAGTCCTGAATATGCTTGAGAACATTCCATCTTTTTTTGTTGAAGAACTCCAACGCAATAGTTTCCAACCAACGGCAACCCTCTTTCAAAATCTTCCTCCCTTCTTCCTTTGATAGAAAGGACCTAACTCCTGATCCAACCCTCGATGACCTGTTCGCAACAAAACTGCATGTGGATCGAGTAGGGCCGTTGTTTTTACATTGTTCCTGGCCTCCAAGAAGACCATGCCAACGGCTGGCTTTAAGTCTAATGCTGCAATCGAGAACATACTGATCTGAATTGTTGTGAAACACAGGATTAGTGATAATTATCCTAATCATATAATTAGTAAAGTAATTATCATATCATTTCACTGGCCTGTTCCTTTTCAGAACATGGTTGATTGTTCCACATCATTACAATCCAAACAATAATGGAGCCTGCTACAAAACAGGGTCTTAAATAATCAAAATTATGAATAGATATCCCCTGCCTTTGAAAACAGCGGCTCCTTCACATCCCTCAAAAAAGGCACACCTATCATAAACAGGAGCATCTTGACATGGGTGACAAACTCACCACCTGTCGTTAGATACTTGGCATGGAATGTGGCACCGCAGTTGAATGCGATGTAACAGAGCATCTCTAACCACACCGCAGCGATCAGCTCCCAACGGTCGGCCGCTTCTAAAATCTTAAGCAAGTCCGAGGCAACCCGGCGAGCTCGATCCAGCACGGGGTAGTAGTCTTCATGGAAGAAAGAGCTCTCTTCATCACGGATCTCCTGAATGACGTTCCTCCTATCCCAGCTTGCACTCTTCTCAAGCAGCCAGCGCGATATCTCTCGCTGTCCCCTAATGACCGCGTAATGCCCTTCACTGCCAGCCATAGCACCACAATCTGCGACGAGGTACATAATGTAGTCTGACAACTCTCTAGCAATGCCTCTCACAGCAGAGATGTTGTCTGCATCTTCACGGTGCCGTGAACAGCCATCTAAAACAGGGGATCCGCTACCACCTACATCCCCATGGTGAGAAGAAGAACCTAAGTGTACTTCGTGAGAGGGGCCGCCGTTTACATCCTCATGATGAGAAGAACCATCATCTAAATGCTCTTCATGAGAAGAGCTGCTGCTATCAATGTCAACGTCAGTAGAAAGCAAGCATATGTCTGTGACAATATGCCAAAGAAGCACACTTGACACAAACTCTAAACCTTGGAGGTTGCTTATCTGGAGCACCTGCTGAGCTGCACTACGGTGACGATCCTGCTTGGTTTCAACAACCCACTGCGCCCATTGGCCACTGAACTTGCCAACTCCAATGTCCCATTCGTGAACACGCGGAGTCGCTGCTATGTCCAGCAATTTATCTAGGAGCAACTTCTTTACCTCAGGAGAGATGCCGACATGCGTGATGGCCCGTTGATCGATTCCGATCCAACGCATCATCCATTTGAACAGGCCAGATTCTTTTTTCTTCTTGATACAATCTCCGACAATGCTGTACTGTGCCATCTTCGCCGACCACTCTGCTTTCTTTTCTGGATGGAGCAGCCTTGCTATGCTGATCATGGCTGCAATTGCACGAGGAAACATTCCGCACAGCGGACATTTTAGCGAGCACGAAATGGCTGTCTTGTATGCCCAACATGATGAGATGAATGACACAAAGATAGCGCAAGTCTCCAGTACGATGGCTCCTACAAGTAGCACGTAAGATATAACAACATCAGGTGCATCGTGTCCCTTTTGAGCAGCCGTGGCCTTCACGAACAACCCAAGCGCCGCCGATGTTAGGGCAAGAGTGGCAATCCGGTGGAATCCACTACAAACTGGGACGATGTGGAAATGGCGTGTACCGAACTTAGTGTACAAGTAGTCATAGATCAATGAGAGATTAATCTCGGCCAACTTGTACGCCATGTAGATTATGTTCTCCGAAGTCCTGAACACCTCGACGGCCTTCTTGATCTCCTCGATGTCATTAGGGAGAAGAGAGATTGATGGGGTCATGTCCATCAGAAAGTGCAGGCTTAGTTTGAAGCCCTCGGTTGCCACATCCAGGATGGCCTCAAAGTTTCTCTCCTGGTTTCTCGAGATAACATAGCACAGCTGACCGTAAAAGGCCTGGGTGTTCCAGACTGCGTCACTGGATGCACGAGAAACAAGTTTCAAAGTTGTGCTACTTGACCCAGGTGCAACAGTGCCAGCTTTCCTAAGTGCCCAGATCCTTTCAGCATATTTAACAGTCCCTGTGACGAACACGAGCAACATCGGAGCCACGAGCTGTCGATCATCTCCACGACGCAGTTGCTTGCTGACAACGTAGGCGGCCGTTGGCACCTGCGTGGCGAGGCTGAGGAGGTGGCGCTTCCAGAGCGCGTTGTCCTCCATGGAGAAGGCTGTCATGGTCTCCTGCCCACCGAGATGGAGCAGCAGGAAGGGCGCCCAGAAGAGGGCAAGCGGGTTGCCACTGCGACGGAGGGTGAGCCGGCCGAGTATGAAGGTGGCGAGGGGGTTGGCCGAGACGTAGGCGAGCCAGAGAAGCACGCTGAGGACGCGGTAGCCATGGCGTTTGCGGAAGCCGGAGAAGAAGAAGAGGAAGACTTGCAGGGTGAAGCTGGCCATCACCATGAACTGGAGCTCCCACTCGTTGACGAATTGGTAGGCACGTGATAGTGCGCTGATTTAGATGAATAAATAGTAAATCAGAGTGTAGAAAAGAGAAATAATTACTCCCTCTGTTGTGATTTATACGACTCTGATTAGCTCGAAATTGAACTAAGCAGCGTCAACAAAATAAAGAACGGAGGGTGTTTAAATCTGTAAAGGGTGTTTAAATCATTTCCAAAAAAATGGTCTAAAACATCAAAACTATATGCAAAATTTGCAAACTAATTCCTACCCTGCTGCCCTCCCTCAACAACAGTTTTTCTCTCTCCATTATTTCTCTGTCTTCCGTAGTCTCACACCCAATCCAAATCGGACAGGGATTCGGTGCCTTCCCTTCATCAAGGCACGGCGAGCCTTTGTTGTCCGATCGAAAACGACAGCAAAATCACTGTAGAGAATGCTGCAACACGAGACTGTTCGATTGTTTTCCATATGTTACTGTAGTACCAGAACTGTTCATATGATCCGTCCGTCGCTTCTCGATCGGACGGTCTAAAGAGGGCCTAAAGGCACACCGTGCCTTGACGAAGGGAAGGCACCGAATCCCTGTCCATCCAAACATCATCATAAATTCGATCGGTACCTTTCCCCACTCATGCACGTCCAATTCCAATCCATTGGCATAGAAAAACAATTCCTCAATTTGAACTAGAGTCAAGGACTATGTCCCACAATTCGTCCTGTCGCATCACCGGCCTGCTGTATCATGTGCAGCTCTAATGGTCATGGACCCACTGGCGACCCAAAACTCGGTCAGTCTCCCATGCATTTTACATCACACTTATTTTTGTTTCCTGTCACCATGGTCCCGAGTTTCTATTTCTTAATGGGAAAATTAAAAGAAGCGTTTCGCAAGTGCAAATATAGATAATTTGAAGCAAAATAATACCTATCTATTCGGAAAAAAAACACAATAAGAGGTAGATTAAAGGCAATTCAGTGAGTTGCTAGGCAAAATTGCAAGTCGATAAATTAGGATCTTTTCTTATAATAATGAAATAAAAACACGGTCCCAGGTTATGTTTTCACTGGGCCATTTGGTCTGCAGGGAACTGATATGATTGAGCCCATAATCTGAATTTCAATGTAATACTTTGGCATTAATTTTCATCCTTAACCAAGATGGAGGTACTATTAACGAAGGTGGAACTTGGAATTTCCAGCAGGCCTATGTTATGGAAAATCCAAATGACCCCTCTCCAACTCCGGCAAACTCATCATAACCTCGCCGAGGTCTGTTGTCAAAAAAAAAAAAAAACTCGCCGAGGTCTGGTGGTGCAGGTCAGGTTAGCTCTCCAGCTTACAGACTAGGGAGAGGCATGCTGGTCGTGTTGAATCTGACGGCGAAAGTTGGTGTGCCAGCTTGATGTCCAAGGGATGTGAGTTTGGAACTAATAACAATATGACACAAAAAAGTAACATGCTGTAATGCTAGTTTTGTTTTGTCACCTGCTTTTAGCTGTGTGAAGGACGCCCACTTCTTCGAGTTTTCTGATCGCCCTCATGTCTCCCACTCTCGAGCACAAGCGGAGAAGAGGAAGGAAGAAGTAGAATGAGCTCGGTTCTATCTACAACATGTGGTTCTGGTTGAATTGAAGGAGAAACCAAGGGGGAGTGGCATGGCCCATTTGCAGATATCATATATTCATACCATTCAAATGTACAGTAGAGGAGACCTTGACTTTTGGGCATTATTAGCTTAGAGGGTTCCACCGGTGGAATCAAATCATCACTACTTCACTACCTATCAAAAAAATTATAATATTTGCTTTCATTGGATTATTTGTTCTTAAAAGTCTAGTATCATGCAACCCACAAACAGAGTTTGTCTTTAAGCTATTTAATACTTTATATTTAGGTAAGGTCAATTACAAATAATTTTTTATATAATTGTATATGGCTTCAACATACATGCTAACCGAAATCAATTCCATCAGTGTGCTTCTCTACAGTGTATGTTCTCTACAAGGTGGAATGATGAATGCTTCTGGTGGATGCAAAATCTGAATCCTATAAAATAAAACAAAACTAATACGTGTCGATGTACAGATCGATTCAATATAACACTGTTCATCCACTCGCAGTTTCTACTGTTGCACTGTTCATGTGTGTATACTCCCTCCATACTGGTACTAGAAGACGTTTAGGACAAGATTGTGCATACCAAGAAGTGATTAATTAGGGTAAAGTTTTCCGTGTTTACCCTATTAAATAGGGTTGCAGATACTCATATACCACAACTCAACGCAGGTTTTTTTTTTGACAACCTACTCAACGCAGGTTCAACTTGTTAGCCCAAGCAGCTCCTCAAGTTTCGAGGCTAGAGGTTGCCGGATCAACTCCTTAGACTGTCCACACAGCAGTTTGCCGATCTGCATCTATAAAACAAGGCCTCTGCAGAAAGAAGAGAGAAGCCAACTTGCCCCAAACAAAGCGGTGGTTCCAGCAGCTTCGTGCATCTCCTTGCGCATCCACCCGCAGTTGGTTCCCGCGACCACGAGGAGGGGGAGAGAGCTGGGTCCGAGGGTGACGACGTCGGACGGCCGCCGGTGGACATGGTCCAGGAGGGTGGGATCCGCGGGCGCGGGGACAGCCGCGGGTGCGAGGAGGCCCCGCCGGCGGCGACGAGGTAGGACACAGTGGAGACACCGGGGAGGCGCGGTTGGGGTCGACAAGGTGGGGCGGTGATAGGAGGAGACCCGTATGTCGCGACGACCATGAGCGGGGTCATAGGCTCCGCGCCGCGAGCCGGGGAGTACCACGGTGCGGGCTCGTCGGCGAGGGACAGATGCGTGGCCGCCGCCTCGGAAGCGTCTGCCATGACCGGCTCCAGCTTCGCCTCCGCGCCGGCGCCTCCACCACTCCAGCTTCGCCTCCACACCGGCGCCTCCTCCGCTCCAGCTCCGCCTCTGTGCAGGTGCCTCCTCTGCCTCCGATGTTAGAGCAGACCAGGTGGCGGCCGAGGCGACCGCGCTCATCGCCTTCCTTACTGCAGCTGTGTCTCGCATCTGCGTCCCCGTCGACGAGGCGCGGTGGAGGAGCTGAAGGCACGACGGTGGCGAATGGGAGATGCGGCGGTGGACGGGATGCGCCCTCCTCCGCGCTGGAGGGCCGCAGCTGCCCCTGCTATGGGATCCCCGCTGCCCAGGCGCACCGGAGGGAGTTATGCAATGCTCAAAATCTACAAGTGGTAATGTTACAAGAACTCTATTGTTTTATCTCTTGTCTTTTAAGCTACCTCCTTGCATGATATGCTCTAAGCTTCTTTCTCTTACAAGTGTTTGTAGTTGTGCACTTGATTTTCACATTATCATATTGTGCACACACTTAGGGGGAGCTTAGTGTTGGGTATTTTAGCGTCACACGAATAAATCCGCAAGCGCACGAATACCGTTGTAGCTTTCGCCTCAGAGTATTCCAAGGGTATCGAATCCAAGGGAATGTGTGTGTACTAACTTCGTACAGTCGGTCCAAGGACACACCCAGATAAGAGGCAAGGATAGAGAGGTTCCTAAAGATATCACTACAGATGAGGTTAAAGGTCGATCTCTCGAGAACTTGCTTCGGGCACCGGTTAACCCCTAATCTGTCAGGAGACTCCGGCCTACGGATCTAAGATGAACCTCAACCTGCACAATATCCGAACGTGGAGGATTTCAAAGGATCAACAGGGCTGTCACCACCTGCGATCTACCTCTACCAATCCGTGGGATATAGGGCAAACGAAGGATGACCCTTAGCCTAGACACTACGTCTATGCTACTTATTACTACCGCAGCCTGACTACGTTATCCCGCAGTGCGTAGCAACCTACAACACTCTATATTAAATATAGAGCTACGAACCCACAAGGAGGAGAACTGATCTCACTCAACTATAAGTACTACTAGGTTATGCTAACGGCATACGAGAGAGCACTCGGTCCCGTACTAAGCTTCCAACGTATACGAACGACTTGCAGCAAACGAACGTATAAACCCAAGATCTACACACTAGTAGGGGGAAAAGGCTACTCATGCAACCTAGCATAAACTATTAGAAAGGAATCACGAACACACTTTATTCTAATCAGAGCATGCAAGAATTTCCACTTTATTCTAAATGACGAACATGCATATACAAACGGATATGAGCACATGTGACCCTATGCTACAAGATCGAAGTGTTGTATTCACGAAGAACACAATCCTCTAAATCAAGAACAAGCGAAGAACACAAGAACATATCACCTATGCATGAATGCTACTTTAGTCTAAATTGAAAATGCGGAAATACTTACTTTACTCTAATTGAAGAACAAGCATCCATAGAGATACAACTCTCTCTCTCTCTCTCTCTCTCACTCTCCTACTCTCTAATCTACCAAGGAGAGGCCTCTCCTTTGAAGGGAAGCTCTCATCCTTGGGTGAAGTGGTGTAGTGTGTCTCATTTCTTACCCCCTCCCCTCATATTTAAAGGCCAAGAGGAGCTCCCTAGGCTGCCTTGGGCACCACCAAGGCACCAATGAGATAGTGACACGTGGCGTAGAGGAGTGGGGGCCAAGTTGGTGAATCATCCATGAGAAGGAGCTGCAGGCTTTTGGGCGGATATTCGGGCATGCACCTGGCACTGCCTTTGGCTCGTCATGACAAGACGACATGTGGAAGGGCGGCGTGAGAGGCCTCAGAGTGGGCTCGGCCGAACTGGGGGATCGGACGACCCCTGGGCAGCTCTGTTCGCACCGGTTTTCGTCCAGGTGACTGCCAGGTGGGTCCCAAGGTGGGTATGGGGGTGTTTGCGGTGTTTCTAGCCCATTATCTCGTGGTTGTGGGCCCTTGGATCCGTGTGCTTGCTCGAGATTGGTCGAGAGTGTGCTTCTTTGGATCGATGAGGAGTCATGGACACGTGGGCGCCTGTGTGACAGCACATCGCCACATAGCCTGGTGTGGGTCTCACCGGGCCCACATGATGTCTAGTGCATATCTCTCTCATCCGGGCTCTGATGTATGCAAATGATATATCTGTTTCAATCTTCTCGATGAGCCCGTCGCAATGGTGCAGACCAATTTGGCATTTGAGGTTTTTTATGATGATGCCATATCTATGCCATTGGTTTACTTGCTCTCAACTATATCATTCCATGTGCATTTACATGTGTCCTGCAACAAAAGATAGAAACACCAACGCTTGTGGAGATTGTTAGTATAAAGCCATATTCTAGTATTGATGATCTCTTTTCATTTATTTAATGCAGGAGTTGATGGCGTAAATGTGGTACTTAACAGCCGTCAACACTTAGTTTGTATCATGCTAGTCTCATGAGCTTGTGATCCACCTTAGATATTCGTACATGTGGTATATTCATTGATATCATACATATGGATCATGGTTCATGTAGCTTTCTCCCTAGGATTTAACATTTTTCTTGAGCTATGTTTGCTAGGACTTGCTAAATTTCCTTTGAAGACCCTTTTGTTTTGGACACCTTTTTGGAGATTTTATTCCAAGGGGGAGAATTTGGGGAGGATTTGGAGCCAAAGCAAGCTAGTGTCTCCAAAGAGGGAAGGAGCAAGCTATGTGTGAACATAGGAAGAGAAGATCAAAAGGGGGAAGTATGATCTAGGGGTGTTTAGATGATGGTAAGCATTCAAGCAAGTATAAGTGGTTCAATTTTGTCAATTTTTGCAAATTTATGCTTGCTTTGATTGTGTTGTCATAAATCACCAAAAAGGGGGAGATTGTAGTGAACATGGCCTCATATGCCATTTGTTCGAGTTTGATTTTGGTGATTAATGACAACATGATCAATGGGACTAACCATTTTGTTGAGCATGTCTTTGTAGACATTTCTAGGTCCCAATGATGCAAAAATATTACATGCCAAAATGAGAAGATAGTATGTTTTTCAAGGTCAAAACCGAGAAAGAAAAAAGAAAAGAATCAACATCGTTGGATGAACCGACAGTACCCTAGAAGCTAGCGTTGGTGCATGCGTCGCAGTGCTTGGTACACTGCGTGAAGAAGGCTCAGTTTACACAAACCGTAGAATGAACCGACGGTATGTTTTCTAGTTCCACCGGATGAATTCCTGGAGGAGAAGCAGCACGGTCAGTAGCATCAGATGAATCGACGGTCCATTGGTAAGAGCCATCAGTCTATCTGATGATCCACTGGAACAAGACAGAGACGGCCGAGTTAGAGGCCTTAATCACTAGATGAACCGATGGTCAAAAGGTTTCAAGCAATGGTTCATCAGATGACTACAAGTTTCAAGACAGTAAGGTTTTAGCTGTGAAGTCTTCAACACCGGATGAACCGACGGTGCATCGGTTGAAGCATCGGATGATTTGTGTCAACAGTCATGTGCGGTGGAAGGTAACGGCTAGTAGCACCGGATGAATTGACGCCCTGAAAAGCATAGCGTCAGATCATCTGATGGTACTACTTTTTGCAGCTTTTAGCCAACGGCTCTTTGGATGCCTTGGTCTATTTATACCCCTTCCACCCCGCCATGTGAGGTTGTTGGATTGTGTGTAAGTGCAGAGGAGTGTGAGACAAGATCATATCCAAGCCATACAAGTGTTGATATGCTCATCCATAGACTTGCACATGCTTTGTGTATGTGCTTAGTGCTGGGCATAGTGTGCCTACCTTGTGAGGTGATTCTTGAGTGAATCAAGTTGTGCAAGGTGCGCCGGAAGCCTTGGGGGCTAAGTGGCTCACCGGCAATCGTCTTCGACCCTCCGGCTTGGTGTGGAGTGGCGAGGACACTTTGTGCAGGGGACGTGGAGACCCCCTTCCTTAGTGGAGAAGCTCCTTAGTGGAGGCGGCATCAAGGTGACCAAGGTAACTTGCCGAGTGTCTTAGTGGCGAGCCTTTGTGGTGAGTCAAGTGGTGCTCTTGGGAGATACTTGGTGACCGAGAAGCAATACTCTTGTGTGAGTGCTTCAACGACGTGGACTAGGGGTGGCTAAGTGCCTACCGATACCACGGGATAAATCGTGTGTCAAGATTTTGCTTCCTCTCATCCCTCTTTACGTTTCCGCATTACTCTCTTGCAATCCTTTCTTGCCTTTACTTTTCTAGAGTAGTATCATGCTAGGATTGGCTATCGGTTGCAAAACTTGTTTTTGGGATGAGTGTTTCACACTAGGTCAACCTTAGATTGCACATCTAGATAGATTTGATCTAGTTTACTTTATGCAAAGTAGTGAAGCCATAGGTTAAGATTTTAAGTTGCATAATTCACCCCTCCCCCTCTTAGGCTACGAGCATACGATTCCTTACAAGTAGTTAGTGAATTGACGTGCAAAATGACCATGATAATAAAAAATTAAGCTAAAACTATCAAAGTGTATGCACGTTGCAGCCGTTTATGATTTATTACCATGTTCTTTAAGTCCTAGGGTAATTAAGTGTAGTGTTCGTGCACACAATGACAATACATGGACACTTTGGCGAATAACATTGGAGCTGATATAAAATAGTAATTTTGCCATGTGCAAAGGTTGCAGTGGTTTTTTAAAAAGGAGCCGGTGTATGCGTGGCGTAGCTTATTTAGCCCCCCTATATTAATTAAGTCAGTTTACTACCAGTTAGCAGTAAAAATAAGATGACTTGTATGCTCACTCTTCCTGGCTATAACTAGCGGGCTCTTTTATACTTTCTAGCCCTAGAGATCTTGCGCGCGTGAGCTTCTTCACTCCACCACCCTAAGTTCTTTTTAAATTACCCTATTTTTTCTTGAGACAACATACACAATGGAGGCCGATGTGGCCTGTGCAGCTGTGCTCTGCGATTCCTAATAATTAACTTTGTCATGTGCTCCCCTCTGTAGTTTAAAAGAAAGGAGTCGAGTCCTGCTTTGACTAGTGTGCATATAGTTCTTTAATGGCCTGCTTTATGTCCAAGAACTCTTTCTTATGCTGACCACTTACAGGTGTGCAATTTTGATTTTGTAGGTGGAGCATCTTGTGTTAGGATATGTCTAACTTCACCTTTTTGACATTTTCTTTCTTAGTACAACACTGACACAGATGGTTGATTGCATTGTGCAACTGTTATACACTTTTGCATTTTTATTTTAATATACTAATGGAAGGGCAAATGCGGCACACACGTGATATAAAAAGAATTACATAAAAGATTTAATTAGTATTTATGTAGAAAAAACAAAAGGATACTAACGTAAATCTAATTGCATCCGCGTCATCTCTGCACCGTGTCGCATCACTGCTGCCACCTTCTAGGCGGCTTTGAAGGAGACTGGCCGGGGAGGGTGACGCGTCACCACCGCCACCTTCAAGGTGGGGATGAGGGTCTGCAGATCCAGCTGGGGAGCCCGCCCCGAGGCCGACCGCGCCACCCAACGTGCTCGATCCTTGACGGGGGAGCTCGCCACCAGCCGTCAGGGAAGATGAGGCCCACGCCGACCAGGAGACCGACGGGAGGAGGGGTCGACGCCCGCGGGGAACCAACGCGAGGAGGAGGTGCGGGGAGGTGGTGGTGGTGCTAGGGCTTGTGGATATGGGAATGGGGTGGAGAGAATTGAGTTTTATACGGACATGGGTGTAAAAAAAGGAGGAGTACTAATTGATTGGCATGATTGAACGCATTGAACTCAAAAGGAAATAGTCAAGGACTCAAAATGTAACATCCTAGACTTTGTTTGAATGCAAAAATGTGAATTTTAAATTTTTTGCTATGATCATGAGTACTTATGAAACAATATAAGATTGTCTTCATTTCATCTCCCCTTAATCCTAGATTTATTTTAAGTCAAATAATAAATTTTAGGACATATAAATATGCTAGTGTGAGAAGTTGGATTTTATTTGGAGTTTATTTGGATTTCATTGTGTGAGGTTCAAATTTGAATCAATGTTTGAATAGGTGTTATAGGTGTAGGATAATAGGAAAAACCTTAAACCCTGCGTGGGCCAGGCCCGAGCCGGCTAAGTCCGCTGGACCACCCTAAACCCTTCACCTGTTCGCGCAGCACCACCCCAAGCTTCGTCGGCCCACTAGCCGACCAGCCCGCTAGGCCTACCAACCCCTTTACCTTTGCCTGAGATGCTGACGGGCGGGACCCACCGGTCAGTGCCACCTCTCCCCTTTCTTATCCCCCTTTTCCCCCCTTTCTTCCTCCTTCAGTCTGCGCCGCCACTCCATCGTGGAAAGTCGCGGCCGTGCGGCCATGCCCGCCGCCGCGGATGGCGTCCACGCGTCCCGGAGGCCATCTCGCTGTTCGTGCCACCTACCGCGCCTATATAACCACCTAACCCTACCTATGCGGGGATTCCTCCCCATTTCCGCTGCCGCTGACATAGGGGGGAAGAGGAGTGGGTGGTGGGGTAGGCCGTTCGTGGGGGCGTTGCCGCGAAGACGGAGGCCGCCCGCGGGAGCTGCTGTACGCCGTCGCTGGGAGCCAGACCTGCTTTCTCTGCTCTGAGCTCGCCGCGCCACCGCACGTCTTCACCGCCGCGTATCCGCCTCGACCGCAGCCCCTAGGTGAGCACCGCGTCATCCTCCTTCTGTGGCGCTTGGTTGTCGAGCCATGGTCGCAATCGAGCCTTGTGCGCTCGCCGGCCTTGTGTGCCGCCGTAACCTTGTCTGCGCCGCGCCGCCGCGCGTCCCGCCGTCGCATGAGAGCCGGCCATCGAGCCGAGCCGGTCGAATTTTGCAGGTGCCACTGTCTTCATCACCGCGCGCGCACCTTTACTGCTATTTTCGATCGTTTGTCCCCCGAGCTGCCATGCCGCACGCCGCCGGTGTGTGCACGCGCTCTCACACGCACACAACCGCGCACTCACGGGCACACACACACACTCGTGCACACACACACCCTCACGTGTGCACGCCGACCTGGAGAGGCCAAGCCCGGCCTTGGGCCGCGTTCAACTGCATCCGCCAGCGTTCCGTTCGCCGGGGACCAAGGCCTCGCCGCCGGGGGAACCATTCCCCCTGGAAGCTGGACGAGCGGCAATTCGACCTTACACCCGCGCACACGTTCGCACGTGCGCACACGCGATTCCTAGCCGGCACCGGCCACCCCAGCCGCACCGCCGTAGTTCCTCTGTTTCCGCTGCCGCGCCGAGCCGTGGTCTCCGCCGCTGTTACGATTTTCCCAGGTCAAACCCGCTCCTTTCTTTGCCCTAACAGCACCCTATGGTCACCGGAGCCGTGCCGTGTCACTTGTGGTTGAGGCGCCAGACCACCTCGCCGCCGGCTTGTTTCGCTCCTCAGTCGCCCTTCACCACCTTGACACGGTCTTTGGCCGGAATTCTGGCCAAAGACCGTGTCCTGCTTGGCCCTATCGAGACCCTAGGAAACCCCGAGCCTCGCCGTGGAGCATGTTGTTCGGCCACCGTCGACCTTCACCCCCGGCGAGCCCTCGCTGCTTCGCCGTCCCTTACGGGCAATCCGTCGAACGCCTGGTGGCCGCCCCAAAGCCCAGGGGGTTTTTGGTTGCAAGCCGGGCCACACCTTGGTCGTGCAGCAGCGGATCTCGCGGATCCCATGTGGCCGACTAGTCCCTAAGCTTGCCACACGCTCGCCTACACGAGCGCTAGCCGCAGAATGATCCCTCGGGATCTCGTGCGGCTGGCCAATCTCGAGCACGCCACACCGCCGCCTACTGTGCTGTGAGCCGCAGTAGATCCAGCCCGGATCCTTTGTGGCTGCCCTGTGTGATTATGGTAAAAGCGTTTTGTATTTTCAGAAAACCTATTTTATCTTTGGAAAATCATAGTAAATTCATTTTTGGTCCAAAAAATATAAAACCTTTTCCGGAAATCTTCTAAAATTTTAAACCCTGCGTAGGACTAGTGTTTGCTCTCATTTGGCTCTTAATCGCTGTTCTTTTGGAGGTAATTGCAATAAGACCGGTCTTTATTTTGGTTTACGTGTTAATAGGAGCAGCTGGAGCCGGGGAGCTGAACCCGAAGTACGACTACACCGACGACTACATTGCTGACTACTACTCGACCACAGGTTCACGCCCATGTGACGCCCCTGGTTTTTAATTAGCATCGTTAGTGCTAATGACCGAGTCAAACGTGTTGACTCTAGTCAAACCTTGGTCAACCTGGGTCATCACCCTGAAAACCTAGTCAACAATCACTAATGACCCTCTTAATCGAGTCCACACACCCTTGTGGTCAAACCTTGGTCAAATATGTGGTCAAACCCTAGTCAAACCCCATTGTCTTTGAACCTCCTCTGGAACTTTTGCCGCGTTCTCCAAATTTCACCTAAACACTTCAAAATCTCCCAATATAAAAGTTGTCTAGTTTTTCGAGGGACACAACTTTCATGTTGGGTGGCATTTGCAATTTGAAGTGGAAATTGGTGAAAAAGCTCGGTCAACACCATCAGCTCCTGTTCACCGGTGCCGAGAGACATTCAAAGTTTGCCAGCAGTTGATGCAAAATCCGTCGAGCAAAACACCTGTCATCCTTTGTAAAAGTTGTAGAGGGTAGTGAGATCTACAACTTTGGTATAAACACTTTGATGCACTTTAGTTGCAAAATTTCGAGAAAAACGTGGTCAAACGAGGCTGCACCGAAACGTTGTCATGCCGGAACGCACCCGCGTGCGCGACGTCGCCCCTGGCGCGCCACGTCGGCTCCGCCGCCGTACGCGCACACCGAGGCGGGCCCGCGACCGCCGGTCCGTGCGCCGTGCCTCGAGCTCGTGGGCGTGACGTAGGTGGACCCAGTCCGGGCCACGCGGAGCTCCCTCACGCGCTAGCCGGCAGCACCGCAGCACCCGCCGGACCGCTCCTGCACGCGCGCCTGCCGAGGTCGGTCGCCGTACCCGCGGCTTAATGGTCGGGGTATCCTTCGCGACGAAGGCAAGGCCCCCTCTCCCACTCGCTTGCCTATATAAGGGGCCACTGTCCCTTCCTCGCGCGAGCACGCCGCCGCCGGTGCCATTGCCGCCGCCGAGCCGAGCCCCTCCCTACGCTCGCCCCCTCGGCCGCCCAACCACTCCAGCACCTCCACCACGTCACCCTCGAGCCCTAGCAGTCACGTGTGGGCTAGCACCGCTGGTCTCCTCGTCGGGATTGCCGCCGCCGCGGTCGCCGGCACCTGGCACCGCCGAGCCCACTCGCCGGCCGCCCCTCTGCCCGAACTCCGGCCGCAATCCGAGTCCTGGTGAGCTCCTGAACCTTCCCCGCCGATCCCCGGCCGGACTCCGGCGAGAGCTCGCCGGGATTTGGCCAGAGCCGCCACCAGCCATGGCCAGGGGCCACATTGCAAAGCTTTAAATCTTTCCAGGGTCTTTAGCGTGATGCAGGGGCGAAGTTGTAAAGGACAGAAAAGTTCCAGGAACCTAATCGAAAAACCAGATCTTCAATAGTGTTTGTGTTTGGCTGAATCTTGGAAAATGCATAGAAAACTGTAGAAAAATCAGACAAATGCAAACTCAATTTTGTTGGATTCCTTGTAAAAAATTCTACAACTTTTGTAAAGCATGATCATAGTTTTGTCTGATAGTTTTTGTATGAAAAATAGGAGACTGTTAAACCTAGATCTGTTGTATCTCAAAATCTACATGTGGTCTGTAGCTGAATTTTGGATATATTGTGTGTTATGTCTTGCCTAGCTTCTGTACCAAAAATTGCACAAAGTTATGCTGTAGATCTTTTATTGTGAATTGTTTTGTATTTATGCTGAATCTATCCAAATGATTTTTTTGTAGCCAAAAATAAATAGATTTTTGTGCTCAACTTCTGCATGTGATCTTTTTATGCCTAAATGCACCTCTGGTGAATTAATCACAATTTTATATCTGTCAGAATTATTTAATTTTGTTTTATGCCTAATTTTCTTTGTAAATGCATAGCTTAAGATCTCTAGTAGCTCTAGGTGTATATGTTGCATACCTAGCTTGGTTTTGGACCAGAGGCCTTGTGTGAGAAAGTTGGAATCCTTTTGATGCTTATTTATTTGTTTATGCATTTATCATGTTTGGTAGCTAGCTTTTGTTGTTTTCGGTATTTTTAATTCCATAGCTCTTTTAAGTGTGCATGTGTATGCAGTGGCTTTGTATGGGTTTGTAGTGATTCATAAACACACTCCCCAAATTTTATTAATTTATTTTGTGAATAAAAGCTTTGGAAGCAATTTAAAGCTTAATATTAAATTGAATTGGAAATCACCAAAACACACTTAATGACCTTATGTGTGTGATGTCAATCATTCTAAAAAGCTTAAGACCAACCCTTTGCTGTTTTGTGAATTTAAATTAATTAAATCGCATAAATATGTACACAGTCACTATCAAAAAGAATAAATAATAAAGAACCGCATATTGTTCCTTTTTGGAAGAGTATGCTGAATGTATTCTTATCTAGGTGAATGTGGTCAACCATGCACCCCTTGGTTGTCATTTGATGTTTATAATTATTAAATAGAAAACCGTCAGTTAAATCATGCATTTGCATCCTCGTGTAGATCTTCCCGACGGTAGCTGTACGCGTGTGCCGGAAGGAGGAGACGGAGGAGTGGACAGAGACGTGCACTACGTCGCTGTAGAGCAAGACCTAGACCAAAGTCCAGAAGGGCCCAAGGACAACCTTGCCAGCGAAGGCAAGCCCCGGATCATTAACCCTTCCCTTTAAAATTATGCAATTATCCTTGCCATGTTTGTGCATTTACGTTTCAGGAGTTGATTTGAAACCCTAGATGCATGATCCCTAGGTACCTATGTTCTTTTACTAGTATGCTAGGTCGATAGCTGCTATGCTATAGGACCCGGTAGAAGTCGAGTGATGTTCGTCACTCGCGAGAATAGGTTCTTATGTTGGAATCATAAGATCGTTATAAATGGATTGCTCATGTGGTAAGAGCATGGGATTTGGGCTCCGGTCCAGTGGGTTTCGTGGGCTAAGCTTTTGAACGTACTAAGCACTTGTCGGGAATGGGACCGGTAAGCCTAGTACCTTAACGAGACGGTGCGGGAACTTACTATTACTAATCTTGAGTAATCACCTACCCGGCTAGCTACCGGGGGAGGGGGGTACATGTGTGAAGCTGGATGCCTCGCGGGGTATGCCAGATAGCCTTGTACCCAGGACTGTAAGATTCGATCCCAAGCCGAGGACTTTTGGGAACCGCCTGGTGGATGTCCATGTGGGGGCACCCTCCGTGTGTTTAGGTTTACCTTGCACGGTTATAAATCAATCGATTGTCGGCCTCTCACTGTTATCTGAGACTGCTTAATCAACTGGCCATGATATCTCGTAATGATGGAACTTGGTGAATATTGCTATATGAATTAATTGTATTGTACAATTCTTGATTGAATTAGTTGGCACACTTAGAAATGCTAATAAACTAGAATTTGTGCTAAAATATTGAAAGTAAGGACATACTCTTTGTTGCTTTTCAGCAAAAGAACTCCACTGGCCAAAAAGCCTCTCATGTCTAGAGTTTGGTGACGTAGTTATCACCCGACGGTTAAGTCTTGCTGAGTATTAGTATACTCAGCCATGCATTAAAACTGTTGTTGCAGGTGTTGCTTAATCTGGTGAGATTCCACCCGGCTGGGAGCAGGGATGGGTGGATGACGATGAGTGTCGGCATCACGGACGGCCTTCTGTGATGTTTAGCGTTGCGCTAGGTTATTTTATTCCGCTGTTTTCGAACTCTGAACCTTTACTTATCATGTCATGAACAATGGTTTGTAATAATTTAACCCTTCGGGGCAGAATTGGATTTAATTTGTGTTTGTACTCTGGACTCGCCTTCGTGTGAGTTTTAATGCATATGTTCGATCCTCTGTGTGAAACCCAAGTGATTTACCGGGCGTTAACCCGGCAACCAACGACGGGATGGTACTTTACTATCGCTTAATGGCCAAAGTGGATTGGTTTAGGCGATAGTACGGTATTTTCCTAGGCGGGTTGTCACAGCTGGTATCAGAGCGATTATATGCACCAGAGCTTAATTAACAACCTTAATCACAGGTTTTTGAATAAAATTTGCCAAGATTGTTTGCATTTGCAAAATTCGTTGGTCCGTTAAGGATGGAAATAGACGGAGAGGCCCTAGAGGGAATTTTTGGGTTCTTTCAGGTGGCTTACTAATCTATGGTTTATTTTGCTAACTTCTAGCACATTTTATTCTTGTCAGAACTTACTTTCTGTACAACCGTACTAGTTCATCACGTTTTGTCGTACGTGGTGGTACCACATGAAAGTCATGTGATGGATGGATGGGACCTATTCTAATGGGAACCCACCATCACGTCTGTGTTTCGTCACGTTTTGCCATACGTGGATGTTCCGCATTGTGAATATGCGAGGCAAGGATGCACTCCATTCCAAAGGAGAGTATCTGAGGTTGGACGCTGTCCATGCAGCGGCTTGACGCATGGATACTGTTTCTATAGTGAACGGTAATGTATGTGGACGCTTCTGTGACGTGCTGGCATGGAAGGTTCTTTTCTGCAGGTACACTAACCACGTTTCGTAAGTCGCTAAGTGAGCATTGACTAGTTCTCGACTAGTTATTATAGGGAGAACCGTGTATATGCCTTGCCACCGGCACTAACTTCGATTTTCGGCTTGATTGCCTTGTGAGGACGAATAGGACGTCTTGCATCATGTTAAAAATCGAGAAAACTTAAAAACTGAACCCCTGTTTGTTTTATGTGCTCTCTAAGGCGAAATTTTGCTAGTGTGCTTTTTCTTGCAGAGCCTCTCGTGGGTAGATGTTTGCTGTCCAAATCTTGATAGGGCTGTTTGCTTGATTTGTGCACCTTGTTCAGGAATCAATTTGCCTAGGTGATCTCTACCAAAGTTGCTCCTTATCTGATCTAGTTTCTGCTCGCAAAACTTCAAGGTCATAGCTTTTGCATATCTCGAGTTATGGTCAGATTAGTGAACCTCTGTCCTATTGTTTTTCCAGGAACCAAATCTGAAACCTTGATTAGTCAAGCACCTTCCTAACCTTTCAAGATCAACCTTTGTATACCAAAAGTGTGTCTCATAATCTTGCTGAGTTGCTACAAAAATTTGGAAAGTTTTGGGGCTCTGGTTTTTAAGTTATGAATTTTTGTTCATAACTGCCAGAACTTTATGTCATTATGTATGTATGCTCGCTTCGAGTTCTAACATACGATTGTACCTTTGTACACATGATTACCCCATTTCTTAACCACGTACTCTTTTTATCGTGGATCGAGTTTACCTTTGTACACTCACATCTGTCTGGTTCTCACTTTTGTCGTTATGTCTAGATGGACCACCTTGGATCTGCGTCGGCTGGTGTGGAAGCATGGACTCTCGTGGACTGTCTCGAGGAGGGTGGATTTCCTGCGCTCTTGTGGGACACCCTGAAGGACTTTGGGTACACTGCTTACCCAGAGTACTCGACACGTGAGGTCATGACCACAGGCCAGCTCCTTCGTTGTGAAGTGAAGGTGAAGATCCCCATGTGCCCGACAAATCCTGCTTGGGAAGAGTGGGAGTGTAAGGCACAAGGACTGAACCTGGCTGACGCTGTGCAGAAGGCTGCTCTTGAAGCGCTCACAGCTTTTTGTGGGAAGCATCCTGACTCGGTAGCTGGCACTGCAGCCAAAGTGATTCCTGTACCTGAGCGACACACGGTACCTTGGGTCGGACGCGAAGCTTTTCTCGCAGCTCAGGAAAACTCTCGCTATAGTCCTGATCTTGTCACCTCAGTTCGTTTTTCCGAAGCTATGTTTGACACCTACCGACTGATGGTGGGAGAAAGTGCATTCTATAGACATCAAGTCTATAGGCAACGAGTTAAAGAAGTGGAGAATACCGCTCAAGCGTTGAAGGAAGCCCGAGCAATGATAGCCACTCTCAAGAAGGGAAGACGCAAGGATAAGGCAAAGATACGAGAATTGAGTGAAGTTATTCATGAGCAGAATTTCATGTTGCAGCATAATGATCAATATATGTTTGAATTAGAGCATCAACTGGAAGCAATAGCAGCTCCACCTCCGGAACCTATCATTCCCGGACCAGAAGAAGAAGAAGATGCTGAGGAAATTCAAGGAGAATCTGGAGTAGAGTCTGGACCTGCTTCACCGTAGCTTTCCTTCGGCATGGAAGACTCCACCAGTAGGAAGTGAACCTAAGGCTAGTTTGTCGTCTAGTTGGAAGTTGGTATGCTTGTAATAGAGTATTGAGTTGTACTAGTGTAGTAGTAGTAAGGAACCTCTAGTGTGTGCAGCAGCTTTTGGTTGGTTTTTGTGGCAGGCTGAACTAGGAGTTACCTTTTATGCAGCTAGGCTGCATTGTAACCCCCAGGTGTTGCTATGGTGATCCCGAAACCTTTCGTCGATATAATGCTTTGGTTGAACATCTTCCTGTAGTGATCTTTGTAAAGGAATTAATTCCGCTTGTTGTGGTCAGATCAAAGTTCCGTGATGAGTATCAAACTTGTCCAAAAATTTTATGCCGATCATGATCAATTCGATCTCTCAACCTTGAACTTATTCTTCTTGGGCTTGCTCACAACATTTTGAATTAAAACAAATGTCACTCTTTGGGTATGCATTGTGTCACACCCGATTTCCGAAGAGAAACCAGATGCATCTCATATGTGCGCCAGGATCTAGTTACACACATATGATAGACAAAATAAGTGTAATATCATCGACAATATTAAAAACGTAACATGGGGTTTAACATCTTATTACACTCATTCGGAAGACACGAAGGTCTTTAACATTGGAAAACGATAACTACGCGAAGAGTCTTCGTCTTCCGCTTCCACAGGCACTTGACTGGGGGACAACGCATGCCTCAAAACTCCTCGAAGTCGCTGTAGAACTCCTCACCATTGCTCTCTTCTGAACAGCGGTAAGCAAGGATGAGTACACTTATGGTTGGTACTCAACAAGTGGGGGAAGATGCAAGGCTACCAAGGATAGGCTATGGTTTTGCAGCGGTTAGCATTTTAATGTTGGTCAAACTTTTAATTAAAGAACGCCTAGTTACTAGGTGTAAGTATATACCAACCCACTTAAGAAACTTATAAACAACTCATCTCAAAACTCATCGAACCACGATTTAATCTCATCTTTAAGTTTATTAATCATGTGAGGGTCCAAGCCGCTCATAACCGTGAGCATGGCTGATCGATCAGTTTTACACTCCGCAGAGGTTTGCACACTTTACCCACAGCTCGCGTAAAAGTTCCGAAGAACTTTGGACCCAACCATGCGATGCTAGCTAGGCATCATACCACACTTCCGAGGTGTGATTGCATAGGGACGCTACGAAGCCTTTACAAAGGTATGCAAAAGACTAACAACCCGCATAGTTACGGATCAGGGCGGACCATAACCCTCCCTAGTGGTCAGCACCTTAGCAAAGGCTGCTATCCCAAAAGGACCGTGCTATACCCCTGCAACCCGGATCCCCCTCTGCTCCTTTCGGAAAAGGGCCATTAGATCAATCGCACACCTAATTAATTGGCTAAGGTCAGAGCCATATGACACTGTGGTTGCACATGTTTTCTTGGGTGGTTCTCCATGTTCTGATTAAATCATATGATCTTGCATTACCAAAAGCATCGTCATTAAACATACAAACCTTTGTCTTGGAAAACCATTTTATCCAACCCAAGTTGAGCAACTAGCATATTCTACCCAAAAACATTTATTAAACAGGGTTAATCCAAGGATTATGGATAAAAATCTAGGTAAGTCCTTAAAAAGGGTGTTCCCATCAATTTAATGCAATAACAAAATAAATGTAAACTTAGTAGGCATGCAGTTATATAGGATAAATAGAATCATGCAGGGGGAGAAGACCACTTGCCTTCCTTGCTTAAACAGTGAGGTTCTTCTTCTTCAAACACTTGCTCTTGATCTGCTTCAACTGGTTGCTCGCTTGAAACTGGCACGATGTCTACGAGCACGCAAGAATACATTCAATAAACAAAACAATACACCAAGCATGAAAAGCTTAAAGGTTTGGCTCTCGGAACGCGAACGCAAAAACACTCAGAATTATCGGGAGATTTGGATGATCACATACAAGAGCTAGCTATGTGCTTGGTCTCTTTTAATTAAGTAAAATCACGTGTATAGGTTATTTCAGAGAAATACCCTATTTATAATTAAGCAAGTTATATTTGTATTTGAAAGACGATGCAAACCTAGTCCAATTTTATTTATAAATTTTCAAGTATGATTTATGCAAATTAAACATTTAATTTAAAAGAAGCATGTAAAAGCATCTAGGCGTTTATCTTTATATTTCGAGTTATTCTAATCAAATTATAATTTAAAAACACATTTATATTCATTTTAATCAAATTAACATTTAATTAAGAAAACTCGGGATATAGCCTATGTTACTTTTTAGTAGAAAGCAAATTGCATAATCATTAATCAAATTAAGTTTGATTATAAAAACCGAGGTATACATCTAATTAACTTTTAATTAAAAGAAATATTTAATTAGTATTAATCATATTAACTTTCTTATGAAAACACGTGTTGAACTCCAATTAGATTTTAATTAGAAAAGCATGTGTAATAGGATTTAATCATATTTAATATTTAAATAAATTATAAAACAAAGAACATGTTCAACATTGATCGAGTTGATATGAACCTAACGCAACTTGAAACGGTGGAAACGGAGCTAAAACGCAAAAGATACAGCCAAAACAAGGTTCTAAAACTGACGGGCTTGAAAAGACGGTCGCGTGGACACCAAGAACGCTTAATACGGATAAAAGACGGAAAAGATATGGCTAAAACAAGGTTCAGGGGCTTTTCTGTGAAGAAACAGGGTTCCAGGGGCTTAACTACAAGAATCCAGGGGCTAAAACACAATTACGTATATAAACCGGAGGTTTATAACGTAAAAAGACAAGATTGGGATCTTTGGTGGAAAAACTAGGAAGGACAGGGGCTTAAACAGAAGAAACAGGGACCTGATTGAAAAGATTCCTATAGGTGTAAGGGCACAATTGTGATATTAGAAAGCTCAGGGGTTTTTCTGTAAAAGAGCGGCTGACGGGGTGGATCTGCTGATGCGGCACCACGTGGTGAACTGTGGTTGGCTGGGAGGTGACGTGGGCTGACGCGGCCGTGGACCGAGCGGTGGACCTGGTCCACGGGTGCACGGTGCACCGGTTATATAAGGGCGAACGGGTACGCGATCTCATCCGTTCCCGCTGGATCGGGCAGCTGCAGACGCACGCATGCGGCGGGCGGCGGCGGGGCAGTGGCAGACGGCGGCGCCCGGCGGCGGAGTCGCCGGAGTTGGCCGGAAAAGGGCTCCCGGCCACGGTTTTGCACACGGATTGCACCTACACGCTGCTGGGAAGATGGTGAAGCTAACCAAGGGCTCGGAACGGTGGTTTGAGCGACGGCCGGAGCGTCTCGTCCAAGTGGGCGGACGGCGGTCGGCCGGCGAGCGGCGGCGCTAGCTACAGCTCGGGATAAAAGAAAAGGAGGCGGGGGACGGCTTGCTCACCACACGAAGACGAGCTGGTGAAGGTTTGGGCGGCGGGGAGGCAGTGACGGAAGAGATCAACGTCGGCGGCAAGAAGTAGAAGGCGACGGGGCGGCGCTCGAACGGCGTGGAAGAGGACCCTGCGATTCCAATTGAAGTTTGATTGAGCGATGGATGCGAAGCAGAAACAAGATAGGAGAGGTAGGGACACTTCACCGTCGACGGGGAGCTCGGGCGGCCGACAATGGTGGGACGGTAGAAACCGAACGGCGACGGCGCGTGCGCGAAGGTGGAGAGAGTGCGAGGCGTGTACGAGGAGAGGTGCAGAGCGAGAACAGGTGAGGAAAGGGGTGAGGCCGGTGCTCGGGCTCCGCTTTTATAGAGCAAGGAGGAGGAGAGGGCGACGGCCGGGCAGCAATGGCCATCAATGGCCATAGGGGCCGGCGGCCTTGATTGCAATAAAGGGGGAGCGCTTAATTAGAAGAAACGGAAGGGGAGTTAAGGGAGGAGGTGGCGGCCGGCGCTTTTAGTGCTCCTTGATGGCGGCTTGATGGCGGAGGGGAGCTGGAGAGGCACGGTAACGGTCGGCGGCACGCTGCTGTGCGGAGCAGGGGAAGGGCCTGACGGCCGGGCCCCACTTGCCAGTGACCGGAAGAAAAAGAAAGGGAGGAAGGGAGAAGCTGGGCCTGTGGTTTGCTTCAGTGGGCCGCAGGCGTGCGGGTGAGAGAAAGGAGAGGCCGGTGGCCTGCTCGGCTTTGCGGGCTGAGAAAAAGGAAAACGGGGCGAGGGAGAAAGGGGCCGGCTGGGCTGGAAAGGAGAGAGGGGTTTGGGATGGGTTTTGGGTTTTCCTTTTTTTTCAAAACCTTTTCAAACTTTTAAAATTTAAACTCTTTTCAAACTTAAACACTACAAACCTTTTAAAAATTTTCAAAACATTTTAAAAACTTTTAAAACTTCACACCAACACATAAAAACACTATGCAACCAAAATATGATGCACAAGCACTTATTGCTTCTAAAATTATTCCAGTGATATTTAAATATTTTAAGGCCAAATTTATTTGATAATTTAATTAAATCCTTAGAAAACAAAATCTAAAACACCGTGTTGCTTACATTATTTTGGTGATGGAATTTTAGGGTGTTACACATTGACATAGCACGTGCATTTGGGAAACTCGGGTGAACTAACGTGCATATGCATGGAAGATTTCGATATTCCTACTCTATCCTTCTTATGTTTTGGTGATGTTGTTGCCCCATAACCAAAGGTGTCGCGACGGAACCTAGGGCATCACGTGCGCTGCAGCCACATGATTACCACTAGGAGCGCGCTAGGTATCTTGGTTGTGAGAATGCGATTCGCCATGCATATACTCCTTCTCAACCTATGATTGCCATCTCAATCACTAACTCATTTTGTGGGTAATCGAGTCATTCTAACATGCATCCGGAGTACCATACCGCATGAGCATGTGCTTCACACCAACTTTTGAAATCACTGCACCGTTAATGTAATGAGTCGATACCACCCAAATTCACAAGTTAAATAACATGTGAGCAAGATTGTTCTGAAATTCCCATACTAAATTGTCTTCCATACATTTCCTATCCAATATTCGTAAGCCATTCCTTGCGAATGCCCTTTACGAATTCACCTTCCTAGACTATTCTTATGAACCACTCAACTGAGTAAGGGAACTTTTGACCAATAAATCATCTTCGGGTTGCTCCCAAAAGAAGTTATGGAAATCTTTTAGTAGTCTTCTTTCTCTTCATAGAAATCTGTTTTGGTAATCACTTTTCAACTTGGTCTCCTTCCGTCCCCTCTCAACATTCCCTGAGCATCAAATCGAGTCAACCAGCTAAGTTGAAGGGGTATAAGTAGAGTTTTTCTTGAGCAATCAAGGTTCTCTAAAAGTCAAGGTATGAGAGTCCTCCATCGCTTATTAATCAATGATCTTACCCTCTAAATCCTAGGAATCAAGAAAGGGGCAAACAAAGGATCGGTTGAAGCTCTTGCTAAATTCTCCTTGTTACGCTCTCGAGCCTAGAGGGCGGATACCGGAGCTCTTCTCGTGATTCCCACCGTCACGGTCAGTCCTCCGACCGTTGGATCATCTCCTTTTCAATGCCACGACTGTACGACGCAACGGCGTCACTCTACTCGCTGACCAAATCAGCTAGACAAAACCTCGTGATGGGTGTTTTCCAGCAGGTTAACCCTGGAGTTTGCCTCGGAGTGAATACCCACTTTAGAGCTGGGAAATCCTACACCTACTGACCAAAAATGAGAATTTTTCGGGGCATGAGCAGAGATGTATGGAATTTATGCTTATGACTGCTGTGCTGTCCAGTTTCGCAACACCTACCATAAATGAGTTTTCATCGTGCATGTTCTACTTGTTGATTTTATGAGCAAGCTTATGAATGTGTGTTTAATGGCAACTCAATTTTCAGATGGCCAGACCGACACGCAGCACTCCCAATGGTTTTGGTGCCTCGGATAGTGGTGACCTACCGCCGCCACTACCCATGACATTGGCAGAGGCATTCATGGCAACTCAAACCGAAGTGTTGCGCCAGATCCTGCAAATGCAGCAGCAGATGGCCCAACAATTACAACCGATGCAATTGATGCAACAGAAACCCCGATCCTTTGAGCATTGTTCACCAGGAGTACCTACCCAGACTGATATAGATACCGTTGTCGGTGCAATTCATATGTTGGAAGAACAAAATTCAGTGCTAAGTCAGATAGTGTACAATATCATCCAAGGTCGTTATCAAGGCCTATCTCAAACTAGTTTGGCAGACAGTCTCTCTCAGTCATTATCTACATCCATGGTTGAGCAGGACCGCTTGTTCAATCTGTTGGTGAATCATATAAATCAGAGTCAACTCAATACCTCCGACTCTATATTACCACCCTCGAAACTACCAATGGACCTTAGAAAGGAAGAGAGAAAAAGTCGGAGCAACAAGCGAGTATTCTCTGAGATGGATGTAAGTGAGTGGGGAATTACCTATAAGGAAATTCGTCCACGTGAGGGCAAACGAAGTTACGACATCGGCAAGATCAACCAGCTCCTTGAAAATGAAACTCGCTCTCAAGCTGAGATATTAGAAGAACGAATGGGAAAGCAGTTCCACTTCGTCAAGAAGGATACTCATGGGTCTTCACCACCCTCTTCATCCGGACACTGGAAAGTGACCCCTTCCCAGAATAAGCCTTCGGAAAATTTCCAGTACCAGAAGGATCAGCGACAAGTTTCGAAGCCTAAGAAACTTCCGCCCCGCCTTTGCTACAATTGTAGACAACCCGGGCATTTTGCAAAAAGGTGCCCGAACCCTAAGCAGCACAAACCCCAGCAGCAGAAGCAGAACCCCAGAGCAGCTGAAGGCGATCACGGCAAGAGGTCAATCTTTCAAGTGAAGCAAGGCCAGCTTAATTACATGGGTAACATCTCTATCCGAGAACACCACCCTACGTTCGTCTTTTACTTTCGAATCTCGGGACGAGATTCTTTTTAAGGGGGGTAGGCTGTGACACCCTAGGTTTTTAATTAGCATCGTTAGTGCTAATGACCGAGTCAAACGTGTTGACTCTAGTCAAACCTTAGTCAACCTGGGTCATCACCCCGAAAACCTAGTCAACAATCACTAATGACCCTCTTAATCGAGTCCACACACCCTTGTGGTCAAACCTTGGTCAAAGATGTGGCCAAACCCTAGTCAAACCCCATTGTCTTTGAACCTCCTCTGGAACTTTTGCCGCGTTCTCCAAATTTCACCTAAACACTTCAAAATCTCCCAATATAAAAGTTGTCTAGTTTTTTGAGGGACACAACTTTCATATAGGGTGGCATTTGCAATTTGAAGTGGAAATTGGTGAAAAAGCTCGGTCAACACCATCAGCTCCTGTTCACCGGTGCCGAGAGACATTCAAAGTTTGCCAGCAGTTCATGTAAAATCCGTCGAGCAAAACACCTGTCGTCCTTTGTAAAAGTTGTAGAGGGTAGTGAGATCTACAACTTTGGTATAAACACTTTGATGCACTTTAGTTGCAAAATTTCGAGAAAAACGTGGTCAAACGAGGCTGCACCGAAACATTGTCATGCCGAAACGCGCCCGCGCGTGCGACGTTGCCCCTGGCGCGCCACGTCGGCTCCGCCGCCGTACGCGCACGCTGAGGCGGGCCCGCGACCGCCGATCCGTGTGTCGTGCCTCGAGCTCATGGGCGTGACATAGGTGGACCCAGGCCGGGCCACGCGGAGCTCCCTCACGCGCCAGCTAGCAGCACCGCAGCACCTGCCGGACCGCTCCTGCACGCGTGCCTGCCGAGGCCGGTCGCCGTACCCGCGGCTTAATGGCCGGGGTATCCTTCGCGACGAAGGCAAGGCCCCCTCTCCCACTCGCTTGCCTATATAAGGGGCCACTGTCCCTTCCTCGCGCGAGCACGCCGCCGCCGGCGCCATTGCCGCTGCCGAGCCGAGCCCCTCCCTGCGCTCGCCCCCTCGGCCGCCCAACCACTCCAGCACCTCCACCATGTCACCCTCGAGCCCTAGCAGTCACGTGTGGGCTAGCACCGCCGGTCTCCTCACCGGGATTGCCACCGCAGCGGTCGCCGGCGCCTGGCACCACCAAGCCCACTCGCCGGCCGCCCCTCTGCCCGAAATCTGGCTGCAATCCGAGTCCTGGTGAGCTCCTGAACCTTCCCCGCCGATCCCCGGCCAGACTCCGACGAGAGCTCGCCGGGATTTGGCCGGAGCCGCCGCCGACCATGGCCAGGGGCCACATTGCAAAGCTTTAAATCTTTCTAGGGTCTTAACCGTGATGCAGGGGCGTAGTTGTAAAGGACAGAAAAGTTCCAGGGACCTAATCGAGAAACCAGATCTTCAATAGTGTTTGTGTTTGGTTGAATCTTGGAAAATGCATAGAAAATTGGAGAAAAATCAGAAAAATGCAAACTCAATTTAGTTGGATTCCATGTGAAAAACCCTACAACTTTTGTAAAGGATGACCATAGTTTTGTCTGAAAGTTTTTGCATGAAAAATAGGAGACTGTTAAACCTAGATTTGTTGGATCCAGCCTCCGCCTCCCCTACGGCGTCCCCTCTGCGAGGGCAGCTCCGGCACCAATCCTCTCCGGTGAGGGGCACTACAGGTAATCGCAGTTAGGGTTCTTGAGAAGATTTTTCAGGCACCCATCCCCTCCTACAAAATAAAGCTAATGAGTTGTCATCACTTCGAATGTAGGTTTTTTTTGCAAGGTTGGATTGATTGAGAAGATTTCTTCAAAGAGTGGCCATGTCCGATCTGTACAACGGAGATTGAATCTAGAGAAAAAAAAAGAATACATTGAATGACTACTCTTCCCTTGGCAATTCTCCCTTACCAGGTGATTATGCTTTCTGTTGTTGTTTGTTAGTTTTATTATACTCCGCAATCCGTAAAGACTGATGGGTGCAAAGTTTAGATTTCTGTATATGACTTAGATGATCTACGATATTTAACCAATAGATTGGTCAAGTTAAGGAAAGTAACGCTTGAGCCTAACTGAGTGTATTTGCAAAATTATAAGTAAGGTCAAGATAATTTCTGAAGGATTTTCTAAAACAGTTTGACCACATATGCTGATGGAAGTGAGAACATCAAGTAGAATGTTATGAAATCTGTTTACTCGATCTCTAAGTATTAAGGTGGTAATGCTTTCTAACTGGCATCGCTAGTGATATAATGCAGGTAATTCATTCTAAATTTACATTCATCTTATACTGTGAGCTTCAAGTTGGTTTCCTATGCTCCTATACTGCAAGTGTTGCGGCATTTGAGATTTATTTACTAGCTTGAGTGCATGCTGCACATGTCTAAATGTCTCTCATGTACTATCTGTATGAAATAACTTGAAATAATGGTATGGTCCAGTGTTGATTTTGATCATTAATTATCTAATTTGTAATACTTGGTTATTGGTAGTGCTCAGCACTCACTATGATTCTCCACTTCTAAACTTTCTAGCTTCTACTATGCTGCTACGACTACAGTGTTGCACTGTTGTTTATATCATAAAGGTCTTATAAGAGCTTTATGGTGCTAACTGGAAATAATTTCATAGATTTCTTGGGATGCCTTATATTTATGAAATTTTTCTACATGCCTATAATCAATAATGAAATTATGCACTGTTGTAATCCTACACAATATGCCAAGTCTAAAATAGTGTTGCACATAATAGCCTCCAAACTTGTATTGTTTGCAGATCAATCAAGTAGTAGCACAAAATTATAATTACAAACCATGTAAATACCTTATATATGGGATGATGAGGACACTAAGGCTTTCAATGTATCTTTGCCTGATCTCAGGTCTTGCCTTGGACTAAATCATATTTTACTTCCCTCTATAGAGTACAGAACTGTTAGTAATTCTATCATGTGATTTTAATTTTCACCTGCTAATACATATATTTTATTCACAACATTTCTGCCTGTTGTACTACTGGGAGAAGCTGAACCAACATTTGCAGAGCAGCATGGTACATATATTTCATACTTTGCTCTTGAATCTATTTTCAGGAAATAATTCAAGGTTGATTTTGGCTTCGTAAGCTGAACTTCAAATAGTCATGGTAACTTCTCACTTTACTGCTATCTGATCTTCTTTCTTTACATTTTCTCATATATGTACCCTGTCTTCAATTTACTGATTACATGGTATTTTTTATTTTTCAGGAAGTGATGGGTGCTTCTAGTTATTACTTATGAGCTAAATTGATAGATCATGATACTACCTGCTGTTAGATTCATACATTTTGTTTTTTAGTTTAGAATCACTCGGTTGAATTAGTTGACTTGCTAGAAGTACCAATTCTATTGATAGGAATTAGCCACCCAATATAGAGATTAAGCTATGTTCAGCTACGAAAGATACTATTTAGTCTCATGTGAAGTGACAGTTTGAACTTGTATTCATGGATGCTCAATGTTTGTATGGCTAATATGATAACCTATATGTAACACTTGGCTTTGTCATAAATGAATGTGGATTATATATATATAGATAATGTGCTTGAAATTAGTTCTCAACTAATTTCGAGCCAAATGAGATATTATTTTTTAATTATTTAAATGATACTGTTGGATGGTCCATGGGTAAAAGCATTTGTAGCATCAAACTGTCCATGGGTAAAACTGGTTACACGCTGTCCATTGGTATATGTTGGTCCGTTGGTATATCTTCACGTTGTGATGGACGGTCTGTCGGTATAGGTGGAGTCCGTCGGTATAAACTTATACTGACGGGACTTACACCGACAGCAAGTGTCTGTCGGTATAGACTTATACCAACAGACTCTCCGTTGCTACAAGGGCTTATAACGACGGTCTGTCTATCGTTGTTCCAGGGTTGTGGTGTAGTGTTCTCCTCATTATCTTTGGCATTCGAAGAATGGACAGCTGCTCCTAGGAAGACAGCAACGAGGAAACAAGATACACCAGGGAAAAGGATGACAGCACGATTGATACGCCCATCCAGAAAATAATTCGTCGTTGTACCTGTATCGTTCATCGATCAAATATTGACAACAACAATATTCAAGGGATATTCATCGACAATATTGTATACATGTATGTACCACCAATAACAGCCATGCATGAGCACATGATCATCGTAACTGACAGGCCGGAAAATGCCCATGCATACTGCATGATAAGGTTTCCAAGACCGAGGGTGACTCCACCGGCCATTGCTATGATGACTGAAGGCCAGTTATCCTGTATCTGCTATCGCAAAACTAACATCGCTAGTCAAGTTAAATCCATATATGTGATCCAAAGAAAAATTTGAAGATTTCGGATGAACACTAATGACAAATAATTTCAATTTCAACCTTGGCAAACTCAGTGACAACAATGGTAATCACAGTTCACAAAAGTCAAAAGCGATGGAGCTGGAGACCTGGAGTAAAGACACTGACCTGGGTCAGCTGAGTGAAGAAGTTCGGCAAGCCAGTATTAGTCTCTCCAGCCTGCCCACACACCATGGCGATCATGACAGCAGCGAGGAGGTTGGTGATGGAGTAGTCAATAGGTGCTCCAGGAGTGTCAAGAGGACAGGAAAGGTGCCCACGATGAAGAGGGACGCCAGCATCAGCGCGATAGCACTTCCTTTGTCCTCAAGGATGAGCATCTCGATAATGGAAGCAGTATTTTCGCTACACCATGGTTGATATCCTACACGTCTCAAGAGGAAGCAGGAGCTGAGTAGTGATTGTTGAATGAATAAAATGTAGTGAAGTTTGTGGAAAAATCATATTCATGTAATTAAATCATTTTAAAGACCTTATCGATGAAATTGGATGAAATTTTGAATATTTTGTTCCCGGATCATGAAAATTCACATGCGGTTGCACTATTTTTTAATTGTATGAAATGCAAATAAAGTTTGAAAATCATGAGATCCGTCAAGGGCTCATGATATTCTATGTGAAGCTTGTGATAAATCATATAGAGTGTTTTGAGCAAGTTATTATGGATGGTGTTTAGAAACCAAAGTATCTCGCTAGAAGTTTCAGAGTGTTGAGAGCCAGTTGATTCAGTTTGTAGGCGTAGTAAAATTCAAATTTGAATTTGAATTCATAGTTTTTTAATTTATGGTAAATTTTCGGATCCATTTGATAATTTTAATACATTAACTCCAATTCTGAGGTTGAAATAAAGAAAAATTAAAAAAAACTTTGTCGTGCGCCGTGGACACCTGGCGCACAGCAAAGAATGTTTGCCGTGCGCCGCGGAGCCAAAACGCACGGCAAAGCCGAATTGGGCCAGACGGCCCATCAGACTGGCCCAGCCCACCATCCCAACCCGCTACGTATATAAGCTCCCGGGCTCCCACTCATCCCAACCCTAGCCCCGGCCTCCCACCCCACCCCGCGCCGCCCACCCCCCCTCCCTCATCTCGTCGCATCCTCTCCCTCACTCCCACCGGTGGCTCCCTCCCTCCTCTCCCTCCCCGGCGCCGGCGGCTCCATCCTCTCTCTCCCCCGCGCCGGCGGCTCCCTCCTCTCTCTTCCCCGCACCGGCAGCTCCCTCCCCTCTCTCCCCCGCGCATCCATATGCTGATACGCATAACAACACGATTAGCTACCACCAAGGCACCAATACGTGCTCCATGGATGTGCCAACCCAATGTAGGGTTGTAGTGGCATCACTGTCTATTTTTGTAAAGTAACAGGAACTGCGAGTTTTGGTGTCGTACCAACATTTTGGCGCCGGAGTGAGACCAAAACTGGGTCATTTGGCACGTAAACATCTTACTTATATGATTATCAACTTCGATACCCCTAACATGTCCCTCTAGAATGATTTGAACCAACTCTTATAAGTAGTTTCAATCTAATAACCATCCTCAATAGGAGAGCCACTACGTGAAAACTTCAAATAGGTCACGCGACATTCGTAACGGGCAAACAATACCCGTTACTAATAAATTTCAAGTAACGGACCACAAACAATGCCCGTTACCAATTGTATTTTTCAACATTGAGAAATCGCATAGGATCTTATATGTAACGGGCATTATTTATAGCCCGTTACTAATAAACTCACGTGTAACGGATAGAACTTGGCCGGTTACTGATACAAGGATTCGGACCTGAACTTTTAATTAGATGCAGTTTTACGAGGGCTCGCGTCCGCCGCACCTCCTACTCTCTCACATCCGCACGACCGCCCCCTTCCACCGCGCACCTTCCTCCTCTGGCGTGCACCTCTCCCCCTCTTTCTCCTCACGTTGGAAAAACAGAAAGAACAGAGGAACTATTCCTCTTCTTCCTCTCTCATATCCCACCTCCAAATCCATGAATCAGGCTATGCATGTCACACCACCGCGTTCTACATCTCGAGACCTTTCCATTCCCCTACAGGGCTCTTGCTAGCGTGGAGTATCCAAGGAGATCGAAGATGGTCGTCCTCCATGGCCGCCCTGCTCCTCCCGACCCCGCACGTGAGCGCAAGCTCCGAGGGGGCGTGAGTCCTCCCACCCCCGTCGCTGATGACCGTAAGAAGACCAGATTCCCTCACATCTGCTCCTCTTCTCTAGATCTTCCCCTCCTCCTCACATCTCTTCTCCAGGTGAGGTTGTCGACGAGGACAAGCTCCAGCAGCAGTCGCAACAGCGCCACCAGGAGCTGGACGACTACATCGATGACGACAAGGAGGACGACACCCATGCTCACTTCAGAGGCTACCACACTGTAAGCCCGCCTCCTAGCTCCTAACCTATCTCCATGTGCTCCCATCAGACCGGGTTGGGCTGGGGCTTAGGGTTTGGATTCGTGAGGCTGGGAGCCTCGCAGATGGGGAATAAAATTGGGGATGCATTGCTTTTTTTTTGTAGTGTTATTATGGAGATTGACGATTTGTGTGGTTAGTCATTAAAAAAGTAACAGATTAGTCTTGTGTAGTTAGTGAAATTGCATAGACGGAACTACTTTGTGCAAGATCTGCCTATTGGTCTGGATTCTGATATGTGCACATTTAGGTTACGACTTCTTGTTGCTCCTACATGGTTATAGTCTTATAGTCCAGTGGCATTAAGTGATAAATTGCCAAATGTTTACTACCTGCATTAAGTGATAAATTGCCAAATGTTCTGCTGTGTCCAGGGTTCCCCAAACCGTGGGAAAAAACACTCCTTCACCAAGTGTATTAGAAAAGCACTCGGCGAAGTTACGACACTTGGTGACAAGCCTCCTTCACTGAGTGCCAGCCACCAAACACTCGGCGTTAGTTATTCGCCGAGTGTCATAAGGTCGACACTTGGCATCTACCTATGTTTCGCTGAGTGTCTGGGTCAGACACTCGCGTATACTTGTTTGCCGAGTGTCTCACTTGGACAATGGACAAAATTTGATTTTTTTTCTCCTCTTGCCTTCAAACTTTTTCTTTACTTCTCATACAGTACTAGGTACACCATAATCAAATTTGATACATTTCTCGATCTATTTGTGATATTTAACTTATTAATTTCATTTAAAGTAAATTTTTTGAATAAGTCAAATTTGAACCGGAAGTGATTACACTAATGCCATGAAAATAGCCGAAAAATGTTATTCATGATACTTAGTCTATTTTGAGACCTTGCTTCTTAAATGAAAGGAAATTTTGCATGTCTTGTTCAATAAACATGATCATGAGGTTGTGGCCAAATTGTTTTTAACTTCTAAAAAATGCAAATGAAGTTGGAAAATCATGAGATTTGTCACGACGCCATGATATCGTACATGAAGGTTGGTTAAAATTTGAAAAGGTTTTGAACATTTCGTCAAATATGATATTTAGAAATCGAAGCATCTCACAGGAATAATCTTAGAGTTGAGCAAGATTCAATAAGATTTGTAGTCAAAGTGATGGTGAATTATGGTTTGACTACAAAACTTTTTGTATATGCAATACAAAACAAACATTGTTTCATGTTAAAATTTGGTAATTTTTCGAAATCGTTTGATAATTTTAATGTATTAAGTGTCATTGTAGTATTTTAATTGGTATAAATAAAATTTGAGCTATAAGTGCATAAGGTAATTGAATTATATCAGTAGTAAAATCAATTACTTCTTATTCAGTGAATTTGACAAGGAATTGTTGATATTAATTTAAAATTATGTTGTGAAAAGAAAAGAGAAGGAGAAAACTCAAAAAAAAAAAGGAGAAAAAGGTCGCCGAGTGTCGACACTCGGCAAAGATGGTTGTTCGCCAAGTGTTGTTTCTTGCACTCGGCAAAGATAACACGTCATCGATCCTAGCCACTCAAATGATGCTTTCTCACTGGTCAAAATTCCTCAATCGGACCCCCTCTCTCTCAAACTTCCCTCTCCATCGGATAAGGATAAGGCTCCCTTCTGCAGCCTTTCATCTCCCTCCCTCACCCTCCCTCCCTCTGGCTGCCAAGGTGGCAGCACGGACGGTCGGCCTAGGTGGCGGCATGGCCGGCCAACCCAGGCTGCCGCGCGATCTCCCTCTCTTTTTCACTGTCTCCCTCCCTACCTCGTGGCGGTGGCGGCAAGCTCGGAGGCTCCCATCGCGGCCCTGGCACAGACTCCCTTTGCGGTGCCGGCGCGGACTCCCCTCTGTGGCGGCTGGGAGAGGCCACCAACAGTATTGCGGCCGACCGGCCCAGGCGGCGGCGCGACCTCCCCCTCTATCCTGCTGTCACCCTCCCTACCTCGTGGCGGTGGCGGCAGGCTCGGAGGCTCTTCTCGCGGCGCCAGTGTGGTCTCCCCTCAAGGCGCCCGCGCGAGCTCCCCTCGTCCCAGGTGGCGGGGGATACCAACGGCGGCGGCGTGGCCTCAAATAGTCCTCAGCGGCGCGGCCGGACGGAATTCTTTCTTTATTTCTTGAAAATGTATTCGCCGAGTGTTGATTGCGCTACTCAGGGAACCTGCAGTCTGTTTGCCGAGTGTCCGACAAAGGACAAGCCTCTTTCGCCGAGTGGGCAACACCAAGTGCAACACTCGGCGTCTTCAGGCTTTCCCGTAGTGTCACATGGTTCTTCACCCTAATGACTACACTATTAATATGTATAATTGAGCTTAACATCATAATATTAGTGAGATTTTCTACCATCTTCTTGAAAGGTACCAAGAGGTATCACTGATCAGTATATAATAAGAGGTACTAAAACTTAGTTCCTCTGGTGCAAAACTTGTGTAGTAGTTTTGGTATCAGTCATCAGTATTGTGGGAGAATAAAATCTTTCTTTATCAGTAGCTGTTTACGTATGTAAGAAATTAGGGATTATACAAAGGAAAACAGTAGAATTTACCATTTGTGGATGCTAACAAACTGTCATATAGTGATTATAGTGCTAAAAGGTAGAAATATTCTCTTCACCTTTCTATATATATAAGACTCAGAGAGGGCCTTATTCATTCAACAATCACTACTCAGCTCCTGCTTCCTCTTGAGACGTGTAGGATATCAACCATGGTGTAGCGAAAATACTGCTTCCATTATCGAGATGCTCATCCTTGAGGACAAAGGAAGTGCTATCGCGCTGATGCTGGCGTCCCTCTTCATCGTGGGCACCTTTCCTGTCCTCTTGACACTCCTGGAGCACCTATTGACTACTCCATCACCAACCTCCTCGCTGCTGTCATGATCGCCATGGTGTGTGGGCAGGCTGGAGAGACTAATACTGGCTTGCCGAACTTCTTCACTCAGCTGACCCAGGTCAGTGTCTTTACTCCAGGTCTCCAGCTCCATCGCTTTTGACTTTTGTGAACTGTGATTACCATTGTTGTCACTGAGTTTGCCAAGGTTGAAATTGAAATTATTTGTCATTAGTGTTCATCCGAAATCTTCAAATTTTTCTTTGGATCACATATATGGATTTAACTTGACTAGCGATGTTAGTTTTGCGATAGCAGATACAGGATAACTGGCCTTCAGTCATCATAGCAATGGCCGGTGGAGTCACCCTCGGTCTTGGAAACCTTATCATGCAGTATGCATGGGCATTTTCCGGCCTGTCAGTTACGATGATCATG
Source organism: Cenchrus fungigraminus (assembly GCA_036936925.1). Taxonomy (NCBI): domain Eukaryota; kingdom Viridiplantae; phylum Streptophyta; class Magnoliopsida; order Poales; family Poaceae; genus Cenchrus; species Cenchrus fungigraminus. Next base: position 23,212,955 of record CM072774.1, on the reverse strand, counting down.
TGCTCATGCATGGCTGTTATTGGTGGTACATACATGTATACAATATTGTCGATGAATATCCCTTGAATATTGTTGTTGTCAATATTTGATCGATGAACGATACAGGTACAATGACGAATTATTTTCTGGATGGGCGTATCAATCGTGCTGTCATCCTTTTCCCTGGTGTATCTTGTTTCCTCGTTGCTGTCTTCCTAGGAGCAGCTGTCCATTCTTCGAATGCCAAAGATAATGAGGAGAACACTACACCACAACCCTGGAACAACGATAGACAGACCGTCATTATAAGCCCTTGTAGCAACGGAGAGTCTGTTGGTATAAGTCTATACCGACAGACACTTGCTGTCGGTGTAAGTCCCGTCGGTATAAGTTTATACCGACGGACTCCACCTATACCGACAGACCGTCCATCACAACGTGAAGATATACCAACGGACCAACATATACCAATGGACAGCGTGTAACCAGTTTTACCCATGGACAGTTTGATGCTACAAATGCTTTTACCCATGGACCATCCAACAGTATCATTTAAATAATTAAAAAATAATATCTCATTTGGCTCGAAATTAGTTGAGAACTAATTTCAAGCACATTATCTATATATATATAATCCACATTCATTTATGACAAAGCCAAGTGTTACATATAGGTTATCATATTAGCCATACAAACATTGAGCATCCATGAATACAAGTTCAAACTGTCACTTCACATGAGACTAAATAGTATCTTTCGTAGCTGAACATAGCTTAATCTCTATATTGGGTGGCTAATTCCTATCAATAGAATTGGTACTTCTAGCAAGTCAACTAATTCAACCGAGTGATTCTAAACTAAAAAACAAAATGTATGAATCTAACAGCAGGTAGTATCATGATCTATCAATTTAGCTCATAAGTAATAACTAGAAGCACCCATCACTTCCTGAAAAATAAAAAATACCATGTAATCAGTAAATTGAAGACAGGGTACATATATGAGAAAATGTAAAGAAAGAAGATCAGATAGCAGTAAAGTGAGAAGTTACCATGACTATTTGAAGTTCAGCTTACGAAGCCAAAATCAACCTTGAATTATTTCCTGAAAATAGATTCAAGAGCAAAGTATGAAATATATGTACCATGCTGCTCTGCAAATGTTGGTTCAGCTTCTCCCAGTAGTACAACAGGCAGAAATGTTGTGAATAAAATATATGTATTAGCAGGTGAAAATTAAAATCACATGATAGAATTACTAACAGTTCTGTACTCTATAGAGGGAAGTAAAATATGATTTAGTCCAAGGCAAGACCTGAGATCAGGCAAAGATACATTGAAAGCCTTAGTGTCCTCATCATCCCATATATAAGGTATTTACATGGTTTGTAATTATAATTTTGTGCTACTACTTGATTGATCTGCAAACAATACAAGTTTGGAGGCTATTATGTGCAACACTATTTTAGACTTGGCATATTGTGTAGGATTACAACAGTGCATAATTTCATTATTGATTATAGGCATGTAGAAAAATTTCATAAATATAAGGCATCCCAAGAAATCTATGAAATTATTTCCAGTTAGCACCATAAAGCTCTTATAAGACCTTTATGATATAAACAACAGTGCAACACTGTAGTCGTAGCAGCATAGTAGAAGCTAGAAAGTTTAGAAGTGGAGAATCATAGTGAGTGCTGAGCACTACCAATAACCAAGTATTACAAATTAGATAATTAATGATCAAAATCAACACTGGACCATACCATTATTTCAAGTTATTTCATACAGATAGTACATGAGAGACATTTAGACATGTGCAGCATGCACTCAAGCTAGTAAATAAATCTCAAATGCCGCAACACTTGCAGTATAGGAGCATAGGAAACCAACTTGAAGCTCACAGTATAAGATGAATGTAAATTTAGAATGAATTACCTGCATTATATCACTAGCGATGCCAGTTAGAAAGCATTACCACCTTAATACTTAGAGATCGAGTAAACAGATTTCATAACATTCTACTTGATGTTCTCACTTCCATCAGCATATGTGGTCAAACTGTTTTAGAAAATCCTTCAGAAATTATCTTGACCTTACTTATAATTTTGCAAATACACTCAGTTAGGCTCAAGCGTTACTTTCCTTAACTTGACCAATCTATTGGTTAAATATCGTAGATCATCTAAGTCATATACAGAAATCTAAACTTTGCACCCATCAGTCTTTACGGATTGCGGAGTATAATAAAACTAACAAACAACAACAGAAAGCATAATCACCTGGTAAGGGAGAATTGCCAAGGGAAGAGTAGTCATTCAATGTATTCTTTTTTTTTCTCTAGATTCAATCTCCGTTGTACAGATCGGACATGGCCACTCTTTGAAGAAATCTTCTCAATCAATCCAACCTTGCAAAAAAAACCTACATTCGAAGTGATGACAACTCATTAGCTTTATTTTGTAGGAGGGGATGGGTGCCTGAAAAATCTTCTCAAGAACCCTAACTGCGATTACCTGTAGTGCCCCTCACCGGAGAGGATTGGTGCCGGAGCTGCCCTCGCAGAGGGGACGCCGTAGGGGAGGCGGAGGCTGGATCCGTGTTGTGGCACCCATCGAACGCACGGACCGACGGACAAAGGGCACAGACCGGATCTGTGCCGAGGAGCTCCGCCATGGGAGCCTTCGCGTGCAGGGGAAGGGGGCTAGGCCGATCCGTGCCGGGGTGCCATGGGCGAGGAGAAGGAGGCGCAGGCTGCGTGGGCGCGGCACACTCGCGCGCGGGACTACGCCGGCGGCAGATGGGAGATCTGTGGAGGACTGGAGGGGTGAGAGAGGAGACAGAGGCAGGGGAGGTGCGAGATGACTGTATGAGATAGGTCATGCGGGGGAACAAACCAGGAAGGAAAGAAAGAAATCCATGTACAGGTGGGTCCCGTGTGTCAGGAAGTTTTAACAACGGAGGATTCATCTATTTACCTATGTTTACCGATGGACGAGCCAACGTTAAACATAAATACTTTTACCGATGGACAGTTTATTGGAATACGAGGATGTACCGACTGACCGTTCGTCACAACTCTTTGCCGACTAACAATCCATCGTTAATTATGTACTTTTACCAACAGGAGTCTGTGGTTAATTTAGGGTTGTGGTGTAGTGGAAACTAAGAATGTCAGCAAACTCACACGACTGCAGAAATGAGTAGGAGTATTTTTCTTCATGCCAATAAGCATAGTTTGATTTGTTTGCAGGGTGGAGTATAGAGGCACCGAGCTCAGTAGCAACATTACCGGCAGAGGTAGTATTTTATTTTACCTTTTAAAAGATGAAATGAATATGTTTCAAGGTAGCATTTAAAATTATTTTCAAGGGAGGGGGTTGCTAGATCCTGAAACACTGAAGGATGGCGATGGTCAAGATAACAATGCTATCAGTCACGCAAAACCGGGCACGGCAGCATTCATCATTCAGCTCGAGCAGAAACGATCCATCAAGGTCACCCACTGTACAAATACGTTCAACTTTAAATTGATTTCAAAATGCATTTTTTCCTGTAGTGAAGATGACACTTCTAGTGATCTAGGTACTAGAATCCCACAAGCTGCTCGGCCCGGGCTTGATCTTCCTCGCTGGAATCTGCTTTGCCACCTTCCTTCCAGCGATCAACCTGGCCACCAACGACCAGTGTCATGTCCTGAAGAACGTCGTGCCGCACCTAGTTGTTTACACTGCCTTCTTCTACTTCTCGCTTTCGTGCTTCGCTCTCGGGTTCTGCATCAACATCCTATTCGTTTACCGGCCAATAGCCGGTGTTCCAGCATCAACCATTGGAGCATATGTGAGGGACTGGAATGGCCGGCATTGGGCCCTTTTGTCAGGGTTGTTATGTGGTTTTGGGAACGGCTTTCAGTTCATGGGCAGGCAGGCTGCTGGATACGCTGCTGCTGATTGTGTTCAGGTAATCCTAGCCAGATACTCTTGTAGTCCTATATATATTACCTTTGCAAACTGTTGTTCTGTGTGTGCATTTCTGATGAAGCTGCTTGTTTGTGCTTCATGATCAGGCGTTACCGCTGGTTAGCACATTCTGGGGTGTTGTCCTCTTCGGCGAATACCGGAGATCGTCGATGAAAACTTACATGTTACTTGTTGCCATGCTGTCAATGTTTGTAGCTGCAGTTGTGCTTCTCATTGCTTCAGCAGGGCATAGGAAGGCGTAAGGTTCGGCTGCCACTCAATGCAGTAATTAAGAATCCTGATGTAACTCTAATATCGTGGATGCAACGACTAAGCAGAATTTGCAGCATATCAACATATTACATATGAATTGCAGTCCAAAGTTCATGCTTGCCACACATCTATGTGATGGTTTTTTGACGTGCCACATTACTTGGAATATGTTCAATGGCATGTGATTGTTCCATGCAAATTGTCCATATGGCATCTGGTTCTGATGCTGAAGGGCAAAATGCATAAAGCATATAATGAACAATTAGGTGAGGTCGTAGCCATGGCTTTGCAACCGATATGGATAACATTAAAGGGTAGTCATTGATATTCTTGGCAACCCTTATGGATATAACATTACAAATATTAGGTTAGCAGCATAATTCTTCACGTGAAATGACCTTGTAGTGGGAATCAAATTCGTAATTGAAAGAAATGAGGATAATATGTGAGACTCACACTCACCTATCAACCCGGAATAGGCATGTATTCTGTTATTGGATCTTATTTTCTCCCTTTGTTTTCTAGGTTCATCTATCTAATACTTCTAGGTTTTTTTTCAATAACTGGGGCAAGTGGGACATAAATTTGATGATTGATTTACATTCTAAATAATACATGATGTATAGGAAAAGTAAATTATTTTTAACATCATATTTTAAAAACACCAGTGTCTGTTGTATAGGAAAAGTAAATTATTTTTAACATCATATTTCCGCTTTAGAAAAAACTACCATGATGTCTTCTGTTACAAACAGTTCAATTTCAATTAAAAGAGTTCGGGCACTGCCAATGGCTTTAAAATTGATAACCATCTAAAAGCTGGAATCATAAGCATTAACGTGTTTTTTCAGAAGTGTTATTCTGGATTGGAAACAATTTGATTGACAACAGATCTCAACAATTGTCACCTGATTGGGAAACAAGATGTCGTCATGGACCATTGAATATCGACTGCGGCTGCACTCAAATAGCATCTTAGTGGGACGATGGAGTTTATGCCACAAATCATCTCGTTTGGCAAGGCAGAAGTCTCTTGGAACTAATTAACCTGCCAGATGTGAATGTAACAAACTAAGAAGAGAAATCGGTTCTCCATCTCGGCTGTATGTATTTGATTCCTTTAACTAAGAAGAGGAATCAATTTCATCGCCGTTTCCCTATAAGGGTTCTCTCTACAAAAGTAAAAAAAAAACGCATTTATATGTCAGCAATGGCACATCTAGATTTCTTACCAGGAGAAATGAGCTCGCACATGTCTCCACAGACTAGGAACTGGACCAAAAAAAAAAGCTAATAAGCCGATCCTTTTTTGCATTTCAATCACTTTTTGGACCCCTTAATCTGATTCCTTTGGCATTTCAGTCACCTTTAATACCGCAGCATATAAGCACATCAGTGTCATCAATATTCTTAAAGACAGCGAACACAATTAGTATAGTACTTTTCAATTAACTTGCACATTTGTTCTAGGTGACTCAGACGAACTAAACCAGAAGGGTACGTGTGCTGTGGAATTTCTTTAGGATCATACCGTGCACAAAGAAACAACTCTTCGAAAAAATTCTAGTACGACTAAACAAAAAACTACAGAACATGTGCAAATCAGCACCTACCTACTCCGGAACATAGTCAAATAATGGTGAAAATAAGTTCCACCAAAAATTTGTAAGAAGTGTAGAGAAATTCACAAATGTTTCCATAGTACGTACTGCATCCATTTCAAATTAAAGGTCATTATTTGGCTTTTGTCTACGAGGTTCAACTGAAGCGTAGATCCACTAGACATGATTATGGGTGCTCCTTCCCATTACTTATAGCATCCATATACTTTGGGATCCTGCTAGCAACATGGCAGCACCTCATGCCAACCAGCCCTTATTACGTTGTCATTGTCAAACAGCAATTGTCTCGTATTTATAAGGAAATTCAAGTTACACAGTTTTTTAAGATAACTGTAAGTCCAATTGGAATGACCAGATAATACATAATAATATTTGAGACAAACTCCAACAAGTATTCTTTTCATTACTATTTGCAACATGGAGCATATACATGGCACACTTGTTGTGGGCACTTGGTCTCGGGCATTATATCACCACATGCATGAGAACGCTCATCTAGCCACCATTTCCTCCACAACATTTCCAGGTCTTTGCTCTGGCTTCTATATATATACAAATGTTTGGGCTGCTAGCTTGGCCAATGTTTGCTAGGGTACGGTACTGCACTACTACAATTCAATGCATTGTTGTGTCTCGCGGAATATGTGTCGTGTACGTGAGCGATTCGTAGCTAGCTATCTAGGCATGGGAAGCATCAGCAAGCGTGCACCCAGTCCCATTAGGCATTACCGATATCGAGTCTGCGTCCTTGTAAGAATTCCGTCCTTTTGCTCGCTCTGAAAGCATAGACGGCCGTGATGACAGCCAATGGAGGTTGCACGCCCTTCTTGAGTGTGTTGCATTTGTTGGTGATGATGGTGAGGTCCCGGATGAACCGGTCCGCCTCCACCGTGAACCCCTCCACGGGGTCGTACACCACCACCAGCGGCGGGCACTCCCCCCGCTCCATCATCCGCTGGCACTGGCTCAGCGCCTCCATGTCCTCCTTCGGCAGCACCTGCCGGCGGCGGCGAGATCCAGATTCAGATTCCGACGGCAATGGCGATTGGGTTGGTGTCTGAGATCGGTGATTGTATGGTGCAGTCTATTTATACAGACCAGTTATTTCAACTATTAAGTAATTTAATCGCAAAGCCCTTGAATGTGTCTGCCATGTGCTTCTTTCTTAATCCAGGCTACATTAATTTTGTCTGCATACAGTACTGTAACAATCGACACTGAATTCTCTTGAACAAGACCCCTTAATTTCTCACCAGTGTAATTTTTCTGTTTAGTCAGTCGTTTACCATCCAATTCGTCTACTTACGGTACGCCACACATTTATGTTAAGCGTAATACAAACTAGCTTTAATTTAATCTGGATGAAGAGTCTCTGTAAGATGTTTGAATCTCTTTTAATTAGTCCACTTGGTTTTGTATTGCGCTTACATTTGCATTGCGCACACAGCTAGTACATTCCTTTTTCCTCGCTTAATTAAATTGCTTTTGTAAACTGGATGAATCCGCGAACATCGTCCTACACTGTCCACTTGGCCAGGTGCTGACAGCCAGCTCGACCATCATGGAAGAGGGTTCAATAGCGATTCGTGGCGGATGGAATACTGAGCTCGTTCCCTGTGGCGTATGTTCGTCGTGATCCCTTCCTGCTCAACCATGGTCCAGAGCGGGACAGGGATCGAGTTCTGTAAAGGAATGCAGTGGTTGCACACTTGCTGATGCTTCCCGTGCCTAGATAGGAATCGCTCACATCATCACGCAATTTGAGAGACATGTAATGCATTGCTGCCGAAGATTAAATTGAAGTAGTGCAGTACCCGAGCAAGAATAGAACTGGGCAAGCTCGCAGAACCTAGTTAGCATATAGAAGCAGTGAGAAGATCTGGTGAGTGGAGGATGAAATAAGCTATCCCTGCTGTTCATTTATACTGGCAAGTTATTTTTACTACGATACTAAGTGATTTAAAATTTACTATGAAGACCATATATATGTTATGATGAGTCCGGCCCAGGCAGGATAGGATGAAAAGCCCGACACACCGACGCGGCTGCGACGCCCATAGAGCCTCCTGTCGCGCCTCGGCAGTCTTAGCACCAGCAGCCGAAATTACGACACACCGACCCAGCTGCAACGCCCGTAGGGCCTCCTGTTGCGCCTCGGCAGTCTTAGCACCGCACTCCGGCGCACCTCTCGGGGAAAGGCCCAATCACCCCAAAAGACTAGTCTGATAGGGGAAGGGTGGCTCTCCCTTTTAAGGTGGCTTCCTCCTCCTTCGCTAAGCAAGGTGGGATAATTCGGACGTGCACAGTTGCCGCCTACACTGTCGTGCGCCTGGCCAAACCGCGTGCACACGGCTGCCGCCTACACTGTCGTGCGCCTGGCCAAACCATGCTCCCGTGGATCACGACACGCCGCCTACACTATTGTGCGCCTGGCCAAACCGCATGAACGGCTGCCGCCTACACTGTCGTGCGCCTGGCCAAATCGTGCCCTGGGATGTCCTCACCATTGCCACCCCCTTAAACGAAGGCTCAGCTCTGATACCAAATGATGAGTCCGGCCCAGGCAAGATAGGATGAAAAGCCCGACACACCGACCCGGTTGCGACGCCCATAGAGCCTCCTGTCGCGCCTCGGCAGTCTTAGCACCAGCAGCTGAAATTACGACACACCGACCCGGCTGCAACGCCCGTAGGGTCTCCTGTTGCGCCTCGGCAGTCTTAGCACCGCACTCCGGCGCACCTCTCGGGGAAAGGCCCAATCACCCCAAAAGACTAGTCTGATAGGGGAAGGGTGGCTCTCCCTTTTAAGGTGGCTTCCTCCTCCTTCGCTAAGCAAGGTGGGATAATTCGGACGTGCACAGCTGCCGCCTACACTGTCGTGCACCTGGCCAAACCGCGTGCACACGGCTGCCGCCTACACTGTCGTGCGCCTGGCCAAACCATGCTCCCGTGGATCACGACACGCCGCCTACACTATTGTGCGCCTGGCCAAATCGCTTGAACGGCTACCGCCTACACTGTCGTGCACCTGGCCAAATCGTGCCCTGGGATGTCCTCACCATTCCCACCCCCTTAAACGAAGGCCCAGCTCTGATACCAAATGATGAGTCCGGCCCAGGCAGGATAGAATGAAAAGCCCGACACACCGACCCGGCTGCGACGCCCATAGAGCCTCCTGTCGCGCCTCGGCAGTCTTAGCACCAGCAGCCGAAATTACGACACACCGACCCGGCTGCAACGCCCGTAGGGCCTCCTGTTGCGCCTCGGCAGTCTTAGCACCGCACTGAGGGCCCCTCTCGGGGAAAGGCTCAATCACCCCAAAAGACTAGTCTGATAGGGGAAGGGTGGCTCTCCCTTTTAAGGTGGCTTCCTCCTCCTTCGCTAAGCAAGGTGGGATAATTCGGACGTGCACAGCTGCCGCCTACACTGTCGTGCGCCTGGCCAAACCGCGTGCACACGGCTGCCGCCTACCCTGTCGTGCGCCTGGCCAAACCATGCTCCCGTGGATCACGACACGCCGCCTACACTATTGTGCGCCTGGCCAAACCGCTTGAACGGCTGCCAACTACACTGTCGTGCGCCTGGCCAAATCGTGCCCTGGGATGTCCTCACCATGTTACTGGAGGGAAAAAACATTCACTGAAGTGATAATTTCTGATCCACATTAATTAATCTGTAGACGGCATCAATGTCCGGAGGGTTCTACCGGTGGAATCAAATTGCTACCTCTCTATCTATCAAAAAATAATTTAATATTTACTTCCATTGCATTAGTTGTTCTTATAGGTCTAGTAGTTAATATAGCTATCTATAATGTCTTTCTCCCCCCCTTCAACTAGAGCAACCTCTTCCTGCCAGTCCGGGGCAGAAACTTTTGCTTGAACTATAATATTATAACATTGTTTGCCAAATAGTGTTTTTATTAATACATATAAAGTAACAAATAAATCTGGAAAAACAAAAAAGTATTTTAAGTTATAAGAAAATATCCCCCCTTCTTCCTGCCATGGCCCATATATGGGTAATAGACTACTACCATCAGTAGTGGTCTTATTATTAACCTCATTTCAAACTGAGATGCACAACAGCACAAGTAATAGAGAGGACGGTAGCTGGGGATGTGTCCAGTGGTTGAGGTGGATCGGAGAGCATGTAGTTGGCATTTCTTGCTGCGGTGCTGCATGGCCGATACCTCAAGCCAACAAGTGCGAGCATCGGAACGTTTACTCTAGGTGATGATGTATACAATGTTGTTAACATTTACAGTAATACTGCTATCGAAGACATACTGCGTCTTAAAAAATTTGTATGGCACTCTTTTGCGTATACGAGTTGTGATAGTTAGAACTTTGTCAAAAATAATTGCCAGAAGTAAAAGACTTCATTTTTTCATGAAGACATATATTAGATGTTAATCATGACACAGTCTGTTCCTAGCATGCAAATACTTTGTTGTAGTGTATGTACGTACTAATATGGAGCAGAGGTCCACAAGCTATTCCATAGCATGTACATACTATACGAAGAGCTTTGTTACAACAAACTGTTGTATGATGGCACCCATTTGTACTTTCAGGTAATTATATTTTTATTAATTATAAGATCAAATTAAATTTGATACGAACTGACTATTTTTAGTACACGATCCTACCAATTTTGTACTTCTTGTTATTTTTCCAGTGGTACTTCCTCTTTTTTCAGCGTGTGATTCCTCTAGATGGACAGCTCACTACGTGAAAAAGAGTCATTTGTAACGGGCGCCAACGGCCATTGGTAACGAGCATCGCGCCCGTTACCGATCAAGCGTTACAAATAGCCCAACATCAGTAACGGGCAATTGCCCGTTACCAATAATAAACATTCGTAACGGGCATTAAATTGAGGCCCGTTACCAATGTGTATTATTGGTAACGGGCATAGAATGCAGCCCGTTACCAATGTCTGTTATTGGTAACGGGCTGCATTCAACGCCCGTTACCAATGTGAATTTGGAAAGAAAAAAAAATTTACAAATGGTATTTTTTCCCTTATTTTACTTACATTGGAGTATAATCAAATCTCAGCTTTACATACAGTCTTATTCATTCATCTGCGCTCATACAACATCTGTGCTCATACATACATCATAGTCCACTTATATCTGAGTTATACAAATAAGATGAACCTAATGACACTCTGCAAGTCACAAGGAAGCAGAACTTGGTGCAATAATAAAATTAGAAACATAAAAAATGATCAAGTGATCAGGCACTGCAAGGACCCTCAACATTTCGTAACAATAGAGTTGCATCCTGACACTAAAGCATCACATGAGTCAGTTTAAACAAACACAGGAGTTTGCAGGATTTCAGGAAGTCAAGAACCATATAAATATATCCAAGTTAAGTTCTCAACTGGAGCTATCTTAGTACCTTCTTGAGGGCATTCTCATAGGTTGCCCTGCTGACCAGAGAGGAGGGGATGAAGACATCAACACCTCTGTAGCTGAGAGGCCACAACCTGCTATAATCCTCCTGCCTGCACACAAGGTCAAGCCGAATCAGTGATTCACAGCAGAAAGAGAAGAAAACATTTGCGACACAGAAAGAGAAGGAAACATTTGGGACACATTGCTGAAACCTCCCCTCAATCTGATCCCACCCATGCTCACCGCACAAATGCTGCTCTAGCACTCATATTAGAAACTCAATGGCAGTAATGAATTTTGTTATTATGAGAGGATATTTTGATCACATTGGATATTTTGATCACATTGGATCCAATTCTCAAACAAATCCTTAAAGTGAATACACCACATGGACTCACCTTCAACTTGTCTTCTTCGTGAAAAGATTTCAAGCTCTGCAGAGAGTAAAAGGATAGGCATCATCAGCATTCCAATGAGTAAAACACACTAACAATGATAAATAGACATGGACACAATGTTAACCTCTATGTAATTATTATAAATGGGTGAAATAACTTGCCTACACACAATTTTGAGAGAGCTCTTGACAAAAATGATATAGTTGTAAACAACTTTAACACTTGAAAAATTATGACTAGTAGTGGAAAAATTATAACACCAAAAGGATCAGTGGTACTAGAATCACATAGCACATATGGTTTTAACATTATCTTTACCCAATGGTCAGTTCTAGCAGAACAAAAGGAATCAATAAAAATATTTTTTCTCCAATCTGCAGTAGGAGTATACCAAAGATAAGTCACGACCTGCTGGTCCTCTTATGCTTCTAAGATCTACCAGATGCCTCACGGTCGTTTTCATAAGAGCTTGTGCTGCAACAATGAGAATAAGATACTGATGAACACACCAAAATCAAGTTCTTGCCCAACATAAGTTACCATACCACATAAGTTAAAATATTATACAACTGCAGAACAAACATAGCACATGGGCACTCACTTAACTACAAGATGCACCATTCAGCAATAAGCCTAACTTCAACTTCAAATGCTCAACAACAGGCAAATAATATTGTACCAGCATATAATCATCAATCGAACATGCATGCAATAAATATGAATGAAGCAGGCTAGTAGAGAGAATAGACTGTATGCACACAGCTAGCAGATTTGCATAAATAAAACAACAGGCAAATAATATTGTACCAGCATATAATCATCAATCGAACATGCAATAAATATGAATGAAGCAGGCTAGTAGAGAGAATAGACTATGCACACAGCTAGCAGATTTGCATAAATAAAACACTTTGGCACATGAAACAGAGCAATTAGCTTATAAAAAAAGAGCACCTAATGTCTTAATCAACAACCATAGCACAAGTGGACAAGCTCCAAGATAGACGAGTAAGAGAGGAAGGCATAAACTCACCTTGGTCGTGACACAGTTAGGGTTCGCAAAACCGGTGGGAACCGGTCCGGTTTGGCCGGTTCCCGGTGGAACCGGTCCGGCCCGGTACATGAACCGGACCGGTTCCCACCCCCAAACCGTGCCTAAAATTTTTAACCCTCAGCGAACTGGCCGGTTTGACCGGTTTACTGGCCGGTTTTTTTGAACCGTGGGAACCGGTCTTCCCACGGTTTGGGGAACCCTGGACACAGCAGAACATTTGGCAATTTATCACTTAATGCAGGTAGTAAACATTTGGCAATTTATCACTTAATGCCACTGGACTATAAGACTATAACCATATAGGAGCAACAAGAAGTCGTAACCTAAATGTGCACATATCAGAATCCAGACCAATAGGCAGATCTTGCACAAATTAGTTCCGTCTATGCAATTTCACTAACTACACAAGACTAATCTGTTACTTTTTTAATGACTAACCACACAAATCGTCAATCTCCATAATAACACTAGGCCGACCGTCCGTGCTGCCACCTTGGCAGCCAGAGGGAGGGAGGGTGAGGGAGGGAGATGACAGGCTGCAGAAGGGAGCCTTATCCTTATCCGATGGAGAGGGAAGTTTGAGAGAGAGGGGGTCCGATTGAGGAATTTTGACCAGTGAGAAAGCATCATTTGAGTGGCTAGGATCGATGACGTGTTATCTTTGCCGAGTGCAAGAAACAACACTTGGCGAACAACCATCTTTGCCGAGGGTCGACACTCGGCGACCTTTTTCTCCTTTTTTTTGAGTTTTCTCCTTCTCTTTTCTTTTCACAACATAATTTTAAATTAATATCAACAATTCCTTGTCAAATTCACTGAATAATAAGTAATTGATTTTACTACTGATATAATTCAATTACCTTATGCACTTATAGATCAAATTTTATTTATACCAATTAAAATACTACAATGACACTTAATACATTAAAATTATCAAACGATTTCGAAAAATTACCAAATTTTAACATGAAACAATGTTTGTTTTGTATTGCATATACAAAAAGTTTTGTAGTCAAACCATAATTCACCATCACTTTGACTACAAATCTTATTGAATCTTGCTCAACTCTAAGATTATTCCTGTGAGATGCTTCGATTTCTAAATATCATATTTGACGAAATGTTCAAAACCTTTTCAAATTTTAACCAACCTTCATGTACGATATCATGGCGTCTTGACAAATCTCATGATTTTCCAACTTCATTTGCATTTTTTTTAGAAGTTAAAAACAATTTGGCCACAACCTCATGATCATGTTTATTGAACAAGACATGCAAAATTTCCTTTCATTTAAGAAGCAAGGTCTCAAAATAGACTAAGTATCATGAATAACATTTTTCGGCTATTTTCATGGCATTAGTGTAATCACTTCCGGTTCAAATTTGACTTATTCAAAAAATTTACTTTAAATGAAATTAATAAGTTAAATATCACAAATAGATCGAGAAATGTATCAAATTTGATTATGGTGTACCTAGTACTGTATGAGAAGTAAAGAAAAAGTTTGAAGGCAAGAGGAGAAAAAAAATCAAATTTTGTCCATTGTCCAAGTGAGACACTCGGCAAACAAGTATACGCGAGTGTCTGACCCAGACACTCAGCGAAACATAGGTAGATGCCGAGTGTCGACCTTATGACACTCGGCGAATAACTAACGCCGAGTGTTTGGTGGCTGGTACTCGGTGAAGGAGGCTTGTCGCCAAGTGTCGTAACTTCGCCGAGTGCTTTTCTAATACACTTGGTGAAGGAGTGTTTTTTCCCACGGTTTGGGGAACCCTGGACACAGCAGAACATTTGGCAATTTATCACTTAATGCAGGTAGTAAACATTTGGCAATTTATCACTTAATGCCACTGGACTATAAGACTATAACCATGTAGGAGCAACAAGAAGTCGTAACCTAAATGTGCACATATCAGAATCCAGACCAATAGGCAGATCTTGCACAAAGTAGTTCCGTCTATGCAATTTCACTAACTACACAAGACTAATCTGTTACTTTTTTAATGACTAACCACACAAATCGTCAATCTCCATAATAACACTACAAAAAAAAGCAATGCATCCCCAATTTTATTCCCCATCTGCGAGGCTCCCAGCCTCACGAATCCAAACCCTAAGCCCCAGCCCAACCCGGTCTGATGGGAGCACATGGAGATAGGTTAGGAGCTAGGAGGCGGGCTTACAGTGTGGTAGCCTCTGAAGTGAGCGTGGGTGTCGTCCTCCTTGTCGTCGTCGATGTAGTCGTCCAGCTCCTGGTGGCGCTGTTGCGACTGCTGCTAGAGCTTGTCCTCGTCGACAACCTCACCTGGAGAAGAGATGTGAGGAGGAGGGGAAGATCTAGAGAAGAGGAGCAGATGTGAGGGAATTTGGTCTTCTTACGGTCATCGGCGACGGGGTGGGAGGACTCGCGCCCCCTCGGAGCTTGCGCTCACGTGCGGGGTCGGGAGGAGCAGGGCGGCCATGGAGGACGACCATCTTCGATCTCCTTAGATACTCCACGCTAGCAAGAGCCCTGTAGGGGAATGGAAAGGTCTCGAGATGTAGAACGCGGTGGTGTGACATGCATAGCCTGATTCATGGATTTGGAGGTGGGATTTGAGAGAGGAAGAAGAGGAATAGTTCCTCTGTTCCTTCTGTTTTTCCAATGTGAGGAGAAAGAGGGGGAGAGGTGCACGCCAGAGGAGGAAGGTGCACGGTGGAAGGGGCGGTCGTGCGGATGTGAGAGAGCAGGAGGTGCGGCGGACGCGAGCCCTCGTAAAACTGCATCTAATTAAAAGTTCAGGTCCGAATCCTTGTATCAGTAACCGGCCAAGTTCTATCCGTTACACGTGAGTTTATTAGTAACGGGCTATAAATAATGCCCGTCACATATAAGATCCTATACGATTTCTCAATATTGAAAAATACAATTGGTAACGGGCATTGTTTGTGGTCCGTTACTAGAAATTTATTAGTAACGGGTATTGTTTGCCCGTTACGAATGTCGCGTGACCTATTTGAGGTTTTCACGTAGTGGCTCTCCTATTGAGGATGGTTATTAGATTGAAACTACTTATAAGAGTTGGTTCAAATCATTCTAGAGGGACATGTTAGGGGTATCGAAGTTGATAATCATATAAGATGTTTACGTGCCAAATGACCCGGTTTTGGTCTCACTCCGGCACCAAAATGTTGGTACGACACCAAAACTCGCAGTTCCTGTTACTTTACCAAAACAGACAGCGATGCCACTACAACCCTACATTGGGTTGGCACATCCATGGAGCACGTATTGGTGCCTTGGTGGTAGCTAATCGTGTTGTTATGTGTATCAGCATATGGATGGCAAGTTGGTCGGTGCTCATGTCCTACCATGATTTGTGCAAAGCCTAAATGTATCCACCAAACGAAAATATGGCAAGTTGTTGTAAATTGGCCCAACCTGTAAATTAAATGCTTGATAGGTGAGTGCACAATAGCCCAACATGATAAATTTAGTGCAATAACTTTGTATATTGGTGCCTACAGTTTATAAACATTACAGCGACAGCACATGAATAAAAGAATGTACCTGTAGATTATTTTCTAGCCAATAATTCTTAATGTTTGTTCTTAGTGGATGTTGATCGTGATCAGGCTGTTGCTTATGAATTCTAGATTCAATAAAATTCTAAAATTTGATGTTACCCTAAATTCTAAACTGTCAGTCACCTACCGTTTAGCTCTTTATTCGGACAAAATGTCCAATTAAATGAGTTAAACAGCCAGCTAAATTGGTGATTCAATGGACACGGTTAGCTAGGCACCATGTAGTATGTAAAGAGCTTGTAAATGGGATAAACTGCCGTATACAAGAACACTGCTAAATTATGCCATTGGCATTGCTGGATAATTGAAATAAATCCATAAGAGAAACACTAAGATATTAGGTTTAGTTTGACTTTTCTTTTGTACTATGCCACAACTGTATTGAAGCATATTTTTTAAATTATTTTAAATTGTTTTCCCTCCCAAAACAAGTACATGAGGCTTTATAAAATATTAATGCCAAGCTCCTAAAATGCATTCTTATTAGGTGTCAAAATATTGGTTTTTTTTGTGTAGCTAAGCCATGCATATAATCAATCATGTAGGAAATAATTAACGAGTGCAAACTTACGATTATTAAATATGAAATTTAATATTATTAATCAAAATTAATAAACTGTATGAAAATAATTTAAATGAAGACATAACACTAATTTCCCAAACACTGAATGCTCTTTTATTGGAAAATACATTTCCATTGCGATGCGGATATCAAGTTATTGCTCTAAGTAAATTTAATATTTTAAAAGTCAACAGATTATTCTGTGTCCAACTCTCATGTTGTTGTTTTTTTTTTTGGGGAAACTCTCATGTTGTTGTATGTTAGTACGTCCATGCATCTAAAAACCTGATAATAAACTAAACAATGTAGTAGTAAATCAGGCCACAATTTCCCAAATAATGGTGGATTATACTTGTCGGAATTAGTAAGGTCCGGTTTCCATCTGAATCAAAATCCAGGACTCTAGGCGACCAGCAGGTGATTTATATTTTTGGGACAAAAAAAGTGGAAACTGAACCGCAGTTATTTCTACCACTTTATTTGCTAACCTGGAAAACCCCATCATGTGTTTTATTTACCACTCGGTTCAGTATAAGTTTGGAGATGATAGCTTACATATATAGTCACACTCTGACTTTTTGTTTTTTAATCGATTTTATTTCCCCAATCCCCACGCCTCCGTATTATATTATTCTAACTTCCCACAATACAATCAGCTGCATATATAACTTCTCTTTGAATTTTGCATTTGGATGCGCCGTTGCCAACTATTTGGCACATATACATATATCAATGTAATGAGGATAGAAATGTGAGGTATCAGCAATTTTCTAACCGCAGTGAAGAATTTGAGTTCAACATTAAGGTCGCAATTGCCAGTTCGGTTCCTGGTATAGGCGACCAGAGTTAGGGTGGCAATGACCAGCGACACTGAGCCCAGTAGCGGGAGCTGTTGGAGATGGGTGGTTGGAGGGAGTCGCCGAGGAAATATATGACAGGGGGTGTCGTGGGCCATTGTTGGGCTGGGAATTTTAATGGAAAGAAGATAGCTAGCTATATGTGCCCCCCTGAAACCTTGAAAACCAACAATCTTTCACATTACTAACTTTCAACACTGGTCAAATTACTCCCCTCAGTTAGGGTGGCAATGACCAGCGACACTGAGCCCAGTAGCGGGAGCTGTTGGAGATGGGTGGTTGGAGGGTGGCGCCGAGGAAATATATGACAGGGGGTGTCGTGGGCCATTGTTGGGCTGGGAATTTTATTGGAAAGAAGATAGCTAGCTATATGTGCCCCCCTGAAACCTTGAAAACCAAAATTTTTCACATTACTAACTTTCAACACTGGTCAAATTACTCCCCTCAACATTAATTTCATAGTTGTTTAGTTTTGCTGATGTGTGCAAATAGGTCCCACGTGTTCAAAGTCAACCTCACACAGTACCGGACCATCTCAGTCCTTACATTAGGGCCAGATTTAATTTGGGTTATTTTAATCGAATCATTCACCACCTTCAGTTCACTCATTACATTGTCTTCTCATCCAAATACAAACTCAGGATGCATGTCCTCTTTATTTTTTCGCTCACACGAGCACTACCTGTCTCACCGTATTCCTTGTGTTTAGTTTTGTGTGTACACACAATAACCACTGACCACATAACAAACTCGCACTTCAACCTCTAAAACTAATGCCTGATTTCACCTGGATTCTGTTCCTTAGTAGTGGCATTGCATACGTCTACTATGCGTAGCTACAGGCTTATGACCACATACGACATACCTACACTATTGTGAGCTTATCTGGATACGGTACCACCCTTCTGACAGTGCTTGAAATCCTATGTCTAGAGTAGCCTAAACGATAATGTTGGTCATTCCTGTCATCAACTACTGCCCGGAAACTTTCTGATACTTCCCATTCTTACCTAGGTGGTACATGAACATTTCTAGATTTATTTGCATCTATGTGTATTGTAATATATTGGTGTACCGAAGATAAATCGTAGTATGTGCGTCCTTGGCACGTGGGTCATCACTAAGGATCATAAAGGGCAAAAAAAAAATTATCCTATAAGCATGCTAATAAAATACTACTCCCTCCATCCATTTATACAATGCTGATCTGCTAAATTTAGAGCTAGCCGGTTTCATATATAAAAGAATGGTGGTAGTATATATTTTTGTTTTGGAAATGACTAAAGGTTGGGTTCTATTGCAAAGGTAGATTAGCTTAAGAGTCACAATATATTTCCATTCTCTAATCGGTGTGGCCATGGTGCCTGTGGAAGCTGCATCCTGGATATCAAAGATCTGCAGGCAGTATCATCCATTTGTTTACAGGAATGAATGCCCTGACATCGTCCTACACTATCCAGTTGTTGACAACCAGCTCGCCCATCATGGGAGGGTTCAATAGCGATACATGCCTGGTTTCCTGTTGTGTACACATATGCCAGAAGAGGTCGCGCCAGCACCTGAATGCAGGCAACCACTACGGGAAACCAGAGCGCAAAGGCTAGAAAACGCACAGCAAAAGTTTTGCCGTGCGTTTTTTATAGAGGCGCACGGCAAAGGGCGCACGGCAGTTTTTTGCACGGTAAAGTCGTTTTGCCGTGCGCTTTACTTAGACACGCACGGTAAACAATTTTTGCCGTGCGCCACGGCCAACGCACGGCAAACAAAAGCAACTGACGGCGCCCCCCGGTGGAGACGGTGTCCAACATCTTTGCCGTGCGCCGGAGTTCAGACGCACGGCAAACAAAACAAAAAAAAAGAAAAAAACACAGGGCGGGGCCCGCCGCCGGCTGGCCACCACCACCACTGCCACCGCCACCGGCTGGCCACCACCACCACTGCCAACGCCGCCATGCACCACCATCTTCACCGCCGCCACCAAGCAACACCACTAGCGCTGCCGCCGGGGTCTGGGAGGGGCTGCCGCCGCGCCGTGGTCGGCGAGGGGCTGCCGCCGCGCCGGGCCGGGGACGCCGCCGGATCTTGCGCCGCACCTGGGGAGGAGGCCGCCGCTGCGCCGTTGGGTGGAGGGGATGGAGCCCCCGCCGGATCTGAAGCCACCGCGCCTGGGGAAGACCGTCGCCGCCGCGCCTGGGGACAGGTACGCCGCCACGCATACCCGCGCCGTGGAGGAGGGCGCAGGGCACGCCTCGCCAGATCCCGCGCCTCGGGAGGGGACTGCCGCAGCGCACGCCTCGACGGAGCCCGCGCCTGGGGAGCGTGCAGCCGCCGCGCCTAGGGAGGGGGCGCCGCCGCGCATCGCTGCGCCGTGGAGGAGGCCGGGGCGCCACCTCGCCGTGGAGGATATCATGAGCCCTTGACGAATCTCATGATTTTCAAACTTTATTTGCATTTTATACAATTAAAAAATAGTGCAACCGCATGTGAATTTTCATGATCCGGGAACAAAATATTCAAAATTCCATCCAATTTCATCGATAAGGTCTTAAAAATGATTTAATTACATGAATATGATTTTTCCACAAACTTGACTACATTATTTTATGCACTTGCAGTTCAAATTTGACGTATACGACAAAATTTCTTTAAGTGACACATAATTGTTAAAAATAGCAAATTAATCAAGACATGTATAAAATTGAAATATAGAGAACAAAATAATGTTTTTGTAGTGGAGAAATAAAAAGAAGTACAAAATTCAATTTTTTAAAAAATACTTTGTCGTGCGTCGTAGGAAAACGCACGGCAAAGGAATTGTCTTTGTCGTGCGCCTTGTCCTAGCGCACGGCAAGGATGACGCACAGGCTAACGGTTGTCAACGAGGGTAACATCCGGTGGTGAAAAAATGTTTGCCGTGCGTCAAGAAAAAAACGCAGGGCAAACTATTTCTTTGCCGTGCGTTGAGGGAAAAACGCACGGCAAACAATTTTTTTGCCGAACGTTTTTTTTCACCGTGCGCTATGGGAAAGACGCACGGCAAAGATCCTCTTTGCCGTGCGCCCGAAAGAAAACGCACGGCAAAGATTTTCACGCACGGCAAACTCGGTTTTCCCATAGTGAACTGCAGAACATCGCCAGGGAGATCGTGGGCGCGCGTGTGTGTTTTATTTCCGTTTGAACTTGGTTGTCAGTTGTTCTTGCGTGTGTGAGGTTGTTATGGATTAGTAGTATAAGTTTGGGACTCCTGTAAAGATGAAAACCAACTAGAGATTGAGGATAATCTCTCTGGTTCGCTGGTTCCTGAATACAACCGTGAGTTCCTGTTCACCGTCAGGACGTTGCCGTTCTTCTAGCTCTGGACGCCGGCCGCCAGGACGGCGTCCGATCGCCGCCGCCGTCGAGGCCCTTCACCTCGGCCGCCTGTTCATCACTCGTATCACCTTCGTCGTTGCACAAGTGTCGTCTCACATTTCCCCTCAGGCCGTGTCGTCGGATGCAAAAGTGAGCTCGTTGCCCTGCGCCATGTTAGTCGTGGCCCCTTGCTGCTCACCGTTGGTCTTCACCACTGTCGGGCAGAGCGGGCAAAGGAGTTCTGTAAAGGAATGCTGTTGTTGCACACTTGCTGATGTTTCCCGTGCCAAGACAGGAATCACTCACAACACACATTTTTTGCGAGATCTGTAATGCATTGCTACGGGAGATTGAATCGACGTAGTGCAGGTGCACTACCTCAGCATGTTTAGAATTGGGCAAGCTAGAAGAACCGAATTGGTATATAGAAGCCAGTGAGATGGTCAGGCGTGTACCACCGATTGGCTGTCGTCACTGTCAGCCGTGCACCCAGCAAGAGTAAGCAAAGGGGTTCTGCCAATGATTCAGACTTAATCTCGATACTGCAGGATATATTGGAGTGGCTGCAAACTTGCTGATGCTTCCCATACCTAGATTTGAATCAATCACATCACATCACACAAATACTGTGAGACATGTAATGCATTGCTCAGGGTGGACATGCAACTGAGAGCAAGTAATTTGAGGGCGCTCATTTGGGGGACTTATATGACTCTTTTTGTATATAATGACTACTGTACCATCTTACTTGCAGTAGTTCTGCTGGCAACCCAACCAAACCTCTGTACAGTGCAGTTCTGCCAGGTACCCCAGCAATAATGCCAGCCCTGCACTTGAAGAGGCCATCAAAGTTTAATTTCATTGAGACCTGCTCATTTACCCTTGAAGGCCATGTTGCCGCAGTCATGTGGGAGTGGGACAATCCTGCCATTATCTGCATTCTAATGGCAATGTATTTACCAATACAAGAGCAATCATTTAGAAAGTCAATGTTGTGTCGTCATATTAATCATACAATGAATATTTTTTTGTTAATAATTCTTAATTTCGTATTCAATATTGGTAAGTTTGCACTCGCTATTTTAATTTTTGCATGTTTCATTATAAGCATACTTTATCTACACAAAAAGAAACCAAGATGTTGATACCTACTATCAATACTTTTTAGGAGCTTGGCATCAATATTTTTAAAGTCTCATGTACTTGTTTAGAAGGGGAAAAGGAACTAAAAGTGTACAAAATATGGTTCTGTACAATTTGTTGCATACATGAGAAGAACAAACGAAACATAATACTAAATTGGTTCCTCTTATTGATATCAGTTTTCATTAATGTCAATAGCATAATATTAGAATTTTGTTCAATTTTACAAGCTACACCCTAATCATGAACAACATATTTTATTATCCAAAATTTAGAATTATTGACTAGAAGCAATTCCACAATAACATGCTATGCTTAGTATGTTATTGTTCCATTGTTCTCATGAACAACATACTTTATTGTCCTGCGTGATTCAGTGGTAGTACTGCCTAGTTACGAGCAGGCATGACAATGGCGTGTACGATCCATTTGCTATCGTGGCGTTTGACCACCCAGCAAGAGCAGGCAAATGAGTTCTGCCAATAACCCTGATTTGACCTTGGTAATATAATGCCGGGTTGGAGTGGTTGCACACTTGCTGATCCTTCCCATGCCTAGATTGGAATCGCTCTCATCGCACAAATTCTATGACACATCTAATCTACTGCATTGATGCGGGTGGACTTACAACAAAGAGTTAGAAACAATGCAATTGCAAAGAATGTGCGGGCTCTCATTTGGGGGGAGTTATATAGCTCTTTTTGTATAGCCTCTATTGTGAAATATTACTTGCAGCTCTTCTTATTATGTATTAATAGAAATGACTCTAATCACTTGTGCCAACACTACTTTAATCTCCCCAACCAGTCCAACAATTCGGCCAGCTACTGAAGGGAGTAACAATGTTGTGGCCCCCAGTGTAACAAGGTATATTAATGACAACATGTGAAATGTTATGAAACCACATACATTACAAGGTCAAGCAAATTATTTTGGAACTAACAGCAGATATGCTAGAAATTAAAGTTCACAACAGCAGGGCAAGAGCATCGTGCTGCAATATGCAGGAAAGTTCACGACAGAACCCATTATTGAAGCTTTGCTGTAGGTACAATCACCTAACAAAACGTTCAAGAGTCCCATCATCAACGACTATATATATGTGATTAGGATAGATAACTAGTCAGTACACAAGTCAAAGCAATGCCTAAAAATTAGAAAACAGATGCACGGAAAAATGGTAAACCTATAATGTGGTCTTAATGCTTGTGGAACGAATTAAAATTAAAAAATTTGCTGAATATGGACAAGTCTGATTTCTCAGCCATGTCCGTCTGCATGTTCTAGAGCGAGAAAACAATTGTCTGGGCTCTAATTTGACCAGGGACTTGTCGTGAGGGGTCAACTATTCGGCTACCAGAATGTGGATAAGAGTTGAAACTTTCAGCCCATCAAAGCTCATCTAAAGTTGCTGCATATTATTTTCCAATCATCTCACCTCATCATTTATAATTACAAAATGTTACAAGATTTTCCAAACAAAAAAAGTTGAGCCAACATTTTTCTTAAAAAGTTGGATCAGCATTTTTAGAAAAGTCATTTGTTTAGACAAAATGTTCTGTTCAACATTTTTTTTCAAAATGGTTGCTTCAACATTTTATTGATCAACATTTTTAGAAATGTTTCAACATTTTTTTAAAAAGAAAATCAACTTTTTTCTTCTTGGAGGCCGACGAGTCCCCCGTGACTAGGGACCAGCGACGGTACAACTGCTAGCGAGCCGTGCAGGGAGGCCGCGGCAGCATGGCCGCTGTCCGGACCTAGAAGCACGACGGGCAACTGTAGGGGAGGAGCGCGCGGCGCAAGGCCATGTGCGGCATTTGTGCCTATGGCCTAACCCTGATGATACCTCTTGCCCCTTCTGACTTGATGGCCTGTTCTTGCCGATATATCATTGCAGGCATGTGCCTATATATTGCTCAACCTTCTCAATATGATCGACTATGTGGAACCTTAGTTATTCACAACTTGCTGATACGTCCCATTCCTAACAAAATGGTTATTTGCAAATAGCTTTATCAATGTATGTATACCGCAGACATTTTGTGTGAAATGTTGTAATAGATTGGAGCCGTAGCATATATATATATATGAATATCATGATGTTGTAGCAGCACAACAACACAGCATGTAGGTGGAATAGACTAAGGGCCGATATAATATAAGGTCCTTGCAGCAACCTGTAGTCATGTTACTGCTGGCATTGATGTATATGTCCTCATACAGCATTGAACTGACCAGTAACACTGTTTCGGTTGTGTTGAAATCAGATAGAGTAAAATTCCTTTTTCCAGGGTAGAATAATGTTCATAATGGGCTAAAGACACTTAAGTAGCTAGATCATGACATTTCTTTTCCTTATTAGCAATAGATCCCCCCCCCCCCACCCCCCCTCTGCTGCGCTAGATTCAGGTGTGAGGTAACAATCTTATTGAAAGGTAACAATCTTATTGAAGGGACAATAGCGACCCCCTGGGGTGAGAGATGGGTCACCCATGCCCATCCCCAATTATCCAATCTCAAATGGACAGGGTAATACTCAACGGATACGGATAATCCAGTGGATAACAGAAGCAGGGCACACTTGGCAGAGCCACCGACAATGGCAAGGGGCTCGGCGGCGCTGCTGGCTGCCGCGGGACGCGCTCGCAGTCATCGTCCTGAAGCTCGACTACGTCGAGATCCTTGTGAGTGCCGGGCGGGTGTGCGGCTCCAAGTGTGATCGCCAGTATGTTTTTCTTCTGAAAGAGGGCAAGCCATAAAAACGGGAGAAAATAGTAACCGCGCTAGGTGCTGGCCATCATATGGACTGACGGCTTAAAGACTCCACCTGTCATGAGCTCCAGTACCAGGTTCTATGGTTTCTCTGCATACTGTATATATAATAAAGACAGCATGTAAAATGTTATGAGACCTCATATATTACTTGGTCAAGAAAATCTTTTTTGCAACTCCAATCGTAATGGAAGAAAAAATTAACAATTCGTATCTGTAAAACTCAAGCGTGTAGGAGGAACAAAATGGTCAAAATCAAAGATGTGCTAACACATAAAATATCTAGCACAGCAGAGATTGCAATGCGAAAACACCATATGATAGATCATACAACATATGTTCACTACTGGAAACCGAGCCTTCGCCGAGAGCCGCCATCCTCTCGGCGAAGCACTGTTTACTCACGGCGGTGCCTTCACCGAGAGTTTACTCTCGGCGAAGCGCTCTCGGCGGAATGCAGCCGTCGAAGGGCCTTCGCCGAGAGCCGTGGGTCCCGCTCTCAGTGGATGTGCGCCGAGAGCCCACAATAACTCTCGGCGAAGGTATTTTTTGAAATAAAAAAAGGCGCAGGGGCCACCACGGCCCCCACCGAACGCCGCCGCCGCACGCCACCACCGCCGCGCCACCACCGCCGCACGCCACCACCGCCGCACGCCACACAGAGAGAGGGGGGAAGGCGCAGGGGCCACCACGCCACCACCACCGCACGCCACCCCCACCGCACACCACCACCGCCTAGATCCGCCGCCACCGGAGCCGGGGAAGGAGCTACAGGCCGCCGTACATACAAACAAACACACACACACATATACACACAGAGAGAGAGGGGGGGACCCGGAGCACTGGACCGCCTAGATCCACCGCCGCCGGAGCCGGGTCGAGGCCGCGCCGCCGGGTCGTCGATGCCGCACCGCCAAAGTCGTCGAGGGGCGCCGGCGGGTCGTCGAGGTGCGCGGGGGCCGGATCTGCCGCCACCGCGCCTCACCCCGCCGCTGCTCCTCACCACGAGGTTAGGGGCGAGCGGAGGGGGGAGGAGGGGGGCGGCACGGCTGCTTCGGCGGGAGGGAGAGATGGGGGAGGGGGCGGATCTGGAGGGAGGGAGAGCCGGAGAGGTGGGGGAGGCGGCGCGGCCTCGACGGCGACCCGGCGGAGGAGGAGGCCAGGCGAGAGAGGAGGCGGCGGCGGGAGAGACGGAGGGGGGTGCGGCTTAGGGTTGCGGGGCAGGGGGAGGCGGGGTACCGGTTATATAGGGTGGAGGCTGGGCTAGGTGGGCCGGCGGCGGTAATATATGGCCCAATATATGGCTCTCGGCGAAGATTTTTTATAAAATTTTCCTAAATTAGTTAAAAATAGTAAATAAATGCAAAAATTCTCAAAAACTTAACATGACACTAGATATGTTGTGTATTGCTTATAAAAAAGTTGTTGTGGTCAAACTCAAATTTAAATTTCTCTAATGTACCAAACCTAGTGACATTAGTTCAAATTCTCTGAAACTTCTCGTGGCATGTTCTGGTTTCTAAACAGCGTACGTGTCAAAGTGCTCAAAATGTTCTCAACTTTTTACCACAACCTCGACATATGATATAATGAGCGCTCGACAAAATTCGTGATTTTCAAACTTTATTTGAATTTTATACAATTTTAAAACCTTTCTACGACACGATCTTCATCATGATCAGAGAACAAAATGTTTGAAATTTAGTTTCATTTCGTGTACATGGTCTTAGAGATGTCTCATGAACATTAATCTCATTTTTCCAACAACTTTACTCTATGATTTCATGCACTTGCAGTTCATATCGGACGTCTTCGAAAAAATAACCTAGAATGAAGTAAAAATTTTAAATATAGCAAATAGAGATAAAATGGTGTCAAATTTGAACATATCCTTTGTATAAGTGCATGTTGATGATAAAAAAATTTGAAGGTGAAAAAATGATTTTTTTAAAATTTCTTCGCCGAGGGCAAAGAAAATACTCTCGGCGAAGAATTTCTTCGCCGAGAGCCAGTCGGCTGACTCTCGGCGAAGAATTCTTCGCCGAGTTTTTTTTTTTTTTTTGCTCTCGGCGAAGAAATTCTTCGCCGAGAGTTTTATTCTTCGCCGAGAATATTTTTTTTTTACTCTCACAAAATAGCTCTTCGCCGAGAGCACGAGATTAGGCTCTCGCCAAAGAATATTACTCTCGGCGAAGCCTCGGTTTCCCGTAGTGTTTGGCTCCCATGACAGCAGATATCGTTGGTTCCTGTTTTTTTTGCACGGTCAAGCTGCAATATAAACGCAGTAGTAGCTAGCTTGCTAGAGCATTTCCAGTCCTGTAAGAACCAATAATGTTGTAATGTGCAATATGCTGAAACATTGGTTATTCAGAAATTGCTGATACGTCCCTTCTCTAACAAAACAGTTATTTGGCAAATTACTCCATCAATGTGTGAACACCGCAGGATTTTTTCTTTTTTTTTGTGAAATGCTGTGATGGATCGGATCGGTAGCATATATGAATATCAAGATGTTGCAGCAGCGCAACTACTCAGTAAGTAGGCGGAATAGGCTCACAACAGAAAATGGGTGGCCATTATAAGGGCGGAAATAAGGTCCTTGCAGCAACCTGTAATCGTGTTGCTGCGGGCATTAAGGGCAGTCCCAACCCTCCATTTCAGCTTGTGTCTAATAAAATTAATTATGGTCCTACATAAGTAAAAATCTGACCTGGCAATAAAGTTAATAAGGAAAGAAAAGAAAAAAAGTAAGACACAACAAGATGTCGGCTCTATATCCAAAGCACTGAGACCTGGGCCAAGGGGGGCATTGGGCTCCCCTCCGTTTTGTTCCCCACCCATTTTCTGGGGACCACCAACCCACGCCGCAGTCCGTCGAGCTCGCGCCACCTGCGCCTTGTCGCCGCGTTCGTCCACCTTGCCGCCTCCGCCCATGCTGCCGACGAGAGAAAGTAGACAACAGAGGTGAAGAGCACCTGTGCTATCGCTGTCGTGGAGAGAGACGATGGTGGAGATGACAACCTGCAAGCCTGCTTGCTACCAGAACTCGTGAGTCGAGCTCATTTTCATCTCGTCAGTGGTCGTTTTCCCCATAGGGATTGAGCTATTCTTGTACCAAATCATTTGTCTGTTGCGCTCCCAAATTCAATGTTTTGGCAGGTCTCACCAAGAGAAGGCGCCGGAGATGGTCGGGCCTCAACGGCGCCGCCGTGGCCGGCCAGCGTCACCCGCTACCCGCGCCCTCACTGCAGCTGGAGCGTAGCTCCGATGGTGAGCGATGCAGCAAAGCTGCTTCCAAGTGTTAATCTACATATTGGATTGACGAGGTGCGGTCTGCATCTCTAACAGAAAGAATTCGCTTGGAATTGCTTACTCTCGGTGATTGGATTTGTAGAAGACAAGTAGTGGCTGCAGTGGGTGGATTAATTCGGCTTGGATTTGACAGGGATGGAAATTAGAGTGCTGGATTTGGTAGGATGCATGTACGTGCCCGAGCCACCAATGTGTAGCCGCCGACCCTCCTGGTGAGCCGGTGGGCGCCCGAATCGTATGCAGTATATGTCTATTTTTGGAAAGGGTAAATAGGTAAATTTTGTAAATTTTAAATAAATTTGGCAACCTCGGGTCGAGAAAAATTTTTCGTTTATGCCACCATAAAAAAATTGAGAAAAATGATTTTTGAAATTTAAATGAAAATTTTTGTTTTTGAAATTTGAAAAAAAATTGGCAATACCACCACAGGGAAATGAAAAAAATTGAAACAAATCGGCCATACCACTAGAGAGAAATGAAAAAAATTGAAATATTTCGTTCGTGCCACCAAGAAAATTTTGAAATGAAAAATTTGGAAAAAATCATTTTTGAAGTTTGAAATGAAAGTTTTCATTTTTGAAATAAAAAAAATGGCCATACCACCGGAGGGAAATGAAAAAATTTGAAAAAGAAATCATTTATTTCGTTTATGCCACCAAGAAAAAACTACCTATAATACCTCTATACCACCTATACCACCTGTGCATACCACCCTATACCACATGTTAAGTCGTGGTGGTATACAATTAATCTCAACCATCAGATCCTTCCATACTGGTTCTTTTCCAATAATAGTATAGGGTGGTATGGTCCCTCATATAAAAGCCTGCATGAAAATCCACTGCCCACTGACTCGGCGCTGCAGCCCGGCCGAGGCGCCATCGCCAGTGTTGGTTGCGTCAGATAGAGAAGACAGAAAAAGAGCTACTTACCAGAGAAGATGGGAGGGAATGGAGAGATAATAATTGAATTTGTGTTGGAATTTGTGCAAAGAAACTAAGCGTTGGGTCAGTGAGTTTGTGATGCGGTGTTATGTTGACGTGGCTACTTAGACATCATCTATGGATACCATAGGTTGGGACTGCCCTAATGTACATATATATCCTCATACAACGTCGAACTACTAACTCCATGCTTACATATATGACGTTTAGGACAATTTGTGCTAAGACTTTTACTCCAGTGCTTGAGGATTTTATGAGTTGTCTATCGATTCAGATCGGATGGTTTAAAAATAGGAAGAACCTGTTATAAGGAACCAAAGTTATGGACCGGAACTAAACATTTGTGGGCCAGGAACTAATTCTGAAAATGAAGGAAAGGGTACATCCGTATTTTCACTAGTCTGCCCCTATAGCTCGTTTCTGGCCTATTATCACGGGCCCATATGTTCGATCGGTCCAAAGCCCTCAAGCATTGGAGAAAATCTCAACAGTCGTCCATCCTCGTCTAGACATCGATATCCAAACTAATACACTGACGTAGTCCCATCGCTGTTGATCCGTCGCCACCGGCGCCTCCGCCCCCGCCGATTCCAACCTCCTCGTCCAGTCTCACACACGATTCCAGCCTCCTCGTCCTCCTCCAGGGTGTCCCTCGGGGTCACCGCATCCCCTCCGGCCAGGGGCGGAGCTACGAGAGGGCCAGCCCAACTCTAACTCCTGAGTCCTAACGCCAGGAAGAGGTGGAGCCGTGCAGGGAAGGGCCCACGGGAAGGAGCCGCGGTCTGGAGCAGGGCTGCCGAGGGCAGATCATGGGGGAGCTCGGGCGCCTGTAACGAGCAGCTTAGGGTGTGTGGGGGGTGGGGGCAGTGGCGACGGGTGCTCGGAGGGGCCGCTGGTGGGCACAGGGATGTAGAGAATGGTGTGTGCGGGTATAGGGTGCGGAGGTAGGAGTCGCGAGGCGGAGCAGCGGCGAACCTAGACGAGGAGTCGTGGAGCATTCCTGGCGGCGGTGTTCTTTTTTTTTTTTTTTTTGCCGATGGGGCTGACGTGGGGAAACCGGCATGCGGTGTTCCAAAATTACCCCTTGCCCGGCTCCCCTCAAAATACCAGAGGAACCACCTATTCCCTCTAGTTCTCCCTCGTTCCCCTCAAGCACGGTAACAAACGTTATATATTTAAGAACCGAGGGAGTAACTATTAACATTGTTTAGCCTTTGAAAGTGTCTGTGTGTGCTTCTTTCTTAACTCAGGTACATTAATTTTGTCTAAATACACTACTGTAACAATCAAGGCCGAATTCTCTTAAATAATGTCGTTGCTGACCAGTGTATTTTTTTAGTTTGGTTACTCGTTTACCATCCAATTCGACTACTTTCGGTACGGACCATTATGTTAAACATGATATAAACTGGCTGCAATTTGATGTGGGTGAAGAGTCTGTCTAAACTGATTAGTCTATTTTAGTCCACTTAGTTTTGTATTACACTTAAATTGTGCATTGCGCACGCAACTAGTATATTTCTTTTTTACATGCTTATGTTGCTAGTACATTGACATCATCGTACACTGTCCAGATGCTTACAGTTAGCACGCCCATCATGGGAGGGTTCAGTAGCGATGCATCCCAGCTGGTTTACCCTCGGGCCATGGTGGAAGGGAAAATGAGCTCGTTGCCCTGCGCCATGTTAGTTAGTCTCACTCCCTTACCTGTTGCTCAACATTCGCCTTGCTCAACGTTGGTCAGATCGGGCAAAACGCACTTCGGAAAGGATTATTGTGGTTGCACACTTGCTGATACTTCCCATTCCTAGATAGAAATCACTCACATCATGCAATTTTTTGCGAGGCATGTAATGCGTTGCTACCGAAGATTCAAATGAAGTAATGCAGTACCCCAGCAAGTAGGCAAGCTAGCATACCCGAATTAGTATATGGAAGCCAGCGAGAAGATCTGGTGATGAGTGGGGCGGAGGAAATAATTAAGCTCTCAGCACACAAGGGGTGACTGGTGGGGTATTTGTATAATCTACACGTAATGGTCTCTATCGCTGTGGCCATATATATAGACAAGTTATTTTAACTATTAAGTATATTAGAATTGGAAGAAATGTGTTCTTGCCCCTACTCTAAAGTCGAATTGTGAATTTACCCTCATTTTTGTTGACTTCGTGATTTCATCCCATCTTTATAGAAATGAAGACTCCGTTTCCCAACTTTTGACACCGTTAACTGGATTTGGAATAAACCTGATTTATAGCCTGTTTGGATCCGCCTCAACTAAATTTTAGTTAATAAATCTAGCCAACTAAAGTTTAGTAAAATAAAGCATTTGTTGGATAAAGTTTAGAAAGATGTGTTTGGATCCACCATCTAAATGAGGTATTTGCCAATTCTACCCCTCTCTTCTACATGCCTCCTTTCTTTCTTATCCTCCTTCTACACGAATCATCACATGGACTTCCATCAAAGTGGTATGCGGAGGCGCGGGAGAAGGGAGGAACGAGAATGTCGGGCTCGCCTGCGGCTTCCTCGCCTCGCCGATATTAGGATGCCGTGGCGCGGGAAGAAGGGAGGGGCACCAGATGACCACGAAATGCGCTCCCTTGCAGCTTCCTCACCAAGCTGGGAGCTAGTGGGATGCACGTCTGTTGGGGGATTCGGAATCAAGATTGACAAAGTCAACGTTTTGGAATCTTCGAAGCGCGCTCATCCAAACTGACGGTTTTGGTAGCGCAAATGACGAAACCCTCGTAGCCAATCGGTTTGTCTTTTCCTTTAGCCCATGTGCTTTCAATGGGCACCTTTCGTCACTCGAAATCTATAGCGATGCGAGAAGTGCCAATCTCTAGATGTGCTTCTTCTTTGCATCAGCTTTTGCATCGCATCCTTCATCGTCCGAAAAGACCTAGCGCGGGGTGAATGGTTCGATTCCCCAGGTTTTGGACCTAACGCTATCAACTTTTCACATGTCGAAACCACAGAGCCGAATCTTTTCTGTTCAATGAACACTGGTCTATATTCCGCCCGGGGGTTTCGTCGGTTCTAACGATTTAACCATTCGCTTTTCGGCTTTGCGTATGGTGCAGGGAAAAAAGGAGTCACTAGGCGAAAGGGGACATCTCCAAAGATTGATGGTCTTCACTCGACAGGCGCACGTGCTGATGCCGGGAAAAGCACCGCGATATGCGGCGTGACGTCAGCGAGCGCTGAATACGTGAAGACCTAATGGAGATCGCCCAAAATTAGCCTAGTACATTCTTGTTTGATCCATTTTACACAAGGGCAATTTCGGTATGTAAAAAGTCCATTCGTCTCCATATAAAAGGAGACCGACCGGCACATGTAAAGGGGGATCGACTTTTGAGAATTACACTGTTGAGAAATAGCTTTTTGTCTTCCTTTGGCATTCGTTTAAGTTTGTATACTTGAGCCCTTTTGTTCTTTTCATTGTTCGTGTTAAAGCTTCGGCATTGCACAACAACGTCGTGGTGATGGTGACTGAAACTGTAAACGGGAGGAACGGCGGTATGGCGATGGGGAGGGGGGGAGGGGCCGTAGTGCGGCGATGGGCTAACGAGGTGAAGAGGAGCGAAGTGTGCAACATACTACCAAAATCGGGACCTTTGCTGAGAAAAGTGGGAATGGGGACCGCGAGTAATAAATGAGGGCATTTGTCTTCTACTAGTTTTTTTTTTTTTTTGCTCCAACTAAAGTTTAGGAAAGGTTTATATTTAGGACTCTTTCTTCAATACTTGAGGTTTTTATGAGCCGTCCATTGGTCTAGATCGGGTGGTTGTAAAATAGGAGGAACCTATTACATGGAACCAATCTTGTGGATCGGAATCAAGTAATTGTGGACCAGAAACTAAATAATTGTGAGTAGGAACTAATTCTTGTTATGAATTGTGGACCGGAACCAAGTAATTGTAGATCGGAACCACCGGTTCCTCCTTGTTCTACCTGATTCCGGTCAAGCACCGTAACAATCCTCCATATTTAGACCCCAACAAAATTTCCCCTTTACACTTCCCAGTCCAATACGACACGACACGCTTTTCTTTCTCTCCAGCAAGAGCAAGCGACCTCCGGTCTGCCTGCCACGCGCGTGGCGAACAGTCCCTATAATCCTACGACGCACATCAGCACATGACCCTGGCAAGCAGGGAGAGCAGACGCGTGGCTCCGTTCAGCAGTTGGACGGCGACGGCACGCATCTCCGGATGACCAACATCTGTCCGCGGGGCTGGCCATGCATGGCAGCGGCCGAATCCTCAGTGCCCAGCCCCGCTTGCAGTGGCGACCGGAAGCCTGGGCAAATTTGTAAGAGAGGAGGGCAAATTTGTCTTTTTTTAAACTCATCTGACAACATTTTGTGCTGTTTGGAGTAGGAGGTCAACAGAACGTTCATTTTCATAGTAGAAATAAAATCACAAAGTAAAAAAAAGTAAGGGTAAATATAATTAGAGAAAGGGGCATATTCGCATGGGCAAACATGTCTTGTTTCAACATTTTTAATGCAGTTACATGCTATTCACAGATTAGAGATAAACTGAAGCTTTCTTTTCAAAAAGCAGGCGTAAAAACACAAAGTGGATGAAAGTGAGGATAAAATCACAATTGTCAAGCAAAATAGGTGTAAGAACTCAATAGTCCCTTTAAAATATGGTTAAAAACATGATAGCTCCTTTAAAGTTTACTAGCAAGACAATATATGCTACTGGTGGAAAAAAATCCACACTCAAGTGATAGTTTCATATCCACCTTATGTCTCGTGGGTTCCACCGGTGGAATCATATTGCTAGCTCACTACCTACCAAAAATATTTGAATAATTACTTTTATTGCACTCAAGTATTTTATTTAGCTAGTTACAATGTCATGTCCCCCTTCAACTAGAGCAATTATATAGGAATAGAAGCACTACTTCAGTCCCAGGTTATAGACTTAAATGTTATTCTCTAGAAAACCTGAGCTTTAAATGGACCTATTTATGGACAATCACATTTTTTACTAGGTAGACAATAATGCAGATTAATCTGGGGTAGACAAGAATACATCATCACGTCTTTAGTCGTAGAACTATGTGAGGGATTTATACGTCATAAGTGTTTGAAACATATATAGGCAAAATTGAGCATATTTTAACTCCATAATTCAGCAAGTAAATCATCATTAAAATCAGTGAAACCGTGATCACGTAGCATGTGCTTGTGTTCATGATTAAAATACTATATATAATGAACAAATGTAAGAACCAAAGGGGGTACAGGATGTCAGGTTGGGTGGCATATCTAACAACCAAGATTTTGGGGATAAGCTGTTTGTGTGCAGGAACCACACAAGGAATTTTGTGGGGAATGGTCACCCACATTCACTAGCGCGGTGTTCTCAGGCTGACCCCAACAGAACATGCATTTGCATTTTTGTCTCACGAATTGATACTGTGCATTGTGGTCTTTATCTCCAACAGAATAGGCAAATTACTGATGCATTTTGCCTCTGAGAGAGGAGAGGTAGCAATGCATCCCCTCTCTCATCGGATGTATTTGGGCATGCGGGGCTTCAAGAGCGGCGCGAGCGCGAGCGTGGTGCAGGGCGCGTGGGGACGGCGGAGGAGCGCCGACGACCTTCTTCCTCAGAGCGCGGCCACCTTCGCATCGAGCAACGAGGCCGGCAGAGGAAGGCGAGGCCCGCATGACAACGGAAGACTGGCTCCCACAATGACGGCGACTCCGCCGGAGGAGCAGGGGAGGTCGGGGCTTCCTCCTCTCTGGCAGATCCCAGCAACCGCGAGCCCCCTTCCCTTATCTCCCTCCCCGTCGTTGCGGATGGGCTAGCCGCCGCGTGCCTCCCTCTTCGCCCGCGCGAGGAGCAGCCGCTCACACGGCGAGCCCCTGCTCCCTCGAATCGAGCAGCCCTGGCCGGCCCCTCCACGGCGGCTGCCAGCGCTCTTCCGCCCCCAAGTCCCCGTCCACCCCTCCCCTGCTCGAGGAAGCAATCGCCGGAGGAAGAAGGCCGGCGGAGCGGGCGAGGTCCCGGAAGCAGGGGAGCTCCGTCTCCTCGATTGCTGCTCGACATTCCCCTTCCACCCGCTCTCCGCCGCACACCCAAGTCCACGCCCAGGCAACAGCTTCAGACCTCCTCCGGTTCCTGGCGCCGGTGAGCAGAGCTTCCCCGGCGAGCGAGCGAATGCCTCTGCCTCTTGTTTGTTGGAGACAGTCCCGAATGCCTTTGCTCCTCTACACTGTACACACGATGCATTCTGCGTTTTGCCTCTCAAAAATGAAATGTATTGTTGGAGTCAGTCTCAAATGAAGAATACTATGAGAACATGACGTGAAGGTGTTTTCGTGATATGGGTCATATTGCAAACGTGATCATGATGGCATGAATCATGTGAACCTTCCCAAGATGACTTTACTTCGGCGTACATCATATTGTACCGAATATGCTATTAGGACAGCAAAGATGGAAAGTAAAAGTTGGTTGAGCTCCCTATAAAAGGAGAGCCACGCCCAAACCGCTTGTTTTATATATGGATATTAGAGAGCTATCAAGATTATCATGGTTTTTGAAGTGTGTTCCAAAATTAACTGTTTGGTTAATTAAGAGTTCACTCTGACCCAACATTTGGTGTCCACCGTTTGTGCTCGTAGAAAAACCTATCATGGCTCCACCAAAGAAAGGAAAGAAGACCGTAAGCAATACTGTACTAGTATGGCGGTTCCAGCGAATTAATAGAATGAAGACGACCCCAACCCAAATGAAGAAAATGGACCGGAATCTCAAAGTTCGGTGGTGACAAACGAAAAGGAAGTGTTACCAAACAATTTGAGTGCTTATGAAATAGAATTAGCAAGATTGAGACAAGAGGCAGCCGAGCTAAGTGAAGCCAAGCAGAAGCTATTAGATCAAGTGGAAGCACAAATCAAAAGTAGTGGAAGAAACACGGCTCGTGTTCAACATGCTAAAGAAGAAGTCGAGAAAAAATTGCATCTCCTTTGACTCTTAATCCGTTTCCTTTCAATACATCTTACATAGTGATTGATTACTGTATCCAGCCATAACACGTCTGCAATCGATCAAGGTATGCTTACAAGTTACATTACCAGAGCTTGAACGAAACACTGTCAAGGTAGATCTAGCTATGGTTTGGTGGTCTGCCACAACTCTGTGGGGACGGACTTGCTGTGGTTACACTAGACGCTCATTATTGTACGGACATGACACATCATACCACCGTGATTCCTCCCAAACCTATACTACTCCTACCATGTAACTCTGAGTATATAGAAATATAAAGGACAAGTCTAACAGACTCAAGAAACTCTACCTATGTCTCTCATGTACACAAAACTATGTATTTCCTCCGGAATGGGAAAAATGTAATAAAAAACTACAGCTTCGT
This sequence comes from Cenchrus fungigraminus, assembly GCA_036936925.1. Classification (NCBI taxonomy): domain Eukaryota; kingdom Viridiplantae; phylum Streptophyta; class Magnoliopsida; order Poales; family Poaceae; genus Cenchrus; species Cenchrus fungigraminus. The sequence continues at coordinate 23,176,343 of CM072774.1, read as the reverse complement.
GGAGTGTGTGCATCTTAGTGGGAATATATATAGATACCAACTGTGAAAGTTATATCAAGATTGCAAGAAGGAATGGACATAATGAGGTAGTGGAGAAGGGAATGGTCATTAAACAAGGCCAAATAACTTCGACCTTTTCTTTTTTGGCAATTCAAGACTGGCATTTCGGTACTTAAGAAGGCCCTTTAGGGTAGTCCCAACGGTAGACCTAAGTGCAAAATCGACAACCACGTCAGCAAAAATGAACACTAGAAATCATTTCCTACAATGGTACGAAGTCCAAGACAATAAATGTAGTGAAATCATCTCCTACAATGGCAGGCGGGGCCGCGGCGGCGCAAGACTCCAGCCAGGTCTTCCCAATAACGATTTTGCTAGGTCTTGCAGTCTTGATTCGCGTGAGGAGGTCAAGTCTATAGGAAGAAACTAAGTCTTGTGTTTTCCTTCTCTTTCTTCATTAACTATTCTGCTATGTCACCAATTTGTTGATGTGTCATCTCATTTATTGGGGATGGACTCCATCCTACGTGGACCATTGGGATTGACCTTAGTACTGTGCAAAAAACACTTAGAACTAAAAGAGTCTTCAGTACCATATGCAGAGAATGCCGCCACCGTGGCTGTTTTTTCTTTTCCACTTATTTTCTCATTTTATTTTTTTCTTTTTCCACACAATCACATGAATCGCAATAACACAATCACATGAATCACCATCACCAAATCACATATTTCATAAAAATCACATATTTCATTTCATAAGATTTAGAACCACATTTCACAAGAATCACCAGAATACAAAATGCATCTCACAGGAATGAATCACATTTCAAATGAACCGCAAAAAAGTACACAATTCAGAAGAGCTGGCCGACGGAAACCCCCGCGCGCCGGCAGCCTGCCCCACGATTCTTAATGATTTAATTGAGTATAAATGGGATAAGACTACTTAAATCCAACTATCCCCACCAACATTTCACAGTTCACGAGAAATGCTCTCAGGCCAGTCTCAGTGGGGATTTCATGGACATTAAATAGGCTGCCATGTAAGCACTTTTGATGTTGTGGCAGTGTATTAATGAAGAGAGAGGTAAAATGAGTTTCATGAGGATGAAACCCTCCCTACATAGTTACCTAGACAACTTGTGTCTTGCATGCAACCTAGAAAACAACAATAGATGAAACTATGCATTGAGAGGGAGGTGTTTCATTATAGTTTTAAATGTTTTTAGATGACGTGTCACTCTAGGTAATCGTGTTCATGACATCTCCACTGAGACTGGCCTCAGATTTACAACTATTTTGTTATACCACCTTTTAGTGGAGACTGTTATGTTGAACTTTCACTTACAGCTGGGCCCCACACTTATTCACAAGTGATCAATAGACTGCCTCGAATTGACATTTTTGTGCAAACAAGCTTGACCAAAACTCTATGTTAGTAATATACTGCTATAAGCATCCGCGGGGGTTGGAGCGTAAGTCATACTCCCAACCTTTCATGAGTATCTAGAGATTAGCCAATCTGATAGACCGTGACTAGTAGTCAACTTATATAGGTGTAATCTTTGAAGATGTTATGTAGGTCAACATCTTTATTCCACTGAATTACACTGATTACATTAAGGTTTTACCCAACCTGCAAACGTCCTCTGGAATGACTCAGCATGTAGTTGGCTCATAAGTAGGGCAGAACTAATGTATATGGAACAGGATCATAGCATGTACATCTTGCCATCGTAGTATTTTAACAATGTAGATCATATGTTAATAATGAATGCACAACTTTAAAAAATAAGATTCACTTCATAAACTTGTAATTTAAATGCGAATTAGTGAACAAAATAATAATTATTTACAGTTTATATGAATATCAACATGCTCCCAACACTCAAGGGACATTACATACATCATCTAGCGAACATAAGCTTTTTCACACCTCACAGTTATACATGCAAGCTGGGCGGTTTGCAGCTGCCCACCCTGCGTCCGCACGAGCCGTGAGCTCGATCGCAGGCGTATGGGGCAGCCCGCATGTCGCCGCTTGCTTTTTGCAGATGTATGTGCCAGCCGGCATGTGCCCGCGAGGCCGCAAGGCCGAAATACAACGCAGTACCTCGATTTATCCCTGCAACAAGCTCGATTTGGGAGATGTGGAACTCGATTTTAGTGCACGGCGGCTTCGGGCAGATGCACCCTGCTCCTGTAGAGCGGCTGCTTTAGACAGAGGTAGTTGCGGCGCGCCTGCTTCAGAGGAGGCGGCCCTTGCGATTTTGCGAAGCTCCAGTCGATTTTGGTGGCTTCCATCTAGTTTAATGTGACCATCCATTAGGATTTAGGATGCTCATTGAGTCATTGTGGGATTTCTATGGTTCATTTTGCCCATTGGATGCGTCGGCAAAGGGAAATCGCCGGCCATCGAGGGTCAGGGGCTGGTCGGCTGCATATTTGCTTGTGTGCTCTTGGGCGGCGCACATGGAGAGATTGATGTCAGGCTCGATGCCTTGACCAAGACGATGAAGACCTGCTGCATGCATGCGTTGGTGCTCAAGACTTCTTCCTAATCTCTGTTATCGGGAAGGTGCGTGTGCCTTGCTGAGTCGCGGGCTCGCGGCGCCGCTGGGCAGCGCGGGCACACCCGCGTGGTCCGCTCCGGCTTTGCGGGACTCGCGGTGCGGGTTGTCCGGGTTTGCGGGGTGGGCTGGCCAGGGGGCTCGCCGCAGAACCCGCCCCACTTGCATCTATTCACACAGTTGTTCTAGCCAAATGGCTATCAGCTTTCTCATAGCTAACAGCTCACAGCTGACAATACCTTTTTTCACAACTCAGAATCCAAAACAGATTTTTTTACAGCCACGGCTCAACCAAACCCTTATGTTTGAAAGCCAATTTATATGCAACAGGCTCACAGGTAGCTGTTATAAGGGTGGGAAAATATGGTCCTCCTTGCATGCAACAACCTTTAGTAATCATCTTGCCGATTCTGTTACAAATGAGGAGACTCTCTGGCATGTCCAATAAAGTTGAAGCAGTAGTAGAGTTCTGAACTAGCAATACAAGGTATGAGGTTGGAATTATAATAATCCTCTATGAAATGTGTGTGACATACACAATGATGATTCATGTAACACATGTTAAGAGAAGGGAAAAGTCTATTTTTCAACCTTGAACTAGCACACATGTCTGGTTTACAACCTTAAACTACAAAACCAGACATAAAAGACCATCCAACTATCGAAACAGGGCAAGTTTGACCCTTCGAGTGGTTTTGGAGATGGTTTTCTATTTTGTGAAAATGCTAAAAAGAATTGGTTTCATCAAAAAAATCATAACTAGTTCATTTTAAATCAGAAAAATATAGAACTTACACCCAAAGTTCTATAAAAATGTCACATATCCATTGGTGCACTATTTGGAGCTTTTTGGATGTTGTATGTTCAAGTTTCTAGTTTTTATTGTTTTTTTAAAAACACTAGGAATATGAATAAATAAGATGAAGATGACTCCAAATAGTTCACCAATAGATAGGTGACATTTTTATGAAACTTTAGGTACAAATTCTACATTTTTCTGATTTAAAATAAATGAGTTATGATTTTTTAGATGAAATCAAATTTTTAGCATTTTCACAAAAATGGAAAACCACCTCCAAAACCACTCAAAGGGCCAAACTTGCCCGGTTTTTATAGTTGGATGACCTTTTATATCTGGTTTTGTAGTTTAAGGTTGTAAATCATACTTGTGTGATAGTTCAAGGTTGAAAATTAGACTTTTCCCTTAAGAGAATCATGAGGACCACGAAGAGCCGTGAATCCCAAATCTCTGCTAACTACTCACGCTAATTATCCACATTAATTTGTGGTTAATGATTCCCGTTAACTCGACTTTGTGATCTTGGATGGAAAGTGGACCAGCGTGATGCAGTCTTAATGAGTAGGTACCAGCAGCCACCCAGCAAGAGCAGGGGGCAAAAGGAGTTCTGCCGATGACACAGACAGTGTTTGCACACTGTACTTCCTGATGCTTCCCATGCCTAGATAGAAACCGCTCACATGCTGGACCTACAACTTCCAGTTAGAAACGAGGCAGTTGCTTGGACACTAGCGCGGGAGCAAAGAACGAAGTTGAGGGTGCTCATTTCGGGGAGTTATATGGCGTTTTTTTTATAGCTTCTATTGTACCGGTTACTTGTAGCTCTTCTATATTAAGAGAAAGGGCTCTAATAATCACTTCTGCCAACACTATTTTAATCTCCCACCCCAGTGCAGTAGTACTGCTGGATACCAATGCAAACCGAACCGAACCTCTGCACAGTGCAGTTCTGCCAGCTACCGAACAATGCTACGATCATCCTGCGCTGTGCATCAAGTGAGGTATATAAGTCCCATTAACGTGGAATTTTTTAGTGAGTACTCCATCAGTCCCTAAATAAGTGTCGTCGTTGACGTATATATGCCTCGAAATTATAAAACAATTCTTGGAAAATATTGAACCTAAAATTCGAGCTTAAACGTCAAATAATGCTATGGAGAGAAGTGTATTGTCAATCGTCAAGTCAAAGAATATGTGTTAGACGATTATTGAGGGGATGTAGAGAGAAAATAGGTGTGGGGTTGGTGCAGACCCATGAGCAAGCACCAGATCCTACAAACATATTTTCCTAGCCATTGTTGCGGTGGTTCGTAACGTTCATAGCATCCATTCCTAAACTCCAACAACATTGGATTGAATCCTCTCACTTATAGCACATAATGAATCTTGATACTTGTATTCGAGATATTATCTGAAATTTGCTGATACTTGTGTTCATGAAAAGAGCAATGAAGAGCCGTAAAAATGTTAAGGGAATCCTGGAAAGAACCACGATGAGACGTGTATACACACGTTAATTGTCCACTTTGTGGTTGATGATTTAGGTTAACCATACATTCTACTGATCCCAGATGGAATGTCCACTATGGGAATCGCCGGCTTTGCCCTGAGCCCATTCCTCACGGTAAAGACTGGTTTACTCTCGGTGAATTGTTTGCCTTGAGTGGCTCTCAACAAAGCCCTCGTGACAAACATCTTGACGGCAAAAGCCATGTTTGCCGTGAGACGTGCCTTGGGCTCACATCAAACGTTTCCCATGAGTATGTTTAGCTCTCGGCAAACATTATTGGAAGAGAATAAAAAATAAAAAGAACCACACTGGCCGGGCACCGCAGACCCATGGCCAGCCATCATGGTCCCCCGCCACCGCTGCCCCCTCCTCGCAGGGGCCTAGACGCCACCACAGCGTCCGTTGCCAGCAAACCGCAAACACAACCACCTCCTCCACGCCGCCGCCACCGCAGATCTCTCCCGAAGAGGAGCTAAACCACCACCATGCTGCCGCCGCCGGCACCACCTGGAAAAAACGCGGAGCAGAGAGTGAGAGAGAGAGAGAGAGAGAGAGAGAGAGAGAGCATTTGGATCTCGTCAACGGATCCGCACCCACCACCGCTTTGACTCCATCCCAGGCCGCCGAATCTTGGAGAGGGAGAGGGCGCCAGATCTTGGGGTCACCGTCTTGAGGTTGCGCCGCCACTAGCGAGCCGACGGAGGAGATATCGGGGAGGCCCTCGACTCCGATGCGAGCTTGGGGAGGCCGCGCCACCGCTCAACATTTGGCGCCTCACCCCCGCGCCATCGTAGATCCTGTCACCGTCATACATGAGATGCACCACCACCACCCGCTCCTTGTGATGCGCCGTCGCCACACTTCACCCCGCCGCTGCTCCTCACCGTCGGTGAGGGGCGAGTGGAGAAGGGAGGAGATCAGAGGCATAGGAGGGCCATGGAGGTGTCAGGGGGAGAGGAGTGGGTTGGCTGTGGTGGAGGAGAGGAGGGGAGGTAGGGGGCAACAGCGGAGAGAGGTGGAATCGGCAGAGAAAGAGGAGAGAGGGCGGCGACGGGGGAGAGGAATGAAGGGAGAGTTAGGGTTGGGGGAGAGAGGGGGAGGGCGAGATTATATGTTGGAGAGGGGGAGGAGGTGGGCCGGGATGCTATGTGTGCTGGGAGTCGGCTGTGCGGTGGGGCTAGAATAGTTTGCGGTGAGCTAAAATCGGTCCACGAAATTTTTTTATTTTTTTAAAAAATTGCTTCCAATTCAGTTAATTAGTTAAATATAGCAAATCAATACTAAAACGTACCAAATTTCAACATGGAGTTCCACATGTTGTATGTGAATAGTAGAAAAAGTTCCGGCTACAAAACATAACCGCTTAATTCATAACTATATGGAACTTCTGCGCAGATGTTTCGGTTTGTAAGCATCATATATGATATTGTGTGAAACCCACTCGATTTTTTTTCACAGCTGCCATGCATGATATCACGAGATATTAACAATTTTCATGATTTTCAAACTTAATTTTTGTTTGTTTGGAATATTAAATTGTGCGAAACCCACTCTATTCTTTGAATCAGTTGCAATTCAAATTAGGCTTGATTCAAAAATTGCTTGAAATGTAATTAATTAGTTTAATATAGACAACAAATACAAAAAAATACCAAATTTTAACATGGAGTACCACATGTTGTATGTGGTGAGTATAAACATTTTTGAATTCAAATTTTAATTTAAACGTCACTTTGCTTACAAACCTAGCCGCTTCCTTTGTAACTCTATGAACCTTCTTCGGAGATGTTTGCGTTTGTAAACATCATTCATGATAAAATATGCAAAACTTACTCAATTTTTTACCACATTGACAAATTTCAGGATTTTCAGACTTCATTTGGGTTTTTTAGAATTTCGAAATCATTTGGACGTGTGTCTTTGATCTTGTTTCTTGGACCATATGTTAAAAATTTCTTTTGATTTTATGTACAAGGTCACAAATTTGGCTAAATGACATGAATAACATTTTTCCACTCCTTTTATTATATTATTTTCATTACTTGCAGTTCAAATCTGACTTGTCTCAAAAATTGCTTGAAAAACTATCAATTAGTTAAATAAAGCAAACAATGGCAAAAATTACCAAATTTTAATATGGAGTAGCACATGTTGTTTGTGGAAAGTAGAAAAAAAATTGATTTCAAATTTTAATTTGAATGTCATTTGGCTACAAATTCATATTGAGATTGAAAGAAGGTATTTTGTCGTCGACTACAAAAGGGCTCATGGAAAAATAGTTTGTTGCCGAGAGCGTCGGCCACGAAAAGGCTCACGACAAAATGGCCGTTTTGCCGTGAGCCTACCTTTTTCTCTTCGACAAGTTATGCACATAACTTTTTCTCTTCGACAAGTTATGCACATAACTTTGTCCCTAACGACGAGTTATGCGCATAACTTTTCCCTAACAACGAGTTATGCGCACGACATTTTTTCGAAAAATAATTTATGTACATAATTTTTTTCTAAACAAATTTTGTGCATGCCTTATACATTTATACAATGTTTACTTGATATGAAAAAATTGAAAATGAAGTAAAAACTAAAATCAGACCACCAGCACGAGTGCGCCATGTGCAAAACTTGTATATATAACTTTCCAAATATTTAATTTATACGACAAAAGCAAAATTTGTATATTTAATTTTTTAAATACAAAAATTATTATATTTATGCAAGGGAAGCAAAATTTGTACATAGTCGGATGAAAGAGAGAGAGAGAATGAGTGCCCCGGGAAGCTAAGAAATGGGAACCGGTCAACTCGAGGATAATGATAGCTGTGGGCCCCTACACACGTGGGTGGCATAAGGTTTCTGGGTTGTTGTTGGAAGGAAACGCGCTTGGTTGACGAGTAAAAAAAGAGAATGGAAAGCATGTGGGGCCCGCACGAACGCGAAATTGGTTTTGCACCTGAGAAGGCAGCTGCATGCATACAATGGTCTAAAGGGCAGGCAAGCCGTGTTCGACATGTTAAACCAAACTCAAATCTGGCCGTACCAGCTTGTGTAGCATGATCATTGTTTGACTTCCTGATCTTTCTCATTCCTACCTACACTTAGGCATGTTATTGAGCAAGCATGGTGCAGATGTTGCGCAACGGGAAATGTATAGAGCAACTGCACTGACACAATATTATGAAGAGTAAGGAAGAGAGGTTGTACTGAGTTGAAAGGTTGTAGTGGTGGGAGATGATTTATGTAGACTCACCAGCTTCTCGGTCAAGTCAAATTTGAGAGGTTTTAAAAAGAAGAGTGGACTTTGTTTCATCTGAACAATATTCGATGTTAATGGGAATCTCTCGTGTTGAAACTCACACTTTAATTTATTGTGGATATTCACGAGAAACCATGGCTTACTAAAAAAATGTGCACAAATCTCTAAAGTACGAGCTTGTTTAGCATGACTATTGTTTAACTTCCTAATATCTTTCATTCCTACGTACAGCTAGCCATGCTATTGAGCAAGCGTGGTGCAGATGGTCAATTACGGGAAGACATGCATCGACTAGGAAGGTATAGAGAAGCTAGACTGCTAGAGCAACTTCACTAACACGATATTATGAAGAGTATACTGAGACTTGACTTTACAGTACAGAGTTATGTTATTAGTTGTACTGAGACTTGACTTTACAGTACAGAGTTATGTTATGAGTTGAAATGTTGTGGTAGTGGGAGATGATTGATATAGACTCCCCAGCTTTGGTCAAGTCCAATTTTAGGTTTTAAATAGAAGAGTGGACATTGTGTTATTTTAACAATATTTGATGTTGATGCGGATTTCTCAAGTGGACACTCACATTTATGGTCGAGATGCACGAGAAACCAAGGCTTGCTAATTAAAAAATGTGCAAAATCTTAAAACTTTTGAAATACAAGCATGTATAGTTCTAGTTTTGATAACAAAACATCATTTTTCTAACACGCACTACACATTCCGTATCTCACTTCTCCCGCCGCCTCCCTCCATCCGCGCCGAATGGATGCGCAGGGCTGTCCCATTCCTTGAAGCCACTTGTACGCCTCGCTGCCTCCCTCCTCTGTTTCATCTCCGCGCCACCGCCAGTCAACACTGTCGTGAGCGACCGCCCGCATGGATGATCTGTACCGGCCTGCCCCCAATCCTCCTCTCCTTGGCGGGGTGAGGCGGCAGCGGTCGGCGGGGTTGGGTGGGAAAGAGAGAGAGGAGAGGGAGAAGAGAAGAGAGACGGGCCCTGGATCCAGTAGTGAGGCGGGCCAGATGAGGGAGGGGAGGCCGGGAGAAGCCGCCCCACAGGAAGAAGGGGTCACATCTACGCGGAGGCACAGGGGAGAGGTCTCGTCATCGGGGAGGTAGAGAGGAGGGGTCGCGACAACTGAGTGAGAGAGAGTGGATAGGGAGAGGGGTCACGTCTGTGAGAGGGAGAGGTTGGGCGGAGGGCTAATGTGAGGGAGGGGGATGGACGGACACGTAGGAGTGGAAGTTAATGGGATTGAAATGAAAATTCAGGTCTGAGAAGCACTAAATGGGTAACAAACATTTTGTACACTGTGACCACAAATATTATAGGGAATGAGCGTTAATTAACGCCCATTACCAATAAGGCTGGGCTGCAGCCTGCAGGTCTGGTAGGTAATGGATGTAGACTCATTGATAATGAACGTTCATGACGTCTGTTACCTTTAATATTATTGGTAATGGTCCACATAACCACTTTACCAATGCTGCATTACAAATTTGAGGTTTTGACGTAGTGACCAGCTGCGGTTTCACATGATCTTTACTCTATGGATCGAACGATGGTAGAGATGATGCACACGTTTCATCCATGACATGACTAATTATTTTGGGTTGCACACTTGTTGATGCTAATGTCTGGAACGGCACAGCGACGGGGAACACAACTTCAGACTGCTACGGCGACTTGCTACAGATCCACCTTGCTTGCAGGATTCGTGTCCGTCTGGTGCACGCAGTGCAGTTGTTTTGTGCCATAACAACCACAATTTTGATGGCGTAAACTATATGTGGACGATACTGTGGACATTGCTGTGGTTGCCCACTTGCCGATGCTTCCAATACCTATATAGGATACTTTTTTCTTTTTGGCTTCAAGTGTGACTGACGTAATCCTCAAAAAGCATCTATATCAATATAACAAAATGATCTGGTGAAGTAGTTCAAAAAGCAGTATGGTAGCTCTATATATATAGAACTTAGTGAAAGGGGGAACCGGGGCGGCAAGGTAGTGGGTGACGCGGCAAATAACATATCCTCTCTGAGATTACACATGCCGTGATCAAAATAATCTATACTAATAAATGGCATAACTCCAACCACCTGGTAACATAGGCTCGCTAGTTCAATAAAAGTAGTACCCATAATTTATTCGTTTGTACTTCTCTAGGTATATCACTTTTGGTAGGGTAGTCCCAATAGAGGAAACTAACACAGTTTCATAGCATAAGAATTCATCTATAGAAATTATAACAGTGGTAGTGTCTTCGAGTAATAATTGTTCTCACTTTCTCTCTCCCAATTTGACCAATGTGGAGTGTTGCATTAATCTCATAGAAACTAGTGGTTGCTTCCCAACGGCAAATTCAAGGTTTTTTTGTCCATTGGGTCAAGAGTACACATGGTTTCTCCATGAGGAAACCATTTCTAATTAGGCTGCCACATCACAATTTTACTTTGTTGGCAGAATAATTAATAGACATAGAAACCACCATAAATGTCTCATTGGGACTGCCTTATGCATCTAGACATATTATATATCTAAGTGCATATAAAAAGTATGTATTTATAAAAGTCAAAATACATCATTGCAACTGTAGAATGCAAATTAAAACATTTTATAACTTATAAATATAATGGTTTTAAAGGCTGGTAGTTCTGAAGTTTGATATGAAATATTAATGCTGTACTTGTACATTAACACAGTGGAATGATCGTTAAACTGAGCAAAACACTGTTTAGATTGAATTAATTAGGTAAACAAATAATCCACCAACAAGGTCGGACTACATTCTGTTTTTTCGGGGAACCGTGCGGTGCTTCTTGAGTACCTTACTGCCTTGTGTACGTACAGTTCTAATATTTCTACGAAAATAAAAACCGTTGAAAAGATTATCCACACCATATAACTCATTCCGACAATTTACAGGATGAACTGTGATATTGTTCTTCCACGGGTTAACAATCACCTTTAATAATTTTGTTCTCCACGGATTTACAATGACCTCTAATAATATGATCCAATAAATCAAGGAGGTGTATTACATAAATAAATAAGATTATTCAACGAGAAAGGGATGCAAGATCAAGATCAAGGAGAGAAAAATAAATAGACAAGGGCCGACAGTCTACCATTTGCAAAGCAATAATGGGAAATTGAAATTGGATCAAGTAGGAAAATTAAGTTATCAAGGAGGATTAGGAAAAGAAAATCATCAAGAAATGAGAATATTCATCACAGTGGCCAAGAATATGGTAAGAATGATTCTAGATCAAAAGAAGCAGTAGGAACAACCATTGCTATCTAGACTTACGTTCTACGGTCGATACAGCTCTAATACCACTCTGTCACACCTATTTTAAAAAGCAAACCAAGTGCCACCAATATGTATGCCAAGATCAAGTTTCATACATATAGTTTACATAAGTGAATAAGAGTAACAATATCACGTAAAAGAACATAAACAAAACTGATAAATCTATCAGAGATATACAACTTAATCCTGGAAACAAAGACAACAAACTCCACAAGCAATCGAATAGGGCTACATACACCTAGAACTCAGCGACATCTGCATAGCAGCTTTCTCTTTCTGAGCAACAATATTTATAGGTGAGCACATGTCGTACTTAGCAAGTGTGGGGAAAATCTGAATTAAAAAGGCTTAAATAAGGAAAGACTGTCAGGTTGACTGCATTAAGCAATTTTAGTTAATCAAATTTTATTAGCACCTGATTACTAAGATATAAATATATACCAACTCACATTAATATAAAGAGAGATGCCATATGCATATGGCAAGCATAACCAAAAACCACAATTTAAATCCATCTTCAAGTTCAATTATCATGTGAGGGTCCAAGTCGCTCTTGACCGTGAGCATGACTAATCGATTAGTTTTACACTCTGCAGAGGTTGTATATCCTTACCCACAAGTCACATAAAAGTTCCGAAGAACTTTGAACCCAACCACGTGATGCTGATCCGGTATCATACCACAATACCGAGGTGTGATTGTATAGGGATGCTATGAGGCCCTACCCGGCCACGCCGGCATGGAAAGCTACAGCCATCGACAGCTATGACGCGGGGGGCGTAGGCACGGGCGGCCAAGGGCCTCCCGGTCGGCACTGGCGCCTGGCCCTGAGGAGGAAGCCGGCTTCCCCGACGCGGGCAACTTTGGCCCGAGGAGGTGCGGGCACGAAAGTCAGTGCAGTAGTTCTGGTCGGCGCGGGCCAGGGTGCGGAAGCCGACGGTGCGGGCGGCCCTGGAGGCCGCATCTTCCCCGGCACAGAGGCAACAATGCTTTTTTTCTAAGTGTAATGTGATTCAATTGTATTGTGATTCTTGTGGAGAATTTTGTTGTGGTTCTTGTAGATTTTGTTCTACGTATGTTATGATTTTGTGACTATTTGATTGTTCTTGAATGTGAAAACAAAGATTGTGTGAGAAAAGAAAATGAAAATGAAAAAAACATGCGCAATGGGTTTTGGCATTTTGTACCGGCGGGAAACACCGATCGGTACTGAATGACACTTTAGTACTAGGCGGCCTAGCTGGTACTAAATGACATGGCATTTAGTACCGCCCAAGCCATACTGGTCGGCTGCCCGGTACTAACTGACATTTCTGAATGGTACAACATTCGATTATGTAGTAGTGATGGCTCTGGCTCCTCTAGTGCTTTAGGAGTGGAGCCATTTTTTGACAAAACTATTTGGTACTTCTCCTGGAAATGAAACCCTACAAAAGAGGGACTTATAAGTAGCCATGCATCCAATTATCCAAAGTTTGTGTTGATGTCAGAACTGTGAATTGTGGGCCCACAAACAAATGCAATAATGAAAGCAGCTCAGGATTAAAAAGGACCAATAAACTTTTCAGATTACAATTTACTACTGTAGCTAATATATGATGTTTGTGTAGCACTCCACGAACCTAAAAATAATACATCACTGGCTAGTTATCGAATTAAGAATATGTATGCGCATGATCTGAAAATATATGTGTGCCTACTCTTGTGTAATGATTGTGAATCTAAATGTCTTATTTACCACTCACGTTGGTCAAATCTGAAATAATTCTATTAAATAAGCAGGATTACATCTAAATGATAGAAAATACATTATTGCATACTTCTCTTTCCCGCAAAGAGTGTCCTGAGTCAAACAATCTTATGTCCTGAGTCTTATTTATGAATGCTTTTGGTGTCTAACAAATTTCATTAAATTCATTATGAAATATTATTTCATAGCATACCTATTTGGTGTTATAAATATTGATACTCTTTATAAAAAAACGTAATCAAACTTCAAATAGTTTGAGGAAAAAAAACTAAAGTGGGCACTCTTTGCTGGAAGGAGGGAGTAAAAATTATTCTTAAAGTATTACAAAAAATAATAATGCAAGTAAAATGTTAAAACTAATTGATACTTTCAAAATGAGGCAAATTAACCACCTCAAGTCTTGCTAATTAATGTATTTTGGAGCTCATTCATTTAAATTCAGATTTGAACCATTTATGTTATGAACATGTAATCTTAATTGTTGAATTTGTGTAATACTTAAAATTACTCTTTTTGGTTCATACGGTGATGTGCGATTTGTACAGTTGGTGTTACTCGATCTCGGGCATGTTGTTGAATACCTACCGAGACTACCGGATATATATGTACTTTTTTTATGTTGAATTGCGCTGAATCATGTAACTTTAGGCGTGAGTTCACATTTGGCACGTCCCAAGGCGAGTAAGTGTTGGCTCTTATCCAAATGGTATGATGGTAAATTCACTTAATTCAAGTTCAAATTGGGCTGATCTTACACATGACACACTTGTTGTGGGTCTCTTTTTGGGCATATCATCAAGAAATGCAATGCTACGTTTATGGGCCATCCTATCAGAGTGAGCAAAGGATGGTGTTCTGACAAGGATGCATACTCGATCTCAGTGAGTGGAACCGGCTGCACGCTTGCTGATGCTCCCCAGGCCTAGATAGCTAGCTAGAGTCACTCACATGACACATATTTCGTGAGACACGCAATGCATTGGGCAAGTATATATTGGGCAAGCTAGAAGAATCCTATTTGTATGTATAGAAGCCAGTGAAAAGAGCTGCGCAAGATATGATGAGTCTTAATTTGGAGGAAATGGTGGCTAGATGGTGCAGTCTATTTATACAGACCAGTTATTTCAATTTTCAACTATTATGTAATTTATTAATTTACTAGCAAATCCCTTGCTACTGGAAGAAACCAAACACACGATATACTTTTCTGGCACTATCACTCTTTGAACGTGTCTGCCTCGGCTTCTTTCTTAGTTCAAGCTACAATAACTTTGTCTGCATACAGTACTGTAACGATAAAGGAGAAATTAACTTGAATTTTGTCCTCGCTCATGAGTGTAATTTTTTCATGTAGTTATTTTTTTACCAACCAATTCAACTACTTCATGGATTGCTACGGTTCCCGTGGAAGCTACATCCTCAAGAACAGCAGGCAGTATCTTGCTTTTGTACACTGTCCAGTTGCTGACAGCCGTGGAGTTCAATAGTGATGCATGCCTGGTTTACCGTCCGGCCGTGGCGGATGGAAAACTGAGCTCGATGCCTTGCGCCATGTTTGTCGTGATCCCTTGCTGCTCAACCTTGACTCTCTTCACCATCGCCCAGAGCAGGCAAAGCTCCGGAGTCAGGAGTTCGGGGAAGGTTTTCTGTGGTTGCAAACTTTCTGATGCTTCCCATGCCTAGAGAGGAATCACTCACATCACACAATTCTGGCGAACCACATAATGCATTGCTACGGAAGATTGAATCGTAGTGCAGTACCCGAGTAAGCATAGAAGTGAGCAAGCTAGCAGAACTGAAATACTAGTATATATAGAAGCCAGTGAGAAGATCTGGTGAGTGGAGGAAATGAACTCTCAGCATGCAAAGCGGTGACTGGTATTGTATATTCTATATGTAATGGTGTATCGCAACGATCCATTTATATAGGCAAGTTACTTTCAGTATTAAGTAAATTTAAATTTACTAGCAAGACCTTATATATGCTACTGGAGGAAAAACGCGGGAATCTTATGTATCGCTTCAGCGACGGAATCCCCTTCCGTCGCTGAAGGCTGCGTGGGGAACCTTTTTTTTTTTTTTTGAAGAGGAAAAGCCATAAAAACGGTGGAAAATAGTAATCCCGCAAGCTCTGCTGCACCAGTTTTTAGGGGTTCACTGGATACTACATCAAACAGAGCATGTGAAATGTTATGAAACCACATATATTACAAGGTCAAGCAAATTTTCTTGGCACTCCACTCATAATGAAAGAAATAAAATTAACAAGTTGTATCCGTAAAAATCAAGCACATAGGAGGAACAAAATCGTCAAAACTATAAGTTGCGCTAACACGTAAAATATCTTGTAGAGCAGATATTGTCGTGCAGAAACGCCATATGATAGAACATACAACAAACATGCCAGCTCCCAAGACAGATAGTAGCTGGCTAGCTGCCTAGAGCATTAGCACTTTTCCAGTTCTATAGGAACAAATAATGGTGTAATGTGGAATATCCTGGAAATTAAAGTTCACGACAGCAGGGCAAGAGCATTGTGCTCCAATGTGCAGAAAAGTTCACGACAGAACCCATCATTGAAGCTTTGCCATAGGTACACAGCCGCGGGACAAAACGTTGAAGAGTCCTACCAACAACGACATATGCATTGCGACCACAGAATCAGGGTGAGGTTTTTGAAAAGTAGAGATAATTAAAACCTGAAAACAGTTCTCCCATAGAAAGCACCGATGGATCTCTTTTTTTTTTGTTGAATCTATACCATTGAAACATGGTGACCATTTGAATAAAGGCTAAATATTTTTCACTTTCCTCCCATTAACGTCGGAATTTTTATAGAGTATGTGATTAGTATACATAACTATATATAGATGGTTATTACTCAAGTCCAAGCAATGCATCAAAATTAGAAAATAATGCACGGAAAAATGTTAAACCTTTTTAGATAAAGGATGAAGATCATCCGGCCTCTACGTCCTAAGACGTACACAGCCTGTTTATTACAGAGCTTAACAAAAAATAGATGAAATAACCAAGGTTCAAAAGGAACAAGCACTAAAGCAAACGAAAATTATGCTTCCATCCTCCATTAACTTGCTCTAAAGCTACTATATCTAACTTTTTGCTCATCATGGAGAGTAAGTCCTTTGCTTGGTTGTTACGCTGCAGCTGCGCCCAGAAGCGCGTAACCAGTACACCCCCCTAAAGATAACCTGCAAAATCGAATTAATCTTGATTTTTTTTCAAAAACAACATCATTACGGCACCTCCAAATGGCCCAGCAAAGAGCAGCTACCCCAACCCAAATCAGCTGTCTAATCTTTTTAGAATGATTAGCAAGCCAATTCCCGAACATATGACTTATGGACCTAGGCGGGGTTAGACTGGTAGCAATACTGATTATCCTCCACACCATTCTAGCATAGTGGCAATCTAGGAAGAGATGTTTTATGGTTTCATCTAAATTACAGCCACAACACTTCTTACTTCCTTTCCAATTTTTCCTTGCGAGGTTATCTTTAGTTAAAATGACACCTCTTTGAAAGAACCAAAGAAAAATCTTAACTTTCAGAGGAACTTTCAGTTTCCAAATTAATTTATGTCGAAAGAGCGGTTGAGAACTTAACATATATAAATAAAAAGACCGGACCGTATAAGAGCCCATCTTAGTTAAGTTCCAGGTAAAAAAAATCCGACCCTTCAACCAAAGCCACATTAGAAATTAGAGCTACCAGATCATGCCATTCAACCAATTTATTATCTACCAAAGCCCTCCTGAAAGAAATATTAAGGGGTTGGGTAGACAATACTTTTGCCACCGTCGCGTGCGGATCCCGCACAATGTTAAAAAGAGACGGATATCTGTCTTTGAACGGCATTACACCTACCCACGTATCATCCCAGAAACGAGTTTTACTCCCATCCTTAATGGAAAAGGAACCATTGGAGAAAACCTCGTCTTTGATTTTCATCAGACCTCTCCAGAAATGAGAGTCATAAGGTTTAGCCTTAACCTGCGTCAGGGACTTAGATCTTAGATACTTATTAGCCAGTAAAGTTTGCCATAACCCCTCAGTGTTCAGCAAATTAACTAACCATTTAGCCAAAAGGCCTTTATTTTGCAACCGCAAATCCAAGATTCCAAGGCCACCCTGATCCTTAGGATGACACAGGATATTCCACTTAGCCAGCCGATATTTACGTTTATCTGATGCTCCTTGCCAAAAGAAACGTGATCTGAAGTGATCTAACTTCTTTATGACCCCTTTTGGAACTTCAAAAAAGGACATCATAAACATTGGTAAGCTACTAAGTACTGAATTAATGAGAACTAGTCGTCCTCCATATGAGAGGTACTTAGCTTTCCAACAAGAGAGTTTTTTTTTCAAAACGCTCCTCAACTTTATGCCACTCAGAATTGAGAAGCTGTCTATGATGCATTGGAATTCCCAAATACCTAAAAGGGTAATCCCCTGCAATTGCAACCAAAGAGGTCTGTATAAGAAACTTGAGCCTCTTTTGCTGCCCCATAACAAAAAATCTCGCTCTTATTGAAATTAATCTTAAGCCCGGACAACTGCTCAAACACAACAAGCAAAAGTTTTAAATTTTTTGCCTGTTCCAGGTCATGATCCAAAAAGATAATGGTATCGTCAGCATATTGAAGAATAGATAAACCATCGTCTAACAGGTGGGGAATTACGCCTCTTATTTGTCCATCGGCTTTTGCTCTCTTAATTAGAAGAGCTAGCATGTCAGCCACAATATTAAATAAAATAGGTGACATAGGGTCTCCTTGACGAAGGTCTCGTTTGGTTTGGAAGTATGGACCAATTTCGTCATTAACCTTGATTCTCACACTTCCCCCGGTAACCATTCCCTCGACCCAACGACACCATTTAGGCGAAAATGTTAAACCTAAAATCTGAGCTTAATTTTTGTGCAACCAATTACAATTTCAAAAGTGTGCTGAATATGGAAAGTCTTATTAATTGCTCGGCCGTGTCTGCCTGCATGATCTAGAGCAAGAACACTTCAGTCTGGGCCGTAATTTCACTAGAGGACACGAGCTGCCACTGGACCATCTCGGTATGTTACATTTTTCTTCTGTCGAGTTCATCCGACGAGACACTTTTATTGCCATCTTTGAAGATGAAGAAGGATTGACTGCATTACTTGCGTCTACGGACTATCCCTGACGAAAACCTCTCGCCCCTTTTAAAGAATATGGTTCTTGCAACCATATAGTTGCAGTGCTCCACGGTGGTGAATGCTGCTCAACCTTGTCCATGAGAGGGACTTTGTGGAGCCTTCGTCATTCACAACTTTGCTGATACATCCCAACCCTAGGAAATGGTTATTTGCAAATTGCTTGATCAATGTCAATTTGTGAATACTGCAGACATTTTTGTGAAGCATATATGAATATCAAGATGTAGTAGTGCAATGACTCAGCATATGTAGTTGGAATAGGCTAACGAAGGGAAGGAAAAGATGGGGCTGGCCTTTATAAAGGCGTAAATAATTAAGGTCCTTGCAGCAACCTGTAATCATGTTGCTGCATTTCTGTATATGTCCTCATCATACAACAATACAGCATTCAACTAACTGCTATTGTCCGATGATCAATTTCGTATTTCCTGGGTACAACTGTTCCTAAATCCTAAGGAGCTAAAATTTTCACATGCACATCTCGTACTTTTTCAAATGCACATCTCGTACGCTAAACTCAGTCATGGCATTCCTTTTCCATAATAATAGTTTTTAAAATTTAGCTACTTTCTAGCTCACACCTTAACAACCTTTTCAGGTAGGATGAAAATCATTTATTTTTCTTTTTACAATACAAAAAAAAAGAAAGCAAGTCCATTGAATGAGCAATACTGATCATAATATGAAATGAACACACGTCAATTACAACTTACTGCACCTCAAATCTACTGACTTAGAAACACTAATCAAAATATGGATGTATCACCAAGGCATCAATACAAACAACTTCAATTGATTAAACAATGATTATTATTTAAATAAATAACATTGGACCTGCCAGTCAAAACAAATCAGAAATTTACAATGTTCCTGCGTAGCAGAGGTCTTTTACTATGGGTAAAATGCTAATTTGCTCGATTCCCGCCGTCGGGGCATCCTGTACGGGAGGATCGAGGTGGACCTTCGCGCCGGCGATGGGACACACGTGATGGTGATGAACAACTACAACAATTACAGCTTCGGCGGGAAGAACGCGCTGGTGCTGTCGATCGCCGGCGCGCTGTGCGGCAAGAGCACCTTCCTGGGACGCGCGTACCTGGCCGGCGGCGCGGAGTGCCTCGGCCTGGCGCTGGTCCTCGCGCTGCTCTGGTTGGCAGCAGCACCTAGCTGCCTTTGCTTCCTCTCAGTCTCGACAACACGAAGACGTTGCTCGATCGATCAGAGACTCTTTTCGGTTCTTGATTTGCTTCTGCTTGGTTGTGCATGCAGCAAGGAGGAACATTATCTACCTGGGGCAGGCACGGCGATGATCGCTCTTTCGAGTCCACTCGTGAGACCTTGATCGGCTATTTCTTTTGTAACTTTGGTTCGTAGCTGTGTATGTAATGATCCCAAAATTCAACAATAATGTACAGTCAGTAGTCGCAGATACGGGCTATTGCCTATCACTACGGGAAACATGGCCTTTGCCGTGCGTTCGAGAAACGCACGGTAAAGCCTTTGCCGTGCGTTTTTCTCGAAAACGCACGACAAAGGCCGCATGGTAGATTATTGTACGGTAAAGGGCATTTACCGTGCGCCTTTTCTTGTGACGCACGGCAAACAATTTTGAAATCAATTAAACACTATCGTGCGCCACTGTTGACGCACGGCAAACATTTTTGAAAACAATAAAAAAAATACAATCCCCACGGCCACCACATGCACCACCACCATCCCGCATCCGGCCCCGCCACCAGCCATCCCGCCGGCGCTACCACCACCACCATCCCACCGCCGCATCCACCACCACCACCACCACCACCCGCATCCGCCACCACCACCACGCGCTGCCACGGCCACGGCCACCTGTTGAACAAGGAGAGAGAGAGAGAGAGAGAGAGAGCCTGTGCATCTTGAAGCAGGTCCGGCCGCCAGATCTTGGGGGGATCTTGGGGAGGGACGACCGGAGCGGATCTCGGGGAGGGACGGCCGGATCTTGAAGGAGGGCCTGCCGGCCGGATCTGGGGCCGGATGTTGGGGAGGGACGGCCGCTGCCACCAGATCTGGGGGCGCCGCCGCGCCATCTCCTCCCCCGCCACCATGCCCGAGCTAGGGGCTAGGGTACCCGGCCGGAGCGGATGACGGAGTCGAGGACGCCCGCCATCTCCTCCTCCCACAGCCGGCCTCCGTCGACCCGCCGCCGGAGATGGAGTGGAGAGGCGTGCACATGCGCCCGCGGCCGGCCTCCGTCGCCCCACCCACCGCCGGCCTGCGTCGCCCGTCCGCCGCCTGCGGGAGGTCGCGCCGACGCCGCCAGGGGGAAGGGAGGTGTGGCGCATGGACGAGGGAGGGAGCTGGGTGGCCGCGGCAGGCCCTGGTTGCGGCGGCTGCGGGGGGAGGGAGGGAGGGCTGAGGGGGGAGGGGGTAGGGTTTGAGGGGGGTGGGGGAAGTGAAGGCTTTATATTCAATAACTCGTCGGATTTTGACCGTCAGATCGCGGATCTACGACTCACAACACCCGGCGTGTTAGTGGGCCGGAATGGTTAGTTGGGCCGAGGTAAAATTGCCGTGTGGGCTGATATGGGCGCACGGCATATAAATTGGCTTTGCCATGCGTTGGCACTACGGCGCACGGCAAACAATTTTGTTTGCCGTGCGCTTTCAAAAAGACGCACGGCAAACTCTTTTTGCCGTGCGCTGACGCACGGCAAACTCTTTTTGCCGTGCGCTGACGCACGGCAAACTTTTTTTCGACAATTTTATATAATTAATGAAAATTATCAAACAAATATGAAAAAATTTATAAAATTAACACAAATTATGTTGTGTTGTCTATTGCTTATAGAAACAAGTTTTGAAGTCAAAACTCATTTTGAATGTCTCGTCACCTACAAATCTAACCATATCTTTCGTAACTCTATGAAACTCCATCAGACATATTTCGATTTCTAAGCATTGTACATGACAAAATGTTCAAAACTAATTCATATTTTTACTACTGCTTTCACATATGATTTCATGAGATATTTACAAATCTCATAATTTTCAAACTTTATTTGCATTTTTTAAAATTTTTTAAATCATTTGCACACACAATCATGGGCGTGTTTCCTGGTCAATATGTTCAAAATTTCTTTTGATTTTATGGAAAAGGTCTGAAATTGGGCTAAGTAATATGAATATCATTTTCCCACTATTTTATTTGGTTATTTGAATCACTTGTAGTTCAAATTTAACTTCTTTCAAAAAAATTGCTTGAAATGCAATTAATTAGTTAAATATAGCGAATGACTACAAGAATCTACCAAATTCTAACATGATGTATCACATGTTGTATGTATAGAGTTGAAAAAGATTTCAAAGTGAGTAGAATTTTTTTTGGAGCAATTAGATTTGAGACCTAGGAAAAATACTTCAAGGTAAAAAAAATAGTTTGCCGTGCGTCTAGGAAAAACGCACGGCAAACTCACGGTTTTGCCGTGCGTTTAGGAAAAACGCACGGCAAACTCACGACTTTGCCGTGCGTCTAGGGACAAAACGCACGGCAAAGTTTTTTTTAAAAAAACTTGTTTCCTTTGCTCGGAGTGTGGAAGGGGACAAAATATTTTGCCGTGCGTCGTGGAGAAAACGCACGGCAAACAAGATCTTTGCCGTGCGTTTTTTTGAGACGCACGGCAAAGAGCTTGTTTGCCGTGCGTTTTTTCTTTGCCGTGCGCCCTGTAAAAACGCACGGCAAATAACCTCTTTGCCGTGCGCCCAAAATAAAACGCACGGCAAAGATTTCGACGCACGGCAAACGTAGGTTTTCCCGTAGTGTATTGAGCTGTAATCTGAATATCTGATGTCACTTCTTCAGTAGTTTGACACTTTGGCTTGAAATTGTCTAGTGAAAAAGACTCGCTTCAAATTTAAAAACTCTAGTGAAATAAGAGAAACAACGAATAACTTTCCTGATATATGTGCATCTAAACTTTCCCTCACCGACTGCTCCTTAAAAACCACAATTGTGGCCATGGACTCAGTCCCATACACGTTGTTTAATGTGGTTGAACACTTGCTGATACGTCCCATGCCTAAAGAAATATCTACCAAATATAACTGTGTAGTAAGCTAGCATACGAGAACCGAATTATATATAAGCTGGTGAAAAGTGATGGCCAAGACCTTCGTGGGTGCTCTTAAAGGGCACGCCTCTAGTTCTCAGGAGATTAAAAAATTCTGCCATAGCAGTGATGAATCATATTGATTTTCATTTTCAAAAAATTCTGGCATTTAAGGTTTCGTTTGACATCCTGAGGAAGGTTCGAATCAATGTCTTATTGAAATACTCCCTCTGTATTGCAAATAGAAGACGTTTAGGACAGCGACACGGTCTCCAATGCAAAACTTTGATTCTATTTTCTATAAAAGTATTTATTAAAAAGTTATATATGTATATTTTTATGAAAATAATTTTCGAAACAAATTTATTGATATGATTTTCATATTTCCAAACTCAACAACTTAAAAGTTATTCAAGATTGATAATCCCAATGTTTGACCCAAACCTTGTCCAAAACGTCTTCTAATTGCAATACGGAGGGAGTATTAGTGTAAATAATTGATGATTGTATTGGTTCAGATTTTGCAATCTGCTCGCCATATTCTCTTTCAAAATATTCAATGACAGACTCCCGCATGCACGAGGTTTGGTAAATATTAATTAGAAGCATTTGTTCACCAGCAAAGACGGACACAGATTACTCAAGATCGTAGAAGTTGTTCACCAGCAGCAGAAATTACAGGACAAAAGTTGTTGTCTATTGAATACAATTATACATACAAAGCTGGTCACAATAGGGAATATGGCAAATATGTTGGCTTCATGTTATTTAGACGTGGTTAACATGAACACCAATTGCGTCAAGGTACTTCCCAGCTCGAGCAAAGAATCCCACAATGCCACTTCCCCTCTGCACGGGAACACTAAACGGAGTCCCTGGTATCTCCCTCACCAACCAAGGCCCAATGGTTCGGACATTAGTGACAAATCTAAGTGATGTCACAACAATGGCACCCTCGAATCTCCCAAATGCTCCTGAGATTTCCTTCACAAACTCGGAGTCGGCAAGCTGGATCTGCAAGAAAACATAATACGGAATAATCAGCAACCAATTTATAAGCATAACAATAATCGGGATGCAAATATGTACAAAATTATTCTGTGTTAGCATCATTCCTGACCTTTGAGTGTGATTTAAAAATAATATATGATAATGATTTTATTTACAATGTCTAGCCTATATAAAATTGGTCTGTAAAATTGAAAAATATCAGCACTACTGACCTTGTGAAGGTCGCCACCAGGACCACCCCATGGACCTGCAGTGCGCTTCCTGCCATTTCGGTCGACGTACGTAAATGCAAGCGAGTCAACGACCCAACCGCTCCTAATGGTGATAGTTTTCAGATATTTTGGAGGCTCGATGATGTCGTGCTCTGACCCTCCGTTTCCACCCCAAGGTCCAATCTTGTGGCTTCTATTGCTGACCTGGAACTATTTCATAAGATTGAAGCTGCAAGTTAGTTTGCGGATCGATAAATAATGTTCTTGACGAAAGAAAACGAGTGAAATATTGCTCACCAGTAATGGCTCCTTGAGCCGTTTGCAGAATCCGTGGATAGTAAGTTCCACGACGACGTTCCCGTCATCCGTGCGCTCATGTAGCCTTCTGTGGATCACCCCAGTTGCCATGGCGAACTCTCCTGTTCCCCCAACAATCGCCAACTCAACGCCTTCAACCGCTACTCCCATCACTTGGAAAGTAGACCCCTTGAACCTATATACATCTCGAATAATTGAATTGAAACTTAGAAACTTATTGTGAATGGATATATCAAAGAGTTCGTGAAATTCGAAGGAGGATTCAAAATTCAATAACCTATCTACATGGAGGATTCAATAAATCTGAACTAACAAGAAATTCGAAGTTCATATATATACCTTTCGTTCACGAAGACTAGGCTGAAGGAGTTGTGGCAGTTGCCGGCGTTGATGTGCAGACCTTGCGCCCGGGCGACAAGCTTGGCGTCTGGCCCCGGGCCGTCGTACACGGGCCAGTTGTTGACAGCCATCTCGCCCATCGTCGTAGGACTCAGGACGGTGTGGTGCAGGTACAGACCACGGAGGGTGATCTCGTCGAGGTGCGGCATGGTCGCCGGCGAGCTGCTGACGACGAAAGATTTCGCCTCTGGAACTTTCCCTGAGTTGAGAGATTTCGCCGACCTGCCGTGAGTCGAAAGGTTTGGCTCTGCGTCGTATCTTTTTTCTGGCGACTTCGGCTGGTCCGACCTGGCTCGCGGCGGCGGATCTAAAACAAACCAGAGATGTCGTCTCCGAATATAGAAAGAGTCAAATAATCTTTCTAACCGACTCGGACTTAACTCTAACTGCATATCGACGGATACTTTTCAAGGTTAGTACTATACTAGATCAACGGAATGGAGGATACGTTGTTCCAGACTGGAGTATCGCTGGATACCTTCCAGATGAGAGTACGATAGTACATTAAGCCTCGAGATGAACGGGATATACATATGATTCTAACTATAATTTTTTGCGGAAATACAGAAATAAGCCTGATCTGTTATTATCTATCTATACTATAAAGATCGAATAATTTGAAAAACTTTTCTCACCCAATTCGGGCCCACCTTACCCCTACGCCGGACCCACCAGTCATCTAATTGGGGGAGTGGATAGGGTGGAAGACCCATAGAATTGCAATTTGGAAAGTATTTCTGCCAAAAAAACTAATTATTTTTCTCACCGAGCGCTTTTCTACCCGCCGCATACCCACGAGTGGGCCCACAGACCTGCAATCCCCGTCCCCTGTTCGCTCAGCCTTTACCCTCCACCTGTCCTACCCACACCACCGGTGTTCCTGCCCCTCGCGCGCGTCCAATTTTTTCTCCTGAACCCGTCTGCTGACAACTCTGCTCACGGCAGCGATGTTCACGGGCAGGGTGGCGCCGCTGATGCCGCTGGTCGTCGCGTCCCTGGTGTGGCTCATGGCGGCAGCTGGCAAGGACCGTAGCTGCAGCCTGCAGAATTTTGGACCCTGTTTCTTAGTCCCTGAAGGCTGAAGCCGTGACCTCCGCATACAGTCTCTTTCAACAAGTAATAATGGATGGATCGCCCTGCTCGATTGGGTCTCAATAATTTCTCTGCCCTCTACAAATGAGGAAACACATTGTTTCGCTGCGTGGGTCTGAGAACCCGAGCAACGGTCGTGGTGGATCTTCCCAAGGCTCGCTCGACGGCGATGTATTGAAAGAAGCTGCAGTGCGAGCTGGGAGCTTGGCATCCAGGGATTGATGCTTTTATTGTGTTGGTGATTGAGTTCCTGATTGTCGATTGATAAAAAATTGGAAAGATAGCTCACCCGTGTGACTTGAGGTCTCCCTCACACGAATTTTTTAATCCACCATCTCCACCTTCTTCTTCCCCAATTCCGAAGACATTCCGACGTATGTTAGGGTTCAGTGTTAGGTGTTCGGGGTTGCTGGGGGGCTGCTGTCACTGGACCTGGAGGAAGGGACGCCAGCGGCAGGCCGGCCCGGCGGAGGTGGCAATTCGCAGGGCGGTGAGGCCGAGCGGCGGGGGAGCCGTCGGGCGGGCTGTGGAGGCCGGTGGTTGGGGCCAAGGTCGGGCGGGGACTCCACGGTGATGGCGAGGTCGTGCGGCGGCGGCAACCCTCGCCGGAGGTGGGGGCGGTGGTGGGCAGGGGCAGCAATGGTGGTTGCAGGCGGGCTAGCGTGGCCGGGCAAGCTCCCGGCGGACCTCCGTGCCGGCCGCCGCGGTTGTGGCTGGAGGCGGGTCGGTGGGTGGTGGACCGAGGGCAGGGGCGCCGTCGCGAGGTAGAAGACACACACAGGTTGCAACTCGCGATGGAGAGGTGGGGCGCGACAGGTGGGGGGATAGGGTTGAGAGAGAAGAGAAGGAAGGAAAGATCTGAGCTGTCCAATTTGAGGGATGGTCTAAAAATCTATGTGAGGGAAAACTCTGTTTTACCTGGGTGAGGGATAGACACTTCCAAAAAGAAACAAAGGAAGAAGCTAACCACTCATGATTTCTTGCTCGGTTATGAAATAAAAAAGGTGGGACCATGGTGTTTTGCATCTGGTTTTCTTGAGAGAGAAAACCAGATAGAAGATAGCTCGAGGGTTTGGAGAGTGGCTGATGGCAGAGCAAATCTATTATCGATGGGATAGCTGGCTCGGGGCGGAGTTGCCAGCGGCCGAGCATGACAGCAGTGCGAGTTCTGCTCGGGAAAGAAAGCGCTTCTCTATTTTACACTTTGTAAGTCTCATCCATCTGTTAAACTAAGACGGTAGGGGTAAGACCGTCCGCATGGTTTTTCATTAAGAGAAGAAGAAAGTCTCTTCCAAACTTAGAAAACCTCCGGACCCCGACTTCATCGGCGATAGGATTTTTTCAGGGGATAAACCCCCGGTGAGAGATCCTTCCCGTCACCATCACCCCTAACTGTCACCAGTCACCATTCTGGTGTCGACATCGCCGCACCATGTATAAGCTGCATAGCCGCCCCCACCGCTCATCCACACAAACATGTGGAGGTTAACACAGAGGAAAATCAACCGCTTGTGGTGATGTCTCACGCAAACGCATAAAATTGATGTTTCCTTCAGAAATATAAACCCCTATTGTAATGATAAATTATTGGTTTGCTTGTTAAATTTTAAATAACACGTGCGTGTCGCACGTGCATCTATGCTAGTAGCTAAAAAAAAGTAATAGCTAGTGTCGATCGGTCTCCCTAGTGATAAGATGCACCCAATTAGGATCAATAAGCTGTGTACACTAATCCAGTTCAATCCTTGAAACAGACAAAATCTACTACTGGGGAATGGACCTTTCACCCCGATCCATAATATTGTTTCAATTTTCACCTTGTACTAATGTTGACATTAGTACCGAATCTAATGTGAACAAAAGGTTTCACCCAGTACCAATGCAACAATGATCTACCTCATCGAAAAGTAAAGCCTCTTCCCCTTCTCACTCCCACCACATGCACTTATCTCCCCACCATCTCAACTACCTTATCCATTTATCTCCCAAAACACTCTTCTTCTTGAGAGACATGGGTACCCATGGGTCCCCACCGACCAGGGTCTCAGCCGTCCCCGGTAGGCGGGCCTGACCTACCAGAAGACCCGCCGACCTGTCAGTGGGCCCTGCCCGACCTGACATGTGGGCCCAAGGACACAAGGAGTGCAAGTCAAGACAGTCCAGACAGTTTAAGGCAATTCGGATAAGCCTTCAATGTTGTAATCGGTTAGGATAGATGGAAACCAACTTGTAGCCCAAAGTCGTCGGCCAATACAAGGCGGCCTGGGACGCCCTCCTCGGGGGCAGATGACTCTCGCATCCCCCGCCAAACTAGACGTAGGGTTTTACTCTCCGGAGGCCCGAACCAGTATAAATCGCTGTGTCCCTTGTGTCTCGCCGAGATTTCTGTGTGCATCCCGTGCATGACCATCTACGCTCTTAGTTCGTAGATCCCTCCTTTAACCTGCAAACCGCTTGGGTAGCCCCCTTGCGGATCTGTCCAGGTCTCAACCCCCGACAGTTGGCGCGCCAGGTAGGGGTGACTGGAGCTTTTTGTGTAGCGTGATGGCAGCTCACTCCGGGAACATCTTCGACGACGGCACAAAGGACTTCGCGGCGACCCACCCACCCTGGCCCTACAGATACATCGTCGCGCGGCACAAGAAGACGGCGAGATGCGATCCATTAAGACCCGACCTCTGGGTACGGTAACAAGCAGTGGCATAGCCACATTGGGGCTAGCTGGGGTAGCCGCCCCAGCTAGATTTGCACTAGTTTGAGTATGTTTCTTTTTCTCCATCGATTTTTCAAAGCTCCGGTAACACTCCTAGATGACGTAGTATTTGCAAATTTGTGTCTTTATTCATCATTTTTGAGGCTACATCTTTAAAATTTGCATAAAATTTACGCAATTGCAGTATATGAATGTGTGAATTGGTGTGTGTTCCATTTTGGTTTGATCTATCGTTAGAAGTCGCCCCCAGCTAAATTTTTTTCCTGGCTTCGCCACTGGTAACAAGATGCGATCTGACGTCATCGACGTGCATGAGTGTTCTGGTTTTCCCGAGCACATGCGCCCCAGGCTCAAAGCAATAGCAGATGAGCGTGTCCGTGCTGGGCTCCGGCCACGCACCAGTGCATGCATACACCAGCTGCCATGATGAAACGGACGACTTCATCAAGCCACAAGTCCATCTACAAGATGGATACGTAACAGGGAATACTTCATTCAATTTATTTTCTTTCTTTAACGAGTATCGGATTTCCTTTGTTTTGGTCGACAAAGTCTATTCTAATATATTATTGTTTCTCTAACTCGGTGCACACATGCATGGTTACGACGAACCCTGGATGGCCGCGTCAGCAAGTACCACGGCGTCCACGTCCTGCAACCACGGCTTCTGCGACGTCGCTCTCCGGCGACCTCTTCTGCGATGACATGGGGATGACACACCAAAAATTTTCCCGGCGACGACCCACCCATCCACACCCGTGATCTATTCGCGTCGTGGCACACACCGTCCAGCTCCGAGCAAATCATCCGTTCATAGCTTCGACCTAGCGTGTGCCACAAGGTGTTGCGTTCAGCACAGGCCCCTCCTCGACGGAATTTGGCGACTCATTGTGATTTGCGTGATCTGATGAGCCGCATGACGTCCGGCTGCATGCGGCCAAAGCAAATCCATCTACAAGATGGATACGTAACAGGGAAGTTACTTGCTACTATTTTCCTTCTTTCCATGATACTCGATCTCGAGTATTGTTTTGACCGGCAAGATTACTTCTAATCTCATCTATGTGATGCATGCAAGGTTTTTCGTATGGCAACTCGCCATGTACTAGGCGCCTGCCGCGTACAGTTCGCTCACGCACCGCCAACCTCCAACGCTTCGTCTTCTACGTCGAAGCCTCGACAGCTCGGCACGGCACTAGGTCGTGTCGCCAGCTATATCGGCAGTTCGGCAGCGGCCTTGTTCTCTCGCATCAGCTACGCGTCCACCACGTAACAAGCTGCTGGTCTCACGCTGACTCGGTGTGACGCCATGTGTCTGTGCTAGCGTTCCTCGCTGACCTCCACGAGGTGTCCTGGTTGCAACGGGATTGCAAAACGACGTTGTCAACACATCTCTGCCTCGATTGATGCGCGAGTCACTCTGGCTTGGCACATGTACGGCGGACGGATCAGGATACACAGGCGTGTTGGTCAATAAAGTTGCTATGATCTAATCATTGCACGTACACCTGCTTTAGATGTTTTTTTTCTTGTTTTATTTTCCCTCCCCTTCGACATGCTCGGGGGCAAGGAGGAGGAGAGGGCGACGGCCGGGCAGCAATGGCCATCAATGGCCATAGGGGCCGGCGGCCTTGATTGCAATAAAGGGGGAGCGCTTAATTAGAAGAAACGGAAGGGGAGTTAAGGGAGGAGGTGGCGGCCGGCGCTTTTAGTGCTCCTTGATGGCGGCTTGATGGCGGAGGGGAGCGGGAGAGGCACGGTAACGGCCGGCGGCGCGCTGCTGTGCGGAGCAGGGGAAGGGCCTGACGGCCGGGCCCCACTTGCCAGTGACCGGAAGAAAAAGAAAGGGAGGAAGGGAGAAGCTGGGCCGGTGGTTTGCTTCGGTGGGCCGCAGGCGTGCGGGTGAGAGAAAGGAGAGGCCGGTGGCCTGCTCAGCTTTGCGGGACGAGAAAAAGGAAAACGGGGCGAGGGAGAAAGGGGCCGGCTGGGCTGGAAAGGAGAGAGGGGTTTGGGATGGGTTTTGGGTTTTCCTTTTTTTTCAAAACCTTTTCAAACTTTTAAAATTTAAACTCTTTTCAAACTTAAACACTACAAACCTTTTAAAAATTTTCAAAACATTTTAAAAACTTTTAAAACTTCACACCAACACATAAAAACACTATGCAACCAAAATATGATGCACAAGCACTTATTGCTTCTAAAATTATTCCAGTGATATTTAAATATTTTAAGGCCAAATTTATTTGATAATTTAATTAAATCCTTAGAAAACAAAATCTAAACACCGTGTTGCTTACATTATTTTGGTGATGGAATTTTAGGGTGTTACACATTGACATAGCACGTGCATTTGGGAAACTCGGGTGAACTAACGTGCATATGCATGGAAGATTTCGATATTCCTACTCTATCCTTCTTATGTTTTGGTGATGTTGTTGCCCCATAACCAAAGGTGCCGCGACGGAACCTAGGGCATCACATGCGCTGCAGCCACATGATTACCACTAGGAGCGCGCTAGGTATCTTGGTTGTGAGAATGCGATTCGCTATGCATATACTCCTTCTCAACCTATGATTGCCATCTCAATCACTAACTCATTTTGTGGGTAATCGAGTCATTCTAACATGCATCCGGAGTACCATACCGCATGAAAATGTGCTTCACACCAACTTTTGGAATCACTGCACCGTTAATGTAACGAGTCGATACCACCCAAATTCACAAGTTAAATAACATGTGAGCAAGATTGTTCTGAAATTCCCATACTAAATTGTCTTCCATACATTTCCTATCCAATATTCGTAAGCCATTCCTTGCGAATGCCCTTTACGAATTCACCTTCCTAGACTATTCTTACGAACCACTCAACTGAGTAAGGGAACTTTTGACCAATAAATCATCTTCGGGTTGCTCCCAAAAGAAGTTATGGAAATCTTTTAGTAGTCTTCTTTCTCTTCATAGAAATCTGTTTTGGTAATCACTTTTCAACTTGGTCTCCTTCCGTCCCCTCTCAACATTCCCTGAGCATCAAATCGAGTCAACCAGCTAAGTTGAAGGGGTATAAGTAGAGTTTTTCTTGAGCAATCAAGGTTCTCTAAAAGTCAAGGTATGAGAGTCCTCCATCGCTTATTAATCAATGATCTTACCCTCTAAATCCTAGGAATCAAGAACGGGGCAAACAAAGGATCGGTTGAAGCTCTTGCTAAATTCTCCTTGTTACGCTCTCGAGCCTAGAGGGCGGATACCGGAGCTCTTCTCGTGATTCCCACCGTCACGGTCAGTCCTCCGACCGTTGGATCGTCTCCTTTTCAATGCCACGACTGTACGACGCAACGGCGTCACTCTACTCGCTGACCAAATCAGCTAGACAAAACCTCGTGATGGGTGTTTTCCAGCAGGTTAACCCTGGAGTTTGCCTCGGAGTGAATACCCACTTTAGAGCTGGGAAATCCTACACCTACTGACCAAAAATGAGAATTTTTCGGGGCATGAGCAGAGATGTATGGAATTTATGCTTATGACTGCTGTGCTGTCCAGTTTCGCAACACCTACCATAAATGAGTTTTCATCGTGCATGTTCTACTTGTTGATTTTATGAGCAAGCTTATGAATGTGTGTTTAATGGCAACTCAATTTTCAGATGGCCAGACCGACACGCAGCACTCCCAATGGTTTTGGTGCCTCGGATAGTGGTGACCTACCGCCGCCACTACCCATGACATTGGCAGAGGCATTCATGGCAACTCAAACCGAAGTGTTGCACCAGATCCTGCAAATGCAGCAGCAGATGGCCCAACAATTACAACCGATGCAATTGATGCAACAGAAACCCCGATCCTTTGAGCATTGTTCACCAGGAGTACCTACCCAGACTGATATAGATACCGTTGTCGGTGCAATTCATATGTTGGAAGAACAAAATTCAGTGCTAAGTCAGATAGTGTACAATATCATCCAAGGTCGTTATCAAGGCCTATCTCAAACTAGTTTGGCAGACAGTCTCTCTCAGTCATTATCTACATCCATGGTTGAGCAGGACCGCTTGTTCAATCTGTTGGTGAATCATATAAATCAGAGTCAACTCAATACCTCCGACTCTATATTACCACCCTCGAAACTACCAATGGACCTTAGAAAGGAAGAGAGAAAAAGTCGGAGCAACAAGCGAGTATTCTCTGAGATGGATGTAAGTGAGTGGGGAATTACCTATAAGGAAATTCGTCCACGTGAGGGCAAACGAAGTTACGACATCGGCAAGATCAACCAGCTCCTTGAAAATGAAACTCGCTCTCAAGCTGAGATATTAGAAGAACGAATGGGAAAGCAGTTCCACTTCGTCAAGAAGGATACTCATGGGTCTTCACCACCCTCTTCATCCGGACACTGGAAAGTGACCCCTTCCCAGAATAAGCCTTCGGAAAATTTCCAGTACCAGAAGGATCAGCGACAAGTTTCGAAGCCTAAGAAACTTCCGCCCCGCCTTTGCTACAATTGTAGACAACCCGGGCATTTTGCAAAAAGGTGCCCGAACCCTAAGCAGCACAAACCCCAGCAGCAGAAGCAGAACCCCAGAGCAGCTGAAGGCGATCACGGCAAGAGGTCGATCTTTCAAGTGAAGCAAGGCCAGCTTAATTACATGGGTAACATCTCTATCCGAGAACACCACCCTACGTTCGTCTTTTACTTTCGAATCTCAGGACGAGATTCTTTTTAAGGGGGGTAGGCTGTGACACCCCAGGTTTTTAATTAGCATCATTAGTGCTAATGACCGAGTCAAACGTGTTGACTCTAGTCAAACCTTGGTCAACCTGGGTCATCACCCCGAAAACCTAGTCAACAATCACTAATGACCCTCTTAATCGAGTCCACACACCCTTGTGGTCAAACCTTGGTCAAAGATGTGGCCAAACCCTAGTCAAACCCCATTGTCTTTGAACCTCCTCTGGAACTTTTGCCGCGTTCTCCAAATTTCACCTAAACACTTCAAAATCTCCCAATATAAAAGTTGTCTAGTTTTTTGAGGGACACAACTTTCATATAGGGTGGCATTTGCAATTTGAAGTGGAAATTGGTGAAAAAGCTCGGTCAACACCATCAGCTCCTGTTCACCGGTGCCGAGAGACATTCAAAGTTTGCCAGCAGTTCATGTAAAATCCGTCGAGCAAAACACCTGTCGTCCTTTGTAAAAGTTGTAGAGGGTAGTGAGATCTACAACTTTGGTATAAACACTTTGATGCACTTTAGTTGCAAAATTTCGAGAAAAACGTGGTCAAACGAGGCTGCACCGAAACATTGTCATGCCGAAACGCGCCCGCGCGTGCGACGTTGCCCCTGGCGCGCCACGTCGGCTCCGCCGCCGTACGCGCACGCTGAGGCGGGCCCGCGACCGCCGATCCGTGTGTCGTGCCTCGAGCTCATGGGCGTGACATAGGTGGACCCAGGCCGGGCCACGCGGAGCTCCCTCACGCGCCAGCTAGCAGCACCGCAGCACCTGCCGGACCGCTCCTGCACGCGTGCCTGCCGAGGCCGGTCGCCGTACCCGCGGCTTAATGGCCGGGGTATCCTTCGCGACGAAGGCAAGGCCCCCTCTCCCACTCGCTTGCCTATATAAGGGGCCACTGTCCCTTCCTCGCGCGAGCACGCCGCCGCCGGCGCCATTGCCGCTGCCGAGCCGAGCCCCTCCCTGCGCTCGCCCCCTCGGCCGCCCAACCACTCCAGCACCTCCACCATGTCACCCTCGAGCCCTAGCAGTCACGTGTGGGCTAGCACCGCCGGTCTCCTCGCCGGGATTGCCACCGCAGCGGTCGCCGGCGCCTGGCACCACCAAGCCCACTCGCCGGCCGCCCCTCTGCCCGAAATCTGGCTGCAATCCGAGTCCTGGTGAGCTCCTGAACCTTCCCCGCCGATCCCCGGCCAGACTCCGACGAGAGCTCGCCGGGATTTGGCCGGAGCCGCCGCCGACCATGGCCAGGGGCCACATTGCAAAGCTTTAAATCTTTCTAGGGTCTTAACCGTGATGCAGGGGCGTAGTTGTAAAGGACAGAAAAGTTCCAGGGACCTAATCGAGAAACCAGATCTTCAATAGTGTTTGTGTTTGGTTGAATCTTGGAAAATGCATAGAAAATTGGAGAAAAATCAGAAAAATGCAAACTCAATTTAGTTGGATTCCATGTGAAAAACCCTACAACTTTTGTAAAGGATGACCATAGTTTTGTCTGAAAGTTTTTGCATGAAAAATAGGAGACTGTTAAACCTAGATTTGTTGGATCCAGCCTCCGCCTCCCCTACGGCGTCCCCTCTGCGAGGGCAGCTCCGGCACCAATCCTCTCCGGTGAGGGGCACTACAGGTAATCGCAGTTAGGGTTCTTGAGAAGATTTTTCAGGCACCCATCCCCTCCTACAAAATAAAGCTAATGAGTTGTCATCACTTCGAATGTAGGTTTTTTTTGCAAGGTTGGATTGATTGAGAAGATTTCTTCAAAGAGTGGCCATGTCCGATCTGTACAACGGAGATTGAATCTAGAGAAAAAAAAAGAATACATTGAATGACTACTCTTCCCTTGGCAATTCTCCCTTACCAGGTGATTATGCTTTCTGTTGTTGTTTGTTAGTTTTATTATACTCCGCAATCCGTAAAGACTGATGGGTGCAAAGTTTAGATTTCTGTATATGACTTAGATGATCTACGATATTTAACCAATAGATTGGTCAAGTTAAGGAAAGTAACGCTTGAGCCTAACTGAGTGTATTTGCAAAATTATAAGTAAGGTCAAGATAATTTCTGAAGGATTTTCTAAAACAGTTTGACCACATATGCTGATGGAAGTGAGAACATCAAGTAGAATGTTATGAAATCTGTTTACTCGATCTCTAAGTATTAAGGTGGTAATGCTTTCTAACTGGCATCGCTAGTGATATAATGCAGGTAATTCATTCTAAATTTACATTCATCTTATACTGTGAGCTTCAAGTTGGTTTCCTATGCTCCTATACTGCAAGTGTTGCGGCATTTGAGATTTATTTACTAGCTTGAGTGCATGCTGCACATGTCTAAATGTCTCTCATGTACTATCTGTATGAAATAACTTGAAATAATGGTATGGTCCAGTGTTGATTTTGATCATTAATTATCTAATTTGTAATACTTGGTTATTGGTAGTGCTCAGCACTCACTATGATTCTCCACTTCTAAACTTTCTAGCTTCTACTATGCTGCTACGACTACAGTGTTGCACTGTTGTTTATATCATAAAGGTCTTATAAGAGCTTTATGGTGCTAACTGGAAATAATTTCATAGATTTCTTGGGATGCCTTATATTTATGAAATTTTTCTACATGCCTATAATCAATAATGAAATTATGCACTGTTGTAATCCTACACAATATGCCAAGTCTAAAATAGTGTTGCACATAATAGCCTCCAAACTTGTATTGTTTGCAGATCAATCAAGTAGTAGCACAAAATTATAATTACAAACCATGTAAATACCTTATATATGGGATGATGAGGACACTAAGGCTTTCAATGTATCTTTGCCTGATCTCAGGTCTTGCCTTGGACTAAATCATATTTTACTTCCCTCTATAGAGTACAGAACTGTTAGTAATTCTATCATGTGATTTTAATTTTCACCTGCTAATACATATATTTTATTCACAACATTTCTGCCTGTTGTACTACTGGGAGAAGCTGAACCAACATTTGCAGAGCAGCATGGTACATATATTTCATACTTTGCTCTTGAATCTATTTTCAGGAAATAATTCAAGGTTGATTTTGGCTTCGTAAGCTGAACTTCAAATAGTCATGGTAACTTCTCACTTTACTGCTATCTGATCTTCTTTCTTTACATTTTCTCATATATGTACCCTGTCTTCAATTTACTGATTACATGGTATTTTTTATTTTTCAGGAAGTGATGGGTGCTTCTAGTTATTACTTATGAGCTAAATTGATAGATCATGATACTACCTGCTGTTAGATTCATACATTTTGTTTTTTAGTTTAGAATCACTCGGTTGAATTAGTTGACTTGCTAGAAGTACCAATTCTATTGATAGGAATTAGCCACCCAATATAGAGATTAAGCTATGTTCAGCTACGAAAGATACTATTTAGTCTCATGTGAAGTGACAGTTTGAACTTGTATTCATGGATGCTCAATGTTTGTATGGCTAATATGATAACCTATATGTAACACTTGGCTTTGTCATAAATGAATGTGGATTATATATATATAGATAATGTGCTTGAAATTAGTTCTCAACTAATTTCGAGCCAAATGAGATATTATTTTTTAATTATTTAAATGATACTGTTGGATGGTCCATGGGTAAAAGCATTTGTAGCATCAAACTGTCCATGGGTAAAACTGGTTACACGCTGTCCATTGGTATATGTTGGTCCGTTGGTATATCTTCACGTTGTGATGGACGGTCTGTCGGTATAGGTGGAGTCCGTCGGTATAAACTTATACTGACGGGACTTACACCGACAGCAAGTGTCTGTCGGTATAGACTTATACCAACAGACTCTCCGTTGCTACAAGGGCTTATAACGACGGTCTGTCTATCGTTGTTCCAGGGTTGTGGTGTAGTGTTCTCCTCATTATCTTTGGCATTCGAAGAATGGACAGCTGCTCCTAGGAAGACAGCAACGAGGAAACAAGATACACCAGGGAAAAGGATGACAGCACGATTGATACGCCCATCCAGAAAATAATTCGTCGTTGTACCTGTATCGTTCATCGATCAAATATTGACAACAACAATATTCAAGGGATATTCATCGACAATATTGTATACATGTATGTACCACCAATAACAGCCATGCATGAGCACATGATCATCGTAACTGACAGGCCGGAAAATGCCCATGCATACTGCATGATAAGGTTTCCAAGACCGAGGGTGACTCCACCGGCCATTGCTATGATGACTGAAGGCCAGTTATCCTGTATCTGCTATCGCAAAACTAACATCGCTAGTCAAGTTAAATCCATATATGTGATCCAAAGAAAAATTTGAAGATTTCGGATGAACACTAATGACAAATAATTTCAATTTCAACCTTGGCAAACTCAGTGACAACAATGGTAATCACAGTTCACAAAAGTCAAAAGCGATGGAGCTGGAGACCTGGAGTAAAGACACTGACCTGGGTCAGCTGAGTGAAGAAGTTCGGCAAGCCAGTATTAGTCTCTCCAGCCTGCCCACACACCATGGCGATCATGACAGCAGCGAGGAGGTTGGTGATGGAGTAGTCAATAGGTGCTCCAGGAGTGTCAAGAGGACAGGAAAGGTGCCCACGATGAAGAGGGACGCCAGCATCAGCGCGATAGCACTTCCTTTGTCCTCAAGGATGAGCATCTCGATAATGGAAGCAGTATTTTCGCTACACCATGGTTGATATCCTACACGTCTCAAGAGGAAGCAGGAGCTGAGTAGTGATTGTTGAATGAATAAAATGTAGTGAAGTTTGTGGAAAAATCATATTCATGTAATTAAATCATTTTAAAGACCTTATCGATGAAATTGGATGAAATTTTGAATATTTTGTTCCCGGATCATGAAAATTCACATGCGGTTGCACTATTTTTTAATTGTATGAAATGCAAATAAAGTTTGAAAATCATGAGATCCGTCAAGGGCTCATGATATTCTATGTGAAGCTTGTGATAAATCATATAGAGTGTTTTGAGCAAGTTATTATGGATGGTGTTTAGAAACCAAAGTATCTCGCTAGAAGTTTCAGAGTGTTGAGAGCCAGTTGATTCAGTTTGTAGGCGTAGTAAAATTCAAATTTGAATTTGAATTCATAGTTTTTTAATTTATGGTAAATTTTCGGATCCATTTGATAATTTTAATACATTAACTCCAATTCTGAGGTTGAAATAAAGAAAAATTAAAAAAAACTTTGTCGTGCGCCGTGGACACCTGGCGCACAGCAAAGAATGTTTGCCGTGCGCCGCGGAGCCAAAACGCACGGCAAAGCCGAATTGGGCCAGACGGCCCATCAGACTGGCCCAGCCCACCATCCCAACCCGCTACGTATATAAGCTCCCGGGCTCCCACTCATCCCAACCCTAGCCCCGGCCTCCCACCCCACCCCGCGCCGCCCACCCCCCCTCCCTCATCTCGTCGCATCCTCTCCCTCACTCCCACCGGTGGCTCCCTCCCTCCTCTCCCTCCCCGGCGCCGGCGGCTCCATCCTCTCTCTCCCCCGCGCCGGCGGCTCCCTCCTCTCTCTTCCCCGCACCGGCAGCTCCCTCCCCTCTCTCCCCCGCGCATCCATATGCTGATACGCATAACAACACGATTAGCTACCACCAAGGCACCAATACGTGCTCCATGGATGTGCCAACCCAATGTAGGGTTGTAGTGGCATCACTGTCTATTTTTGTAAAGTAACAGGAACTGCGAGTTTTGGTGTCGTACCAACATTTTGGCGCCGGAGTGAGACCAAAACCGGGTCATTTGGCACGTAAACATCTTACTTATATGATTATCAACTTCGATACCCCTAACATGTCCCTCTAGAATGATTTGAACCAACTCTTATAAGTAGTTTCAATCTAATAACCATCCTCAATAGGAGAGCC